>CM026566.1:19697568-20297568 GCA_015143295.1 Tetracentron sinense
AAGAGCAAAGGTCCTCTGTCTATCCGTATCTTTGGTCTATCTGCAGTCCTCTTAGCCCCTCTCTCTGTGAGCATGCTCAGCTCTCCATAGCATTTCTCCTCGCCATAGACCTTTCCCCCAGCTCCGGGCGCATCGCGGCTATCTGTGAGCATTCCCCCCGCGTTCCGTGCGCACTCGCTTTTTCCGTAAGCACTATCTCGCTCCAAACACTGTATCATATCTCCATCGCATTAGTGTACGCGAGCTCCCTTCAATCATGTTCCATGTCCACCATTTCCCCCAGCCATTCCTGCCTCCGCGATGAGGCGCAATACTATTATCCATCTTCCATCTTTTTCTTTTTGGGCAAGTTTCAACTAGGGTTAGAATTTGATTTTCCCTTTCCTTCATCTTTGACTTTCATAAACGCTTTTCAGGTTTTCAGTGTGTAAAATGAAAGTGTTTTTCAGTCTTTGTCGTTCAATTGCCAACAATCTCCGACACAGAGGCAAACTGTGAACACCCCATTTTTACACCCTTGAAATCCTTCTTACAATGATTTTATTGATTATTTTTATTTTATTTCTTTAATTGGATTTACTAGTTTAGTTTATTATTTCTTATTATTATTATTTTTTATTATTTTTATTTTAGTCTACGACGGAGAGAGAGAAGATGAGCACCCTATTCCAAATTCCATATAATCCCGACCCAGCAGCCGCAGCCCGCAACCAGATCCAAGTCAAAACCCCCAAGCCCAAGTTCACCTAAGCTAAATCCTCTGAAGGTTGGAAGCGTAGAGGCTAATAGGCCAGCAAGATCCACATGTCACTCAAAATTAAAGCCCAAATCCTCAAACCCTAATTCCATCTATCATATTCGGTAATGAGTTCCGGTGACCTCACTTTCCTTTTTTTTTTTTCTCTCCTTTGGTTTTCGGCAGAAAGGAGAAGTTCATCCCCCTTCCATCAGCTTCTCCTCCTGGCAACGGCAACTCCAAGTCCAGAAGTTTTTAAACAGTGAACGGCAACCACTCCATCATCCCCTTTCTCTCGGTATCTCTCTCCCTCAAGCTTACCTTTCTCTCTTTTTTTCTTTTGCTTTGTTTGCTTTGTATTTTCGTTGATTTTTTTTCTATTTTTGTTGATTTTTTTTTATTGTTCTTGTTTGATAGGTTCCGTGTGTTTTGTTTTTTATTTATTTCTTCCTTTCGTTTTAGATCTGCAGTAAGAGGAGGGGTAAACGATCCCGATCATCCAGCAATATTGCCGGCGCGCTCACTTTTCCCTCCTTATCATCTCTCCGGTAAAATCCTCACCCTCACCGATCCCTCTTATCCCTCTCATCTTTCATTATCTCAGCTCCGTTCCTTCTCACCGTGGGTTTGGGATTTGATATCCAGAGTCATCATCTTCTTCCGGCCAGCAGCTCACCACCCGCGCAGCTGTCTTGATCCGTTTCCGATCATCATCTCCACAAACCAATCCGATATTGCCTCTGCTTCCTCAGCTCCGGTCCATCACTGTCGCTCTGCAACTCAGGTCTGTTTTGGTCGTATCTCACTGCCTTGCGCGGCCATTTTCCTCCGATTAATCCTTGTTTCCCCTTTGTTCAGGTAACCGATCACCCTCTTTGAATTTTCTCCTCTTTTCTTTTTTCTGTTCATGTGGATCTTTATCTTGATTGTTATTCTTATTCTCTAAATATCATAGTATCTGTTTTTCCGTCTGAGCTTTATTCTTCCCCGCGCACTTCCATCCTTAACGAGCCAGCCACCCCATCACTCGATCTTAAGGAGATCTGATCTCTATCTCTGGTTTCTTTTTCTGCGATTCTTCCTCAGCTCCGGTCATCGCATCCTCTGGTGAACCCCATTACCCGGCACCAGCGTCCCATCCATGAGACCCGGTGATCATCAGTCTTCTTTACTTCCAGCTCTAGTTTTAAATCAAGATCAAGATCCAGATCTAGATCTTAGATCTAGATCTAGATCCGAAACCTGATTTTCTCTTGTATGTTTATTCACTGTCTCTTTCTTTTCCGGTTCATTTTGTTGCAGGTTCATAGAGATCATCTCCAACCCATCTCACTATTGGTGCCAGAATGCTAAGATTTCTCAATAGTTAGATGTAGTTCTATCTCGAACTATTATAGTGGAGAACTACACATCAGCATATGGTACTAATGTACGCCTGACTGATTGTATTCAATGAGAGACCTCTTATATAAACATACTATCAAATAGTTTGGTATCTCATTCACATTGAACGGTTTCGATGATCCTTAGATCTGATGAGTTCATCTATGCTGAGCGTGATCTGACCTGTTTTTTTGATTCCACCAAAGTATGTTTTAACTTAGTGAATACAATACAGTGATAGTTGGATAGTCAGAAAGTTGTTCAATCATGATTGAATTTCAAACAAGAAATCCATGCTCATTATTTTGAGAGATTATCCAATTTCCGGGTAAGACAGTTGATTAAGTTCAAATCCATCCAAGTGGATTCTGCGCAGGTGATTTTGAAAAAAAAATAGGTTTTGAAATATACATTTATTAAAAGTAATTATACTTATAAATGATTTTCTCAAAATTTTTTCATAAGAATTGTTTCTCATGCTTAAATCATAAGTCTTGGAACCCGGATGATTTGCATGGGCTATGGGTTAGAGTAATATCCATCTCGAGGCTCTTGGATAATGTATTTGGAAGGATAAATCGAATTTAAAAGTTCCATGTGGCGGGATCCGTAATGGTTAATGTTCATACACTGTAGATTCAATTGCAACATGATATCTCACGTCACTTGCGATTCCGATGTAATTCCCATTTAGGGTTCAATGGGATAACATTAGTAAGCCAGGTAAGAATGTCCAAGCAATCTGTGAAAGGTGCTCACATAAGAAATACAAGCTCAATAATTGATTAAAAGTTAATCAATTATATAAGTGATTAAAAGTTAATCATTTAATTAAATAGATTAAAAGTTAATCTATGGTTTAAATTAATTGTTAATTTAAATCTAGGGATTATTTTAATAATTATTTAATTAACATAATTAAAGGGGAAATGGGTTTGACCCATATCCATAAACCCATTTAATATGGACCTTTAATATGGGCCAAAGCCCATGGGTTTAAACCTTAGGTGGGCGCCCACTTGAGAAATCCTAATTGGATTAGGATTGTGTTAATTACATAATTTTGAAAATAATTCCCATTATAATGGAATTAAAATCTAATAGTTGGATTGCAAAAGAATTTAAAGCTCTCCAAAACTCACGCCCCTTTAGTGCTCACACCCCCCCCTTGAGGACCTAGTTTGACTAGGTTTCCTTCTTTGTGTAGGATGTTGACTTATCCCTTTTAATTAAGGAATCCTCTTGTAATAAGGACTCTTTAATTAGTAGGATTACTATAACTAAAGTAGTTATAGATTAAGTAGGAGTTTTATTTAATTAATAAAGAGTTATTGTTAATTAATAAATCCTACTAAATAAGATCAAGTTGGAGTAGGATTAGGATAGGATCCTAGTTTATATATACCCCAACACCCTAGACCATTAATCACTTTTCTCCATAATTTTTTCTCTCATCTCCTCTCTCTCTCCAAACCATGAGCCCTAGGGGATACCCCTAGGGTTTCGTGAGCTACTAGGTGGTCCAAGTTGGGTTTTGCAATCTAGGTTTTTTGAACCTTAGTGCTTTGGTGATAGAAGGTCTATCCCATTGCTCCATCTTCTTCCTCTTGCTTTTATAATTCCAAAAGATATTCTAAAGCTTCGTGGGGATAGCGATTAATAAGGATCAAGCTTCTAGTTTTTTCAGAGAATCTCTACACAAAGTTCTGACGTTCGAGTGGATTAAGCTTCACCGGTGAAAAATATTTACCGAAGTGATATGACTAAAACTCTTAGACAATTTTGATGCTTTCTATGGTGTTAAGATCTAGGGGATCCAGTTTCCGCATAATTTTTATCCGATCGCCCTACATATGGAACATCTTTGTGTGACCGTAAACTACCCACAATCATGGAAGGCAAGGGAAATGGCACAATAAATACATCATGGCGTGGTTGAAAATTTTTGTATAGTGTACCACCATCTTACTACATGGAGATACAGTAGATGATCCATATATAATAACTCCCAAGATATCAAGAATTCCAACTACTTATTCCAGATTAAATTAGTTTTATAACGGTCTAGTTTGCTTGCATTGAAATGCATTAGAAGTGTGAAAGGGATTGGGGGATTACAGTCTTTTAGTATTATTTATTTATGGTACAGTAGTCCTTATAATGCTCATACATATCTAGATTTATTTCCAATTCATGCACTAAAAATCTGGGGTGGGGATTATCCCTTACCAACTATAAAAAAAGTCAACCTATATTGCGGTTGGCATTTACTTCCCCTTATAGTCCCACATTGGCTGGTGATTTGACTTGGCAGGGGTGTATAAAGGGTCTATAGCTCCTCCTAAAGTCATGCCATTTTGGAGTGAATGTATGGGTTTACTTTTATGGCACCTCAACGGTTACCTTAGGTTTGATCATGTGTGTGTGTTTAGCTTAATGCTTACCACTATCAAAGAAAAGATTATAGTCTTTAATATGCTTCATTTTATCACTATCATTTTTCCTATAAAAGATTGAATATACATTAGTATCTCTCTCTCTCTCCTGATTCCTGCATTCCAACAATCCCTCCTGATTCCTGCATTTCAACTAAACAGTGTGCATATATATATATATATATATAAACACTGTTTTATATTAACTCATCCAATGACATATTTATGTTTCTCCTAACAAAGTAAAGATTAAAAAAATGTCCCACTTGCATCATTAAAATCAATCTAGTGAAGCTCAGAAACTTACATAAGATAGTTCAACATCTTGGGTCATGCACCTTTATCACACGATACTCGCCATTAACAAGGTAATCATGTTCCTTGATGACAAGGAAAACTCCGCCTCCAATCCTCACCATCCACAAAAATCTAGTACAACATGCATTGCATCACTAAAGAGGAACAAAGATTCATGCCAAACACTAAAACATAATGGCCACCTAATTTGAACAAGTCAATACCCAAATATACACTATGCTGCAGAAATTTCCTAGAAAAAATTGAGATGACATTACAGAATCAGTAGGAATATACTAGAATATAAGCCTAAAAGCTGATTGATATGATAAAATAGAAGAGAGTACCAGGTAGGAGATTATGCCATTTAGCAACTACTATTCTTCATCTATCAGAAATCAAATAGGTAGTCAACATGATACTTATTCTAGACATCAACTTGATGGACCATCTCTTGGATGGCCATAGCCTCAAAATACAACAATATGATGATTCCACTCACCAGGATGCAACATTATTTCTATAGACCATTGCTCATACTTGGAGAATTCAAACTAGGAACTATCATGGATGGTTAGGATCGTATTAATGTGATCTTTTGCTATGGTCTATCCTCACGTTGGGCCATTCAACTATAGTCCAAATCTAAGGCATATAAATATATCTTAAGACAAATAGTTAACAGTAAGTGAGGAAAAAATTTGGAGGGGCAGGTGTGATGGTTAACTTCTATAAATTCGTACGATCCTAGGAAATTATAATTCAATAAAGAAAGCAAACATTTTAATTCAGATCAGTAAACATTATAATTCAAACATAATATTCGCAAACATTCAATCAGTAACAGAAAGCAAGATATTAGAAAATCTGGCAAAACCGATATTGATGGCTTAGTGTTGGAATGAAGGATTGCATGCTTACTAAGTATCCTAGTAAGCAATTCAGCTTAATCGCCATCGTATCATGTTCATAATCTGCATTGCGTTGTATGGTTCCTATAAAATGAGATATTAATGATAGTAGTAAGAAACCAAAATCTAGATTGTACGATACCTGGCAACTGAATCATATTCATATATAACTCCCCACAATATTCGAAACAATCTCTCCTTGTGAGCTACTACCGACATTAGATTGTTGATGCCTGGCATAAATTTGTGATTTCTATATATTATACATTTTCAATACATAGTATAATATTTGCTTATGCCAAAAGAGCTCATAAGCATCAACTTTACCTGAGTGATTTGAGCTGTGTTGAAGAATTCTTGAGAAATGGATTCCTGTATGGATTCAGTTGGTGTTGTTGAAACATGAGTTGTTGATACGCATAAGGTTGTTGATATGCATATAGGTTCACCTCGGGTTGTTTGAGAATGTTCATTTGTGAATCCCTATTTAAAACATTGAATACACATGTGGTGTTTTAATAGTAGGGAATAACTTAAACATCCCTGGTGTTATTAATAACATTAAGTACATAAGGCAACCAAACTAACCTGCACAAATTGATTACGTGGCAGGAAATGGTTTAAGTGACACTGAAAACTAGATGAATTAGGTAAGGTGGAGCGCGGTGCCTTCTTAGAACGCTTCGTGGTTCCACTTTTCTCCAAAGCATTCTTCATTCCGGGTCTTCCCTTACAACCTCGCTCATTTATTTAATCCCCTTAACTTTATTCGGCCTAGTAACATCATCTGTTTCCAGATAAGGCTGAATGTTTCCATATTCCTTGCCCACAAGTGTTTGCAATTGGCCCATGTGACTCAATTATTGCTAGCCTCCGAACATGATAATTGTTTAAATGTCTCTTCCACCATTTTGCATGCATTTTCTATTAATCTAACAGCAATCCCATATGCAGGTTCATCTTTTGCCGCCCTAGTGTTCAGTTTCATACATAGATGCATTAAATGTTTGTAACGTGCTGACAAAACCAATATCTCTTTCCGATGTCGCAATTTGAAGACTATAGATTGGCATTTGAAATCCTTACATCTTTTTTCCACCTCTATAAATATATTTATTTGAGACCTCTTGTAAAGCATGTCTATCAATTATTCTCAATGCATGCCCACATAAAATACCAATGAACGCAAACTTATTACACGAACAAGTCACTGTATCATCTAAAGCGTCGATGTAACAGTATATTCCCGATTTTCTTAACCCAAATGACTTTGTATGTAATCATAGTTCCAAGCTCACCATACTTGTTCGCTGGACAACTCATTCCCCTTACTATAGTCAACTTGAAAGAGTTTAAAAATATCTGGTGTGTACTTTTCCCTTGCATTACTCAGTATTAGAACTTCCATGATTAACTCTGGAACAGTCTGTGTCCATATGCAAATCGGTCCTTGATTTTGGCTTCCGTCTATCTTCACCACCTTTCAAAGTGTGTAAAAATCTCAACAAATCATGATTGCGAGGTACGTAAGATCGCAATACACTAATCATAGATTCACTCCTTTGTGTACTTTTTATATCTGCATAAAATGTGCTTCTACCGTACACTATAGCCCACTTTTCTCTTTCATTGAATAATTGTTGTAGCCATGCATTCTTTGTGAGACCATACTTCTCTAGCATATGTTTGCCAACCCTCAAGAAAATCTGCTTCATCTTGTAATCATAAATGCATATGCTAAAATCTGCATTAAAAGATGTTGATGCATTAAATACATGACTGAGGTGCTTCGCAGTATTCTGGAATATATGCCATACACAAATGCGATGATAAGTCGTAGGCATAACTGAAGATTTGCATTGGTCATTGCCTTGTCTTGGGTCAGTGAGAATTGTCTTGGGCATCTTGTCAAACATTGCATCCAGAAAGGTTCTAAACACCCACTTAAAAGACTCAATAGTCTCATTCGACATTATGTTGCACCAAATAAAATAGTTTGTTTGTGGTGATTCACTCCTACGAAAGGTGAAATGATGGGTCGTAGTTGTTTGTTCTGTATGTTGTGTCGAAACAAAACTAATCACCGAACACCTGGTAGTCCATCACCATTTTTGAATCTGCCCAAAAGATGTTTGCTATTTGATCTTCAAGATCAACTTGGATAACATAAAATGAACCTAGATCTTCTACTGACATCTTCTGCAAATGTTGTAATATGCCCCCTTCATCTCCCCTCTCCATGGTTCGCATCCGCTTAGAACGGAGATAATTTCTATAGTCCATTGGAAGAAACCAACATTTTCCAGTCCTCCAACTTGGGCACTGATTAAGTCATACGCCGGCTTTGGAGCTATGCCAACATTGTCTGCTATATTTGGTTTGAGCAGCCTGGGCAGCAGTAATTTTTCTATGTGATATGAGCATATAGGCTTTCTTTGGCGTGCAATGATGATTATGAGTTAGTTCAAATTTTGAAACAGCGTATCGACAGTTTGTTTGCAATTAACAACCATTTCCGCCTTGCAATCAAATCTACTAGAGTCGCGATGATATTTCACACCCCTTTTATCTTCTTTTCTAGTACCTTCTCTCGAGCAACTAAACGTTGTTCTCTCTTCACAATACCAAATTATTTTTGTTAACCCAATTCTTCCGAATGCTAAAACCATAATATCTCGGATATTCATTATAAAAATCATATGCACTATCAGTGGTATCAAACTCCATTCCAACTTTGGCTTTCGGTTATACCAATGCTCGTTGGTTGATCTTCATCCGAGTCGACACTAACACCCTCCTCTTCCCCAGCTGATTTGACTTTTTCCACAATCTCTTCTATATCAAAGATAACCTACGGGCTGCTCAAACTTCATCAATACCATAAATATTTCCTTGTTCGGAATCCATTTCCATAATGTTCACTGTCAATCACCATTATGCATACAGAAAATTATTAAATCATATACAAAAGTATATTATGAATATGTAAAACACAGTAAGACATGATTTGATCTACTATTGTTTTGAATGATTCAAATGTGAGACATTTCAAATAATTGTAAACATGCAAAAGATTACTAATTTGGCAGCAAGGAACTTAAATCCCCAAATCTGTTGGGTTTTTTGTTGATTTCAACTTCTCGAAGGCTATGGGAGTTAGCCTCATGGATGGATACTTGCTAGACTGTATCCCTCATAGAGATAGATCAAGGATCGATTCCCTCAGATGAGCAAAAATTCTAAACAAATTTAGAGATTACTACCTCGAGATGTTGTGAGGTCACCCACGTGACTAATCAACCTAACTAAACTAAAAACAAAACAAAATAGAGAAGGAAGAAGTGGTGATAAAGGTAGCCTCATTGAGGACATTTAAAAAAATCATATTTTTGATAATTTAATCCCTCATGTTTTCCTTAAGTGAATTTAAAAGGCTTGTTAAATTGAGTTGCTTTGGTTGGATTATTCTCCCTGTAACAGGACATGAAGCCAACCCCACCTCAAAACACATGGTTAATTTCATCAAAGGCAGCTTCACAGGAACCCCATATAAGCTAATTAAACCTGATTAAAGATAAATGATAATTCATAGCAAACACATTGGCACTATTTCTTGATTTTTGGGAAAGTTTTCTATCAATAAAACATCATCTGAGCTTTCTATTGATCATGAATTTTCTAAAGTAGAACTGGCATTAAGCTGTATATTGATCATCACTGCACTTATTTAAAAACCCATATAACTAAATTATTTCGGTTTTGGTTTGCATTTCACCCACTGGTCTGATATTCTATCATTGATCATGTACAGAGAAACAATCACGTAAAAGGTTCTAACGGCTACCACTACATATGCATTGATTGATTAACCAAAGACTATACTCATAATAAAAATTAAAACAATAAAGAAATTGAGAAAAAAAGTTGTACCCCAGTGTTAGAAAGGATTACTTGAAACCAGTCGCCCAAATACCTTTGGTCTGATGTTGTTTGCTGGAATCCACAAAGGGGTTTTCTCCCTCTTAGGTTTTTCTGGTTTTTTCTCGTGGGAGGGAAGAGAATGCGAACAAGGTTCCACGGATTGGGTTTTGCCTCTTTAGGTTTCTTTGGTTTTTCTCTTGAGAGGGAAGATGACCAGAACAGTACACGAGCCAAGGTTTCTTCTCTTTGGGAGGGAAGAGAGAACAAAACAGTAGAAGTAGAGAAGGTGTCTTTGGGGTTTTCTCTTGGAATGAGCTCCGTGACCAGTAAGGAGAACAAGTTGGATGAATAGTAAAGGAGAACAAGCTGGATGCTAGCTGCTTTGTTTGATCTTGAGAACCCCCCATAGTTGAAAATGGCCTCCTTTAACGTCTCCGTATGCTAACAGAGCTTTTTTGTTTCCAGCCTCATTTTCGCCAGATGTCGAGCAAGGGGTTAACAGGATTTGGCAAATCCGTTAACACCGTAGAAGATTTGACTCCAGGAAGGAAATAGACTAAAGTTGTTTTTTCCCAACCCATTTTCAAGGGGTAAAAATGGAAAAAAAAGAGAAAAAAGACATTTCGTTTCCATCGTCATCCTTTTTTTTTTTGGTTGAAAGGAAAGATTTCATTAAGGCAAAACGGATGAAACTACATCTATTTGGGAAGAGCTTATGGGGAGATCCGAAGAAGAAAACGAAGCCGTTAAGCCATACCAACGCTGTATACTCTTGTTTAGGCCTTGTTGGACTGCACCACGGGCTAAAGTATTACCTTCGAGACGGATAAAGGTCATAACAGAGCTCCTCGTAACACCTCATAAGTTTTGAAATCCACGATTATGGTCGAGGAGTCCCCAAGAGGGTTTTTTCGGGTTCTACCATTCAGCAAGTCGATGTTCTCTTTAGAGTTGGATTCAATGATGATTTGGTTCCACTGATTTGAAATGGCTACTTGAAGGCCTATGCGGATAGCCTCTGCTCCACGCTACGAGAGCTCCCTCCAAACAACGCCTTCCACAGATATGTGAGGATTACTCCCTCATGGTTACATGCAACCACACCCACCGCTGCCCTGCCATTTGATAGAGCCGCTCCATCAACATTTAGTTTAATCCATCCTTGCTCTAGAGGAACCCATAATACAAGTTCCATAACTGTAGTATCATTCAAGCTAACCTTTGGCTGACTCTTGATATTTTTTGATAATTCAGACACCATACTTCATTCGTTGGATCATGGCAATAGGATCTAGGGAGGCTTGATTGAACACAACCTCGTTTCTTAGAAGCCAGATACTCCAAAGAGTAGTGGCCAAGCAGATAGCGAGAAGGTAGTGTTTGACTTGAATTCGGGCCTCATAACCCACTTTTGCCACCATGCTAGAAACGAGTCCTATGCACCAGCCGAGAAGCAAAGTGATAAGGATGATCCAAACCATATGCTGCGGGCACAATGGCATTCCAGAAATAAGTGAAGGATGGATTCCGTCGCAGCTGCACATAGGGGGCATATGTCATCCACCGGAACTTGTCTCTTGCAAAGGTTTTCCGAAATTGCGACCGCATTATGGCATAACCTCTAGATGGATACTTGGATCTTAAGAGGAATAGGGAGCTTCCAAATGCTCTTCCACACCATCATTGTCCACTTGGGGTCGTTGGTAGTTGGTGGACCGCTTGAGGAGCTTCGAGATCTTGGTAGGCGAGATGGGATGCAAAGGTTACTTGGAACTTCCCAGATTTTGTAAAGTGCTATATAAGTTTATCTGGATTCCCAAAGAACCTAACGGGAAATTTACAGATTTCCTCGATGGAAGATGGATGGAAATAGCTCCTCAAAAACCGCAACATCCCATGTACCTTCTTCCGGGTTGATGAAGTTAGACACTGTTTGCCCATGCTAGCCACACCGGGAGAGGGATGGGCTTGAACCCGGAATAGTTGGTATCCATGGATCTGTAGTAGCTTGCAGTTGGGTACCCGCACCAATTTTACCAACAAAGGCCTTTCTGAAGAATTGGAACGGCCGGCCAAAAATACTCCGCCAAGCCCATGAGGGTCTTGACCCCATTTTCACTTGGAGAAAAGGAGAGTGGGCATAGTATAAGCCCTTCATAAATCATGCCCATAAAGACTCTGGCTGGCTCAATAACCGCCATCCTTGCTTTGCGAGTACCCCAAATTGAACGCTTAAATGTCACGGAAGCCCAATCCGCCTGACGCCTTTGGTAGGTTCAGTTTCTTCCAGCTAAACCCGATGTATTTTGTTCTCATTTGACTGGTGCCACCAAAATCAGGCTATAGCTGAATTCACTTCCCTTATTCAGCCTTTGGAAGCATGAGGAACTCATAGTGTAGGCTGGAATGGCTTGGATCACGGCACGAATTAAGACCCCCCCCCGCCCTGCTTGGGTTAGAATAGATCCTTTCCACCCCTGCATCAGTTGCATAATTCGGCCTTTAAGGTTCTCAAAAAAAACTTCCCGCTTTGATCGTCCAAATTCCGTCGGCAGAGCCAAGTAGCTACCCGGAATCAATAGATTCTTAATATGAAGATCCTGGCTATCATACGTCAGAATCACCAAGGAGTATTAGCACTGAATGTTACCCCTGACTTCTTATATTTCACCAACTGACCTGAAGCAGAACCATAGGTTGCTAAGTTTCCATTAATCTTGCATGTTCATCCAAATTTGCCTTCATAAATATCAAACAGTCATCGGCAAACAACAGATGAGAGAGGACGTGAACATGCCTGTATAGCCGAATACCACTCAATAACCCTTTATTCACAGCCAGGGGAGTATGTTCGAGAGCGCTTTAGCACAAAGAACAAATAAGTAAGGCGACAAGGGGTCACCTTGACGCAAGCCTCTAGTCGGAGTAATGCATCCATGAGGTTCGCCATTGAGGATTACCGCAAACTGACCGTAGTAATGCATTGCTTAATCAAACTAATCCAAGACTCCCTGAATCCTAGTTTGTCCATAGAGCTAATAGAAAATTCCATTCGACCCGATCATAGGCTTTTGTAAGATCAAGTTTGACGGACATCAGTCGCTCTGTCCCTTTTTTCCTTCTAAGGTAATGATTGATCTCATGGTTTAAGAGGATGTTGTCCATGATCTGCCGACCGTGGATGAAAGCAAATTGAGCGGGGTTTCTCAGCAACGGAAGGATCACTTTTAAGCGATTTGCCAGAATTTTGGTGATAACCTTGTACACTACATTACATAAACTTATAGGCTGTTAGTGATTGATATTCTCAGGGTTCTTGATCTTTGGGATTAGGACAATATAAGTGAGGTTCATCTTTTGAGAAGAAACCTTGCTGGAAGAACTGGACGACTGCTGCACATACTTCATTCCCCACAATGTCCCAGTTCTTCTGGTAGAAGATACCCTACATACCATCGGGACCCGGGGCTTTTAAGGGTCCTATTTGAACTAGAGCTTGCTTGATTTCTTCAACTGAAACTTCCTTGCACAACTCATCATTCATCTGTTTAGTTACTTTTGGTTGTACCTCTGCAAGAACTTCGTGGATGTTTCTTGGGTGAGATGTGGCATACATGTTATAAACAATTTCAAAGACTGTATATCCATCGTCTTCCTTATTACTCCATTATAGTGACAAAACAAACACTTCCGCCATTAACACAATATAGATGTTTTGTGCACTTTCAATACACACTGCCGATCTTTCCGTTTGAACTTGTACGAAATCTCAAACTGTGCTCTTAAGACGAATCCGCTCTCAAAACCGTGACAGCGAGGTTTGAGAGCGGGAGCGAAAAGCATGATAGATGGTTTAGGTTACTAAGAATAAAATAAGGGTGGTGTTACACACACCCCAACTTTTAATTGAAAAACACTAAACTTAAAGAAAATCAATTAAACAAAAAATAGAAAGACAAAAATAGCCCTCTTCTCCATCTTCCTTGCATTGAATCCCTTATTTGTATCACGAAGTTCTCCAGTTTGTTTGCGATTTTCCTTCAGCAAATATGTAAAGAGTGATCGCAACAAGAAGACTAGCATGAAAGAACCTGAACTATCATTCAAGTACCAAGGATGAATTGCTGCAATGTTATCAATGTGTTCGATTTCGCT
Organism: Tetracentron sinense; assembly: GCA_015143295.1. Lineage (NCBI taxonomy): Eukaryota > Viridiplantae > Streptophyta > Magnoliopsida > Trochodendrales > Trochodendraceae > Tetracentron > Tetracentron sinense. The sequence goes on from CM026566.1 coordinate 19,711,407, forward strand.
GCAGTTTGTTTTTTGGTTGTTTTTTCTTGTTTATTGATTATAGCTTAAATTTGACATTAAAAGCAAGAAAAAACGTACAGGTCCAAGATATTTAAATCATTGTTGTCCAAGCTTTGATCTTGGGCACTCTTTGAGATCAACTTCTTTGCTATCTCCATTTCCAAAATGTAAAAAATTAGACATTCCAACTCTAATTTTTTTTCACCCTCCTGTTTACTCAGAGGAGGTGAAAACTCTAATTTGTTTTTAACCATGATTCTGATTTGAAGATGGGATAGATATGAAGAGTTTTGTCATGGAAACAATAATAGGGGTCATAGACGATAGGTAAGGTAAAAGGAAAAATGACAAGAGGGTAATTTTTGTCATTTTTATCTTTTTCTTTTGTTTAATTGAATTTTTATTAAGTTTGGGATTTTCCAGTAAAAATTTGGGTGCGAGTAGCACCACCTAAAATAATGAACATATATTAATATTAGGAATTTTAATGGACTGAGTAGAACTTACAATCATATAAATTTTGAATAAGCCCCGCCTGTTACATAAGACTTTTTTCTCTTTTTTTTTTCCTTTTTCTTTCTCAATTTTTTTTCTATTGAAACAAATAAATTCCTTCACATCTTTTCCTACCGACTTCTCTTTTACAATGATGAAAATAAAAGTTAGTTAAAATTTATGTTAATTAATGCGGTTATATATATTTTTTTTATTAGACCTTAAAGCTTATAGATAAGAGGCATGTCCACCTATGTCCAAAATGCATGAATTTTTGGTAATGAATCGCGTGTCTAAACCGTTTTCGCATCCACACATTTCGACATGTGACATGCCTGCTGTCTCAAAGAACTACACAACATAGGTATGTATGCATAAAGAAACTAACAAGAAAAAAAAAACATTATTTAAAAATTAACTCTTGAAATTTGAGAGTCAAGGTGTTTTGGTAAACAAAGGCCACCACTTTAACCGCATAAAGTACCAGAAGGATCGGCTAGACCAAGGTGAATGCAATTTGAATTCCCACAAATATGAAGTTGTATGAAAGTTTAAAATCAAGTGAGCATTGATAATGCATGAGCATCTCCACACTGCACTGGGGTGGCCTACAGGGCGAGGCCCACTGAGGTGGGGTGGCACATGGGGTAAGGCCCACTAGGAGGTCTCGACCGGGTTAACTAGGCTATGAGACAAGGATTTAATGTCATGCTCCCATCAGTCGTGGCTTTTGTGGAGTATTGGTTAACTAATCGGACGGTCTCGACACTAGATGCTCTTGGTAGCAAAGCCCTAATATATATATACTAGTGGGCGTCGCGTGCGATGCACATGAGAGAGATACGGGAAATGGAGATAGATCAGGAAGAGGGACCCTAGTGAGGGCATTTTAAGAAAAAAATTAAGGAATATTTTTTGTATAGAAACTTGAGGGACATTTTCAATAGAGCAGTGATAAGCGGACCATGGGCCAGCTACTTAAATTATCCCCGTGTCCCTTTTTAACCCTGGTTAAGATTAACTAAATTAAACTTAAGTTTTTGATTTTGAATTTTTTTTTTGAAAAACCAAGGCTGGTCTGTTTAACCTTAAGAGTGAGTAAATCTTAATCACAGTTGATGAGTATTTAAAAGTGAGACGTGGACCAATGAGACCGGTTATTTCATTACAAAATAGAAACCGTGGGTACATTACATATTTTCCCTAATATCCTCTATCCGGACAGATGTCCTGTGAAAAAATTGTGAGGGACATGTTGGTTATAGAAATATGGCATAGCAAAGAAAGGGGGGCGGTAGGCCCTTGGTTAGAAGTTCTTCTTTCAGAGCGTTTTGCCAAGAGAGCGAGGAATCCGGTTACACCACTGAGGTAGCCATGTGTCCCTTTTAACACTCCTTAACTGTGGTTAGATTCACCCACCCCTAAGGTTCACCCTTGGGAACCAAAATAAAAGATTGAATCAAAGTTTTGTATTATATGACGGTAGTTTAGGAATTTTGGAAAAATCAGGTGTAAAAAACTCTCGCATTATAATAGTAAAGATATATATATATATATATGTTACATTTCTTGGAGCAAAGCAACAAGACTAGTAAAGGTTAGCTTTTAAGGAGCAAAGCAAGTTCAATCCGTGTAATAGAGATCAGGGAATGAAGAAGAAAGAGGACCTTTACCACACAGTATAGATACATGGATGGATCAAATTCAAATCATAGAGAATCATTAATGTTAGATTATTCTGATCCTCGTGAGCTCTTTTGCAGTTTCAATCATCGGCGGCCTCTCCTCGGGATTCATTTTGACACATCTGATGGCAAGCTCAGCACATGCCATCAACTGCTCTGTGTTTCCTTTCACAATGTTGGTCGTTAAATACACTCTAATGTCTTCTGTATTTAAAACCCTCTTTCCTATCAAAATCTCAAACAATACCACTCCAAAACTATAAACATCGGATTTTTCAGTAAATCGCCGGGTAAAAGCTGATTCAGGAGCATTGGTTCCAAAATTCCCCACCACATTTACATCAACATGTGTTTGTTCCAAGGGAATCGATATGGAGAGTCCAAACTCATATAGTTTGGCTACATAGTGTTGGTCTAAGTAAATATTGTTAGGGTTTTTCTTATTAAATAAAAACCCATGTGGTCTGGCGCAATCCTTAGTTTTCAAAACTCGGATTTTATTGCTGTCAATAGAGAATGTTAAGGTTAATGGGTCCCATGAAAGAGATGTGATTGAACTGGGACTCTTAAGTGTTATTAAAGCTAACAACATGGTCAGGGTTGACAACCGTTAGATCTTTGGTGTGATCCCTCTTAGCCCTTGGATCTTATGATAGGTAGGGTTCTAAGGGTATATAAAGCAAAGAGGGGGTCCCTCTTTTCTCTTATGTCATTTTAGAAGCCCCATTGAATCAGACTTAAGGAGAAAAGAGAAGACTTCTCTCATCCTCTCAAGCGCCGAGAAACCCAGCATCACACAGAAAGGGAATAGGGAAATTATAGCGAAAAGGTATGAGATTATCTCATTCAGTCTTTGTCTCCTTTTGATTATGAATTCTAGAAAAATTGATTGCATGATCTAGATCTAGGATTGGAATAATCTTGTTTAGGTTTAACATTATTATTCTTGAATCCCAACAATTGGTATCAGAGCACAACTTGACCTTGTGATTAATTTTTCTCAATAATCAAAATCTGAGTTCTTTATTTTCGGATTTTTTATTGATCTAAACGATTGATAATTAAGGTTAATCAGATAAATAGAATGGATTAATTTTTTGGATTTGAAAATTATTATTTTTAATGATTAAAGTGGTTCAGATTTATTAAAATCAAATCATAAACTGTTATTGGATTATTTTGGATTTTTAATAATCCTATTTAAAGATCCGAGTGACTCGGATTAAAGGTAAGCAGTAAAGAAATTTTCAAAAAAAAAAGAAGGTTTTTTGGCCGTTTTAAGTGGGACGGAGATTCCGCCGCCGTCCGTCGCCGGAGGAGTCTGCCAGCGGTTGGGTTCCACTCGCCGGATCGTGGCTGTCATTTTGGCACCGATGGCAGCCGGAGAGGTGACCGGTAGGGCCCCCGAGAAATGGGAAACAGTGTACGGCGTTAGGGTTTGAAAATAAAATAAAATAAAACTATTTTTGGGTGAGGGAGATAGAGTCACGAGGGTCAACCTGACCCTATAAACCGAACCTACACCCGATTCGAAAGTTCTGACCCGAACTGAACCCGAATGGTTTTGACCCGACCTGATCCATATGGACATGACCCTGACCCGAATGAGATCCAATCCGGTCCAACTGGACCGGACCGGCTCAACCAGACCGATGACTGAACCGGACCGAGCCGCATCTTGGACCAGACCGCGTAAGACCGTCGAACCGTGCGTGCATGACGTGCAGAACGCTCGTGAGCTATTTTTGTGCGCGGACGTTACACAACCTGCGCGTGATGCGCACTCCCAGCGCATGAGGCGCACGTGTCACTCTCGTAAGTGTCCCCTACGTGTGACACATCCCCAGGACACGTCCAGGGAAGTGTCCGACCTTTCTTAAGGTTTTTGGGTGTCCTGATTCCGTTTTTGTGGTCCATTTAGACTTCTGAGCACTTTAAGGAGCTGTTTTACTGTATGGACATCATTTTCTTATGGTTTTGATATTAAATAAAGGAAGAACTTGATGCTTTTACCCAAAATTAATATCAGGAACTAAAGTAAGATCATCCTATGGGGTTTAGGTTTGATCTGTAAGGCAGTGATTCGAATGGGCATAACTGAAGTAGGTTAGATTGTCTTGCCCAAAGGTGACCGTCCTATAGGAGGTTATGATCATTCAAATTTGAGATTTTGATCTCCTTTAGACTGCAAGTTTGCATTGAATAACTAGTCTTGCCCAAAGGTATCTAGGGACTTCTTGTACACTGAGTGGGGCAGAATGATTTGTGCGTGGCGGTGAGAGAAGGATAACCCTCTTGCCCAAAGGTGTGGAAGTGTCTCAATCAATCCAAAACATGATAGATCAGTTCTGTGCGCGACTGTTGTCGCCAATTAGGGGGTGAATTGCATATCGAAATCTCTTGCCCAAAGGTGTGATTAGATGATGCGCCCACCTGTCCCGTAAAGTGGAAGTAAGCAATCTTAAAGTAAATCACTTTAGCTATCCGGCTTAACCCCAAGACCGGATTAGAATCATAAAGCTTAAATAAAGTCATGCAATGATAAGTATAAAGTAAATTATTATAATTTGTACAATAATTTGTTAGACACACCATAACATAGTAAAACATTGACATTTTCAGATATGGATGGGTCAGTTGTTCAGAAACATTTGACTGGGATTGAGCCTCTGAATGGTTCAAACTATAGTTCTTGGAAAATACAGCTAGATATAGTTCTGGGTTGCCTTGATTACAACTTTGTCCTACTAGAGGAAAAACCAGTTACTCCCACTGCCGAGTCTTCAGACTCAGATAAGTCCTTGTATTCGAAGTGGGAGAAGGCCAATAGGATGGCCATGATGATCATTAGGACTTCTGTTCAAAAAGCCATCAGAGGTGGTATTCCTGCTGCTGATACTAATAAGGTTCTTCTTGAGACTATCAAGAAGCAATTTATGGGGTCTGTTAGGTCTCATCAGTACAGTTGTTTGACTCAGCTGATTTCATTGAAGTATGATGGTGCTGGAAATGTTCGGGAGCACATCTTGAAGATATCTAAGTTGATTATCTCTCTTAGAGAGCTGGAGTTGACAATTGAGGACGACTTCATGGTGCATTTGGCTGTAGCTTCGCTTCCTCAATCATTTGATACTTTTAAGATTAATTATAGTGTCCAGGATAGGAAGTGGGATCTGTATGAACTGATAGCTGTGTGTATTAATGAGGAAGAGCGCATGAAGCGTGGGAAAGCTGAGTCTACAAACTTGGCTGTGAATTCTGGTAGCATGAAGAATTTTAAGAATAAAGGGTTCCAGAAGCCTAATTCACAGAATTTCTGGCAATGACAAAATTCAGGACATAATCAAGGACAAAGTTCAGGACATCAATTTCAGGGAAAGGATAATACTGAGGAACCAGAGCAGATTGAGTGTTTCTTCTGCAAGGGGAAAGGTCACATGAAAAGAGACTGTTTCAAATATAAGGATTGATGCAGGAAGAATAAAGGAGTTCATTCATCGGCGAAGCGCCAAGGCTGAGGAGTTGCTGATTTTTGAGGAACTCTGCACCAATAGTATTAGAGGCTGTTGGAACTTGCTTTTAGTATTAGACTTTCTTTATAATTTTTACTATTAGATGTTATTTTCATTGTGCTGTTGTTTAGGCGAGATATTATTTATTTTGGTTTGGATACAGTTTAGTTTTATCCTTGAGGGGAGTACACTCTCCATTAGACATAGTTTTCAAACAGTTGGTAGTAATATATTAGAGGATGATCTTTATTAGCTAACCTTGGACTCATATTTTATGTCATTCTTATTGTGTATGTTTGTTAATTTTATTAGATTTTCTCTAGGTAATTGTGACTCTTGTGACAATTTGAATGGTAAACTTAAAGTAGTGATTTACTTGGATCGGTGGATATATGTTAAGGTCAGTGGGAGGTTTGTAAGTTATATTTTGGATATCAAAATTACCAAAAATCTTATTTCTAGATGTTTGGAGTTATCTCATAGGATTTCATGTTAGTTTACAAGAGATATATTGAACTAGAAGTTTAAAAGTTATTCAGACTCTAATTTTGCTTGTTTTCAGGATAGTTTGAAATCCTCATCAGATTATGTGTTGTTGCATGTTTGGATTATAAACCCGTTAACTAAAGAACTCTTCACCAAAAATTTTAAAGAACTTGTCACTATTATGAAACTTTTAGAATCTTTTGATTATTTTATTTAGTGGGAGTGTTGTTTATTTACATTCAGTCATTTATATGATATACATGTCATTGTTTTACACTCTCAGATATTGATATGTTACGGTTATGCAAATTAAATAATTGATGCATCATTTAATTGTTCTTATGTTTTGAATTGCACGTGCAAAAGGTAAAGACATCAAGTGATGGACTTCACATGACGGATGTCATTGATATCAAGTTTGCCCGAGAGCCTCGCACAAAGCTCTCAAGTTGCTTGGGCTGAACATGGTTGGGCACCATATTTGAGGCCTTCATTCTGGATACAAGGTGATGGACTTCACATGGCGGTTGCCGTAAAGTATCAGAATGACATGCATATGCTTAAATGCATGTAGCGTGGATAATTTTTGGACGTATACATTTTGATCACATAAGGTTGTGTACAGTCCATATCACACCATACTTTGCCACCATAAAGAACCGCTCTAAAACATTAGTATTACTAGCTGTTTGACCATGGAGTGGCTTGTATCATAGTAATTGAACACTAGTAGATGCTATATGCTTCCATGATTACCATTAGTGCTGCTTTTGAATCAGAGTGACAGTTAAAGAACACTTAATTCTCGACAACAATATTTTTCAAAATTAGAAGAGTGATCACTCATGTTTTTAAAGTTGTTCAATCCGAAGAGTCATTTTATTTTATTTAAGGATTGTTTGGACCAAGTGAGAGATTGTTAGGGTTTTTCTTATTAAATAAAAACTCATGTGGTCTAGCGCAATCCTTAGTTTTCAAAACTCGGATTGTATTGCTGTCAATAGAGAATGTTAAAGTTAATGGGTCCCACTAAAGAGATGTGATCGAACTAGGACTCTTTAAGTGTTATTAAAGCTCACAACATGGTGAGGGTTGGCGACCGTTAGATCTTTGGTGTGATCCCTCTTAGTCCTTGGATCTTATGATGGGTAGCGTTCCAATGGTATATAAAGCAAAGGGGGGGTCCCTCTGTTCTCTTACGTCATGTTAGAAGCCCCATTGAATCAGACCTAAGGAGAAAAGAGAAGAATTCTCTCATTCTCTCAAGCGCCGAGAAACCTAGCATCAAACAGAAAGGGAATAGGGAAATTCCAGCGAAAAGGTATGAGATTATCTCATTCAATCTTTGTCTCCTTTTAATTATGAATTCTAGAAAAATTGATTGCATGGTCTAGATCTAGGATTGGAATAATCTTGTTTAGGTTTAACATTATTATTCTTGAATCCCAACAAATATTTCTGGAATTTATTAATCGATGGATGATGGGCTTGGAAGTGCCGTTATGGAGATAGGCAACTGCATCTGCTATCTCTGTTGCGATCTTTAACTTACTCTCCCATGATAGTAGTTTTGGATTCTTGTTTGAAGGGCTAAGCTCCTCCTCACAGATATGATCAGAGAGACATCCATTGGCAGCAAATTCATAGACCAGCGTGGGGATTCGGTTTCCAAGCAGCACCCCAATAGCTTCAATACATTCTTGTGGCTGCTCATCTATGATGCAACTGCCGCTTCGTTTATGTACTGTTCAATAGTATATCCCCAAGGAGTATCTCCCCTAAACGTCTTGGCCGAAACAGGGGAAATTTTGATGCAAAACTCAATGTTTATGATAGTTGTTGGTTGCCCTCTCAAGCTCATTTTTAGAGAATGAACGAATTGGATTTGGTCTGCCATCAAAAGAAGTGATCATCACTTCTAACAGGAGATCTTGATTCTCCAAAAAAATGCCTTTCTTATACTTTCTTCCTCCTAAAGAATCTGAATTCCTCCTCTTCTTCTATTTCCTCAGGTATTCTAAAGCACGACCACATACTGTTGCTGCTCCAGCCGAATAAAACCCGCAAAATTCTACCTGGATGGAACTAAAAATTCAAATAATTAAACCATTCGATCCTGTAGAACTGTTCTCAAAGAAATCGAAAAAATCGAACCACAATCAATTTAGTGCTGAGAACTTTCTCCAGAATGATAGAATTTGGAGAAAAATTAAGTATCCCAAAATTTGGAACTTAAGAAAACAAAAGACAGCAATAGGAAACTTCTAAGAAAGGTGCGGCAGCTAGAGAGTAGCAGTGAATTGCGTTTCAAACGGAGTTCTCACGATGGTATTCATATCAATGTACAGGTTAGTAAGTGGCGTGGGTATTTTTTTTTACGTTCCTACAGGAAACACGAGGGAAAACCCTCGGAAGAGATGGAGGTCTTCTTTGGTGAGTTCAAGAAGAACAGCAACAAAGAAGAGAGTAGCAATGGCCAGGTTCAGCTGGGACGGAATTTAAATGGTATGTTTGTAAATATAACCGGAAACAGCATTATGTAATCACCTTCAAGACCTATTATTCACTTAGAACAGGAATGCTTTGGGCAACATCTTCATATGTACCTTGTTTTCTAAGGCCAAAAAATTGAAGAAAGAGACGTGCTAGCCAAAAACCAATTTTATGTTTTAACCATCTAATCTTTGTTTTTATAAAAAAAAAATATTAACTCTAAAAGTTAAAGTTGTTAACCATAGTTAAAAAGGCCATTATATATATGCTTTGTGTTATGATCCGACTCCATGAGTCCAGTGAGAATAGAGAGAGTAGGTATAAGCGAGTCTGAGGGCATGGCTTTGAGTAGTAATTGCAATTATGTCATTTTAATGGGACATGGATGGAGAAATTAGACAAGTTGAATGTGATGGTAATATACATTTATCTCTATTTTAATTTGTTGTTATTAATAATGAATCTATTAGTAGAGATTGGAATTAATGACTCCATACATAGCATTGATATCTTAGTTGTCATTATATTGGTGAGGCCATTTATTTTTTACTTTATATCTAAAATATTGGCATACTTTCTAAGTCCAAGCTACATTGCATGGGATGGATCCATAATTTTGTTGCTGACTAAGTAACCAGAGTATAGAGTGGGAGTGGGAACGTGAAATTTCAATTAAGGATAGAGTTTAGATCATCTATGGAGCACCGGTATACAATATATATATATATATATATATATCTTTACTATTATAATGGGAAAGGGAGGCGTAGATGATTTTTCAAAAATTCTCATACTACCCTTATATAAAAACAAAATTTTGATTTTATATTTTGCTTTAAAACCCAAACTACCCCTTGCCTTTGATTTAATTTCCAAACTACCCCTTGCTCATCTATCTATTTAGAATCACAGCCAATCGTGATTGAACTCGGGGAAAAATTCTAGAGAGAAGTATTCTCATGCTTCCATTGTATCAAAACTGAAGTATGAACTTACATCAATAGTCTGTTAGAGTTTTTCAACGATGATAATATGTCAAACTTTGTAGAAAGCTATAGAAGAACCAATCATTGAATCAGCTTCAGCAATGCAGAAGCAATAAGTCTCTTATTCATCTTCAAAATTCTCAAATCAGTATAAAACTAAAATATTTAAAAAAAAATGGAATTAAGGGGTGTCAAAGTGACCACGTGGCCACCTCGAAGGGTGATAACGGGATTAGCCAAATCTGATGATAACCGTAGAGGATTTGACTCCATCCACATATAGGCCTTGAGTTGAGTCTTTTGTTTGTTTTATGCTGATTTGAGAATTTTGAAGATGAATAAGAGACTTATTCCTTCTATATTGCTGAAGCTGATTCAGTGAGTGATTGGTTCTTCTATAACTTTCTGCAAAGTTTGACATATCTAAGCAAATAAGAGAATATCTAACTTCTAAAAGTAAAGAAGATCTACTTAAAATAAAAGATTTCTAATGAAAATTCACTTCTTATAACTCAACACAAAATCTATTATTTATTTATAGTAATCCAAAAATTACTAGTTATAGTAAAAGTCAAGAGACTCTACCAATGGACATTAACTTAAATCCAAATTAGTCTGGTCCATTCAAGGAGTTGGCTCATGTAAGAACATAAAGCCAAACATACGGCGCTGTGTAGATCTAAGTGGGGCCCATAACATCAAATCTTGAATTTTCTGGGTCTCTTCTTAACCAGATTCAGCTCCTGCATCAATATTAGTATTTACTTAAAAAAGTGATTTAAGTCACGTAACTAGCCATAATTTGACTCCATCATGTCCAAAAAAAACTCACAAGTTGATGTACCGATCAAAAAATAAATAAAATTTTTTGAAACCCCACAAGTTGATGTGTGGTCACTCCATGAAAGCTTTCTTAATCCGTTTCACTCTATGTTATCAGAACTGGACCAGTCATCGAACCGGTTGAGTGGCCGGTTCCCGGTTTGACCGGTTCGATCCATCTAGTTCAACCGTGTCTTTTTTTTTTAATAAAAAAAATAATTTATTTTTACCCATTTATGACCGGTTCAACCGGTTGGTTCTTCTGGTTTTCACGAAAATGACCGGTTTTTAAAACGGTCTGGTTTTAGGGGGTTTTGGAACCGGTTCTAGTTTTTCCGGTTCAACCGGCCAGTCCAGTCCGGTTCAGTTCTGACAACAGTGGTTTCACCACGTCATCTGATATCCGAAGAACTCATGCTCACTGATTTTTCTTAATGTATGGGGTCGTGGATGTGGGCTGCTTCACCAATGTTCAACTCATGGATTAGTATGGAACTCAGTTGTACCAAACTAGTTTAACTTGGTGTCGTGGTTTTCATGTTAGCATATATAATCAGCGAGTAGGTGTCGTCTCCTGTCGCAATGCAAACGGTATTGGAACCAACCAATATTAAGTGGGAGCCTTACGTCCGCGATTTCGAGTAATCAAAGACCATAAAAGAAGCCTCTCCCGGCCTAGCCATGGGTTTTGTATTGCCTCTTCAGGATAAAAAGCGGATCAGGTACAGTACGGACTCCTTACCGGACCACTGGAGAATGGCTGGCACCAAAGATGGTAGCCGATGGCACTCGACAAGAAGGCACTGATTGGATATATCTGAAGGGTGGCTACCTGAGGATTGTCCTGAAAGAAAGTACAAAAAATAAATAGATGGTGTTTCTGGCTTGCTACAGCGAATCAAAAGCTTGTGTCATTTAAAGGAGAGTAGCTGGTTGAATGGCTTTAACCACCGCCCTCTAAACTCAAGGAAGTTGGAGCTACTAAGAGTATATTTTTGCACTTTAGTGTTCTTAAAACTTGATTGTATCATCATTGGTCTGACAGACGACTACCTGCTGCAAAACAAGCATTTCTCTTGTTGACTTTGCCAAATTGAGTTCAGAATTGAAAGACTGATCCCTGAGTCAAGTTCTAGTTACTGGACATTGGCTTGCCGCGTTACATAGCATCTTACATTATTTCAGCTTTTTAGCTTTGCTATTGTGTCCTCTATCTCTCTCACATATGAGCACCTGAGCACATGGTAAGTTTTGAAAATTTACTTTAAACTTTAAAGTAGACAAGAAGACCATAGGTCTGATCAATTAGGGTGGACTGTATCAAGCTTTACTCAATCAAATTTAACCTCCATGGGGCTATATAGCAGAAGTGGCTGGATTAACCGTACTTAATGTTGTAAATCCCCGATTGCCTCTTGTATTTGTAATATTTTATGTTTGAACCATCTGATCTGTTGCATTCTTTTGGATAGTCAAAAGAAAAATCAAGCTGGATTACAGTAGAAGTGTATAACTGGATGATGGTTCTGACTCCCAACCCTTGATGTGTTGTTGATGGTCATTACTATCTATTTGTTGTCATGACATCTTTTTCTTAACACTATTATCTTAATTATCATTAGTATATATTATTAGTTTTCAAATTAAGATTTGTTGGTTTCTAATTTAAGATTTGTTGGTTTCTAATTTGTCAGATATTATACACCATTCAAAATAAAATTGTCAGTTATTAATAGTTATTAATAGTATGATTAGAGAGTTTTAGATGTGTTATTAAACATAGCAAGCCTATAATTATTGCAATTAGCAATTTATAGTGTGTTTAGGATTAGGAATAAAGGTGTATAACCATAGTTGCAAGGAAGCTATCTACAAGGTAGGTTTGCTCGCTTTCCAAGCTTGCTTCTTAAGGAGCTCATTTTCATCACGTCTCATTTGGTGGTCAAATAAGTGCATTGATCCTAAAGACAAAAGAGATATGTCTCCATGGATGTCACAGCTCTTTGAGTCAGTGAATTGTTTTTCTTCTATACTGTAGGAGGTGATGAGATAGAACAAGTCTACAATTTAGGGTGTAAACCCTAAGCAAGTATTGTCAGATTAGCACTTATGATACTTAGTTCTCCATATACACATCTCATATAAGGTAAAATATCTCTCATATAAGGTAAAATGTCCACAATAATACGATGGGAGTAAGGCACTTGTATCTCAATGATTTTTCGAGCCTTGTTTTTTGTTTCTCGCTTTTGCTTTATTTCATGTTTTCTCTTTTCACTCAACTCTGTAACTATGTTCATAAATACGTTTCTTTTTCTAGGAGCAGTAGGGTTGAGGGAGGTCTCTCTGCTACTAATAATCAATTTGTTGGAATGTTGGAGTTTCTGTATCAAAAACTTTGTTAAATAAGCATTAGAAAGTCACTCAGAAAAAGAAGTGAGCGGTTTCTTGTTTCAGCAGACAGTATGGTTCTCCTTCATAGAAACCTTAGGAAACCTGAAGTGGAATAAATCTATTGAATAAAAATACTTTATTCAATTCAAATTCCTCATGTATATCCCTTTATATGTTCTTGTATTAGTATGTATGTATGAAGTGCATACATCTTACTAATGCCTGTATTTGAAAAGATGGTTTCCTCATTGACATGTAATTAGAAGCTCTATAACCAAATGACTACAATTCAGTCTTTCAATTGACATGTAATTAGAAGCTCCCAACCCTTGTATAAATACACCTTCTACTTATCGCTGGTCTTTAGCTAAAGTTATGCATTATTTCTATATTACAGAGCATGCCTTATTGACACTCATGAACTGCAAAACATCACGCTGGATTACAGTAGAAGAATGCCAATGCAATGACATAGTTGATTCCCTCACTAGTCTGGAAGCAATGTCCGAATTTCATGGGACAAATGGTTTGGCCACTGCAAAGAAACATGGAAAAGATTTCTGTCAGTTCTTGCATTTCTTGAGATTGTCCAGTGATGGGCTTTAGATAAACCGTGGTCACACCGAGTGGAGAAGGAAACCAGCTAGGTAAGGTAACCATTAAATTTGCTGTGCCTTCTGCTTTTCACCCATTTACGAGGTTACTCTTTCTGTTATTCCATTCTTTTCCTATTTAATACTTCCCTCTGCAATATGTCCTGATGAGGAGCTAGATTTGGTTATTAGAGGCACATACTGATCAGTATTTTCTCTTATTGAGCATGTAAGTTGTGATGAAGAGCTTTAGAGTAGAGGTTAGCTGGAGGGAGATGTTCTTGTATTTGAGTATGAACTTGATGCACCCACGTCAGACTCCATAAATGATAATCAAATTTTGTTTATATTTTGAGTATGAACTTGTTTTCTCTTCATACCTATATAAAAATCCGGTAAGAAGCACCGACTTTCCTTCTTTGTTGCGGCCAAAATTAATCTTAGGGATGCAATTAATAATATACGTGTTTGGTTCACTTCCTTCAAATAGTTGCAGCCAAACCCAATGTGTCATTACCTTCCCACACATTCCTCGTCTCATTGGTAATACTTTTGATGCAATTTCTCTTAATGTTGTGGTTCGTAACTGCATGAAAAAATTTAGTATTCCTGTCCTCCTCCTTCAGCCAATGCTCTTTCGATTTCTACTTCCAAAATATTTCTTCGTAATCAAGGTATTTCTTTAACTCCCCTCTCGTAGTATTTAGCTCATCCCTGATGTGAGCAGACTAATTTATCTCCAGATGATTTTACAGATCTGCCATTTTTGTTCTCATAAGCTCTTACACTGAGAAGAGATTCCCAAAAGTTCTCCCGTTCCATATCACCAAAGCAGATTTCAAGTGTTTTTAAGCTTAAAGAAGAAATAAATTAAAGGATTACCTGGCCAAATGAAATTTTTTGCAACGCATACCGATATGGTACCAATTAAGCCGACCATTAATGACTAGTTCGAACACCAGGAGCGGTCTGATCCCTTATTTGATAAGACCGCTCAATGCCATTCGGTCCAGACTACCTCCATAAAATTCTGATCTTTAATCCACATATTTGAACGTAAGAACCACATAAAAAATAATAAGGAAATTTATGTTAAGTAGGACTCATGGAATTTCTAGACTATTCATAGGACGCATGGCTATATATGGTTATTCTAGTAAGCATGTGTAACGAGTAACAACACATGTCTTTGCATAGGCATGACTCATGAAATTTTGCCTATAAATAGAGTGAAGTAGAGAGTATTCAGAGTACTTGGCAAATAAAAGAAAGGAAGAGAATTTTATTCTGGTGAGTTGTTATCATATTCTTTAGGGTTTGATTTTTAATTCGATTTTAGTTGGTGGATTGTCTTATTCTTTAAGATTTGATATTTAAATCGATTTTGGTGAGTTATATGAAAATCTATTAGTTTGATAAGATCTGATTTGGATGATTCAATTCTTTATTTGAATTGGTGCTCAAAGTGAACTGACTGGATAAGATTCCGATTTGAGATTATTTGATTCGAAAATATATGTTAAGAGATATGATATCTGGTTTCAATTTTTATGTTATTTGTCTAAATTCTGGAAAAGAATTCCATTAAGAAAGGTAATAGAAAGCCCTTGGGTGAAAGACCCTAAACATGTGAACTTGGCCAGGTGATTGTTTTATCTGGACCTCTTCTGATCCGGCTATAAGCCCCAAATCAATTGAGGTTGCACTTGATATATAGTGCATTTTTTACCTATATGGTACCCTAGGTATCTACATGTGTGCTCAACTATTTTTATCAGTATTCTACATTTAATGAATCAATTCTAAAAAAATTGTCCTTATGTTTGACTTCATTCAGTTTTATATGGTTTAATCGATTTTGAATCCTATTGAATATGATTACTTACTCGTTGAGCTATCTAGCTCACTATTCTTTTATCCATTATTTTGCAGAGTGAACAATTAGGAAGAAAATAGCTTTTTCTGTATAGGCCTATAGGAATTGATAAGATTTGATCTGCTATGACATTGTGCCTCGAGATTTTGAAAATCCAAAAATTGGGACGTGGCATTGAAATTTGAAAGATGGAGGCTTCAATCTGTCTCTAGATATTAAAGAGATAAATAAAGGGGCATGATCCAAAGGGCTTCACGATAGGTGAGTAACTGATATCTGTGTTGGAAGTTGTCATGAATTCAACCCAGATTCATGAGGACTCGTTTGGCGACCCAGATGACCCGATAAATGGGCAATGTGTGGCCCGATTACTGATATTGTCTTTATGTTGTAACCCTAATGATATGAGGAATTTTTAGGGTTTATTTTTTATAGAGAAATGGAGCCGTTTTTGGGAGATTGGGAAGAGGGTTTTTTTTCTGAGAGCTTTGTAAAAATCTTCTATTGAATATAGTGATCGATCACCACTGCCCGTGGACATAGGCATATTGCCGAATCACGTAAATCTTGTCTCTCCGTTTGGTTTGTTTTCTCTATTTGTTTGATTTGCTGTTTTTGGATTCATTTCTTTTATTTGCACGCTTTCTCGCACAACAATCTGCATATAAGTTTGTTCCCAAGCCGCACTATAAAGAATTCTATCCAGTCTCGCCCAAATACAATGAGCCCCAGCCCGGTCATCGATAAGAGTTTAGTTTGGGTTTAAAAACTTCAACGAACAGACCACTAACTGAAAGTAGGGTATTCCTCCCATCCGTTGCTCTCAAACTTGACCTCTGAGATTATCTGTTCACTCTTTCACACTCTCTCTTGCTGTTGCAGTCATGGCAGACTGCTTCTATAATTGACAATGACTCTGCATCCTTAGGAGGGCATGCTCAAACGCTCGCGCTCTGAATGTGAGACCATTTTCTTTTGTTGAGTTCAAAATCTTATAACTCAACATAGATTAACGAAAGATCATGTTTTGAGTGAATCTTCTTGAGTTTCACTTTTTTGCTTTGTTATTTGTTTTCAATCTGGGCCCCCAACAAAGGCCGATTGGGTATCATCAACAAGCTTGGGAATAACCTTCTGAAGCCGAATAGTTAGGAGCTTAGTAATAGCCCTATATATCACGTTGCCTGCACACTGAGATAGGCCGGAAATCCTCAAACCTCTCTGGCCTTTCCACCTTAGGGATCAAAGATATTCATTTAGCCGAGCAGCCGCCCACTAGAGAAAAAGTTTTGAATGGCTTTAGTCACATCCCTTCCTACTATCGACCACAAGCCTGGAAAAATTTCGCCGAAAAGCCATCAGGCCCCGGAGCCTTATCACCATTTAAGCCAAAAATGACCTCTTTGACCTCCTATCACCCTTGTCCTCCTCCTGCAAAGTCTTGTGAATAGGCAGCTGCCACATAGTCTCTTCATCTTCGTCTCTTCCAGAAAGAAGATTTGAGAAATAATCCACTCCACACTTGGCTACGGAACTATGATCAGTAAGCAACATGCCCCCAGAGTCTCTTATGGAGTCTATGCGGTTGCAATTCCTTCGACAAACCCTAGGCCTAATCCTAAGTAGACCCTAATCAAGCCTTAGTCAAACCCTAGGCAAACCCTATATCAAATCTAAGCAAACCCTAGACCTAACCCTAGGTAAGCCTTAGTCAAACCCTAGGCCTAGCCCTAGGTCAAACCTAATCAAACCCTAGTCAAACCCTAGGCCTAACCCAAGGTAGACCCTAGCTAAATCGAAGGCCTAACCCTAGGTTCACCCAATGCCCATTTTTAAGCCCAGGTACCCAAAACTGAAGTCAAACCATCCTGTGGGCCCAAGAATGGGCCCACATACCCTAGAAGCTTGTTGGTGTGGGGCCCACCTCTCAAAATTTGAAAATTTCAGGAATTGCGGTAATAACTTTACCGTTACTTCCAATTTTAGTAAAATGAACAGTGCCATAAACCAATTTTAGTAAAATGAACACCCCTTGGAAGAAATGCTTTAATGGCAGTAATCTTATTATCGTCATTATTCATTTTCAATCTTTGGGGTATTTGCATAGGACCCAAGCCTGTTAGGAGGCCCCTCTAGGCCCTGCCTAGCCCCTAGGCCCATTTCATACCATCCTCAACCTTAACCTGGGGTTAACCCAACTCCGGTTAGATTTTAACCATGGTTAACTGACCTAACCATGAGAGAAAAATTATGAAAATTCTCCAAAATTCTCAAATAATCTGAAAGTATAGAAAGTGAGCATACTAGACTCAGAAGCATTCCTAACTACGGTTAAATAAGCTTAACCATGGTTAAACAGCCTCCTTAACCATGGTTAAACACATTTAACCTTGGTAAATTATGGAAAAAATTCCTAAAAATGTTAAAAGGACCATAAAACTGATCTTGGCCATTTTTCAACCCTGGTTAGCAGTCCTAATCATGGTTAGACCACCCTTAACCCCGGTTAGCAACACTAACCTCGGTTATTTATTATTTTGGCTTACCGGGCCTAAAATCCAGTCTACCGGACTTACCCCTTGGCCTACCGGGCCCATCTCAGCCTACCGGACTTAACCATACCTCCCTTTGACTGTGATTAGCAATCCTAATCATGGTTAATTTGACTTAACCCCGGTTAGCAACTCGAACCTTGGTTAAACTCCACCTTCGCCTAGCGGGCTTCTCTTTTGGCCTACCAGGCCCTCACCCTAGTCTACCGGACTACTCCTAAGCCTACCAAGCTTGAACCATGCACTTGACCAACCTCGGTCAATCAAACCCTAGTCTACCGAACTAGCCCAGTTAGCCACCCTTGGTACACACACACGCACTCCATAGCCTCGGCACGGACTCATGTGCCAGAATTACGCTCGGTTTGATCTCACCCTTGTGCGTACGTAGGCAACCCAGCTCGGGTTCGGCCCAAGTTAGCTTTTCTTTCTTAGGTTAGTCTTATCTTAAACACTCGTGCACCTTGATGAACATTGATTTTTAATTGGCTTAATCCTAGGGAGTAGGGAACCGTTGTAAAACGGAAGCCTCGGGGTGCCTAACACCTTCCCCAGACTTAACCGAAGCTCTTACCCTAATCTCAAATCGTAGACCAAGACTTTATCCAACTACATGGGACTTATCCATTCTGAATGAATAGGTGGCGACTCTACATCCCGTGAGATTAATCAGGGTTCCCGAAACCCATGCTCACAAAAAGGAGAGGAAAAGTAGTATTGTTACGATTCGATATAAGAAGCATGGTTTTAAATGAAAAGCAATGGAACGTGATATGTACAAAATGAAATGAAAAATGGTTATGTTACTTGAGGGTTTTATTACTCAATATGTCACAAATAATGAACACTTAGTATTGCATGATCAAGGGTTCTCATAAGTATGAGTTGTTATCATAAGTATGGGTATCCTAAAGATCACAAGAAACAAAGGAAAGTTCATAAGAAAAGTAATGAAACCTCGTAAGAAAAGTAATGGAAACTCATAATGAAACAAAAGAAAGCTCATAAGAAGGAATAAAAGCTCGTAAGAATGCTAGTATGGTTTGTTCATTCATAGTTCAGGTACTAGTTATGTGATGTATGATGCTAATATGGTCCATCCATTTATAGTTCGGGTACTAGTTATGTAAGATGTTTGATAATAGTATGGTCTGTCCATTCATTGTTCGGGTACTAGTTATGTATGGTATGTGATGCTAGTATGATCTGTCCATTCATAGTTCGGATACTAGTAAGGTTAAATTATTTAATGATGCTAATATGTCCGTCCATTCATAGTTCGGGTATTAGTAAAGTATGTATGAGGCTAGTATGTTCATCCAATCATAGTTCGGGTACTAGCCAAATATTATACGTAAAGTCTGTAAAGAATGATTTCATAAGAAACTCACAAGAATCTCATATGTTCAAAGCTCATAAGAAACTCACAAGACTTATAAGAATATGATCTCAAAGTATGCTTTGTAATGTAAGAACTCAAAGTAGTTAAAGGTACTAATTCCGCACTCTGATTTAAGTTATTCTTTATTGTTCTAACAACTGCATGTATATGTATTTCATGTGAATGTTTTACAACATGATTATCTAGTAGTTTGTATATACTGAGTATTTCATACTCCGTTGAATTGTTATTTTTGGCAGGTGTATAGTTAGACACACACGCTTCAGAGTCATGGGTTCATGAGGAGGTCTATGTCAAGGAGCCGATAGACAGTTATCTTGAGGATGATAGAGACCTTGACAGGTGGCCCTACTGATGAGTTGATGAGAGTAAGAAATATGTATTTGGGATTTCATTTTGGGATTTTTGTATCGGCTTAACATAGAAGGGTATTTCTATGAACTAAACTTTTTTTTTTTTTTGTACTTTTCAAAAATACCCCAGTTAAGTTAAGGCATGGGTTGCTCTGGTTATCTCTTAAACCTAAACCGTAGCTCCTGTTCGTAGTAAATTTCATAATAATTCTTGAAGGACAACAAATCTCCTAGCTCGTGGAGTAGACTTGATCATGAGCCTTCATAGCCCGCCCTTTATCTTAGATTGAAATCGGTCCCCCGATGGTTTGTTGAAGTGACAGACATTTTATTTCAGTAATTGGTTTGGTCTTAATTTCCAACATAGTTTCCCTAGTTACAACTATTTGTATGTAAAATTTTGGCTTTTCTTTACTAGGAAGAGGATCGCAGCTTGCCAGCACCAGTACCAGTTAGAAGAGCAATCAATCCAGCGACCTGGTCTTTTTACAGACAAAATGTTCTCCTTTGTTCCACCACTGGATATTTTTTCTGCGAGGCAGTTCCACCAATGACTGCACGCCTCTTTTAAAGAGCAGTGATTAGTGGAACCGTCGTCCGCTACTTCTCTTACCCAGTGTCCTCATCTCCTTTTTAACACCCTTTAACCCTGGTTAAGTTTAACAATTGAAGTTAAGATTTTTTTTTTTTTTCTAAAAACCAAGGTTGGATTGCTTAACCCTAGGGGTGAGTATGGGCGGAGCCAGGTGGGGGCTTGTGGGGGGCATGTGACCCCACTCAACTTTTGAAAATCAAGGTTTGATTTTTAGGGTACAGCATGGAAATGGGGGCAGGTGCCCCCAAATTTTGGGGAAAAAGTTTTTTTTAGTTGGGATCATATTCTATTGAATTCGGCCCACACGTGTCCCTTTCAACCCCCCATTAACTATGGTTAAGATTTACTTACCCTTAGGTTTCAAAATTTCAACCTTTATTTTCTTTTAAAAAAAGTTAATCCTAAGGGTTATAAGTTCTTAACTAGAATTAAAGGGGGGCTATGTAAGTGATTGAATTGTTCAAATTCATTCGCCATTGGATAGGATTCGGAGTCGGTCGTTTTATACTAAGTTGTTTAAGTATTTAACCGAGCATAATCATTGGGAAAAAGGGTAGTTATCCAATAAAAAAAATTATATTATAAGCATAGTTAAGGGCAGGGGAGCAACTATCTGCTGAACTTTTGAAAACAAAATATATCTTTATATCATTTAAATTAATTATTAGCTGGTCATAGCTATAAGGCAAGGGGACAACTGCCTCATAAACATGGAGAAACAATACTCATAAGATATGTACAAACGTATGGACAAAACAACCTTTTGGCATTTTAAGCATTTTAAACAGTTCACCCTTTTGGCATTTTAAGCATTGATTGCTTTTCTGTATCATTTTGGGCAATAAACTTCAATGTTAGTTGTATTTGTTTTCCCTAATCCAAGGCAGAATTATTGTTTTGATGCCCATGTTCATGAACTAAATTCCATTCTTTAGGCACATATCTGCATTTTCTGGTATATTTGTTATGCTTTACTAATTTTTTGAGATGATTTCTGATGTTTATACTTTATACTGCCTTTTTTGAATTACAATTTTTTCTTCTACATGGTAATGTTTTGTTCGCATGCCGGACTCTCCTGTCTTTATCTATCTTTAACTATCTTTAACTATATCAACAGTCTCTCTCCAATCAAAACTGCTAAGTCCACGCACATTACTGAGACATTCAATTCGCTAAGTTTTGCATCCCTTCCATCTGTGTTTACTTCACCAAATGCTAGTTCTCAAAAGGAATCTAGATTCTTAAGAACTAGCTATTGAGCTGCCACAGACCTTGATATATGATTGTGGTAGCCCTGACACCTTGCCATGATAGTAAGACAGACCCCGGACTGGATATGGATGCCACATGGGCATCACTTATTCAATTTGTTCAACAGGTCCCAGAAAATAAACCATTTGAAAGTGGAGTACAACTGCAGGGTATATGTCAGTTTGAGAAAAAAAAAAGTGCCAAGATGTGATTAGGAGAATTTGATTTTTGATGCTTCTTATCCGTTAAATTTTTATTCACCCACTAACACAGGCTTCTAAGGGACAGGATCAGAAATCAGTAGATCCTGGAACAAGTTTCCTTCTCTTGTGTCAGAGTTTCCATGTAATGATACTAATAATTTGCAGAAAACACAACATGTTAGGCCACTTGCTTCGATCTTGAACATGAAATGGAAGATCCTGCAACTCAACCGAGAGAAATTGAAGAGACAAAGGAGACAGATCAAACACCAGTCAAGTGCAGCATCGGTTGCTCTCTGTCAAGGCCAGGCTAACAGTAAGTTCAATTTTTCCATGGCATTCCAGTCCTCGGAGTTCCAAACAAAAGGCAGTTGTTGTACACTACCTAGCTAATTCTCTCAAAGTTCAGCCATAATGGATTCAGTTGAGCAAACGGATAATCAGCAACCCCCCTGCCTTTAGACTTTACACCTGACTATAAAAACTAATTGGTGATCCATTTAAATATATCATAAGAAAAACATAAACAACAATATGAATATGTAGTCCCTCAAAGTTGAGCCATCTTGGTTCAGTATTTAATATTACTTATTCAAGTGCTTTTGATTGATGTACATTTATTGCTCCACATTTTAGTTACTAGAGTTTAGAGAGTTCCAATGAGAAGACTCTTGTGTCACTTAGCTTTCAAGTTGTGCATATTCTCTAAACTCATTTACAATATTTGCAAATAACAAATTGGGCAACTTTTCATTTTTGTTTAAAAAAATTATGGAGGCTACGTAACTCTTCACATCTAATTGTAATTGATTGGTTAAATGTAACAGTAAGTTGTAATGTTTTGAGCAATTCTATAAGAAAACCCTGTTTTAGTAAAGTACCCATCAAATCTCTCTCTCATATTTCTTCTAACCTCTTTTCATTTGTTTAGATCCTCTCACCTCATATATCTGCCTAAAAAACCGATTAGCGGTGGTGGAAGAAAAGGTTATTAATTGCAGATTGGTTGAATAATTAGCATCGGTTGAATAATGAGCATCAATTGTAACACTGGTAGTAGAAGAAGCGGGTATATTATTTTCTGGACAAAGAAAAAGGTAAAACTAAACCCATGTTTTGCTAAGATTATATGTTTTGAGAGTTTCTTAAAAAACTCTGGCATACGATTGTACACTATGGGAATGTAGAAAGCATTTACACATGATAGAACCGGTCACGTTATGTAGTTATTGACTTTAGGATAACTATATTAGCAATTCCAACCAATACAAAGATATTTTAGGAATTCAATCATCACACATGGTTCTTGAAGTTGTCTTCTCTATGTCGTGCAGGCCATTGGTGGTTACTTACCTAGTTGCTGTTCCTTCTACACTAAGAAAAGCAAAACTGCAAGACATAGAGGTTGCCACTTTTTAATGCAAATATCATATAAATATTGTTGTAATATCTTTCTAATATCACTTAGAAATAACTGAAGATATTTGAGATTATTAAAGCAAACAACTGGACATATATGTATATTCTTTAAATTTTTTTGTGGAGTCCGTGTTTATCTTTTACATTTTTCCTCTTTTCAATAAACTTGGTTGTGTGAGAGGCGAGTTGTATTTTTTCTAATAATCAGTTCCGATGGCACACCTCATGCCCCGAGTGTTACTTAAGGACAGTACCGGCCTTTACAGATCCCATGTCTAGATATCAAAATACCACAAACAAACTTGGTCAATCTCTTATCTAAACTTGGAAATCATAGGTCCACAAATTCAGAACCTTTCTTATGGTGTTAGTTTGGAAGGATTGTATTAGATCCACCATATACCCAAGGGGTTTACCCTGAGCTCAATTTGGCGGTATTTTATCTCATAATCGGGGGTTTGATCCCTGCTTACCTATTGGGAATATCTCACAATTGAAGATTTATTCTTCTTTCACTTGGCTCTAAATAGATGGTTAGCGTGAAATGTTAGCTAAATCAGAAGAAAGACTTGAGTTTTGGTAAGAGGTTGTGTATTTCATTGGGTTCGGCAAAGGTTGTTCTTTACCTTCATACAGAAGCAGACCCTCCTATATTCCACCGAGAGATGCTCCATCAATATACTTCTGGATTCCAAGCTTACTGCAAAAGTCACTGATTTTGGTTTTTCACAGCTTGCATCAGTTTGTAGATTATGAAGAGATTGTACCCCTCATTGAAGTGGAGTTGGGATCATGTTCAATAGATCACAATTGAACTCCTCTATGTTCAATCGCACCCACAATTCAAGATGTGACCCTTTTAACCATTATTAACCGTGATTAAGATTTATTAATCCTTATGGCTCAACAATTTAATCTTACTTTAAAGAAAAAAAATGACCCCTAAGAGTTAAAATTCTTACCCAGAGTTAAAAGAGGCTCTGTTAATGCCATAGAACTCTCCCAACTCATTGATGATTTAAAAATAATTATTTTTCCAGGGGGTGTTTGCTAGTATGTATATATAAAAGTTACAATTTTAGGAGCAAAGCAATAAAACTATTAAAGGTTTGCTTTCAAGGAGCAAAGCAAGTTTGATCTTTGTAACCGAAACTAGAAATGGAGTAGGAAGAGGACCTTTGCCACACACAATAGAAACAAAAATCATAGAGAATCATGTTGCAACCTTCTTATCCTTCTAAGCTCTTTTGTAGCTTCCATCATCGACGGCCTCTCCTCTGGATTCATTTTGACACATCTAATGGCAAGCTCAGCACATGCCATCAACTGCTCTGTGTTTCCTCTCACAATATTGGTCTTCAAATAGAGTCTAATGTCCTTTTCATCATCGTCAACCAAAATGTAACCACTATTTTCCACTTCACCATAAACCTCTATTACTAAATCATAAACCTTCTTTGCTGTCAAAATCTCAAACAATACCACTCCAAAAGTTATAAACATCAAAATTTCTCCCTAAATCGCCCTGTAGAAGCCGATTCAGGAGCAATGAATGCATAATTCCCCACTACATCTGCATCGACATGTGTTTTACCCAAGGGAATCGATATGGAGAGTCCAAACTCGAATAGTTTGGCAACATAGTGTTGGTCTAAGTAAATGTTTCTGGGATTTATGTATCGATGGATGATGGGGGCTTGAAAGTGCTGGGATGGAGATAAGAAACTGCATCTGCTATCCCATGATACTAGTTGATTCAGTTTTGAAGGGTTTATGGACATACTAGCGGGGTGGTTAGCATTGTGATAGATAAGATCGGAGAGACGTCCACTGGCAGCAAATTCATAGACCAGTGTGGGGACTTGGGCTTCCAAGCAGCAGCCCAATAGTTTCAATACATTCTTGTGGTTGCTCATCTGTGGTGCAACTGCCACTTCGTTTATGTACTATTGAATAATAGATCTCCCAGGAGTATTTCTCGGAAACTTCTTGACTGAAATGAGACGATCTTCATAGGTTCCCTTGTACAATTTATAGGACCAATGTTGATGCAAAACCCCATCTTGATAATAGTTGTTGGTTGCCCTCTCAAGCTCTTTTTTAGAGAATGAACGAATTGGATTTGATTTGCTATCAAAAGAATAATATGCTAACTCCATTCTTCAAAAAATGTCTTTCTTCTTCTTCTTCTTCTACTTCTTCTTCTGTTTCCTTTGGTAATCTAAAGCACAACCACATACTGTTGCTGCTCCAGCCGACTAAAACCATCAAAAATTCTACTTGGATGGAGCTAAAAGTTCAATAAAATAAACCATTCGATCCTGTACAACTGTTCACAAAGAAATAGAAAAGATCGAACCACAATCAATTTTAGTTCTTGGATCTTACAAGTTACAAGCAAAGCACAGCTTTCTGAAGAATGAAAATCTAAGAAAAGAAATGAAAGAGGCCAAGATTTCCCATGAGCTAGACTAGATTGCAGCACAAATAGTAGAAAATAATTAGATTAAGAAAGGGGAAAAACATACTTTTCTTTATTATTATAATGGGAGAGACAGGCGTAGCTTCAATGTTCTGAAATTCCTAAACTACCCTTATATAAAACAAAACTTTAATTTAATGTTTTACTTTCATTCCCAAACTACCCTCATCTATCTATTTAAAGAATAAAATCACAATCAATCACGATTGAATTGGGGGAGAGTTCAATCGCACCCACGGGTTAACACATGTCCCTTTTAACTCCTATTAACTGTGGTTAACTCCTTCCCCTCACTCTCACGTGCATCACACGTGCCACCCGTTAGTATTATATAAAAATAAAATGTAAGCGCAGTACCTTTTTTCTATGATTTAACTCCTTAAATTCGAGTGCTGAGAAGGAGAGACGAAAACCCAAGGTAAGTTAGGTGCCTGGGAAGACTTTTTTCTTGACTTAACAATTGGGAATTGATACTTTGCGCGTCGGTCTTCCATAAGAGGAAGGAAGGGATGCTTGTTTTTTTGAAGCCAAACAAGTGTAATATGGTATATCCTTTCACGAGTCCGTTAAGATTCACTGACGGTTCATTCATCTAATCTGGGTTTTCAGGAAAAAATAAATTAAAATAAACTATTAACCTTAGGTTGGTTAAACTTAACTACTATTAAATGGGGCTCTAGAAGCCGCTACTTGTCCCTTTTAACACTCACTAACTATGGTTAAGATTTATTCTCCCCTGGAGTTCATCCATCTAATCTTGATTTGTTTTTTAAAATATTAACCTTAGGTTGGTTAAGCTTAACCCTAATTAAAGGAGGCTCTATAAGCCACCATGTGTCTCTTTTAACACCTACTAAATATGGTTAATAATCATTCACCCCTAAGGTTCATCCATCTAATGCAGGATTTTTAAACAAAATATCAATCTTAAGCTTAACCCTAGTTAAAAAAGGCTCTAGAAGCCGTCATGTGTCCCTTTTAAAACCTACTAACTATGGTTAAGATTCATTCACACCTAAGGTTCATCCATCTAACCTTGATTTTTAGAGGAAAAGATTTTACCTTACGTTGATAACATGACGAATGAGACACGTGATGGCTTGTAGAGGTGCGCATTCCGTTGGACAGAACGCACATGAATCAGGACCCTTATAGGGAATTGATACTTTGCATGTCCACGTTCCTTCGAAGGAACGCAGATGCTTTTTGAAACCAAACACATGTAATAAGGTATTTCCTTTCATATATGTGTCTCTTTTTAACATTCATTAACTGTAGTTAAGATTCACTCACCCTTAAGGTTCATCCATTTAATCTTGATTTGTAAAAAAATTAAAATAAAATATTAACCCTAGGTTGACAAAGGTTAACCACAGTTAAAAAAGGCTCTATAAGGCACCACATGTCCCTCTTAACACCCACTAACTGTGGTTAAGATTCAGTCACCCCTAAGGTTCACCCATCTAACCTTGATTATTAGAAAAAAGATATTACCATTACTGTTTAGAATTTAGAATGACACTGGATAGAGCATACGATCCATTGATGCCTTAAAAAATTGGTTATGTTTTCTTATGCAGCCTAATCAGAGATGTCTAAGTTGTTCGATTGGAGAAAAATTATGACAAACATCGGGTCTGATTAACCTTAGAGGTTAATGCTAACCAATTACGATTAAGAGAAGATGTTTTCGTCATATCAGAACAGAAAGAGGAAAGGAATACAGAAGGAGCCCAAAGATTTTCTCATATACCGCAACTGAGATTTTTTTCCCTCCTAGGGTCAGGTCCGTTCTTTTGCTGAGACTTGCAAAGCTTGGGACTCTACAATTTTGGAGACTTTAAGTTAATGATTGTGCAAGCCTATTTTGTTCTTATTAATCTAATGAACTTGTTAATTAGTGTGTTTGGATCTGGATGACCATGTTTTCTAAACGTAAGAAATCAAAGTTTCTTAACCCTCTCTCATGATGAGAAGATCCAGAAGTTTGGTAAATCCTTGATTCATGTTGTCACTAATTATATGATTTATTTACTACTTTAACTAGATGAATATATATGATGTTGGAAAATTTGTAGATCCATTATCACATTCTTAACACACGTATAAGGTTTTCTCAATGTGTAGACTGTACAAGATCACCCCACAGATGCACTTGAAATGATACTTTTTTTTTTTTTGTTAAAGAAATGATACTTTGGGACGGATGTAAAATTAGTAATCTACTCCAAGAAACGGAGCGGAGAGCTGCAGAGAGCTTAGCAATTGTGTAGTCCATGCTTGGTGGGTAGTTTGAATTGCAAGCATCTTTCTTGATCTTGCTTGCTTATTCTTTTCTTTCTTTTTCCTTTTTTAAGTGTAATTTGGGTTCTGTAATTAAAGATACTTTCTAAAGATGTAGTTATGGACTTGTGTTGTTACTCCATTTGATAGAAACAATTTTTTTGAATTTTAATACCGCAAAAATAGACATTCATTGTTACCCGTTTAGGGTGCAGTTTGTATGGTTAATTTCATCAGCAATTCCTCTAGACGGATTTTTGTGGGCATAATCTTCATTATCTTTTTTGAGAATGTTGGATATTGATATCACGGCTATGATTGATAGATAAAATCTCAAGTGAATCTCTTCATGCATTTCACTCTCATGCATTACACTCTCATGCACATCACTACACATTTTTTATCATGATTTCAAATGTACTATATGATATCTATTTATCTTAATCTTGATGCATTCATATGTGTATGAGATCATGATTGATATTATGAGATATGGAGCGCCGGATCATCTCTAAACCAAATTGGGTATCTTGGTGAATGATGACCATTGGATCTTAGTCAAAGGCCCAACAACTAGTTTGGTCAAGTCATTAAGACTCCAAAGAGCCGTTAAAGCCGTTACTTGATCTAAGGGAGACATGTTAAATGTGATTGAATCTGGACCATTGATCCAAATTCTAATGGCATGAAATATGGGATGATTTATGGAAAAATTAATAGAGAGTCTAACGACTCTTTTCTTTGATGAGTTATAAAGCCCCTTGTAAAGAAGGAAAATATCATCAAGAGAAACATTTTATTCCCATAAAATAGAGAATATTGTCTCTAAAAAGAAACTGTCATTCTAGTGAAGCTTGAGGTTTGATCAAATGTAAACTATACACCCATTGTTGTTAAAAATCTCATATGAGGAGAAAACTTGTTTCTACTTAGATCATATCCTGAAAGACTATTACTCTACCACTATGTCTTATCTTATTGATTAAATCCAAATGATTGATCTTTTCACTGCGATCTCGCATCCCTTTATTGGTATCAGAGCGATAGGTTCATCATATCACCTTGTGCTGAAAAGCATTGGATCAAAACTCAGCTTTCTCTAATAGGAAACGTATCTACGGTTTTTGCTTTTGGAGAAAGCTTTTCCAACAAGTTGTCACTTTGAAAAAGTAAAACACACTAGATCACCCAACCCTTTTTTTCGTCTTTTGAAAAAAGTGTTCAATAAAACACACTAGATCACCCATCCTTTTTTTGTCTTTTGTGAAAAAGTCTCAAACACTTTACTAGCAAGTTGAAAAGATTCATCTCTTCATCGGGGAGGAAAGTTCCTCACCGTGATCTTCCGATATTTCTCTTGTGTGGCGATCGTTTGTTGGATTTGCATACAGAAGATGATAAAGAAGGTCCTCAAAGATTTGGATAATTTTTTTCCCAATTGTATATCATTCGGACATCCTACACTAATCGGCAATCTCAATCAATCGGCGATCTCAGTCACTAAACGTAGGAAGCTTGACTCTTTACATTCAGGTCGAACAAAAGGCTTTCGTGAATTTAGGAATTTTTTCTAATCTAACGAAATCAGGTGCACACGTTTTAATTTCTTGTTTATTAATGCATATCAAATATTACAAAGAAATAGATTCTTGCCTAATTGATTATTCACCAATAAAATTCAGGGACGGTGATTAATTTTTGCAAAATATTACATCCCTAAAGCATCTAGAAATTCTAGAATTTTTTGTAGGATTTTATCATCATCAAAAATCTGATTTTATAACACATTATTTTAATTGATAATACAGCATGATGTATTGCTAAGAATCAGTGTTGGATGATAATCTGAAATTTAAGGCCGTAATTATTCATCAAATTTCAGATATATTTCATATGAGAATTTGATAATATAGTGCATATTTATTGAGAACCAGCGACTGATTTAATATAGTATTCTGTAATTTTGAAATTGACTTGAAATCTTAAATTTAACGGAACTTGATTAGATTCTAAAAATTACAGTGACACCATATTTGAACCTCTGGACTATATACTCAATACCTGAAATAAAATTTGATTTTGCTAGAATATAAATTAGAAATATTCATATGTAGAAAATAATATTTTGGGAATTTGGTATATGCTATAAATTATGCTATTGTTTGATTTAAAAAATTAAAAGATTGCAAAACATGGCATTTTAAATTTTATAGATCATATTTAGAACATTTTTTACTTTAAAAAACAAATTTAGTGAAATTCAGAAAATATTAGTATATCTGTTTGCATATAGAAATTGTTTTACTAATTATTTTTCTAAGATATTATGTCTTCTAGAGCAGTAAGTTCAGAATTAAGTAAGACTGAAAAACTTAATGGGACTAATTATTCAACTTGAAAGAGAAGAATAAGACATATTCTTTTTCATAAAAAAGTTGAATACGTAAATAATACATCGTACCCTAATGAACCTTCTCTTAAAGCTGGAGAAGCTGCTAGAAATGTTTATGATAAATTTGTGAAAGATGATAAATTAGCTAAGTCAATAATGCTCACCTTTAAGGACCCTGACTTAGACATAATATTTGAAAAACATAAAACTGCAATAGAGAATATTGTCTCTAAAGAGAAACTGTCATTCTAGTGAAGCTTAAAGTTTGATCAAGTGTAAACCACACACCCATTGTTGTTAGAAATCTCAAATGAGGAGAAAACATGTTTCTACTTAGATCATATCTTGAGAAGCTATTGCTCTACCTCTATATTTCATTTTATCAATTAAATCCAAAGGGTTGATCTTTCCGTTGCGATCTTGCATTCCTTCAGAGAAATGATGATGGGTTTGGTAGACTTTGATTGAAAGAAACCCTAATCTTAAATAGGGTTTTGCTAGCCCCAAAAACTAATTCGTGTTTACAAGATTGGTTTGATGCATGATTTGTTTTCTTATTTGTATTGCTCGGTTGCAGGTTTGAGTATTTATGATTCAATGCTATTCATTACTAGCGCAAATATTATTATTATATTGTCTCGTGCTTTTTTATTTTTCGAGTTTCAATTGGTTGATTCATATAAATTGACATTTATGAATCCCAAATGAAACTAATTTTTGTAAGGTTTAATGCATCATGTACACTATTGAGTGTATTGTACTACCATATGATGGTAAACTGGACTATCCTAATGAAATGTCCTTTATACCATACTATAAAGGCACATACAAAAGAAAATATTGTTCTATGAAGAAAAATCAGGTTAATAAAGAATCGTTTAGTTTTCACTAGTTTTCACTCACATGTTGAGAGTTTGAGGGCTATGGTAATAATGATTAGAAGATGAGAAAGCAGCATTTGAGAAATACAGTTAGAGATTTGATAAAATAATTATATTTTGGATACCAACAAAGATGATCGATACAATTATAGATATTACTTTATTATCATTTGAAGATATGTTACATTTGGCCTGTGTTAAAAGAGATGAAACATGCCCTCTAGCTCAGATGGTGATGTGTGCATTTCTCATGAGAGGGAGATTCTTCCCCTAAGTGATTTGACAAGCAAAAGGTCCACTCAAATACACTGATGCTCTAATTCTTTTTATGCAATAGTTTCCTCCTCGGCCGAGAAGGAAACTATTCTTCCTTGCCCTCAAAAAGGCCCTTTGAACTATGGTTAACTAGTTTTAATTCTATGGTTAAATTTTTTTATTAAATATCGAGGTTGGATGCTTTAACCCTAAGGGTTAGTGAATTTTAAGTACAGTTAAAGGGAATAAAAAAGGGACACATTGCACAAAAGGGAGGGGGGGGGGGTGCGCAAGACTGTAATTCACCATCTCGGTCGAGGAAAAAAGAATTAATATAAATATGGGAACTGATTTAAAACTCTGGATAGTAGACACTACACCGAGTTGGGCAATCAGATTGAAAATTCAATAGCGCCAAACATCAAGTAGGGTCTACCATTTAATGTATGAATGATTTGGCTCCAATTCCCAAAATATTAGTTTTATTTTATCAGTCCATTCCATTAAATCCATAATTAGAAGACAAAATATCAAATGATGACCATGTTTGCTACAAGTAAATAGATTGACGTAGCTTCAAAGAAAGAGGCACTTCTGCCCATCTCCCTAATTTTCAGTCCGGTGCACTATCATCATGTTCCTTACTCTTGTATGGTATTTTTTTTTTCTCTCTGATCAATATTAGGTGGTTCCTGCACATGTATTGTAGAGCCTAAAACTTCTTTGTAGGGTTTGTTAAACTCGAAATGTTCTGTGTTTCCTTTCACAATGTTGGCCTTCAAATACACTCTAATGGCTTCTGTATTTAAAACCCTCTTTCCTATCAAAATCTCAAACAATACCACTCCAAAACTATGAACATCGGATTTCTCAGTATAAACAATACACTCTAATTTCTTCTATATTTAGTGCTCAAAGAATGATAACCAAACAAGTTACGCATGTACGACTTATGTCTTGAATTGATACATACTTTGCGCGCGTCCACGCTCCATCAAGAAACGCATATTTTTAGACAATACTGGCACCAACAAAGGAATATGTCTGGTGGGCCCACAAATTTTTTTTAAAATATTGTTCAAATGAAAAGAAAGTAAGGCTAGCATTATTATTATTATTATTATTATTTTAAGTCAAATGGGTGTAATAAGATATTTATTTTTAGGAGTCTCATTTTTTTTTAAGTCAACACGTGTAATAAGATTTTATTTTTAGGAGTTTTTTCAAGTCAAACACATGTAATCAGATATTAGTAAACACCATGTGCAATGCACGGGATTGATCAAACACATAAAAGAATGTCAACTTGCAGACATTACTATAAAGGTACATACAAAAGAAAATATTGTTCTATGAAGATATTAAACCCGGTTAACAAAGAATATTTAGTTTTCACTCACATGTTGAGAGTCTTAGGACTATGGTAATAATGATTAGAAGATGAGAGAGCAGCATTTGAGAAATACAATTGGAGATTTCATAAAATAAATATATTTTAGATACAAACAAAGATGATCCATAAGATTATAGAGATTACTTTTAAGCAATAGTTTCCTCCTCGACCGAGGAGGGGACTATTCCTCTTTTCCCTCACAAAGCCTCTTTGAACTCTATGGTTAACAAGTTTAAAGCCTATGGTTAAATTTTTTTTTTAAAAATCGAGGTTGGATGCTTTAACCTTAAGGGTTAGTGAATTTAATTACAGTTAACAGGAATAAAAAAGGGACACATGGTACAAAAAAGGGGGGCGAGACTGTAATTCACCTCCTCGGCCGAGGAGGTGATTATTTTCCATTCTTTTAAAAGAATTAATATAAACAAGGGAAGTGATTTAAAACTTTGGATAGCAGGTACTATTGCAAGTTGGGCGGTCTAATTGAAAATTCAATGGTGCCAAACATCAAGTGGGGCCTACCATTTAATGTATGTATGCCTTAGCTCTGTTGGATTTTCAATCGGGAGACCCAACTCTCGAAAGTACCTACCATCGAGAGTTTTAAATCACTTTCCTATAAATAATTATACTAAAAGATTGGAAAGTGGTAATGGATATTATCATCAATGCATTATCCCTAAATATTAATTTTGTTTTGTCATTCTATTCTATTAAGTCCATAATTAGAAGACTAACCACCAATTGATGATCATGTGTGCTACAAGTGAATAGATTGATGTAGCTTCAAAGAAAGAGGCCCATCTGGCCATCTCCCTAATTTTTCAATCCGGATGCAGCTTTTCTCAAGCAATATCATCATGTTCCTTGCTCATGGATGGTAAAAAAAATCTCTCTAGGGTGGTTCCTGCACATGTATTGTAGATCCTAAAACTTCCATGTAGGGTCTGTAAACTCGATACCCTGACTCAACTCGAAATGTTTGGGAAATTCTGAGGGGCCTGTGCTGTGAAAATGAAAATAACCAAGAAAACATTGCTCTTCATTATTTTAAGCTCCATTTTCCGTCTTTTCTTATGCTCTTGGGAATTTAGAAAGATTAAGGGTGTTTTTGGATTTGTGAATTTTATTTTCCAGCACAATTGCTTAACGAGCCCAACTCGAGCATGCATTAAATACTTGGCTTGCTAGAGTATAATAATATTATATATAATTTTCAAATATTATTACATTAAATGTACTGAACCGAATCCTCTACCGTTATAACCGAAATTGGCATATTCAG
This sequence comes from Tetracentron sinense, assembly GCA_015143295.1. Taxonomy (NCBI): domain Eukaryota; kingdom Viridiplantae; phylum Streptophyta; class Magnoliopsida; order Trochodendrales; family Trochodendraceae; genus Tetracentron; species Tetracentron sinense. The sequence continues at coordinate 19,745,498 of CM026566.1, forward strand.
TTATGCCCATTGAGGTCACCACGTCCTTTTTGACACCCCTTAACTATGGTTAAAATTCACCCACTCATCCTTGGTTTTTAGAAAGAAATATTCAAAAATAATAATATTTTTTTTCTAAAAACCAAAGATGGGTGGGTGAATCTTAACCACAATTAAGGGGTGTCAAGAGGGAAACGTTGCGATCTCAATGGGCATAACCGAATTTGCCACATCCGATTATAACTTATAACCGGAGCGGATTTAATTGGTTCCTATATGTACTAGGTGGGGGTAGTGATGATCTCGGTGAGAGAATGAAAAAGGTTGATGGGTTTTCAGGTTTATAGCATCTACATTTCTCGGAGCAAAGCAACAAGACTACTAAAGGTGTTTGCTTCCTAAGAGCAAGGCGAGTTCAATCTCCCTAATAGAAACTAGGAATTAATGGAGAACGAAGAGGACCTTCACCACACATGACAAATAAATATAGAAACATGGATGGCTAAAATACAAATACAAATCATAGAGAATTAATATTTTTGGAACCTCCTTAGCTCTTTTGCAGCTTCCATCATCAATGGCCTCTCCTCCGGATTCATTTTGATACATCTAAAGGCGAGCTCAGTACATGCCATTAACTGCTCTGTGTTTCCTTTCACAATGTTGATCTTCAAATACTCTCTAATGTCGTCTTCATTATCGCCAGCTGAAAGAAAATCACAATTTGTCACACCATTAACCTCTTGTACTATTTTAGAAACCATCTTTCCTGTCAAAATCTCAAACAATACCACTCCAAAGTTATAAACATCGGATTTCTCTGTATATCGCCTGGTATGAAGTGATTCAGGATCAGTGTACCCACAAGTCCCTACCAAATCTGCTTCAATATATGTTTGACCCAAGGGAATCGATATGGAGAATCCAAACTCGAATAGTTTGGCAATCCAGTGTTGGTCTAATAAAATAGTGTGGGAATGTATGAATCGATGGATGATGGGCTTGGAAGTGCCGTTATGGAGATAGGCAACTGCATCTGCTATCTCTGTTGCGATCCTTAACCTACTCTCCCATGATAGATATGAAGGGCTGAGCTCCTCCACAAAGATATGATCGGAGAGACATCCATTGGGAGGAAATTCAAAGACCAGCGTGGGGATTTCGGTTTCCAAGCAGCAGCCCAATAGCTTCAATACATTCTTGTGCTTGCTCATCTGTGATGCAACTGCCACTTCGTTTATGCACTCTCCAATATCTCTCTTTGGAGCATCTTCTCTTACAAACTTCTTGACCAAAATGGGTCGATCTTCATAGGTTCCCTTGTACAATGTATAGGGGAAATTTTGACGCAAAAGTCCATTTTGATGATAGTTGTTGGTTGCCCTCTCAAGCTCTTTTTTAGAGAATGAAGGAATTGGATTTGATCTGCAACCGAAAGACTTGATCAGCTCTTCTAATAGGAGAGCTCCATTCTCCAAAAAATGCCTTTCTTCTTCTCTTTCCTTGGGTAATCTAAAGCACGACCACATACTGTTGCTGCTCCAGCTGACTAAATCCCGCAAAAATTCTACCTGGATGGAACTAAAAAGTCAATTAATTAAATCATTCGATCTTGTAGAACTATTCTCAAAGAAATAGAAAAAACCAAACCACAATCAATTTTAGTTCTTTGATCTTACAAGGAAAGCACAGCTTGTTATAAAATCTGTAAGCAACTTGATTAAAAAATACCAATCACCAATTTGTAGACTCGCAGCTATCAACTCCAATGACAGTATGCTGTAGATCTGTATAAGAAAATTTTAGATCACCAGAAACTTGTCAGTAGTAGAAGACTGAGACACATGTTTGACACGCTGTCCTTAAGGTGAAATTCGCCTCTTACGGGTTCTACTTAACCCGTGATGCTCGTAGGATAAATGGCGGACACCTCCCGGATTAAACAATATATTCCAGAGAGAATGGAGATCTTTCCTTTCTCTAATTTCAGTGAACTCAACTGTATTAAATTCAGAAATCACAGTGGGAAAGACTCTCAGAAAACTCTGTAAATTGTTTTTTGTTTCTATATCCGTTTACAATGACAAGGACGAAATCCTTTGAATAGATGGAAACTTTTTAGATCTGAAACATATTAAAAAATAAATTATCTTAATACAGATTTTAATTGTGTGAATTTAACTCTTTAACAGTACGAAAACGATAACATGTTTCTTCTCTTTATAGAAACCCAAGAGGTAAATGTTGGACATATATGCCCTCAAAAGCCAATAAGAGACTTTTCTATGTTGATTAGATAAGCATCATATTCACACAACCAACTATAAAGGGTATTTATATTAATTACTGTCTCATATGATGAAGACATAAAGTTCCATAGGTAACATTGTAGGAAAATCATGCAAAGGTTGCGATGAGATATGATTTTCCGGTTCCTTATAAACCTAATATTGTTCGAAGCCTCTAGAGTACTGGTTGGACGCCGTACTTCATCATGGCTTGCACATGTGTAGTTCTATGAGATAGTGTGATGAATCTCATTCACAGAGAGTGGTGACTCTTGACTAACATGTGAGTATATGTAGCAAGTACATAATACTGAACGGGGTCACTAGTGGATACCCTATGGAATACACTGTTAGATTGTATTAGGGTTATCCATTTGACAAATTGTCCTTAGACCTGAGAGGTTAACATCTTCTCAGACATCTGTCTATATAGCTTTGATGTGCCAATCAGCAATGTCCAACACACAGGACTAACTCCGGGTACGTTGGGTCATGTACACAATGTTTGGAGAAGTGTGTAAACACTCAATAAGGAATCCACAACTCCTTAATTGGAGATAATGATATCAAGGTGATACTTGTTGAACTGAACCGCTAAATCCAGTACTAGTGCTTTTCGGTAAAATGGTTTTTATCGAAGTTGATATTTTCAATATGGAAATGTATATATATATATGTCAGTTCTTTTCTAATGTTTCTTCAAAAGTGTTTTGGAGGTTCAGTTCAATGAAAAGTAATCATGAGAAAGAGTTCTATTCATAAGCTAGGGACTAAGACAGTGGAATTGTTCCAATCCCGGAAGTTTACAAGTGATATCGGAATGTGGAAGGATTTATTTGTAAATATATTGTGAGATGGTACTTACAAGCAATTCTCTAATTTCTGGAGGTTAATCACATTGTGTTAATGGATATTAATTGTGATTGGTGGAAGTCCAGGGACTTAGATAACATTCTATGATCCTAATGGAGTTTTAGGAAAAGTATTTCCTAGTAACAATGCTTCAACCAAAAAGGTGAAGTACTTGGTCCCACAACCGGAAATAGAAGATCCCTTTAGATCCCACACACAAGGACCTTCTTAAAGTATTTAATTTAATTTATAATTAAATTAATTAATTTCTCTAAGTAATCACTATATGGTATAGTGAAGCTCTAAAAGGTGAAATCACATTAGATGTGAAAAACCAAATGGGTAGGACCCATTGGGAATTATTATAAAAGAATAATTCAAGTGACCAAGAGGGTTTTGGAAACCCTTTGGGCGTGTGGAGTGGGACCCACCTAGGGTGGGACGCCCACTTCAAGAAGGAAATAATAATTGTTATTATTTATTTAATTAGTTTCTAATAACTAATATCCTTATTGGATAAGGTTAGTTAGTTAGTTAGAGTTAGTTACTAATTAAAGATTCCTTGTTTGACAAGGATTCTATTAGTTTCTTGCTAATCAAGGAATCCTAATTGGATTAGGATAGGATAAGATTAGTTGGACACTAATGGATGAGATTAGTTTCTATTTTGATTATTCCTAATTAATTATGGAGAAACCAAATAGGAAACTAATTGAGGAATCCTTATTGGATAAGGATTAGGAAACTTTGGTTTCAAGCAACCAATGAAGCTTATAAAAGGGGTGGACGTCCAAGGCTTTGGATATAAGAAAATGTTCCAGAATTTTCCAGATTTGGAAACTTCTCCCCTCTTCTCAAACCTCACGCCCTCCCCTCTCTCTCCTTGAGGTGTACGGTCACACCCATCTCTCTCTTCTTTTGTCTTCTTGATTGGATCTTGAGGAAAAAGAAAGAATTCATCTTGTTCATCAAGAAAGGTTCTTGATCAATAAAGATTAGATCTTTTATTCAAGATTCCTAAAACTGGAAATTTGGAAGGGCCATTAGCTTCCATTAGAGAAAACTTTAAAGGAAAAAGAAGGTTCGTGTGAATCGACAGGAGACTTGACACTTGTGAAATTTTGCGAGTACTATTCTAACGTGGATTTGACTTAACAATTTCAAAGTCGCAAAGGTGAATGTTATTCCTACCTTCATTGAATAAAATCAATTAGAATCTTAGTCAGATTTTGGGATTCGATGTATGCCCCCCAAGAACTGTGTTTCTAAAATTAAAAAGAGGCATACTTTCAGTCAAGAAGAAATAAAAGAAAAATAGAATAAAAATTTATTCAAGAACCGACGCGCGTGACCTGACACAGCCAGCCGCGTGCATGTTTTTGATATATCGCGTATAAGACGCGACCCGCAACACATCACGCATGAAGGGTTTTTGGCCCAGCTCGTCGAATTCCCATTGAAACCTCTTTGGCCACTCCTTGGGTCTCACACATGCACGAGGGCCTAGCACACTTCCTTGCTATTGTCCAAGTACGAAAGCGTTAGGGGTTATAAACACCTTTACAACTTTCTATCTCTTTCCTATGTGGGATTAAAATTATAAGGCAAAAATGAAAATTGAGTTTTAAACATAACACCCAAACACAACACTTTCACTTTTTTTTCAAACAACACAGCACTTCACTGATTTTCAAATAATGAATACTCACTGTTATACAACACTGCTTTCTCGAGAATGATAATCAGAGAAAAGAAATGAAAAAGGTTAAGATTTCCCATGAGCTAGACTCGGTTGCAGCACAAATAGTAGAAAATAATTAGATCAAAAACATACCTAGATTGAATTTAAATGCAGAACCTTTTCTATGATGAACTAAAAAAGTGGTGATTCTCCAGGCTTTAACTCCATGAATTCAAGTTCTAATCAGTACAAAAAAATGGGGGTCTTTCGGCTTAGTGCTGAGAAGGAGAGACGAAAACACAAGGTAGCTAGCTTCTTATTCCTTGTTGAACAAGTTAAGTGCCTTGCAAGACTTATTTCTTGACTTAATAATTGGGAATTGATACTTTGTGCGTCCGCATTCCTTCAGTGGAACGCTGGTAGGGCTGTCAAATGGCAGGGCCGGGCTGGGGTCAACCCTAGCTCTAGCCCTAGCCCTAGCCCTAGCCCTACCCTTTCCTCTAAGAGTAGGGCCCTAGCCCGGCAAGATTTGGGTTTATCGGGCCCTAGTTCTACCTTTAAGGGTCAGGGACGGGCCAAAGCGTCGGAAGAAAGCAGGTAGGGCCAGGCCCTGGTGATATGAATGGGCATTTTCAACAAAATAGTTCTTATTGATTTATTCAGGTTTCATTGTCTCATGAATGATAAAGTGGTTCTCTCTCCTTTTTTTTTTCTTTTCTTTTTTCTTTTTTTTTGTATATATATATATCTCGTAAATTGAAATTTCTCGTAAATTGAAATTTGACGCCTGGTGCACTCTTGCTCCCACTCTACACTCTCTGGTTACTTAACCTCCCATTTGTCCCTTTTTAAATCCACTAATTGTGGTTAAGATTTGCTCACCCTTAGGGTTCATCCATCTAATATTGATTTTTAGAAACTGTCAAGTGTCCCTTTTAACATCCACTAACTGTGGTTTAGATTCACTCACCCTTAGGGTTCATTCATCTAATCTTGGTTTTATTAAAAAAATATTAACCTTAGGTTGGTTATGCTTAACCACAATTAAAGGGGGCTCTACAAGCCGCCATGTGTCCCTTTAACACCCATTAAAAAATATTAACCTTAAGTTGATTATGCTTAATCATAAGGGGCTCTACAAGCTGCCACGTTTCCCTTTTAACACCCACATATTGTGGGTAAGGAGGCTCTACCCCTAGGGTTCATCCATCTAGCCTTGGTTAGTGGGTTTAGAGCCCTAGGTGTGAGTTAATCTTAACCACAGTTAGTGGGTGTTAAAAGGGATACGTGGTGGTTTGTAGAGCCCCCTAATGGCATCCATACGTCTAGGGAAATGAATTCACTCATACACCTGACTCCTTTCATCCGAGCCTCTACTCACATTGCTCTCAAACCAACCCAGACCCATTCCAGTTCTCCCTTACTTTCAACCTTTGTTTCCAGATTGTATAATGCTTAAAAAACTATTCGGATTTGGTCATTTAAAGAGTATTGTACTATTGCACAGATGCATTCCCTTCAGGTAGTTAAACAAGTTCCCCGGTAATTCCATTATAAATTGTCATTACTTAATGAAGATACCCCAAGCAGTGCCCAAATCATTACACCTTTTGTGTCGGAACATCCACCTGTGATTTCCCCTTGAATGATCCTTATGTTCACCGTAACACAACTGTGACACGAATGGTATTACTGTCCTCCCTTTCGACTACACATTTTAGCTAACAACATAAGCTAGAAATGCAGTGATACCACTAAAACATTGTCTTCACAAATTTCGCGATAGCGAATAGATCACGAAATAAGGAGGATCAAATATTTATTTATTAATTTAAAGATAATACAACTCTCAATAATCCTCTGATGAACACACACTCTGAATAATTGAAATAGAAGATGACCGAGTGTGATCTCAATCTTTTTTTGATGTGTTTATGTAGCTTTTCCTTTCTTTCGAGCTTTGCGATTGTTCGGCTAGAAACTGATTCTTGGGGAGAACTGACTTTTTTATAACTTTGCCTTCTTTGAAATACTTTGATTTTGTATTGCTTCACTTGTGTCAGTTGATCTGCACTTACTGCAATTGATGATCCCTCTAAAATCTTCTTTCTGAGTCTTCTTTTTAAATCCTCTTTTTTAAGTCTTCTGAAATAAATCTCTCACTTTGAGTCTTATTTATAGACTTTTTGAGATAAAGATTTCAAGAGTCTCACTCCATTTAATGGTTTGAGGGGCTTAGGAGACTTTAGTCGCCAGCCACACCTATTCTCTGAAGCATTGAGTCCACACTCACCCATCTTCCTTAGATTTGGATAGGACTTTGGGTTTATGGGCTTTCTATTTCATGCCCAAACCCGGAATATAGGAGGTCCATTCCTCATCATTCGGCCGAATTTAATTAGATTAGTATACGCATAGATCTCAGGATTTCAGGGAAAGATTCTGGAAGAAGAGAAAATAAAATACCAGTAAAATTTGGGGAACAAACTCGAAAGACAGCTAATCCCTTTTTCGCTAGAAAATCGGCTTCCACATTTTCTTTCCTTCTGATGATTGAATACGAGGAATCACTCAAAAGACAGTGAGGCTGCTAGAAGGGTGAGGATACGGCCACCAATGATCGGTCTAGAATATTAGGCTACAGAGCTACAATTGAGAATCCTCTATACTGTGGAACCCCAATTGTTGGAAGGGATACTTGACTGCAACCAAAGAAATCAAAGATTATATTACCATATTACAATTATAGGAAACTAACGGGTGGCACGTGCGATGCACGTGAGAGCAAGGGGAAGGAGTTAACCACAGTTAATAGGAGTTAAAAGGGACACGTTAACACCCACGGGTGCGATTGAACTCTCCCGAAGTTCAATCACGATTGACTGTGATTCTATTCTTTAAATTGATAGATGAGGGTAGTTTGGGAATTAAAGTAAAACATTAAATTAAAGTTTTGTTGTATATAAGGGTAGTTTAAGAATTTCAGAAAATTCAGGCTACGCCTGCCTCTCCCATTATAATAGTAAAGACATATCAGAGCACTCTAAATGTAATGGACCTAATGTTCCAAGCGGAGACTTTGGTAGAGGCAACCCTCATGGACGGGCCATATACTAGTACCCTAGTTCTTTAAAAACATTACAAATTGTATATGAAAGAGAATAACAATAGATTAACTATGAACGATTCGCAGAAAACTGTATCATTAATCATCAATTTCACAACAGAAGACCAATACTAATTCTTGTATCACGATTGGAAGGTATGTTTATTGGGATTAGCCCATTCAAGCAATGCTGCTTTAATTGAGTGGTCTTGGTCGACTTATAATTGGGGTACAATTTTACCGGTAAAGATTGTGGTTATGGCTAACCCCAGAGTTAACCAGCCAACTGAAAAGTTAGTTAATACATAGGTGTCCCCAGGCTACATCCTGATAACTGTTATCAAACAACAAACAACAGAGATCGTATCCAATTGCGATTGAACTCGGGGAGAGTTCAATCATACCCACAAGCCAACACGTGTCCATTTTAACTTCTATTAACTGTGATTAAGATTCACTGACCCTTGGGGTTCAAAGAAAACATAGCTTTAGGGAACAAGGCTTTGGAATTTTTTCATTCTCGGACTTGGTCCCAGCAAAAAGGTTAACGGCCTCAAAGGAAAGCCTCTGTTGATGCAAAGGCATTACAAAGCCTTGGAAGACTCTTGGGAACATTTTCATTCATCATCAAGCTTTGGGACTTGGGGGTCTTGGTTAGGGTTCCCTAGCTCCTTTGGTCTTGGTTCCAGACACACGGCAGACCTTTTAAAAGAAAATGAGACACGGGGAGATGATTTAATTTTTACATTTAGAAAATATAGAAGATTAAAAAAACAAATTAAATTAATTGAAAACAAATTTATTACAAAAAAAAAAAAAAAAAAATCAAGTAATGTATTACAAATTAACAAACAATATAAAAAAAAAAAATTTAATTTAAAAAAAAAACTTGGATAAAATAATGAACTATGAAAATTTATTAATTTTAGGAATGTTAATGGACTGATAAAGTTATATCTTTTTGTATTAAATATATACCTTAAAGCTCATAGATAGCAAGCATGTCCACCTATGTCCAAAATGCACAAATTCTTGTCAATGAGTCACAACAAGTTTCTAAACTGCTTTCGCATCCGCACATTTCGACATGTGACATGCCTGCTGTCAGTCTTAAAGAACTACACAACATAGATTTGTATGAATTTAAAGTAACAAACAAGAGAAAAAAAAAAATACAACATTTGTCAAAAATTAACTCTTGAAATTTGATAGTCAAGGTGTTTTGGTAAACAAAGGCCTCCACTTTAACCACATAAAGTACCAGAAGGATCTGCTAGACCAAGGTGAATGCAATTAGAACTCCCACAAATATCAAGTTGTATCAAAGTTCAAAATCAAGTGGGCGGAGAGAAATTCACGACCATCCATTGTTTCATTCCCACAAATATGCTGCGAAACCAGTCTGTATAAGCTCCTTAAATTGCATGACAACCTATAATAAAAGGAACACCCGTTATTAGCACTCAAGGGATTTACTAATAACAGGGGTCTTTTCATTCATCAAGCAAACAAATACGTTGAAGCAGTAATAACAGGTTATCAGGAAGAAAATCAATATCGTTCATGCTGAGTCAGTAAATGACAGCCAAACATAGGATTAGGGTCCATTCTTTTGCTGAGACTTATAAAGTCCGGCACTTTGCAAGTTTTATCATTTGACAATATGCAATTTCTTTTGAGAACTAAATGTATCATGCTTTGCATCTATTAGGTTGCAATTTCCTCAAGACTTCAAATGTAGCAAAATGAATTATTTCAAATCTCATAAATGGTAAGATTTAATTTTGTTAGAAAGCTTGACAATGTAACTCCAATTTCCTAACTACCATGACAAAGTGCAAAGTGCCAAGATTTATAAGTCACAGCAAAAGAACGGACCCTTAAAAGAAATATGAGACTTAGAGCCAACTTACATATTCTATGATGGGTATTAGCTTCGTCAACTGGTGCTAGGAAGGTAGACTCTGATGGTGTCTTTCATCGTGAGTTTACGCCTACAGGTAGGACATTTACTCTGAGCCACTATTGCAGCCTTAATGCAATTCTTACAAAAGATGTGACCGCACTTTGTTGACATCTCCTCAGCCAGCGGGCCCATGCAAACTGGGCAACTGAAGGTGGGCTCCTTTGGTGGTGGTACGCTCTGGGGCGGTTCTGGAGGATTCATAACGTTCTTTCCCTGCCATTGGACAATTTAAGGATGAGTCTTGAAGTTTTGGTTCTTTATCTGCTGGCCAACTTAAGAATTGGTGTTGATCCTTCAATCCACATGGACAGATATGCAGACATGGTGAATTGGTGATATAGAGAAACAGAAGAATGTTCTAGCCAAAGAAGTGAAGGCTTAACCAAGCTTTTATAACCATTAACAAAATCAGTTTCCTAGAAGAGCTTGGAGGATAAAAATAAAGGACTCTCAAAATAGGTCTTAACACCATTAGGTGGAGGTAAATTCTAGGATAAGTTAATAATCTCCGTGCATTCAATTCAGAGCTGAAAACCATTGAGATAACACATGGATAATCTGATCTAGAATGCACAAGTTGATGGGTTGATACAAAAGCCAGACCACATGCATAAACGACCACCATGCAGTGTTACAAATCTCTTTCTTAGGTTTTTATCAGCCGAAGTTTTTCTTGGGAGATTTTCAAATTTGAAATTTTTAAGGTGTTTTCGGCTAAATCTCGGCAATAATTAAAATTACAAAAAATAGTAATAAATATCACCAATTAGTATATTCATCAACCAAATTTTAAAACATTCACCATAAAACATAATATTTCATGTAACATTCTCTCTCAAAGCATATAAACTCGTTGAAATCTCAATATTTCAAAAGAAAAAAATAAGAGTTTAAATCATGATATTTTATAAACCTCGCAATATTTACGCGATAAAAAAAGAAAATCATATTTATTGTGAGATTTTTAAAATATTGCAATAAAATCGAAGTTTCAAACTTTAGAAGTTTTTCTCAAAATTTCTCGCGAGAAATTGATTATATCTCTGAGATTAGTAAAACTGCCATCATGTAATTTCTAATAATTAGTGACTATGCCATGGGTTAGAGCCGGTCAAACTAGCCCTCTATGAACCACAAAATTGAGGGCTTTTCTCTTAGGGCCCGAGGGTGGAGCAAGACCCAAAATCTCAAGGCGACACAAGGGCTGACCTTGGGAAGTACATAGCAAAACCCAGCCTGGCCCGATTGGGCCCTCTTGAAGGTATGATACACCATAACACGTGTATAATATATAAACTAAATTATTACTATACCCCCAAAAATAGTTCAACATTCATGAAGACTATATTATATAAGTGTCTAACATTTGTTAATCATATTAATGGGCTATAAGACAAGGTAAGCAAATATCTCTAACGGTGACAAATGAAAGGGTAACATTTGTTCAAATTAATGTGACTACCCCAAACATGTCCCATACGTTAAAACATCTGATGAGAAATCATAAGACAAATCAAATGGGAAGCATGTTTGAGAATTATATAGGGTGTGTTTTTTTTTTGGATAGGCAAATGGGGTGTATTGCTTCTATCTATTGGCATATTTTACTCCTTTACTCAAAGTACACGTATAAATGTAAGTTCTCCCCTCTAATAAGCTCTTTTACATCTCTATCCCAAAAACCAATGTTCTTTTAAAAACCCATCATAAGAATTTTGACAATTTTACCCTCCTAATTTTTGAAGACCCATAAAAACCAATGTTCTTTCAAGTATTGACATGATAAAATATCCTGTAATATAACATCTTTAAAACTATCAAGTGTTGAAGAGGGAATGAGGTGAGGTTTTGGTTGGATAAATGGTGTCAGCACCCACCACCTTATGAGATGACTTTAGGCTGTTATGATCCTTAGCGGTGGATATGTATGCTTTAGTAGAATCTTGTGTCAAGTACCTTTCAAACTTTAAGGTTTGGTGTCCCTGATTGACGCCGAACCTCAATGATTGGGAGACTAAAATCGCCACAACCTTTTGGTCAGAATCCACTCAGTCCTCACCTTCCTCAATTTCAGTAATGTCCATCTATGGTCTTGTGACAATAAGGATCAGTTCTCAATGAGATTCTTTTATTATGTTCTGCTTCCTAGCCGGGGTCCCCCTTTCCCTCATAGATTAGTCTGGAAATTGGATAAGTCTCACAAGGTATCATTCTTTCTTTGGACAGCACCCTTAGACAAGATTCTAACATGTATTTGTTGATATATGTAATATCAAGGGTATAGTTGTCAAAGGATATATATGTAATTTTCTCTTAATTTCAGATGCTAGTAGGACTTTCTTTTCCCTCAGTAAGCAATTTACCCTAATCTCTCTTCTTTCTCCCTTCTCTCTTTTCTCTTTTCTCTTCTCTAAACCCTAAATCCTCCAAACCTTATTTCCAACTTGGTATCAGAGCTTCATCAAATGAAAGAAATTGTCATTTAAAGCCGCAAGAACAACCAAAGAAAGGAGGACAGCTGCCACGTTTTTAACCATACGGTTGTCGCTAACCATATGGCCTACGCCTTATTTTTGGGTTTCGGGTTCTTCAAAGGAATATTTTTCAAAGATCTTGATTTTAGAGGATTTTTGAATCCTATATCATGTGATTTGATTCAATATTGAGGAAATTACAATGATTTGAAAGAAAAATAACTCTTTTAGTTTAGAAATTTTTTTGTTCGAATTGGACCTTTTTAATGTTGTTCGTTGATCATGGATGGACCGGTTTTTTGCAAGGGTTCTTTTAAAACCGAGTTTCCTCAATTTGGATGAGATTTGAAGGAGTTATAAAGATTTTCCAACCCCTTGCTCTACCTTTTTTCACTCTTAGGGTGTTTTTATGCACTGTTTTGTTTATAACAGCACCTTAGATCCATGTTTTTTGGTAATCTTACTACCTATGGACATGTTCTTTTGAGATATTAATTGATCGGAAGTGTAACTTCATTTTTCACCTTAAGTTACTCATATGGATGCTAAAGTTCTTACTCCACCGACTCTTTTTGACTTCGTTGTCCACTCTATCACCAATATTAAATTCAATGGTAATAATTTTCTGGTATGGCGAAACTCTATATTGGGGGTCGTTATAAGATGGGGTATCTTAATGATTAAACCCCTAAGCCGGAGACAGGCATTTCCGAGATTACTACCTGGAATGCCGACAATTGCATTATTTTGGGATGGTTGTTTGATTCTATGGAGCCTCAGATTGCCGGAAATTACATTTTCTATAAGAATTGTCATGAGCTTTGAGGATGCTCTTATTTAGACTTATGCCTTAGTGGAGAATGATGCTCGGATTTATCAACTTACTCGTGAGATTGCTCACTTTCAGCAAGGGGTTATGTCAATTTCTGATTATTTTGGGGCTCTTCAGCGTCGTTGGGAAGAATTGAGTCATTATGAGCATCTTTCTGAATTGTTTGTTGCTTCTGCAAAGATTATGACAAAGCGAATTGAGCATCATCGCATTTATGATTTATTGGGTGGCCTTCACGCCGAATTTGAGTAGTTGCGCACTCAGCTTGTAGAACCCGAAAGTTCAATGCTGTAAATAGTGTTGTGCATAGGCTTGGTAAAGGCCAAAAGCCTTTCATGTATAGTGTGTGTGTGTGGTTAAAGGTTAAAGAGGGTTTTATTAATGTGTGTATATATTGGAGTGTTTTAAAACTAAAGATAAATATTCTAAGTGTTTTAAGGGAAAAAAGGGTAAAATTGTCAGAATCAAATGGTATGTCAAGCTCAATGTTAATGAAGTGTCTTGATGAGTATTTTATATTAAGTTATATCTTGGAATGTTTAAAAATGTATATGTCTAAGTTTAAGAAGAAAATTTGGATGAAATGCAAAGAATAGAGGAGTTTTGGGAGTTTCGTTCGAATGAAATCCCATTCGTTCGAACGAAGCCAAAGATTTCATTTGGTTCAAATTCAGCAATAACGAAAATATATTCGTTCGAATGAATGCGTGTAGACATGTTTTTTTAAAAGGGGGTTTAAGTCCGGATTTTTGGGTTTTAAAACCCTAAGACTATAAGTAGAACATCTAATTCGAGGGTTTAGATTATTCCAAGGCTTTTTCACCCAATTTGACAAAGGAGAGGAGAAACCCCTAGGTTTTCAAAAGAGCAAGCTTGGAGCATGAAGGAAAAGCTTGGATTCCACTCCTCAAGCCTTTCCAAAGCACTAGATCGAAGGGATTCGATCTCGGAAGGTCGATACTCTCTACTAAATAGTGTTGTTGTAATTCATTAGCTTAAATTAAGATGAAAAGCGTGTTGTTCTATGATGCGTTGTAGATTATCCTCCACTATTCAATCTTATGGTGATTTCTTCATGAGAAATGAAAATGAAAGCATGTTGATGATGAATTGAAGTAGTTGAGCTCTATTAAATGATCTAGGAGTATTCCTTATTGAAAGAAATGATGAAAACAGCGTGTTTAATGCAAAGCCTTTAACTATACTCTATTATATTGTTCATGTGGTGAATTCTTGATGAAAGGGAACACATGATGCATTGATTTTGATGAAAAGCATATTAAATAGATGGAATTATGTGCTTAAATTATATGTGAGCATGTTTAGAACTATGAATTGAAAATTAAAATGCATGCACCATGTTGTTGAAGTCTTATTGCCTAAATTATATGTGAGTATGTTTAAAACTATGAATTAAGAATTGAAATGCATGCGCCATGTTATTGAAGTCTTATTTCATATGTATCACTCACAAATGTTTTATGAACACTTGAAATTGCATGATCGAGGTTTTGTATGAGTATAGGTATTTGAAAAGTAAAGTAAAGAAGATGAAAAAAAGAAAAGATATTATTGGGAGGATGATAGTGTGCTTAGACCAGGTACAGCCACTAGCCATCTGATATCAAGTAAAATAAAAGAATAATATGTTATTGGAAGGATGTTAGTGTGCTTAAACCAGGTACAACCACTAGTCATCTAATTCCAAGTAAAATATTGAAGAAGATATGCTATTGGGAGGGTGATAGTGTGCTTAGACCAAGTACAGCCACTAGTCAGTCACCTGATCTCAAGTAAAACAAAGGAAAAGATGTTATTGGGAGGATGTTAATGTGCTCAGACCAAGTACAGCCACTAATCATCTGATCCCAAGTAAAAGATTGAAGAAGGATGTTATTGGGAGGGTATTAGTTTGCTTAGACCAGGTACTACCACTAGTTACCTGATCTCAAGTAAAAAGGATCAACTCGGATAAGTCAAGTAAAGAAATGGAAGATGATAATTAGAAATAAAAATACATGAAGAGAATTGTAAAAGTAAATGGTTTTCGAAGAAAGTAAAGTATATAGTTTTAAAAAATATGCACATTGATATTGAAGTTATGATTTCTCCGCATTCTGAATTGATGTATGCATATGTTTTGATAATTGAGATTTATGAATTACATATGAAATCCTGCTATTGTTATAACATCATTATTTAGTAGTTAGTATACGCTGAACCTTCAATACTTAGCCGAACTGTTATTATCGGCAAGTCCACCTTTTAACATATGTGCTCTAGCTCCATGGGTAGAGGAGGAATACATCGAAGAATGTCTTAAGGAAGAACATCCAAGGGAAGATAAGGGCCTCAACAAATGGCCTTATCTTGATTATTGTTGAGAGGGTGAGGGAGTGATTGTATATATTGTCTTTGCCTTGTTTTAAAGTGGGGATGTCCACTTATGATGGTTTCTTTTGTTAAACTTTTATTGTACTAGTTTGTTTTGAACTTGGAATATGGTTAAGTATTGTTAAGAAATTTTTAGTAAGCCTGTCAACGGATATCCAAAAAATCCGAATCCATTTAGTCGGATAATATCCAATTAGGATATCCGACGGATCGGATTCAAACATCCTTTTATAGGATCCGTTTATAAACGGACTGGATACAGATAGTACCTTATCCGATCCGGTTAACTATCCGAACCGATTAGATAATATATATGTTCTAAATACCCTTACTGCCCTTATTACATTTTAAACCAAAATTGGTATTGTTGTAATTTTTTTAAGCATGTAAGGGTAAGCAAGTAATTAACCATGTGTATATATTCTTCTTAAGAGCAAACCCTACGTCCCTAACCCACATTTTCTTCAGCAGCCTCTCCCCTTTCTGCTCTCCCTTTCCTCTTCTCCTCTAGTCATCTTTCCTCTTCTCCTATGCTTTTCAACAGTCGAAATACATGCTGATCACTAATCTAATATCAGAGAAAAAAAAACCAGTTTCTTCTTTACAGCGAGTTCATCTGGTCATGGAAAGATCCCTACAATCCTGAAACTCAAGTTCTTCGCTACTTGAAATCGAGAAATCCCTACAAGATCCGATCTCGTCCTAATCGGTTCACAACAGTTGGAACAGATGTCGAGAACTCAAGATGCATCAAAAGCTTAGCGTTTCTTTTATTCGAATGCAATAGATGTTCTTCAGTCTGTTGAAGCTTGTGGTGAGGAGATGAATCGGCGCCCAGTTGGAATGAGAAACACCCAACAGGTAAGATCTTTTTTTTTTTTTTTCTTCTTCTTTTCGAAGAGATATTTAGGATAAACGGTTGAATCTGGATGGTATCAGAAGTCGACTCGTATTCGAATGTTACAATCAGTCAATTCGAATATTTATCTAAATCCGATTAATTAATCGAATTCGAATACGGTGTCTTCATTTCACTATCCGGCGGATAACAGTGCGGATACAGATAGTTGGATGGGATAAACGGATCGGATACGGATATAGCACTATCCTCTCCGAATCCGCTCCGTTGACAGCCCTAATTTTTAGCTTCCGCTTTTAGCATTGTTTTAAATACTCTTGCAAGATGGTTTGAAGTATAAGTCACGAGCCAAAGTCCCATAACTTCTAATGAGGATTTTGGGTCGCGACACATCTCCTTGCCCCGTCTCCTCTGCCCTCTCTTCGATCTGTGCACTCCACTGTGTTTAGTGAGGAACGCTGACAGGCTATTATGTCTTTGAGTTCCCCTCCTATGCTCCCTCCGGATCAAACTACCTTTGTTATGGACTTTCATCCTCCTCCACGACATGGTAAGGGAACTGATAGGGTCGTCGAGGTCATGGTGGAAGTAGTCGTGACAGATTTACTACTCCTTGTGCTCACTGTGGTATAGTGGGACATAATCGTGATCATTGTTATCGTCTACATGGCTATCCTCAGGGTTACCAGTCTCGTTTTGCTGCTCATTTTGCTACGACTCCTGTGATTGATTCTTCGCCTGCAACCTCAATTACTGCAGGTGATCCTTTGGAGTCCTTAGGAGCTCAGGTTACCGAGATGATCCGCACTGAGTTCCATTTGCAGAGTGAGACTGATACTACTGCTTCCTCTTCACTTTCTGCCCCAGGTACCCATGCTCCCTCTTCCTATGCTGCCACTACATCGTCTTCTTCCCCTAGATGGATTATTGATTTTAGAACCACTGATCATATGACTGGTGAGTCACAGGGTTATTCTATTAATCCACCTTCATCTCCTACTGTCAAGGTCCGCTTGGCTTATGGTTCCATTATTTCTATTTTAGGAGTAGGGCACATTCTTGTATCTCTGTCTCTCTTTATCTCATGTTTTACATGTTCCTCGTTTATCTTCTAACATTCTTTTAGTTAGTAGTCTTACTACTAAACTCAATTGTTGTGCTATGTTTTATCATTCTCATTGTCTCTTTTAGGACTTGACTACAAGGAGGATTATTGGTAGAGGCGTGGAAAGAGGCGGACTGTACTATCTTGACACTGATTATGCCCCTGATCATGTCCCATCTACTGCTGCTACTACTATTATTTTTCCTTTTTCTATTGATGCTATCATGATACTTATCGTTTATAGCATGTCAAGCTTGGGCATGTTGGATCTAAGACATTGACTTCTTTGATTCCTACTTTTAGTAAACTGTGTTCTTCATCTACTTTTCAATGTGATACTTGTGAGCTTACTAAACATGTTCGCACTATTTATCCTTCTCGCGTGCATAGAAGTCGTTCTACTTTTGAGCTTGTCCATTCTGATGTTTGGGGTCCATCTCCGGTCATCTCTAGTGATGGTTTTTGTTATTATGTTACTTTTATCGATGACTACATTTGGGCTACTAGAGTTTACTTTATTAAGTCTAAGGATGAGGTTTTTTCTAAATTCCAATACATTCATACTATAGTTATTACACAGTTTGGTGGTCTTGTTAAGGCCCTTCGATCTGATAATGGTGGTATCTCTCTGCACTTTTTGTCCAGTACCTTCACACTCATGGTATTGCTCATCAGCTAATTTGTCCATACACACCTCAACAAAATGGTGTTGCTGAGCGTAATAATCGCCATTTAATGGGTGTCACTCGCTCCTTGTTGTAAGGCATGCAAGTGCCTAAGACTTTTTAGTCTATGGCCCTTCTCACTGCATGTTTTCTCATCAATCGGGCACCTTCTTGTATTCTTGATGGTTTCTCACCTTATCAGCTTATTTGTCCTCAGGCTCCTATTTTTCTCATTGAGCCACGGGTATTTGGTTGTACCTGCTTTGTTCAGGATCTTCGTCCAAGTCGTCAGAAATTGGAGCTATTCGATGTGTCTTTGTTGGTTATTCTAGCACATCGAAGGGCTATCAGTGTTATGATCCCCAGTCTCGTCGCTTCTTTGTCTCTTTGGATGATACATTTTTCGAGACAGTACCATATTTCTCTCCTGCTCTTACTGTCCCTACTGTCTCTTTGTCGTTACCTAGTACTGTGCCTACTGTCTCTTTGCCTTTACCTCTTCCAGGGGATATTCCGTAGCAAAAGGAGCTTCTCACGTACTCCAGCCGATAGCCGCTTGGTTCCCTCTCTGATGTGCCTCTACCACAGTCTTCCTCGCAAGCCATTCTACTAGGGACTTCGTCGCCTTCTTTTATTCATGTTCATACTTCTATTATTACTCATGTTGCTTCTGATCTTGAGCTGCCTATTGCTCATTGTAAGGGTATTCGTTCATGTGTTACTCCTTACCTTCTTGTCAAGTATGTTTGTTATCGGGTTGTATCCATAGTGACAAAGTCGGGGTTCGGGAATAATTCGGCAAAGGCCAAGTTCGGAAAAATTCGAGAAAATTCGGAAAAAATCAGGAAAAATCCTTGAAAATTTTGAAACAAATAAAAGATAAATTAGTAAATATATCGAACAATTTGATTAATAATATACAAAATAAGTAGTTTTTTTGCCAAGTTTGAGAAAATAACTCTGGAATGATTTGGAAATTTCGAGAATAATCCAGAAAATTCGCGAATAATTTGAAAAATTCACGAGTAATTTGGAAAATAATTTGGCAAAGCAAAAATACGCGATTAATTCACGAATTTAAAAAAAAAAAAAAGGGAATTTTTTGTTACAGAGGTTGTATCTCCCTTGTATCAGGCTTTCCTCTCCGCTATCGATACTGTGACTATTCCTCGGTCTATTCATTCTGTTCTTCTTCATCCTGAGTGGAAGGGTGATATGCTTGACGAGATGAATACCCTTCAGTCTAATCATACTTGGGATATGGTTTCCCTTCCAACTAGGAAGAAACCTGTGGGCTGTCATTGGGTTTCACAGCCTCAACACATTAGGTTTGAGAACAAAGCCCCTTAGGTTTCAACCCATCGATACTTGCTCAGGGACTACACCTAGGTTGTAGACTCAGGTCCATCCCATGTCTCACACAGCTCTCTTTGACCACTAAAATGAGACAGGATGGAAGCGAGCTTTTTGGGAAATGAGCTTCCTGCGAAACAAGCATCCCACACTATACATAGCTTCCGTGCAACTACGATTTGCCCCACATCTCTTGTGTTTGGATAAACTTCTACTAGATTTTGATTCTACAAAAGTCAAAAGTCACAAATAAATGTGTTTGGTTTTTTGTTCATCTTTAACTTCCCAATGAAGTCAGAAGTCAAACAAAAATGGATTTCTAGGGAAATTTAGCAGGGTTGACTCCTGTGAGAAATCAGTTTTGACTTTTGTGTGAAGTCACCACATGCTCACATTGACTCACACGTATTGCAAATATGTTGGGAGTAGCTTGTCGCGTATGCAAACCAAATGACTTGCTCTCAAAATGATTTCTGTAGATTTCTATAGGTTAACGATATGCCAACCTACTGCTTTTCCCCCATCAAGAGCTTATAAACTACAAGAAACTCCTCTTTGCAATCTTCCATTCAAGCCAAACAACCTTGTGTGCATTAAGGAAGTAAACTCCAATCCATCTAATCCTTCTAGCACGGGCACGGGCAAGGGCATGGAAAGAACTGAAGTATTTGTCCCCAGCCTTCATCCAATTGATCCTTCACATTTGCTTCCTGGTTATTTCTTCTTTGAGAACCAATTATACGAGCATCATTTTCCAGTAAACTAATTCATACTCGTGATCATCTTCAGAAAGCTCATCTCGATAACGAAAATCATACTTACCACAAGAAATAGTGAAAGATAAAAAGTTACAAACAAGAAAACGAAGGAAAGGACACAAGTGATACAGCATATATGAAAAACAAGAGTACAATAAATAAGTGCAACTGGAACAGGTATCAACCTAAGTATCACTGTATCATTAATAAGTTTTTGATGTTAAAACAGTTTCAACGTCATCGCGAAAAAATCAAAAGCAGGCAATAGCGAAGAAAACATAGCTAATTGGTATAACACAAGTAGGGCTGTCAATCCGGCCTTTTGAAGAGGGGGCCCGGCCCTTCAAAATCGGTAAAATAGAGGGCTCTTTTTCTCCTTGATAAGGCCAAAGGGCTGGGCCGGGCCCAATTTTGAAAAGCCCTCTTACTTGAGGGTTGGGCTTGGTAAGCACATGGCCCGGCCCAGCCTGGCCCTCCATTCTATATGTTATATCATATATAATATTATATATGATATAATAACTTAAGACTTATTAGAACCTAAGATGCTAAGTTGTATTATGTGTATGTATAACATGCTAACACTGTAGTAGTATAATGTAATATCTTTCTAGAATCTTTCTAGTACAGTAACTTGTAACTTTGTTCTTTTTTTTATTAAAAAAAATTAATAGTGGCTAAGAGTTACTGTATGTATGTTTAATGGACTAATAGTGTAGACTCTTCCTATAATCATTTAATGTTACTACTAGTAAGTTGTAACGTTTTTCCTTTTTAAAAAAATATAACGAAACTAATAATAACAATTTAACAATAACAATTGGGGGATGTATTAATACTAACAATCTAACGGTAATAAAACTTTGTCATGTTGCTCTTTGAGTTGCATTGTCGGTCCCAAATTCGAATAAAGAAAGAGGATTGTATACCAGGTTGGCAATCGGCCCTGGCCCGACCCTAACCCGGCCCTGGCCTTTGAGAGTAGGGATTGGGCCTAGCTAGTTCAAGCCCTTCAAGGGCTAGGGCCTCACCATGGTGAATGAGGGCCAGGCCCGGTAAGACCTAAGCCATGCCCTGCCCAGCCATGCCCTTTGCCAGCCTTAAACACAAGGAACTGGTTAGTTAAGCACAAATGTAATATTATATATACCGTGCAAAATTAAAAGAATTCTCTAATCTGCATGTAAGAAATAATTGTTATTACCTTGGTCTTGTTACTAACTTCCAAGGTGATGGTAAGATCGCAGTTAGTAATTGTTCGGTTTGGTAAAGCTCTTCTACGCCTGTTATAGCTATTAAGAGCCAATCTAGTTGTCGGTTCTTCTGTAATTATCCCAGTTGAAAAATAGATGTAAGTTGTACCCATAAAATTTAGAAAAAGAAAAAATGAGACAAACTATAAATAAATAAATAAAACACACAAAATAGATGAAAGATGAGCAATAGCTTAGTTTGGTTGCAGATGTACAAGTAAGAATGACACAGAATCTCCAAAAGTATATTAATACCTGTTTAACAAGAAGCTTGGAACAAACTAGTCAACAATGTCCTCTTTAAGGACAAATAAAGAAGAGAATTTCTGGTTGCACAATCAATAATAATTGGAACATTCACAGGCACAAACATAATTACTTTATAAGTTAATTACGTCTATATATATGCTAAATAGTTGTAATACAAGTTAACAAAAACTATTTTTAATACAACTATTCAAGTTGATAACTTCGACAGGAAAGAGTAAGTGGGCACCACATCTGTGCAAGATTCCATTTGGCATTGCTTGAGTTAGAAATTTACATGGTTCCTTTTTTAATAGGTAAAATTTACATGGCTCCTTCACTTCACTGCTCATAACAATTGTCTGACGAGACCGTGTTCTCGTTCCTGGCTACAAAGATATGTTTTTGGCATCACCAAGACTGGTACATTTTGTATGGAGGACCACTGTCCATATTGAATCAATGTTAATCATTTTCTCCATGTTTCATCCCCAAAAGTTGCATAATGTGGAGGAAATTATGAAAATGTCAACCATCTTCCATCCATTGTAAGAGAGAAGATGAAAGATTGAATCATTTCTAGCTTTCTTGATTCTTTTTCTAATGCATAACCAGAAAATTCATTAAGAAAGTGGAATACACAAAAGGGAATGAAGCAATTCCCCCTAAAAATACAAATAATAACTCAGTAGTCGTTGAAAACTAAATGACATCATCCAGTTGAAAAATTATAGTATTGACGCACCTAAATTCCTTTAAAGCCGCTGCCCAAATACGAAAATCCCACCCGATTGATGCACATAACTTGGGGATGGAGGACTCGACCCCATAAAAAACCCTTTGTTCCTCTCCTTTCAAATGCCCTGATGGAGCTTTTGTACCAATTAACAAGAAGACTCAACACCACCTCAAAACATCTCAAAATTGCTCTAAAATGTCACTTGCTCAAGTTACACAAAAATACCATTAGCATATTGTAGATGGGCAATCACCAGTTCTCTGTTGCCTTCCTGAAACCCCTCCAGACATCCTCTGCACTGAGCATTACCTTGATAAACGCATCTGCAACCACTATGAATAACTGAACAAGAGGGGAGAGAGAGGATAGCCTTAACAAAGTCCTCTCAAACTAGGAAAATAATCATGGGGAGATCCATTGATCAACACTGAGGAAGAGGCCAATGAAATACAAGTTATAATCCACCCTCTCATTTGCAGCCAAATGCCATCATCTGCAACATGTAATCCAAAAAAAAAAACATTCCACATAAACATATGCCTTCACCATGTCAATCTGGGTAGACAGCTCCCTCCTAAGATTCTCTTTCTTAATTATGTCCGCCGTCTAAATATCACCCTCTTCTTCCTGAGTATCTATCTTGTCAATCAATGCACACAACTCCTATTTCTTCACCCCAACATACCCAAAGACCTCAGAATTCCACTCTAGCCCAGCCCTCGAGTGACATCTCTTCACACCATTCCCTAATCAACTCCCTAAATCCATCTGCCTCCATCCACATATATTCAAATCTGAAAAGCTTAGGCCCGGGAGATTTCAGAGTCCCTCACCATGATTCATCTATGATCAGAAAAAGGGTGAGGCAACCCTTTCTTGATATTGATAATATAGCCTCCAATGATGATTGGTTTGTCCCTGCATTTGCCTCCAATCAATTGATCAAGGAGAGGGTCCTTTAAGATCCCATCCTTCCACTAAAATATAGGAGTGTGATGAATGATATGATTTTCCAAGTGAAAGCATCCTACAAAGGCTATCATCCTATTATATCAAGCACACTCAAAATGACGTGGACATCCACATTGAAGAAATTTCTTAACTTGGTCTCCCACTAGGAGCATCCTTCATATTCAAAGCAGTCTGAGACCCAATTGTCAACAAAATTTTCCCTCAAGATTAGCTGACTGAACTCCACCTACCTATCTAATGGAGGAAAGTTGACCCTCACCAAAAGTACCCTTAGGAGCCTTCTAACTTACTTCATGTTCACCTTGTCAATTCCAAAATCCGTAGCCTTGATCCTAGACCGTATTTAGAGAAACTTTCTATGAGCTGAGAACGGAGATAAAAGGAAATACCACCTAGTAGACTAGAAGCAAATTTGTTAAGTGATAGGGGTTTCAACCTCGTTCCAACTAGTCAAGTCAATAAGGCTCTCTTGAGCAAATGGGTTTGGATATTTGGTGATGAACAAGAGAATCTTTGGAGAAAGGTGATCGTGCTAAATATGGGGAAATCTCATATTGGAGGCTGAAAGGGGTTTGAGGATCGCAAGAAGTGGGGTTGTGGAAAGGAATCATGACTATGGCAAAGCTTCTTGACCCCCACATTAGGTTTAAGGTTGGAAATGGAACTGGAATCTGATTATGGGAAAATATTTGGTGTTGGCATTCGACGCTAAATGATGATTTCGGGAACATTTTCCTACTTGCTCTAAACAAGGATACCTCAGTAGCTAGCTATGTAGAGAGGGTGGGTAGTGAGCCAGTTTGGTGTCCCCAATTGTGGTGGAACTTCAACGGTTGGGAAATTGAAGACATGCAACGCCTCCTAAGTAGATTGAGTTCCTCTCCCACCATTACCCAGGCTAAAGATTAGATTATAGGTAGTGGTAGAAAAGCAACTAGGCTAGAGATTGTAGGTCATGGTCAAAAGGAAATAGTGGTCAGTTTTCAATAAGATCATTCTTACAGTACCTTGCTCGATTACCTGCACACTCTTTTCCTCATAAGGTTGTTTGGTCCTCAGGCGTCCCATCAAAGGTATCTTTCTTCTTTTAATCTGCAGCTCTGAATCAATTAAAGAACAGAGGGTGGAGTATGGCAAACCAATGTTATGAGTGCTTGTCTGAGGAAGAGATAGTAGATCATTTAACCTTGCACTGTCCGGTGGTCTTTGGGATCTAGGCTTTCTTCTTGTCTCGGTTAGGTTATTAGGTATGGAATGGATCTTCCCTCTCTCCTTCTTAAGCTTCTTATCGAGTTGGCAACTGTCGACACTGATGGGGGCCAAGGAAGCAAATTGAACTATGCTACCTGGTGCTATCTCTTGGGTTGTTTGAAAAGATATGAATAATCATGTTTTTCGTATCTTAGCTCATATTCGACGTAGGCTTGTGGAATGTTCATCCATTCCATAGTGAGGAGGGAAAGTAGGTATATGAAAAACCACTCCTATTATTTTCCATTTGCTTTACTTTTTGTTATTCCCCTTCAGTTTATCCCCTATAAATTGTTGTTTTTCTTCTTCGCTATATGAATATACTTGATATTTACCGATAAAAAAAGGATTTTAAATATATGAATTTAGATATACTACAAGAAAAACCACAACATAGTAGGTTAAACTAGATTTTATGGAAAGTCCTTGTAAAATTTTAAAGTTAAATATATTAACAGTAGTTTGCTATCTCCCTATTGTTTCAAGCACACTCAAAATGGTGTGGCATTCACACTCAAGGAGTTTCAAGCATTTAAAATTGTGATTTTAAATATACTACAAGAAAAAAAAAAACATATTTGATGGAAACCTTGTAAAATATTGAATTTTAATATACTACAAGAAAAAAAATAGGTTAAACTCAATTTGATGGAAGGTCTTTGTGAAATATTTTAGTAGTAGGTTGGAAATGGAGTCATGAAGATTTATTTTCATCTTATTAGAAAAGAGGCCTCCAAAAAAGCATAGTTGAGACCCCTTGAGCAGAATCTAACAAAATTCTTCACAACCTTTCTTGGTCCCATGGAGGTGAATAGTATATATCATCAAGACAATACGAAATATAGATGTATTCACACAAGAAGCATTAATGATTAACAAATCAAATAAAATATAGTTGTTAGCCGATAAAGAGAAATGGAACACCTCCATGTTCTAAAAACTCAAAATTCTTAAAAAGAGGGTAATATGCATAAAGAAAAAAAAGCATCATCATCACCAATGCCTTATCACAAATGTTTGGGGTCGACAACGTGAATCATGTTGTCATTCTGTTTTATTAAAAGACATAACTTTGGTTAATTCGTGTGATATCAAATATTTTTTCACTAACTCCATGCACGTCCTTTTTGGCATTCCCCTCCCTCTATAGAGCCTTCAAATTGTACCAATCACTTCTTTTTAATGGAATAGCTAGCCATCTTCACTGAACATGTCTAAACTATATCAATCAACTATCTTATTTTATCACCTAATGGAACTTTCAGCTTTTCTCAAATATACTCATTTCTGTTCTTATCCTTCCTTGTCTTCTCCATCTCAACATCCCCATCCCCATCCCCACTATACTAATCTTATTAATATGTTGCTTCTTAGTGGCCCAATATTCTACTTCAACTAAAAATGAACTTCTTAATCGTAATCAAGCCCTGCTATCACCCCATGCAAGGTCCCATGGTGGTGATAGTATTAACATCAGAACAATGTAGCAAACGGATGCTTTCAGGCAAGGAGCATTAAACACTCAAAAGAAAATATAGCTACTAGCATATAGAGGGAACATATACCATATTCTGAAAGCTCAAAAATCTGAAAATAATGGTACTATGCAGGGGGAAAAACTAACCAACCTGAATGGTGTTGATGAACTTCCAAATCGTCATCAAGCACTACCATCACCTCATTGTTCCTTCTGGACTTGTTGCTAGCCTAACAAGGGGTTAAAACCCAGAGAACGAAATTAGTCCCAAAGCAAGAAAACCCATATAAGAATGAAACATAATGCAGCATAAGTACATAGAAGTAGCATACTTCAGCAAAACTCCTTGGGGAGGATATCACAACTTCATCATCAATGGCCTCGACATCAATTGTAGCAGGTGGTAAGGCCCCTCCTTGTTGGATAGCCTGCACTTCCTGAAGACCGACATGAGTGGAGGTCCCCTCCAGGGCACTGTTCTCACCCAAAGGTGTATCATTGAGGTCTACATCTAGTACAATCTTTCTCCGTCGAGATTCCCTCACATACCCTATTATAGGTCGCCTCAATCCCCTTGTACTCATCCTATATATACAAAATTCCGGTCTCGCAGCCTAAAAACCTAAACAACATCCAAAAAAAAATCTCATTTACTCCAAAGGCATTCTAGATTATATTTCTTTCAGAATTCAACATTATTAAAATCCCCATTTTCATAATTTCTCAAAAAAAAAATCTAGTTTTGAACCCTAACCCTATGTTTGGTTGCCAAGAAAAATAAGTAAAAACATGGAAAAGAAAATAAATTTGGACAAAGCACAAGTAAAAATTGCATTAGAAATCCAAAATTTTCTTTTTTTTTTCTTTTCCATGATTTAACCTATTTTCTCGGCAACCAAACATAGAATAAATGATACAAAATGACATGAAAATCAAAGCCCGAATAACAAAACCAATATCATAATCAATTCAACCAAAGTGTAAAAGACTAACAATATGGAAGAACAAGAAAATCTCTGGTAGAGTTCAGAAGAATTTGAAAAACAAAAATAGAACCCCAGAAACCAATCATCTAATCAAAACAATCAAGTACAAAAATTGGAAGCCCTAATCAATCAACAAAAATAGAGAATCAAACCTGATGATTAACTTCCGAGCTAGAGTTTGAAGCAACAATTCCGTCTTTGTATCAGAAATGGAGTGACAAATTACAGGGAAAGAAAAGGAAGAGAGAGAGAGAGAGAAAGTTCTCTTTCAAGGCAGTCTAGAGAGAGAGAGAGAGTAAAATCAGAAGCCAATCCTCCACGTTTTGTTGCTCGTGTTGCACATTCGAATATGCGTACATGCATGATGCATGAACCTTTATTTAAAGAGTGCTAGTACGGTAGTACGAAAGTCACGCGAACTGGGTGCGCGTGAAATACATGATCTTATCTTTGTATGGAGCGTGTCATTCACGCATAAAGTGTTGTACTCCACAAGAATTTACCTTGGACTGGTAATCTTCTCCAGTTCTAACCGTTTTTTGGCAAAACTGGTTACTTCCCTGTGGTTGCCATGTGTCCCTTTTTACACCCCTTAACTGTGGTTAAGATTCATCTACCCCTAGGGTTTACCCATCGGTCTTTGTTTTTTAGAAAAAATTAACTCTAGGAGTTGGTAAATTTTAACCACAGTTAACAAAATTTTCTATTATTTTTTTCTAAAAACCAAGGACAGGTGGATGAACCCTAGGGGTTAGTTAATCTTAACCATAATTAAGAGGTGTCAAAAGGGACATGTGGCCACCTTAGGGGTGTAACCAGTTTTGGCAAAACCCGTTACAACCGGAGAAGAAAACGACTCTTTACCTTAGGTCAACCGGTCGGGTTGCCCCCAACTCTGAAAAAATCCGGTTACAGCCCCGATCTCTAACACCCAACCCCTTGCTCCAATGGTAGGGTGTAGAGTGTGAGGTCGAGGTCCTGGGATTCATTCCTTCCCAGCAACAATTAATTATAAATAAATAAATAAAATAGCCCGATCTCTAAGCTTGTAACTAGGATTGTTAATTCAACCCTCATGTGAGACTCTCAGAATATCTTGTCTTCAAAAGCCTGGTATCTTGTCTTCAAAAGCCTGCGAGAGTGTTTTTTCATCAATAAAGCCCACAGACTTTGGTGGGTCTAAAAAAATTAAGCTTATTGGCACAAGGATTGAGCTGAACTTGGACAATACATCCTCATCTATGCCTAAGCCCTCATTATATTACTTAAAATAACCTATGTAACTTTTTTTTAACAACATAACATAATTATTGGGGTGTGATAATATATTTATTAACATATGCCACTTACTTAAAGAACACCTACCGTCAAGAAACGTCTAATTCTAATAATCTAATCTATCTGTTTCATTCTCTTTGTCATCATCATGGTGGTTTAGTTAAAGAAAGTTGATAAATATAATGACAAGAAAAGTTGATAAATATAATGACAATTTCTTTTCTTTATCTTCTGTTTAGACCTAGCTCAAGCTCATCTTTGATCTTGAGGGTAGGGCTTGGGCATAGCTAGTTCAAGTCTTGTGAGGGGTTGAGCTGAACCTTAAAAGTGAGGTGTAGCACCCTGAATTTCGCATGCACTGTTCATGTGAATAGGGCAGTGAATAGTGTCATGAATAGTATCTACGACTGAATGCCTAAGGTATGATCTTGAATGATTCTCAACAAAAATGAGGGATTAGTTTTCAACCTTGTATGAACAATATATGTTAATGTGTATGAAGGCCTTAGGAACGTTTTCATAAGTTATGGGTGTTGAAAATAAAATGTGGAAAAGGTTTTAGGTGTTAAAAAGAGGGAAGTCTCTACATGACCTCAACTTGAGAGAAGTCTAGTTTTGTCACCTCTTATCGGAATTAAGTGATTCTTGAACCATTAGAACCGTATTAGAATCCTCTTCAGGTTCATGTTTATCACTTTTCCATAATTTAAGTCAAAGTTATGTCAAATGTGAGTTTTCCATCATTTTTCTGCTGAATTTTCTTACCCAGTCACCTTTATGGCCACTTTGGACCATGATGAAGAAGAATTAGGAGTTTTGTAAAACATCAAAGTTGTTCCCCTTTCAAAGATGAGTCCAACGCAAGTTAAATAGTCAAAATCCGATGAGCGAGTCAAAAGTTATAGTCGAAATATCAAACTGCAAAAATCCAGACAGCTCTCAGGGCTTTGGACGATCGATCGTCCCAAGACGACGATCGATCGTCAGGAACCCAGAAATCTCGATAGATTTCGGAAACGTGGACGATCGATCGTCCTGACTAATGATCGATCGTCAGAGCGTGATTTGGTTTTTTTTAAAGACACGGAAATGAGGGTTTTTAACCCTTTTGTCTATAAATAGACAATCCATTTAGGGGTTTTGGATACTCTAAACCTAGAAAAGGATTGAGAGAGAGAAAGGGAAGAGAGATTGGGGATTCCAAGAAGGATTGTGGATTAAAGAATGAGGAGATTAAGATCAAGGTTGATCTTCTCCAAATCAAGCAATGATCACATTCCTTCTCAAGTGGTTGTCTTCTTCTTCAAGCTTGGAGCATTCTCTACAAGTGAGATCACCCTCCATCAAGTTGGGGGTTTTCCAAATTAAAAGGTTCTCTCCAAGATCAAGTGTTGATCATAAAGGTTAGTACAACCTTCTATCTATCTTAATAATAACCTAAGTTTCTTTATAAATTTTGTAGATTGATCTCCTATATGATTCATTTCTTTTTGTAATGCTTTAATTTCCCTAAATAAATAAGATAAGTAATGGTTGTGGATGTATGGGTGGATGGTGGATGAGGTGATTGGATGTCATGTGAATGGTGATGAATGTATGTTGGAAAATGATGGAAGGGTATTGTACTCATAAAACATACACACAATGTGTTTGATTAAATGCTTGAACCTAAGAACATGAATAAAACGTTATAAGAAAGGTTGAATGCCACATGTTTGACAAAATGCATGAATGAAGATTTAACTTAAAACTATGAAATTATGATTTAAGGAGTTTTCCTAACTTAGTAAATTGGATCAAATGTTCTATATTTTTTTCTTAAATCCTCCGTGTCTATGGTAATGTAGAAATGTTATATGATGCTTCATAAATTCATGTCATTACAATGCCATAATTGATACACACACGCATCTATGCATGCATGAACTGAGTTTTCTAAAATATAAGCATATGAAAAGAAATAAAAAACAAGACAAGAATAAGTCAAGAAGAGAATTAAGAAACATAAAACAAGGAAGGATGTTAGTATTCTAAGACCAGGTACGGGCACTAACATATGTTCCCCAGTAAGTATGAAAGGATACTAGTGTACTAAGACCAGGTACAGGCACTAATATCTGTTTCCAAGACATAAATAACATAAAAGTATGCTAGTGTACTAAGACCAGGTACAGACACTAGTATATGTTCCCAAGACAAGCATAAAAGGGTGTTAATGTACCAAGACTAGGTACGGGCATTAATATCTGTTTTCAAGACATGGTAAAGAATTATGGAAGGATATTAGTGTACTAAGACCAGGTACAAGTACTAACATCTGTTCCCTAGTAAGCATGAGAGGATGTCAGTATACTTAGACCAAGAACGGGTACTGGCATCTGTCTCCAGGTTAAATGAAAAACATGAAAGTATGCTAGTGGACTAAGACCAAGTACAGGCACTAGTATATGTTTCCAAGGCAAGCATGAAAAGGTACTAGCCAAAATGAGATAAATGAAATAAAGAGTCGCATAAGACGTGTAAGGAACCCACAAGATGTATAAGATGCATAAGGAGCGTACAAGATTTACAAGGTAGTTGAAATACGTTGGTTAAAGCATGAATATAATGCATGATTCAAGATATGATGTTCAAGATTTATGTTGTATTTTGTTTTAGTTTCCGCACTTTGATTATGTATCTTTATGATGAACTGTGTCCTATATGGCATGTTAATGTTATTACTATTGTTAGCTAGTAGCTTGTACTCGCTGAGTATTCCATATTCAACCGTATATTTTATGTCGGCATGTTCATTCTACATGGTATCACAGGGCATTAGATCAAGATGGATTATGGAGGGCAGAAGACTTCTTGGGATATTCTTGATGATGATAGGGGTCATGATTTATGACCTTAGGGTTGAGTGATACAAAGGAAGAGACATGTATTTTGAGTTTCATTTCTAGTAATATTTGTATCACTTGAGTTAGGACTCAAGTTGAGGAGTCATATACATGTTTTAGTTTCTATTCAGTTATTGAAAACAATTGTACTTAGATTACAGCTAAGTTATGAAAGAAATTTTTAGATTCACGATTTATCATGTTTTGTATACTTTTTGCATGACAGTTTTAAGTACAAGTCACGTCACCAAAACCTCTTAACTCCTAGGGGGTATTTTGGGGCGTGACATGAGGATTGAGCCGAACCCTTACAAGTGAGGGTTGAGCCTAAACAGACCCAGCCCATTGACAACCCTACCTGTAAGGCTAGGTCCAAGCTTAGAAAACCTAACACTGTATGAAATTGATTGTTTGTTTGTGTTTTTTTTAGTATATTCGTATAATTTAGTCACACACATGCACACAAGAACTCAACACACCCAAGCCCACACCCCACCCAACTCTCTCAAAAAGGAGAGGGAGGTAAGGCTTTATAAGGCACACTAAAGAGCACCGATGTGGGACTAGGTCTGTCAAAAAAAACCCGGGTCAAAGGGTATCCGCCCGTCCAAACCTTGCCCTTCTTCAGCCCTTGGTCCAACAGAGCCCAAAATCACAAAGACCGCCTTCCATAGGGCCGTGCTCGGTAATGGAGATTTAACATAGTCGAAAGAGGAGGTGATAGTGGTGGTGCTTATTGATTCTCTAGTGTTGATTAGGGTAAGAAGGAAGACAAGTGTGAAGAAAGAAAGAAAGAAAGAAAGAAGGCGAGTGGCCATACTCGGTGAGACACTCCTTGTTTGTGTACGGAGGAAGATGAGCGTTTTGTTGTTGTTGCTCTTCAGATTTAGAGAGAGAGAGAGGTATAAGTTGAGCAAAGTCTCTCTCATGGAAGTTAGAGAGGGAGAGACAGAGGGGACCTTGCAGGGGGTGTGAAAATCCCAAATCCCCAAAGGGAGTGAAGTAGAACTCCAATTTAAGGGAGGGGAAATCACCAAGGGACTCAATTTTTTTTTTAAATAGGGTTAGGGCCAATCAACCCCAGCCCTTGAAGGGCTAGGGCTGACCCCAGCCCGGCTTCTACCCCACCCTTTGACAGCCCTATGTGGGACTATTTGACTTCTATTTTTATAAACACAATTAACTCTCACACACACATGCCCACAAGAACTCACACACCTACTATATAGACACATACAAGCCTACACCCCCACACAACCCCTCTCAAAAAGAGAGTGAGGTGGGGCTTTATAAAGCACACTCAAGAGTACTGTCCCACCAATGTGGGACTATTTGGCTTTTTTGGGCATATACACAGTTAACTCACACACATGCACACAAGAACTCACACACCAACTATGCACACACATAAGCCCACACCCTCTTAGTTGTTGTAATAGTGGCAGGATGAGAGGAGATTGTCATTACCGTGTGCGTTAGGGTGTTACTGTCACGGGTTTAGTAAACCCCACCTCGGTTGGGAACAAGACTTCACAGGGGATGTATAAGGGGTCATCAACCCTCCTTAAGACAGACCCTTTTGGAGTGGTTGCTTGAACTTACCCTTATGGCACCTTAGCAGCTACCTTACATCTTCTATGGTTTGTGTGTGTTTTAGTTACATGATAACATTTCAGTAAAAAATAAAAGAGGAGATTGTCCTCTCAATGTGCATGTAGTGAAGGCCTTACATATGTAGAGAAAGCATATATCTGATTCTTTCATAGTACAACTCATCCTTTTTACCATGCTAATTTGTTGAGGGGTAAAAGATTAACTCTGGTTGATGCCCGAGCCAAGCATTCGGGCATCCAAAAATGATTGGGCACCTGGCAATATTTTGGGGGAAAGAAGTCATTTCATTTTCTCTTCCCCACTTTATATCTCTCCCCTTTAAAACGCCACATGTCCTATCATTTGTGGATGCCAGAGCGCTTGGCTCGAGCGTCCACCAGAGCTAATCTTTTCCCCTTAGTGAGGGGGTCCTCGGAACAGTCCTATCATGACGAATATTATAATTACTGCAATTTTTTTCAAATGGCCATAACACTTCAAAGATCTTCCTATTACTCTTTTCAGGATTAGCATGAAAATGGTTTAGGGTTAAACAATTAGTTGCCAGAGTTTTTGGTGGGCCATGCTTGTGTCTCCATTTTTGTATAGCTATGACACCAGTCTAGCCAAACTCAGTGGGTGTAACAGCAGTAGGACGTGATAGGCGTACCCATTGCCGCCGCCACCGTATTCACTGCCTCTTTTCCCTGAAAAATAGTGAGAAAGCTTTTGGTTACAAATAAATTTCTATAGAAAAAAGGAGAAAGCAACCCTAATTTTATTTCAAAGCGTGGATTTCATTTTCATTTTCATTTCCATTTTCATTTTTATTTTCAAAAGCTTGTATTTAAGAAGAAAATAAATAGTTTTGTCTAAAATCCCAACTATTACCGGCACTTTTCCACTGTAGCCACCACTACCACCACCACCACCTGCAACACCTCCATTGCCGCCACCACCGTATTCACTGCCTCTTTTTTTCTTAGCAACCAAACAATGGTAAAGAAATTACTTTTCCTTCCCTTTATTTTTCTTTTCTTTTCTTTTCCATTTTTTTAGCAACCAGCCAAGGCTTGATGTGAATGGTAAGGGTGAAAACTGGTCGGGCCAACCCAATAATATGACCCGACCGATCCAGATTATATGGAATTCCAGATCGCAGTCGATTTATCGTTAATCTGCCCAACTAACCTGCTACTGCCTCTACTCTTATGACATCTATATACTATTCTAGGCATCCTCAACACTCCTTTCAGGCTTACCAGACTTCTCATCCATTTGCCTTTTTTTTTTATTCACCAGAATAAAATGTCTACAAGAACAATTATTTTGGCTTAGCTCATGCAAGTATCTGATCATTTTGAGAAAGGAAAATAAGGACCAGGGTAACAGCAATATATTGAAATTCAATAAGGAATCTGCATTGGTTTTTTGTCGCCGTACATAATTGGCGAAATTTAATGGCAAAGAGGGCATTAAAGAGAAGGAAAATAAAAAAGGAAATGATTTTCCATCAAAACTTCATGTCTATTATCATTGAAGCACACTTGAGTGAAAAGAATCATTTCTAAAGAGTTCTGTGTAGACAGCTTGAAGAGCTATTTACAGGTCCCACACACCTTAAAGATCTCATTTTCTGCTCCATGGAAAGCAACCACAAGCCTGATAACAAGAGAGAATAACAATCTAGCTCAGAAGATTTTGCAAACCAGTTAAGAAATCAAATAAGCATTAGAAGATCTGTTTATAGAAATGGACCCACATACCTTAGGATTGTCGTTATTTTGCTTCTGACCGTAAAAGTTGGACGATTCAGTAGTTATAATTGGAACCTTTGCTGTTCCGCTCTGCCTCTCCTCCCGTACTTTGTTGAAGATGTGAGTAAACCCATCAGCAGATGAAGGGTTGCTCTCATCCCAGTCGCCAAATTTTGGAACAGCAGCACCTTGATCAGGCTGAGACATCAGAACTTACATCATGCTCC
The DNA here is from genome assembly GCA_015143295.1 of Tetracentron sinense. Classification (NCBI taxonomy): domain Eukaryota; kingdom Viridiplantae; phylum Streptophyta; class Magnoliopsida; order Trochodendrales; family Trochodendraceae; genus Tetracentron; species Tetracentron sinense. Next base: position 19,780,474 of record CM026566.1, read on the forward strand.
AAATACTGAACAAGCTTTAGCAAAGGAATATAATTCCCTCCTCGGGCGAGGAGAGGAAAATGTGTCTAGCTGCTCTTTTCTTTGGCCATGTCTCCCCTGTTAAGTCTCTTTAACTGTGGTTAAGATTCACTAACCCTTAGGGTTAAAGCATCTAACCTTTGTTTTTAGAAGGAAATTTTTTAACCAAAGAGGTTAAAACTTGTTGACCATAGTTCAAGGGCAGTTAAGAGTGACTTTGTGAGGGCGAGGAGCAATAGTCCTTTCCTCGCCCTGAGAAGAGGATTATTGCTCTGAACAAATTGGTTTGAAATTACCCACCCAAAAAGAATATTTATAATGAATACTTCACCTTAAGCAATTTCAAAGATGATCCAGGTGATTTTTATTCTAATAATAATCAAATTATATATGTAGACAATGGGGAATCAGGGAGAAATTTACAGTTTCATCGCCTCGAGCACCCAGTCGGGATCTTCCAGGAGTGAAGGGAGCTAAGCCGTGACTTCCTTCAGACGAACCCCTTCTTTCATTAAAGGGAGAAGACGCTCCACTGCCTTTCCCAGCACTCCTTGGATGTAGTGGTGAATGTTCAGTGCTACGGTCAGGTCCTACACTTTGCCGTTGAGCCCTTCTGGCAGTTCCACCGGAACTTCCTCCATGGTCAGCATGCCGGTGATGAGGCGAGTCAGTAGCAGCTCGCCGGCCTAAATCATGGCGTGCTGGAGAATCAGTTAGCTGCCTGAGGTCTTCACCATCTTCCCTGCTTGATTTGTGCTCATGCTTAGGCCTAATTGATTCCTCTGGTTCGGCTACTGTCCGGAAGGGAGGATCTTGAACTGGGGGTGTTTTATCAGAAAATATATCCGGGTTATCTTGAGGATCGTTTGGATTTATCATCTTTCCACCAGTTTTATCCTTTCGTGCTTTATCGAAGTAGGCAGTGTAAGGGGCATTCTCTTCACTTTCCCAGTTGCCAAACTTTGGTACATGTGAACGTTGCTGCCAAGACAATAAGAGTAATGTTATCTCTACCAGGTGTCAGTGAAATGATTAATAATTCGAGGAGATAATAAGGTATAGTCATGCTACAAGTTGGAGCAATTTGAGGCTCTGAATACACACTCTGCCATAAATGTGGCACTAGGGCTAGTCAATTTGATGGTTGGGAAGAGTAATGGAATTTAGTTTAAATTTTTTAATAGCTGTAAAATAATTTGTACTTTGGAGATGAGTATAATGGGGGTTTGGTCTGTGCACTCCCTATAATACATGATTCCATTAATCAGTGGAGCCGCAATTGACTCGGTCATTCGAGAAACCTACAAATGACTAAGCTTGTGTAGTTTCCAACCATGGCTTTGAAAATCACAACGGATGGTTTTGGCTCCAAGACGTATTGATGTGGACATCAGAGCTCCTTGTACTAGAGTGTACTAGTAGAGGCGGAAGAGAGCCCTTACACAATTCTCCTTATTGATGGATGACTTGTATATGAGCTTAGTTTGAGTTATTGACGGAGATCCACTATTAGATCATGTTTTTTAGAGAGATTCACCGGTGGATCATGTTTTCGAGTGAGATCTACCGTTGGATCATGTTCATGATGGAGATGCACAGTTGGATCGAAGATGGAGATTCCGAGGGTCACGATTAGTCAATGGGGCTACTACTATCTTAGTTTGGTTATTTGTTTTATTTAATTAGAGGATTGTTTTAGTAGTAATGACGTTTTTGTAATAACTAGGAGTAGAATTTCCTTCATTTCTCTTTAAATACTCCTTGTAGAGATTTTATTTTACTGAACTTTAATTATGAATAAATGCTCTTTTTGAGTTTCCTGTGAATGGAATGGCGTGAAGCCAAGGTTAGTTATGGTGTAAAGCCTTACGTGTGAAGCCAATGTATTCTTTCTCTCTTCTTCTCCATTATTTCTCCTCTCTATTTTCTGTTTTTGCAAACCCTAGAATTCCTACAACAAGACCCCTTGCCACACCCTTTCCCAGCCACCTGTTCTGCAGCCGCAACCTGTCCCTGCCCACAACCTTGCTGCCGCAACCTTCTCCCAAGCCCCCTCGCTGCCGCAAGCCCCTGCAAACCTACCCCTTGCTGTTCCAGTTCCCTATAGCCCCCTACACCAGTCCCAGCCACAGCCGCACCACTCTATAACCCTAGCCTTTGCTGTCCCATTGCAGTTACAGTCCCCTACAGCCCTCCATTACAACCACCAGCTTGCTGTAGCCCCTACTGCAGCCTTCCTACAAACCTATACACTGTTCCCCTGCAGCCACAGCCCCCTTCTACACCTGCTCCCCTTGCTGCCACCTTTGTTTACAGCATTCCTCTTGCAGCCACAGACCTCCTAATCATCCCCATTGCAACCACTCCTCTTCTACCTTCCCGAAACCCTAAAACAGCAACATCCTTAAACCTAACCCTAGTTTTTATAATCCCTTTTAGTTCTCGCTGCTGATTTTCTTTGTTATTGTTGAGATATGATTAATTATGTATGTGTGATACACTGGATCTCTCATTAAGGGTATATTTGTAATAGGCATATTATGGTTATTATAATATAAAAAGATTAGAGATTAGAGAGAAATATCTCTAATCACGTGTTTTCCCCAACACGTCCTCTCTCTCTCTCTTTCTCTCTCCATCTTCTCTTCTAGGTTTCATCTTCAAGTTGGTATTAGAGCATGAAGAAAAACTTGCGTTTTTTCCCCCCTTTTTATGGAGTTTTCATGAACAGTGCGTGAACAATGTTCCGTGAAAAGTGTTTCGTGGACAGTGCTCATAAGCTATTCTTCATGGCCATGGAAGATGGGCATGCCGCATGATACCTTGGCATTAATCGAATTTTATGGTGAGTTTTTTGGAATTTTTTGGCACCTGTAACTGTGTTCTCTAGAATTTTTTTGAGAAATTCAAAAACAAGGCAGATTTAGTTCAACTGATTGGTACGAAGTTTTTAGGGGTTTTTGAAACCCCAAGATAGTTGTATTTGGGTCGAAGTATTCCTCTCTCTAAAATGGAAGTGATCTCAATCGTTTTGGAGCAGATTTGAAGCTTTTTTTAACACTACAATGTCCACGACTTCACGTGAGAAATCCTGAGTGTGGCCGTAGGCCTTCTTTTGCTTCTGATTTCAATCATATTGCTTTGTTTGGAATAAATAATGGTTGGCTGCCATAATGGAGTGTAACTTTGGTATTTTCTAGTGTAACAAAGGTTTTCTCCTTGAAATTTGAGGTGTTTTGTGGCTGTTTATTCTATGGATGGGGTTGTTTTGTGCAAAACAGATTTTTTCCCTCTTGCTATTCATTTGTTTGAAATACAAAGGTGCCAACAATGGCCAATGATGGTTTGTCAGAAGGGGAACCTAATGCGACATCAAAAGTTCCAAGCAATCCGATCATTACACTCATCACCAGTAGCTATGGTGATAATCTTGGTGCGCTAATCACAACCATTAAGTTGGATGATACCAACTTCCTTGAGTGGTCTCAGTCCGCTAAGATGAATATCGGCGGAAGAGGGAAGTTAGGGTACTTGACCGGTCGTGTGAAAGAACCGGCTACTGAGGCCAAGACATATGACAAGTGGGAGCAAGAAAACCTTATGGTTATGTCATGATTGCTGAATTCCATGCAACCATCGGTTATTAGAGGTTTCTTGTTTCTTTGGACAACGATCTAGGATAAGGTGACTCAAACCTATTTGCAACATCAGAACATTGTTAGGGTGTACCAGTTGAGGCAAGAGATCGCTACTCTTCGTCAGGGGGAGAAGAGATTATCTACCTACTACTCCACTCTTCAAGGTTTTTGGGAAGAGTTGGACCACTTTCAGGTCATCCAGTGGGACACTAATAAAGACAGAGATCGACACAGTAAACAGGTGGAACAAAACATAATTTTTGACTTCTTGGCGAGTTTGAATTTGAACTTTGAAGTTACTCGGGTTCAAATTTTAGGGAAGGATGAGCTTTCTTCCTTGGACCAAGTTTATTCACTAGTCTAAGGTGAGGATTGCAGGAAAAAGGCGATGGTACCTACTCCGACCAGCGATCATCTCGCCCTTGCCAAATCTTCTAGCACTCCAAGGGGTGGGAAATACCCTCCTCGGAAGAATAGACTTCTTGATGACAAAGATAAGTTGAAGTGTTAGCATTGTGGGAAGACTAGACACACCCGAAAAACTTGCTGGGATCTTATTAACCGGCCCCAAGTTTTTCCGTCCCGGACAGCAAATGGGAACCCTTAGAGGCAACACTGCAACCTTCATGCCTCCTAACTTGGGTAACCCAATTGCATCGACATCTCCTACCAGACCATCTTCCTCCTAGAGCTTCTCTAATGCAGATATTGATCGTCTCCGCCGCCTCTTAAGTCAAATAGAAGGTTCTTCTGCCTCCACTTCCTTTGCTCAGTCAGGTACTCATGCATTTGCTAATTTCATTTCTCATTCTCAGTCCAGCCGACCTAGATTATTGATTCAGGTGCGTCAGATCATATGACTAACCTATCCACTGTGTTTTCTTCATATAGTCTCCTATCTGGAAGAGATAAAGTTAGAGTTGTTGATGGATCCCTTTCCACCATCTCTGGATAGGGTGACATCAAATTGACTGATGCTCTATCTTTGTCATATATTCTTCATGTTCCCAATTTATCCACAAATTTATTATCAATTAGCAGTTTGAGCAAAAGTTTTAACTGTTGCGTGACCTTTTTTTCCCACTCATTATGTGTTTTAGGACTTGGTTATGAGGAAAACGATTGGCCATGGTCGTGAGACAGATGGCTCTCCTGGACGTGGTTGACTCTCCTTCAGCATTATAGATTAGTAGTAGTCCTAATAGTAGCCATAATGATGCCCAACTCAGATTGTGGCACAATTGTCGAGGTCATTTGTCTTTTAAATCCTTAAAGTTAGTCTTTCCGGACCTGTTTAAATTTGTTCCTAGTCAGTCTACAGTGTGAAGTGTGTGAACTCTCAAAACATTGTAAATCTACTTTCTCTCCAAGTATGAATAAAAATGTCTCCTTTTCAGCTGATTCATTCCGATATCTGGGGTCCTGCTCCTACTTTGGTGCATGGTTATCGATATTTTATTTCTTTTATGGATGACTTCTATCATACCTAGATTTACTTGATGAAGTCCCATGCTGAAGTCCCAGACCTCATCAAGAAGTTTCACAAGATGGTTTTCACTCGATTTAAGAAGCAGATTAAAATTTTCCGCTCTGATAATGCGAATGAATACCTTAAGGGTGATTTAAGGTAATATTTGGCAGAGCACGGTATGATCCATCAAAGCACATACCCTTATACCCCTCAATAAAATGGGGTAGCCGAGCGTAAGAACCTTCATCTTTTGGAAGTGACTAGAAGTCTATACTGATGTTGATTGGACTGGAAGTATAGATGATAGGAGGTCTACTACAGGGTATTGTACTTTCTTGGTGCTAAGCTCATCACTAAGCAGAGTGTCATGGCTAAGTCAAGTACTGAAGCCGAATATAGGGCAATGGCTCATGGGGTAGTAAAATTATTATGGCTGAAGATTTTACTACAAGATCTGGGAATTGAGGTGGATGTTCCTATAAAGTTGTTCTGTGATAACAAGGCAGCCATCAATATTGCCCAGAACCCCATTCAACATACTTCGCTTGAATGTTATAACCAATAACCATTATTGAGTTATATTTTGAAATCCTCAATAGAATAAGGAATTTATATGGATTGTTGACCTAAATTCCTAAGCTAGTGAAAGTTCTCACTTTTATTATGATCACCCAAATCAGATTTGAAATTCATTATTGGGGGGGGATTGTTATTTGACCCGACGATCTTATTAATTCATTTTTTAACTTTCTTTATTGTAATTGTGGAATCTAAGTATTTTATGATTTTCATTGATAACTGAAATTATTTTCTAATCTCTCAATCATATCATCCTAGGTTAGTTACATGGTCTTGCACGTATGCACCATGGAAACATTAGAACTTCCAAAAGGCACTTTGTAGTTTGTACTATGAGACATAGAGATGCTGTAAACGGAGCGAATTCAAAGCGAACAGTGGTATATCCCAATTCGTATCCAAGTACACATCCGGCTATTCGAATTGGGTTAAATATCTTATGGATAGTGAAATAGAGTATTTGTATCCGACCTCGACTAAATTATTCGAATTCGGATAGTATCCGAATTATTTGAAATGAAATATATATACTTTTTTTTTTTTTTAAATGACAAAATCATCTATTATAAAAATAACAATTTATTGTCTTAAAATTAATTATGATAAGTACATATTAATAAGAGTATCTTAGTCTTATAAACCTACAATATATTATGTATATATATAGAATTATATTATATAATCAGTCTGAAATTTTATTGAAATAAACGGATAGTTAAAGTACTATTCAAATTTGCTTGCTGGATTCCCATTAGGATAATTATTCGAGCAAACGAATTAGGACGGATAATATCCGTATCCATTGACACCCCTAATAGCATATTTCTGCTAATATATATAAGATATTTGTTTGCTCATCTTTGTGATAATGCTTCATATCTGAACAAATGCTTCTTTGTGAACAAGAATATAACCCAACCCACAATTGTAGGGAAGTCATGTCCAAGGTGACAAGCTCTCTTCCTGGGAAGCGTGTTCGATTCGGCTTCCCCCGTTTTTCGGGAAGCACTTGGAAACCGATTGGAAACACTCTTTGGTAGGTGAAGCAATTCTAGGCATAAAGTGAGAAATAGTGAGGGAAACAAAAGGAAAACGTGACGGAAACGCAATGGAAATGAGAGAAAAAGTAGCGAATAACATATTAATTTATAACAAATTTCATATTTATTTCCTACTTTTATTCTCTCTTTTCTTATTATTCTTTTATTTGAAAGACATCTAATTCACAATAGTTTAAAATTATCATATATTCTCTTGCAAAGGCTAACAAGAAAAGAACTCAGTATGAAAAAAAAAAAAAAGATAATAATAGATTGGCCATGATTTCAGCCATATCTTCTAATTTCATGTGAAATGAGGCTTCACAACAGGCTCTCTTCGTAAAACATGGACTTGGTTGTGCATAAACCTTCAACAATAGTTGATTGCAGGTAAAAAGTAACGGCAACGGCACAACAAATATAGAACCCTTATTCTTTATTGCACAAAAATTTATTAGGAGTATAATATAGAACCTCTAATCTTTATTGCACAAAAATATATTAGGAGTATAATATAGAACACCCACTAATATATACTTGATTCCTCAATCGCTTCTTGTTCGCTTCGTTCGCGCTTCCTCAATCATTTCTTAATTGTTTCTTACTTCTTGTTTCTAAAGGATTTTTGGAGCCTCGCTTCCCGCTTCTCGCTCTGGAAACTATGTATTCCAACCATCAGAACAATCTTGTGTGCTATTATTGATAAAATAACTATTCCTGACATCGAAAGATATTATTTATTATATACAATCCACTCATCTGAGTACATAATATCAATATGCATATGCATATGCAGTCAAAGAGGAGTGCATATAGAACTACACTACAATAATATAATAATGTATAGCTTTGGGTAAGTTATATTATATCGATAGTGTGTCGAAACCATATCTAGCTGCAATCTAGGAAGGTGGTGCACCATCAGTACCATCGATTACTGGCAAACATTATGCTGTCATACCCCTAAAGTTTCATCAAACCACCGATCCTACCCATCTAGAGAAAGTTTCCATAATGTCATGAAAGTCCATAAGAATATAAATATTCAAATGTTTTAAAAAATTCAATCAGTTAGTCAAAGAATTCAACCACTATATTAAAGACAAATCTATAAATTCATTACTTTCCTTCCTATATTTTCCTTGACTAGAGTAAAAAGTGAAATCCAAGAGAAAAGAGGAAGAAAATGGAAGAAGAAGAGAAAAACTGGAGATAAAATATTTGGGGGCTGATTCCTCTTTCTATTATTTATATCACTTACAAAGGAAGATTACAATAATACCCTTAATGACATGATCGGTGTATCAACTCCCGTATTAATAAGTTAATAACATATCTCAACATTCCTGAAACTATGCATAGATATCTATCATGCCCAGCTTATTAAGAACAGATTTTAAGTTTGCCTTGGTAACACCTTTAGAAAGTATATCAGCAAGTGGATTTTTTGTTGTAATAAGCAGTAAACACAAATTTTGAATAGCCTGATCTCGGATGAAGTGCATGTTATCTCTATGTGTTTAGTATGATCAGTTGATCACACTGAACTGGATTCTACGCAATGTTGATGGTTACTTTGTTGTCACAAAACAATTTCATTGGAACACCTATCTTGATTCCCAAATCACATAATAGAATTTGCAACCACACCATGGGCCATTGCCCTATACTCGGCTTCTGCACTAGACTTAGTCACTTCGCCATCACACTTTGCTTCTTACTCTTCCAAGTTATGAGCTTACCTCCAAGAAATGTAGAATACCCTAAGTGAACTTTCTATTATCAACATTTTTAGTCCAATCAACATCAGTGTAAGCTTCTAGTCGGAGATTTCATGATTAGCAAATAGTATATATTTTTCTGAAGTGGTCTTCAAATAACGCAATATCCCCTCAACAAATTCATAATGAGGAATCCGAGGTTCATGCATGAACTGAATTATCGCACTATCAACATATGTGGGCAATGAAATCTCACAGTCCATATTTTCGTTGCATGATGCACCTGCACACACCTAATCACTGCCCAAGAATGGGCGGTTGGGCTTCACATGTGCCAAAGGCACATATTAAAGCTGGCCAACAGTTATATAACTATCAGTCCGCCAACATTTAATGCTGGCAAACAAGGCAATGATCCTTGTGGACGTGTCGAATGCCAGTCTAGGGAATCCAAAGCCACCTTGCGGACAGGCTTGGTAAACAAGCATCGCGGACAGGCCAATTGCCAATCTCTAAAGGACCAATATGGGTCTCCAGCCCAAATTGGTTGTGGATGCTTGAGGACAAAGGTCCTTAGACCATCTTAATTGGCAACCAACTTCTAGCTTCCATGTGGCAGTGGATCCCAAGAAAGGATCCTTTGCAGCTTTAAGTGGATCCCGAAACAAGGCCCCCCTTTAATTATATTTAAAAAGAACCAGGACTCTCTTTCGAGTCCCCATCACACAACAGTGACGATTTTGACACCAAAATTTGAGATGTCTCATCTTCAGAGACGCTCGAAATTTGTGTGTACAACATACGCAATGTCTATCCTGGTGAGAGAGATAAATAAGACAACTAACTAATATTTGATACATCTCTTTATCTTCAAGGAATTGTCCATCACTGGTGCTCAACTAATGATTTGGCTCAATCTGTCTGTAGGTTGAGCACTTAGTTTTTCAATATCCTTAAATAAGTCTAAGATATATTTTTTTCTGACATAAAGATGCCCTTCTTAGAGCGAGCCACCTCTACACTTAGAAAATATTTAAGACTTCTTAGGTCCTTGATTTCAAAATCTTGTGCCAGAAACTTCAAGTTTTCAATCTCTAGAGAATTATTTTATGTCATCGCAATATCATCAACATAGACAATTAGAGTTGTAATTAACTGCCCATGACGTCTCACAAAGAAAGTGTGATCAACATAACTTTATGAGTAACCCATTCTCAACACGGCCTGACTGAACCTCTCGAACCAAGCCCAGGGCGACTGTTTCAGACCATAGATCAACTTCTTCAATCTTTAGATTTTTCTCTCACTGTTGCGAAGCTTGAACCTTAAGGAGATATATGCACTTTCTCCATAAATCTCCATGAAAAAAGGCATTCTTCACATCCTGTTGATGTAAAGGCTGAGTAAAACTCACTGCCAAAGATAATAGAACTCTGATAGAGTTCATTTTTGCAACCGGAGCAAACGTTTTTTTGATTTTATCTCATATGTCTGTGTGTATCTCTTAGCAACCAACTCGTCTTATACCTTTTAATCGACTCATCAGTTTTGTGTTTCTTAGTAAACACCCACTTAAAACCAACTGGCTCCTTTTTTTGGGTAAATCCACCATTTCCCATGTACATTAAAACTCTCATCTCTTCCATCATAGCCTCACATTACTTAGGAACGGAGACTTCCTCCTAGAATCTAGAAGGTAAAGACACAAAAGAAACAATGGATAAAAAAGCAAAATAGGAAAAGGATAGAGATACATAGGAGACATAATTAGAGATAAAATGCACAATACACTGATGTTTCCTTTTGCGTAAGGCAATGAGAGCGTTATCGTCATTAGTAGAAACAAGCACCAAAGAGGAATTAGGATTACCTAAATCTGAATTAGAGTCTGGTTCAGAGGAATCTAAATTGGTAGCTGGCCTTATCATAGTGGTCTCTTCTCCCTTCTTTTGTATGGTGTAAATTTGTAATTTCTTCTCCGTTTTTACCAATTCCCACTGAATGACCTAATAATGATCTAACTCTTCCGAAGAGGAGAGTATAAAGTAGTTAAATTCTTCTCCCCTATCAAAGAATAGTAATTTTTGCCTCAACTGATTAACACTACCGACAATATTCTAACGTTGAGAATAAGTTTTGATAACTTTATCTCAATCTCTTTCGTCGTCCGAAGGAACAAAAAAATTCTACTAATGTGTGATTGCATGAAATTGAGTAGTCATGACATCACCATAAGATTTTCTTTTTCTCATTTGTCATATGACATCATCCATTGTAGGTTCCTTCACCCTACCATTCAAGTAACCTAGCTTCCCTCTTCCGCCGATATACATCTTCACGGATTAAGACCATTCCAAAAAATTAGTGTCATATGCACACTAGGATTATCACCATAGTTACTTGTGATAGGCATCAGACTTTGATTTTCGGATACCCTGGACATCGCTTCAGACCCTCTTCAGTCGACATTGGTAATAATATCCTTTAAATATCTGTTAGAACTCCACGGATTTCCTAAATCCCAAATCTATGAGATTTGGAACCCCAAAACACAAAAACAGCAAAAAGCGGTACTAAAGAGGGAGAAAAATCATCACCCTGACTTCAATTATTCGCGGAACTTCCTTAAAAGGGTTTCAAAAATTCTGAAATATTCACTCATAAAAAAACACTAATTTTCCCCGACAAAATAGCCCTAACAGATTGCACCAATCAGATTTTTAAAAATTGATTTTTTCCTCGCGAAGCACTTCAGATGAAAAAAAAAATCCTCTAAGAGAAAAATTAGAGAGAAAAGATTTGGGACTGATTCTCCTTTCTGTTATTTATATCGCTTATAAAGGAAGATTGCAATGATACCCTTAATGACATGATATGGTGTATCTACTCCCATAGTTATCTCAACAACTAGTTACTACTTAAAAGTTTTTAATTACAAATTTTCAGAAATAATAAAAAATTCTCGAAAGGATATTTTTGAAAAGTTTACCCTTCAATGGGGAACCAACTTAGATTTAGACGTATAGGGTTGATAAGTAGAAAGGTGACTTAGCATTAATTACAACTCCTAGATAAGTAAAAAGTCTTATGAAATTATAACTTCAAAAGGAACTGCAATCTAATTCTAGCTAAAACTCTTAAAATAACATATCTCGTAAGTGATATGAAAACTCTTAAGAAAATTGAATTTTTACTAAACCAAAACAAAGCACAAGTAAACAAAACTGATATTGCGCTAAAAATTTCTAAAATTTCTATTAAGGCAACATTGTTATTACTTATTAGCCTAGGTGATGCTTTGACTACAGTACATTGAAGATTTATTAGTATCCCTTAACTAAATGTCTATTATTACCCATTAAGTATCCCGCCTGACCAATGTTTCATGCCAGGGGGGTCTGAAGCACTCACCTAGGTTAGCATTTGTGACGCTTTGACTCTGTCAATTGGGTGATTTAGGCTATGGCTCATTCATGAACTGAGATGGTTTTTACATACTTCTGCATTTAAGACAAACTCTAGACTTCATATTATTATGGTAGTCTAACAAGTTCTGAAGTTCTCCACATCTTTACTGTTCCTCAATCAGCAGCAGAGATTCTTAACCAGCAAATCAAGCAATCAATTAGACTTCCAAACAACTGAATTGATCGTTGACAACAAATGATTGATAATTTCTGACAGTTCTTCTTACCATGTTTGGCATTATGAAGTCCTACTACTGGTCTATTGGCAGATTAGTCCACTCTCTTGTTCCTCGATGAAAGAAGACAGAAAAATTCTGACCAACTCGAAAACCATATGTCGCTGGCCAGAAGAAAGAAAAAAAAAAAACTCTACAAATTTTATTTTATGGTTCACATTTATGTTGATTAATGGACACCTAAGAAAACTATCCCAAACATAAGTATGAAGGATAAGGCCAAGAAACCCATGTCCAGGAGATCAAAGAGCAGAAATCAAGGATAAAAAATACATCTCGGATTCTTATTTTAGACATAAGACACTATAGACAGTCTATAACTTCATCATACATTCCACACATTCATGTGTCTGGGAGTACCATTAATGGATTTCACCTAGAAGGTCCTTATGCCAAAAGCTAACCTAATTGTATGATTGTAATTTGTAACCAATTGTTCTATTAACCTTTTCCTAGACCGCTCACCATATTTCTCTGACTGCCAAGATGTTCTAGGTGGTTAAGCTAAAATGGTTGAGATTCTCAGGTCATTTGTGGCATAAGGAAATCCCCTAAGAGGGGCCCATCACAAGAGCTGCCTCACCCCTACATGTGTGCCACTGTGCAAATATGCAGAAGTAAACCATCCTTAAGAGTCATTTAATGAGGACTGTTATGCTTCGCCAGCTGAAAAGTAGCCATGTTCTTTAGGTTTATAAAGCCACATCCATTCACTAGTACCGCAAGATTTTTAGGCAGTTACGAGAGTAGAATAACTTCTTGATACTACGTAATTGCAACGATCATGACAGATAAGCTTTGTTGAAACATATGCACCTATTGTTTCGAACCACTGGCTTTTACTGGTTCAGCTGGGTCCAACAAGGGGAGAACCCCCTATGGTTTGATCCAACCCAAAGAAAGAGGTCCCAAGTGATCAACTGCTTTCATCATGCACAGAATACAATCACTCAGAATATGGATTTCTAAAGGGTATATTTGATGAGTACAAGTGACTTCTTTTAATACCTGGGATCCACATGACTGAATACTGGCAACATGCTTCTTATGAAAACACCTTAAATATCCATTTGGAGAACCCATAGATAAATTGGGCATCCTCTCTATCATAACCTTAAGGTTGTCGGTCACATCATAACTTACCCACTGAAACTAAGAAAAACAAGCTCGTAGCTCATTGGAAAATGTTCTATATCACACAGCAATGTTATAAATTCAATAGCAGCTTACCAACTAAAATTGTCACAATCACCCACCCAAACCGGCTGCCTGGCAGTTTGAGCGAGGTTGCATCATCACAGAATAGAAGAGGAGAGGGAGGAATGGCAAGCGAGAGGAGAGCTCCGAGAGAAGAGAGTGGCTGACCCCCATATATATGTGTCTAAGAGGAAGGAGGACAGGGACCCTTTCTCAATGGTGAGGAGGGTATATATAGACCCCCAAAGGAGAGGTGGATGAATTATCAAACAATAAGGGAAGGTCACATTTTACCCGGTGTAGTCAAGGCGTTGCTTAGGCCTTTTTGGGGGTGGGGCGCCCGACTAAGTGATTAGGCTGTCGGAAATAGCTAGGCGGTCGCCTAGGCGTTCGATATCTGGGCGGTCGCCTACGCGGTCTGCCTTATAAAAGCTGTTTTTTTTTTCCTTTTTTTTGCTTTAAAAAATCCAAAAATCTCAATAAATAGAAAAAAAAAAAAAAAACATGTAATGAAGAAGTAACAAAATTTAGAAATAAGAAAATTAGATGGGTTGAGGGTTTGAAACATATACAAAATCTAGTCCAAATAGGCTCTACACACTGTCGGGACAGCACAAGATGAAGCTCTTCTTAAATCTCTTTTATTATTTCTATATTCCATAATCTTTAATCATCATGTTGTAATTCTGAATACATTTTTTAGGCTCTAGGCCCTAACATTATACATGTAACATGGATAGTGACACGAATTTGGGTATTTGGCCCAGATTTTGAAGTGTTTAATACTCCACTATGTCAACATGTCTTTGGTTATGTGATATGAATGATTGTAATAGACTTTTTATTTTATGTTTTTGTGAAATGTGAGTGTGGAGTTTTGGTCTTTTGAATGTTATATATAATAATATAGATACGTGATATATATATATATATATATATATCTATATTTATATTAAATTTATCGCCTAGGCAACGCCTCGCCTAGCCGGGGCTAATCGCCTAGGCATCGCCTAGACGCCTTGACTACACTGATTTTACCTCTAATGGAAATGTCACCTGACAGCAAAATTTCCGCACTGTTTCTAACACATTGACAGGGTGAAGTCAGATGCTCTGTCTCAATCCTATTTAACAGGCTGACCAGGAGAAGATGACAATGGGCCCTTCATGGAAACTAAGAGATTGTAAGCGGATTGTCGGCTCTTAGGGTTGCGAGGTCATAGCCAACAGCATCAATGCCATGCACCCCGTGCTAAAGCAATTCCCTCAGCATTAACCCATTCAGCATTCTACTCCTCTTGGTTACCAAACCTCAACCTCCCTACAAGTCTACAACCCATGGTGAGGTGCTCATTGGTCTAAGGAAATAAATTATCTCCATTCCCTCTAGATCTCCTCATTATATTACTAAAGAGAAAATATGGCATAAGTGATCTTTAAGTACAAGTAATAAAAGCACTAGAACTAGAAATGAGACAATAATAAAGTAAAGAGTAATGCGATTATTTATTAAGCCCATTACAACACTCCCCCTCAAGCGGGGCATAGATGTCGAACATGCCCAACTTGCCCACAATGTCATGGTGCCGATTAGATGCTACTACTTTGGTGAGGATATTTACTAACTGATCCTATGTCCTAACACAAGGAAAACTCAACACTTTGGAAGCAACCTTTTCCCATACAAAGTGTCTGTCAACTTCAAAGTGCTTTCTCTTGTCACGTTGGACAAGTTTGTGAGCAATGCTAATAGCTGCCTTATTATCAAGTATAGTTTAATATTTAACTGGACTGGAAAACCATGTTTTGTCATTAGAATTCTAATCCACAACTCACAATCCCCATGAGCCCTGATCCTATATTTTGCTTCAGCATTGGATCTTGCAACAACGGCTTGCTTTTTATTTATCCACATAACCAGATTACCACCAAGAAGTCTGCAATATCCTGAAGTGTATCTCTTGTCTGTAACTGAGCCTGTCCAGTCGACATTAGTATAATAGCCCTGCACTTGGTAAGTGACTATTCTTAATAAACAACAACCATTTCTCTAGCGTAGACTTAAGGTATTACAATACTCTCCCAGCTGCCTCCAAATGAATAGTATGGGGCTTACGCATGAACTAGTTAGTTATGCTTACTGCATAAGCAATATCTGGTCGTGTCAAGGACAAATAAATGAGTCTTCTAACCAGCATCTGAAACATTTAGGCCCTTGCAACATAGAGCTCTTAAGTATGACGCTCATATCAAGCACCAGTAGAGATGTTGGTAACACACATAATGGAAAATGTAAACGATATGTTACACACAATTGGCCATCTTGGGGTAGATGAGCTCGTGTTGGTAAATTGACCATCTTCGGGTGGTTGAGCTCGTGTCGATGACTTAACGTTATCGTTGGGTGGTTGAGCTTGTGTCGATGACTTAACGTTATCGTTGGGTGGTTAAGCTCGTATTGGTGAATTAACTATCTTTGGGTGGTTGAGCCTGTAATGGTGAATAGCGATAGTACAAGTTAGTACTTGTCATGCCCCAGTTCCATAGGAAGTGATTTGAGGTTCTTGATTTCCTTCGCCATTAAAAGGGTAACGAAGTGCCATAGCAAAATTTTGAAAGTGCCCATTACTATCACAAATTCAAAAGTTCCTGATAAATAACTTTAAAAGGAACTCATGTTTCTCAATAGAGAATTAAGAAAAAAAAACTTATGTTTTGGGGACCCCTCTTTTGACGAAATTTGCAAATTGAGACAACTTCCACAAAAAAAAAAAATATTAGAACTGCCAGTGACACATTTGTCTGTGAAAATTTGAAATTTCCAAAATATTGTGCAAAATTAGTGAAATGTCATCATAAAAAGTGCAATTCTGTGAATGCATAAAAATGACCTACAAAATTGGGAAAAAAATTCAGCCAAAATTTTGAAAATTATGCTGAAATTTAAAACGATGGTGAAAGGTCCATGCTAACCTGCTCAGCAAAGCATGTCCCTCTAGTTGCCAGCCTCCTACCAAGAGAATTCGTCGATATTGTTTTGAACTATGTATGTTATCTTTATACCTTCCAATTTTCCTTCTTTTTTAGTACTGAACTTTCTCAATTTTGCCTTATTGATATTGGAGTAAGGACCGGTTCTCCTATACTAGCGACAAGTCAAACGAAAGCAATGAAAAGTCCGTCTACATGGATGCCTGCAGATGTGGAACCATTGAGGTCTATTCCCCTTCTCTGCTACGACGTCTTGCCCCAACGCTGGATCCAATACTTGAACCTCTCGGTTTAACTTGGTGTCCCACAGATCATCATGAAAGATGACCAATCCCAATTCTATCCTCGCAATTTGTAATCCTGAGTCTATTTCTTCCTCCTCTTTGTCACTACTTAGGCCAGAACACACTATACACCTTATCTCAATGCGTTGAGGCCTATTCCCTAAACACCTTCTCCAAACCCTCGACTGTCACCATCATTTATCGCTCCTAGTCCTTCATCCAAACCAAAGCATGCACCACTATCACCATTTAGTGCAGCACCCTCAGTCCCTTTTTCCTCCAGGCTCCAAGGCCTCAATCGCCATCACCAGCCTTGACAGTATTTAGTTCTTCCCCTCCAGAACCCCCACCAACATCATCTCCTCCACTACCATCCTCCATTCCTTCATCTCGAATTCCTTGGGTGACTCTAGTCTCTGAGTCAAATTTCATTTTTACTTGTTGGCTGGAGATCCCTGGGAACAATCTTAGCAGCAATTTAGGAGATCGGGAGGACTTCGTTGGCAACAGAGTTTGATAGACCTGCAACTTGGCCATCTTCGCCAAGGAAGCTCCAATGGCATCCGAGGCAAATAAAGCAGGTGGCGGGCAAGGAGAGGCCGACGACGCAACCCCAAGACAGCCATCCCCTATCATCTCCACCAATAACATTCAGCAAGATAATGTTCCTATAAATGGTGGTCTAGGTAGTGGGGGAAGAGATGCAACAAAGGTTAATTTGGAACCTAAAGCCTTGGAGCATTGGGACAATCAGATGGCAGACAATGAGTTTATTGGCATCCAAGCTAATTAGCTAAAGGTTCTAATGGGCAAGTTGATGTATTGAACGGCAATGGTGTACTACTTCACTTAGCTCAGTCATGCTCACAAGGAACAAGCTTCTATTCTTGAGGTGACCAAGAAAGCAGTGGAGGGCAATGAAGCAGTTATAACTCTTTAACAAAAACATCTTAATTGTATTTGATCTTGTAAGCCCATCTTGACCCAACAATGTTTTTGTCAGCGGTGGAGTCTTTTTATTTGAATATGATGGTTGAACCGGAAAGGCAGGTCAACTAGTCACTATGCCGAGTCCTCTCCGCTCTGTTGTCTGTCTCAGGGTTGGAGGCAAACTCATTAACGAGGTTGTAGCATTACCTTTAGGAGTGTCTTGTTTGTTGCTTCTGCTTGACCATTTCCTTTAGGATAGTAAGTTGTCGATCGCTGATACTTGATGTGATAGGCTTCCAGTAATTCCCCGATATTATTACTATTCACAAATGGACGCCATTGTCCGAGACAAATTTGCACGTAAGCAGTAAATGATGTTTACCTTGATGAAGTTAGCTATTTTCACGGGTGGCTGGATTGACTCATCCGATAGAAACAAGCCCCCCAATTTCACACCACTTCCCTGTTAATCCTTTCAAACATATCGCAGACTAGAACGTTCTTAGAAAGGACTAATCTATACAGCCTGGGGCAAAGATTGCACAAACACCCAACCTTGCTCCAATGATCCTCCCAAAAGAAAATTTTAGTGCCTAGACCTGCCACAAACCTGACTAGTTCCTTAAACTGCTTGTGCACCTTCATTACTCCTTTCCAGAGCCCTACCCCATAAGAACATGAGACCTGATTGGAATCCTAATTATAATTTGGAAATCCCATATTTGGTGCCTACCACTCTCCTCCATAATGCTGTCTAAAGCATCTATATTTCATTACTATAGGCCCATAGCATGTGATATATCTGTATAAGGGAATTTATGTCCATTTATCAAAGTCTTTTAATAAAAAGGCTCAATAGGGGGAGTGAGACACTATTCATGTTCTCTCCTCTTTTTCTTCTTCTTCTCTTCCTCTTTCTTTCTATATACCCTAGGAACTCCTTAACATTCAACTTGGTATCAAAGCCTCTTGAAGATCAAAGGGATGGATCAAAGATCAAAACTAAATAAACCAAGGAGCAACAACCAGGGACTGAAATCATTTGGTCGTACATGTGGCGTCAGCTGTATGGCAAGACCTCTTGGTCTCCCCTTGTTTGATGTTGCTAGGACATCTGCAGTTGGTGCTGGGACAATGCCCAAACGTTGCCATCAACAGAAGTTAAAGGTGGAACAGTCACTATAGCCACAGGTAAGAGGGAGAAGAGGTTCCAATGTGGGACTGAGGTCTAGAAGCAATACTAGGATCTCATTTAGAAACTTCTTGCAACTAATAATGTGGAAATCTAGCCCTTCCATCAAGAGTATTCATGAAAGAGGTAATAGAAGTCCTCAAATGGAAAGATAAAGAAACCATTCAAAAAAGGCCCATCTATTTGTTGTTTTAGCTACTCTAAGCCAAGCAGATGCAAAGATGATTTTTCAATCAAGTGCGCATAGTGACCCATCCATGTCCATCCGACAAGGAAAAGAAAATTGAAAAACATGTTCATTCTTGTAATTATTATTCCTTAGATAATATATAGAGCCACCCCAATAAAGTTCTATTATCTTTCTCTTCCCTCATGAATGAACTTAAAAATAACAAAGACTATCATAAAAAAACTAACAGACAGCAACTAAGTGGGGCATGAGCCAACAAAAATATCATAAATTTACACAAGTTTCAACTTCCGAACATCAAGAAAGTCAAGAGTCCAAAAACACAAGTCAATAATAAGGGTTCAACAGAAAGCATCAACACCTATAAAGAACCCCTGCCCCAAATTAGAAACCAACCCAATATATCTCTAGAGTACAAGGATTTTAACTCACTATCATCAAATGGTCAAAACCCTACAACATAATTTACCATTATCTCTACCTGCTGAAAGCATCAAAATTATAGTGCTATGGCTGATAAAATCCTAGAACAAACAAAAGCCCATCTAAAGATTCCAAAACCAGACAATAAAACAGGAAAAATAAAAACCCAAGTGAAATTCCAGTATGTTTCAACCAGAGCTTCAACTTCTATGAATCAAAAAGCCCAAAACCCAGACCCCATTGATCAACACAATTCACAATATCAACCCAAACTTATCTTCCCACTGAAAAGAAAAGGGTAGTCCTAAAAGTACCAATCCAATGCAACAACCAACCAATAAAACCAAACAAAGAAGCCCAATTTACTCATGTTTTTTCTACTTCAATCATAGCAAGAATTCAATCTTCATTCCATTCCCCCATTGAAAGAACTAAGGAATGACTAAGAACCCATCTAAAATTCCGCAACCAAACTCTTCAATCTAGTAACAAAGCAAAACCCAGATGACTGAAACTCCCAATCTTTTCAAATATTTTCTCAGATAACATATTAATAGCACCAAACATATCCCAGCAACACAAACCAAAAAGATCTGTTCTAACCAAAAGCTTAAACCAAAATCCAACCAATCAAAATAATCCAAACAAATCTCCCCACTTCCATATCTACTAACCATCAAATTTCAAAAATAAAAAATAAAAAGCATTTCTAATCCACACACAAACACACACACACAAAAGAAAGGGAAAAGTATAACTCACAGCCATTGGTCTTCACCAAGCTTAGAATAATGCCCAGATATACAGAAAACCCACCAAAAGTTTCAACTTGCCTTCTCGACCACCTTCACAAATTCAGCAGAAGAGTCAGAAACCGAGCTCTTCCTTCACAGACACCTTCAAAGATCCAAGAGAAAAGATGTAGGATCGTCTCTAGCTTACAGCCAGACACATACTCTCTGGCTTTATGTAAAACCCAAAACGTGTCCTTTTAACTCTGGTTAGAAGTAGGGTTATACTTCTAAAAACCCTATTTTTGGATGAAAAATTCAATAAATAGAAATATGTGAAAGCCAAGAGATGTTCTCTCTGGTTTCCACCAGAGAGGATATGGACTCAAGTGGAAAAAGGCGAACCCATCACTTGTTGACCGGCGCCACCGGTAACGTTTGATCTTTCAAACACTTCTCTCTCCGCTGTTTCAAAAGCACCCTACAGGGTGTCAACCGGTCGAATTCGGGCCAAAAAACAAATATATTCTTCTACTACTTTTTTTTAGTACTTACCAGTAGTTATTACTACTGACTGACGGCTGTAGTAGCGTAATAATTTTAACCCGACCCATTAACCATCCAAGTTTCGGGTTGAGTTGAGATTTATGCCCATGGGTTGAATGCAGCAGTAGTGGGTTGTGCTCTTCAGCCTAAGATCATCTCCAACGGTGAATGTTATATTGACTGTGCCAATTCCAAATTTGGCACAGCTACACTGTCAAAATATCATATTTAGCAGAGGCTGCTTTAATGGTTGGTACCAATTCTATTTTTTTTTCAATCACAACCCTTGAAGTCGCCACATTTCCCTTTTGACACCCCTTAACTGTGGTCAAGACTCACCCACCTCTAGGGTTCACCACTCCTAAATATATTTTTTTAATATTTAAAAATAGAATTAATATTTTTTTTTCTACAAACCAAGGATTAGAAGGTAAAATGGTAAAAAAATTATAACCGTTGGAGGGAAAAATTATTAAAAAAATCAAATATAGTCGTTAGAGGATAAAATGGTAAAATATAAAAATAATCATTTGAGAGCGAAATGGTAAAAAACCAACAAAAGTCATCCGGTCAAAGAATGTGCCAAAATTTGGCATATGTCATTTCTTGTGTCAAACATATGCCAAATTTTGGCACACCCAAAAACAACCGTTAGAGACCGGATTTCTATTTACAATGCTATAATATAACATTGAGACATCATATAGCACACTGTTGGAGATGCTCTAATGAGTTGGGTCATATTTAGATCATTATTAATAAATAAGGATGGTGCTAAACACACTCCAATAGACTGCACCGGTTATCCAATAGACTGCAACGGTTATTAAAAGTTATTGATTGCACACTATTAAATTCAAAAAATTATTTATATACACCAAAAACATAAAATTATCTATAAAATTTATAATTATATATCAATCCCAATGTTAGAAATTACTGATTAAGCCAAACTAACCAGTTTGACAATACTCCATAGTGACTAATTTGTTTTTTTTTTTTTTCCGGATATCATCATTTACCTATGTTAGTACAATTAGTGGTTAGCTTGGGGATTGGATCCCAGACCTCGAGAAAGAGAGAGGTCAAACCCCACCACTGGCACAGGAGGCAGGGTGTCCATAGTGACTTTTATTGAACACACTCTAAATCGACAATTTGTAATTAGAACAACAAAGAACAAGAGGCTGGCAAAGATAATCCATTTGAATACACCTTAATGAGGAAAGATAAAAATAGTCTCAAAGGATGTGTTACTAATATGTTGTTTCAGTGAAACTGTACGATTGTGGATAGGGGTGGAGCCAAAGGGGGAACTTGGGGGGCATGCGCCCCCCTAAACTTTTGAAATAAAAAAATTATGTATAAATATGTCATAACATGGGCCATGGAGGTGGATGGAGATCCAATCATGGCCAATTGCAATTGAACTTGGGGAGAGTTCAATCGTACCCACAGGCCAACACGTGTCCCTTTTAACCCCTATTAATTGTGGTTAAGATTCATTAACATTTGGAGTTCAACAATATAACTTTAGTTTTTAAAAAAAAATTATTAACCCTAAGGGTTAAAAATTCTTAACTAGAGTTTAATATTTTTTTTAAAAACTAAAGTAATATTGTTGAACCCCAAGGGTTAGTAAATCTTAACCATAATTAATAGGGGTTAAAAGGGACAAGTGTTGGCCTCTGGGTGTGATTGAACTCTCCTCGAGTTCAATCGCGATTGGTTGTGATTCGATCTCAAGTGGGTACCCCCTCGACTTTTGAATTTTTTTTAAAAAAATATATTTTACTAAGGATCTAGAATCCTCTACTGTTATAACCGGATTCCTTAGAGTCAGTTACAACCCACGGGTCAACACATGTACCTTTTAATACCTCTTGATTGTGGTTAACATTCACTAACCCTTAGGGCTCAACCACCTAACCTTGGTTTGTAGGAAAAAAATTAACTCCTGATGTTAAAATTGTTAACTAGAGTTAAAATACTTTTGTATTGCAACCGAACTCCAAGGAATTTGGTTATAACCATAGAAGATTAGTCATGGGACAGTTGTCCCACTGAATTTCTAAAACAAATATTAACAATTTTGTTTAATTATTTAATAGAGCATAGTCATCGGACAAGGGTCAATTGCTCCCTGAATTTTTCAAAAAAAATATATATTATAATATATAATAGGGCATAACCATAGGGCAAGGAGACAATTGCTCCCGTTATAAACAAGGAGAACCAATACATGTAGGATATGTGCAAAATGCATGGATGAAATGACCCACAAATTTAGTCGTTAAAAACAAATTGGAGACTCCATGCACCCCCGAACCCCCATCCCTTAAATCAAATGTGCCCGCTACAATAAATTTCCGGCTCCACCCCTAGTTGTGGATTGAGATTGATAGTGGGAGGACCAGAAAATTTGGGAAGGACGCCAATGATCGGCAAACCATAAGGAGATCTTTCTATGTTACTGTTGTAATTGAAATAAACCAGTCGAACTTTAGGCATGGATACATTTGTAATATAGGCAATGAGTATGTTTAATACAAGTGAATGAGCTAAACAACATTTGTCCATAGAAGAATACGGTAGGTAGGTGAGAGTAATGAATTGGTTTGGGCATGAAAAAAATGGACGTTTTTGTCACGGCTCAAAATACTCCTTAGGAGTTAGGATACTTTGGCTCATGACTTGTCTTGTCAAATCAAACCATCCTATAAAAGAATACAAGGCATGCTACAGCGGAAGCTAAAACTTTATACAATAAACAGTATTCCAAGAATTTATTTATAACAAAACCAAAAGTAAGAGTGGACATGCCCACTCATAAAAAAGTATATACATTCTCTCTTTATCTGACACTCAGAAATAAGCCTTGTAAGGCCACTTGTCCAAATCTCTAGCCTCCAATTGAGGCTCCACAGTAGGCTCTTCTTCATCATAGTCTTCCTCAACCCATGGATCGAGAGCACATATGTCGATCTAGCACCTGCCGACATTAAATGAACGCTTGAGTATTGAAACACTCAGCGTGTAATAACCAATAGCTAACAATGTGATAATATACATGTCATGTCTTACATGTAAAATAAAACAATTCACTCATATTCATGCATGAATTTATATACAAAACCATTCTTAAAATCACATGTGCATGCTTACTTAATCATACTGTAAATTTACTTTTCATGTTTTTAAAACTTGTTTGTCATTCATAAAACATGGTTCTTGTATTGTACTTATCTTGTGAAAATCATGCATGTCTTATTCTTGTTCTTATCGTGCGTGAATCATGTTTGCTTAACTTGTAATACTTGTTTGTAAGCCAGATGTTAGTACCTTAAAACGACTTGAAGCCGGGTATGTAAATACCCTTCACTAAATTGACACAAATAGGTCACCAACATCATTGACCAACCCTTACGTTTGACATTATTAATATTTTTGATCCTTGAAGCCTAGAACTAAGATCTTAGACTTGATCCTTGAAGCCTAGAACTAAGATCTTAGACATGATCCTTGAAGCCTAGTACTACGATCTTAGACCTATCTTGCATAAATCCATTTTTTATTTCATTTCTATTACATGGAAAACCTGTGAATAACTATAATTTACATAAATCTTAGTTATGCAATGCATGCATGTGTACAAATTAACAAAATCTCAATCATGTAATGCATGCATGTGCATAATCATGTATCTATAAAGCTTTAAACATAGAAACATGCTTATGGAATTCAATTACAGTAAACATTTAACAAGAAATATGGTTAATTAACATAATACAGAACAATTCATACAATTAAAACCCTAATTCATGTTTAATAATAACAAAGCTAGCTAATATGATTTACCTACTTGTTAAAAGATAAATCATTGTTGAGAAAACCACCTCAGAACATCATATTCGAGCTTCAGACAGAGGATGAAAGCTTTAGGAAGCTTTGGAAACCAGAATTGAACTTCCCCTTTGATTCTCACGAAAATCCACTTTTAAAAACCCTAACTTTGATTCTCTTCTTCTCACAATCTCTCTCAAGAACGAAACTTAGGGTTTGGTAAACCCTTAACACCGATTTTCCTTTCCTATTTCTAGTGTAAGAGTTTTAGAACTCTTAGTGCATTTAATCCCAAAGTCGGTTATCTAATTAAATGTCGGTTAGTTATTTTTGGGCACAAATTCGTCGAAAAGTACAAATTCATCGTTAGCATTCGTCGACGAGTTCATCTCAGAAACATTCTGTTAATAGCACTCGTCGACGAGTTCTTGACCTCCAATTCCATTCGTCGACGAATCCCTATTTAGTTTTTTTTCTTTTCTTATTTTTTGTTTTCTTCATTTTTCCATACTTAAGAGTGTTCTCACTCTTCCATAACACCTTAAAACATTAAACATACTTTAATATATACTTATTTAGATTCAAAATTTTCGTTTTCATTTATCATTCATCAATTATGCATAACCATTACATGACTTTCTTAGCTTTAAAAATATTATTCATATATTTTATTTACAAGGAAAAGAAACTCAGTTCCGAGGTCTTACAGTTTTAGAGGGTATTGTCAGCACCTAAGCACTCAACCCAACCCAAACTGACTGGACCTGTTGCTACCCCTACTAAACAAATTTTTTGTGTACTTCAAGTAAAAACTAAGGGAAATACTTAACGGACTCAGGGTTTCCATTATGCAACAAAATGGCCAGTCCTCATTGGTCCACGCCCCACTTTCAAACAAACACCAATTGTAGTTAAGATTCACTCACCCCTAGGGTTAAGGAATCCAACCTTGGTGGTGGCGAATTAAGACCATGAAAAAGTGATGGGTTAAATAAAATTGTAAAATTAAAAAGTGAGAACATGAGAGAATGTTAGTTAATGGAGGGGTGGCGGCGAATTAAGACCATGCAAAAGTGATGGTATATGGAGAAGAAGTTAGTTGAAGAAGGAATTTTGACTGGGGTGCAACTATAAAAAATGTAAGTTAGTTGAAGAAGGAATTTTGACTGGGGTGCACCTATAAAAAATGTACAAAACTTCAAAATATAATAAAAAAATTTAATGGAATGTAGTCATCAAATGTTGGGGTGCACATAACACCATCATTAATTTATTCCTACTAATATTTAATTTAACTAATATAGAATCATGACAAATTATCCAATGTTCTTAAAAAGAAACACGATTTTGTTTACGACTTGATCACCACCATCCACTTGTTGAAGGGAATCCAGATAAAAAATTATGTGGAAAACTGGATCCCGAAGATCTTTACACCATAGATAACAAATAATATTAACTACATGTTTAAAAAATTACCTCGGTGAGTGATGTTCATCGGTGAAGCACAAAACACGATGAATTGTCAGAACTCTTTGTAGAGATTTCTCAAAAAAATACTCGAAACTCAATCCTCGCTCTTCGCTATCCCCGTGAAGCTTTTGAATCTATTCTTGGCCTTTGAAGAAGAAAGAGATGAAGGAGATTGTGGAGTAGACTCTCTATCTCACAAAAACCTTAGGGTTCAAAACCCTAGATGTCAAAATCATATAGGGTCTTAACACTACCCTACGAAAATCCCAAGAAGGGTGTTCTCCCTAAGCCCACGAAAATCCATGAGATAAATCTTGGGCTCCAAGCTATAGCTCACAAAATTTTGTAGAGAAAAATAATGAATCAACAACGAACCACACAACCTCACGTTTTTGCCTTGGAGAAGAATTAATCAAAAATTCTTTTTGAATAATAATGAATCTCTCTTGAGGTCCACGGTTTTGGGTGTTGAGGTTATATTGATGTGGATTCATTATTTAATAATGATAGTTATCCTTAAGAGTTACTAAATAATGATAACTTTTATCATTAATTAAACTTCATGTTTATCCATAACTAATTAGTTATAATAAACTTTCTAATTTAGGATTCTTTTTCCTAAAAGGATTCCTTAATTAATTGGATGTAACTAATACCCTAGAATTTAGGGATTCTAACCAACTCCCTAATGATTAGGAATTCTAATCAAATCAGAAACACTATAAGGTGGGCGTGAGCTAGAGGGGGGTGTGAGGTAAGGGGAGTCTTGAGCTCCAAGTAAGGATTAAGGATAAGGTTTAATCCTTATCTCTTTGATTTTTGTCTTTCAAGTAAGGCATCTAATCTCATTAGATAAGAACTAATTAATTAATAATTATCTACTAACCAACTCCCTAAGCATTAGGGAATTAGAGAATTAAAAGTGGGCGCCCACCCTAGGGAGTCTATCCCATGGGCTTGGGCTCACCAATAAGGTCAATTTTTAATAGCTTTTATGGATATGGGTCAAACCCATATCCCCTTATATTGGGTTGATTAAATAATAATTATTATTATCCTTTAATTTAGATTAGCATTTAATCTAAATCATAGATTAACATTTAATCTATTTATTAAAGATTAACATTTATCCTTTAAATTATAGATTAACATTTAATCTATTATTCGAGCTTGTATTTCTTTTATGAGCATCTCCACAAATTGCTCTGGGATATTCTAATCCTGGCTTACTCGATGTTATTCCATTGACCCTTAAATAGGAATGACATCAGAATTGCAAGTGACGTACGATATCCATGTTGCAATTGAATCCCAGAGTAAAAATATTAACCAATAAAGGATCCTGCCACATGAAATTTTTAATTCGATTGATCATTCCAATAACATTATCCCTAATGGGCTTTCGAGATTAATATACTATCTAACTCATAGCCCATTGTACATCATCCGGGTTTCCAAGACTTTTCATTAAGCCATGAGAATTTTTTTCTCATGTAAAACATTTTGAGAAAAACTTTTATTAAGTATAGTATATTTTATTAAAAATATATTTCAAACTTATTTGATTTCAAAATCACCTGCGCAGGATTTAAGCTTAATCGACTGTCTTACTCGGAACTTGGATAATTTCTCAATTTAATGAACATGGATTTCTTGTTTGAAATTCATCATGACTTGAACAGCTTTCTGACTATCCAACTATCACCGTATCGTAGTCCCTCAAGTAAAGAGTACTTAGGTGGAATCAAAACAGTCAGATCACTACTCAGTTATAAATGAACTCATTAGATTTAAGGATCATCAAAACTGTTCAATGTGAATGAGAGACCAACTATCTGATAATATGTTTATACAAGAAGTCTCTCATTGCTTGCAATCAGTCAGTGTACATTTAAGCACTCATATGTTGATGTGTAGTCTCCACTACAATAGTTTGAGATAAAACTACATCTCAACCATTGTGAACATCTTAGCATTGTGGCAACTATATAAGTGAAGTGCCCAGCTTCACCCATAATTGTGACTCTATAAGGTATAAAGAATTGGAAAACTATATCTACCTGTAATAGTCCAATGCCTATCACATAGCTTTCCTACAATATATCCTAGAGACCTTGATCGATATCTCATATTGTATAGATCATCTCATGATCATGGTCAATTATTCATAATGAATTCACAATAGATAAAGAAGATATCTTTATTAATGTAATCAATAAGAATCTTACAATCTAAATGACTTTTCAGGGCATAATGTCTAACACTTGTTTCTTCGGTGGTTGATGTATTCTAATGCAGGATTACGATCAAAGGGTTGTACTTCTTCGTAATATTGAATTTAGAGGTGGCAATTTCTACCCAACTAGTAAAATTTGCATGGATTTACCTTGACGTTTTATAGGTTCAGGTCCAAGCTTTCAACCCGCGGATAAGGTTGTGCTCCTAGACCGATGGGTAATAATATCTAGTTAATTTTTTAATAAATATATCTAGTTTAAAATGTAATTGTATTTTATTTTTTAATTATTAATTATTTTAAATATATTATGAAAGCGGTTCAGTTTGAGAAGTCCCCTAGAGAGACAGATCTCACCTACTTAATAGTATATTATCCAAACAAAATGGACGTGGCAACATGAATCCTATGTTTCTACTTCAGTCTATCAAGAGTCATATATATCTTTGGTTGTTGCTTTTGCAATTTAATTTTTGCCAACCTATTGACCTAAATTATACCATGTGCCACTTTTATTTTGATGACCAATGGAAAATAATTCTGTGGTTGGCAAGAAAGATGCATGAATCAAATTGCTACTAAGAAAAAAAATACTGCATTGGCGGTGGAGGAGGAGGTGGCGGTGGTGGTGGTGGAATCGACAATGGTGGGCCAAACGATGGTGGTAGCAGAAGAGGGTAGAGAAGAGGAGGAATAGGAAAGGAGAGGCAGAAATAAGGGATTCGTTTTTCTAACGGACCTCTTATTAATAAAATTTTATCCACTGTAAATACTTCAATTTCTTATTTATTTGGTTGGTGTTGAAACCCATGTTTTATGGGTTTTCAAGTTGCGCAGGACTTGCAAATCGATCATAAGAATTTTAACCAAAAGAACAACCCCAAAAATGTTAATTTTGGACTTCAAAAGTCCAACTCCCAAGTCTCGTGAAACGATTAGGGCGACTTTGTGTACATTGCATGCATTTCTATGCACATGGGAAGAATTTTCAAACATCACTATTTAATTTTATTTTTTTTTGTTTACTCAACAACGCCACAAGGCGAAGCTGAAGTCAATAGCAAAGAAAACACCACACACTCAGTCACACACAACCACTTCTCAACCCAAATAAGCTTCACCCAAGCATTCCTCAAAATGGGTACATAACGGTTGAGGCGTGATGGAACTTATATGGGAGAGAGAGCTCGGATGGACATCCGACGTGGGACTAAACACTTGATCAATTTTTTTGGTTTACTCAACAACACCACAAACCGAAGCTAAAGTCAATAGCAACGAAAACACGACATACACTCACTCACACACACATCCATACTCTCAACCCAAATAAGCTTCAATACCCAATTAGTCCTCAAAACGGGTACCAACCGGTTGAGGCATGATGGAACTTATAAGGGAGTGACAGCTTGGATGGACATTACTTTGAGAAATGTTTGATAGACTAAAATTGGTCATAAGAGCCAAGTAAATATTGTTACTGATATGTACTCGGAAAGCCAATGTTATTGGACTTTGTGTTAAAGTGCTACAACATTAGTTATAGCTTACCTGGACTCGCTTTGGATAACATAGTGCGCACATGGAAGCACGCTTTTCCTCCCCGATACGATAAGCATGAATTATGACTTAGGGTTTTAAAATGCTCAAGTGAAAGCAGTTACTATTGTGTGCTAGGGTTTGCATGTTTGCTAGCATGATCCTTATTGATTACACCACTACCTTCTAAAATGTTTTTGGATTGGCTATGTTACTATTAGGAATGTACCTGCATATAGAATGTGTGTGTTTGATACTATCACAAATATATGACATACGGATCTACTCTTACCTTCTCCCTTATCAATCGGTAAAACGACTATTAACCATATATTTTTATATGACATGATTCGTTTTGTCGTAAAAGTAAAAGGGATACATAGATCCACATATATTGTACCGAGAGTGTTGTCTGTTGAAATAGCAATTAGAGTAAGAATTTTTTATATTATTATTGTGTATACCCACAAAGTGCGTAGCTTTCAATCAATCAATATAAGCTTATGAGTCTTTATAGTCACTGTAGAAATTATAAAGTCTAAGGTGACAAGACTAATAGTTTTATAAAAGGGTAAGGATATTCTTCTAAGGTGTTTAGGATATGATCCTAACTTTATTAGATTAGTAGTAAAAATTGGAGAAAGCAGTACTTGTGAAAAATATCACGTGTGTAAACAAATGCTCACTTCTCTGTCTTCCCATATAATCTTATATGTCAACCATCATCCCTTAAGTTGTATCTCTCATGCATACTCTCCCTTTGCTCGAATTCCTCAATTGTTTCATCGTTGTACAAGCAATTATCAAAATCATTTCTAAACTCATTGTGCATATTAAAAATATAGGGTATTTTTTCATGACATTTCACATTATGTGCCATAAACAAAAATGATGTCTAGTGTCTGGGAAAACACATGCAATTGCTCCTCCAATTACCGATTCTTGATAAATAAGAATCACCTTTGGTTGTCGACCACTCATTGCCTTCATCCATGTTTTCATTACCCACACAAAAAAGTATTTTGCTTCATCAAAAAGCAGTGCACCACCGAATATCATTGTCTGATAGTGATGACTTACAGTACTTGTTTATTTCATACGTAGGGTTAAAACAATAAAACATCTCCAAAGTAATGGTAGTCCATCTTCGACCTAGCATCAACTCAGAATAAAATTTCATATGTCCTTCTGAGTTAACCTGAATTGAATGGAAGAGTGACGAATTATTTGCTTGATGGTGTTGTAGATAATCAAGTACCACTACGACATCTCCCTTTTAATGCTCTTTTTGCCGTTTTGTTTTAAGAAATTCATTGCATCTATTGTAGTGAAACCAATATTACGAGATCCCCAATTTCAAGTGCCATAAAGTTCATCATGAGATTTGTGTGATGTTCTACTATACATATATTTTCAAGCATCGCTCCATGCCCTTCATTTATTTTTCTTTGAGAAGGAAGCTTGTGGTTTTTTGTTTGAAATTGTCAAAACATGGTTATGCATCTCTACTACATGGGACACAACCCACCTTTTTTTTCTTCTTATAATCCGCATCATTGCCTTGCAACCTGTCATCGATATCCGTCAATTTTTTTCCCCACTTTAATTCTTGTAGATTTAGCATTTTTATATCCTTCAAGTAAACAACTAAAACAAAAATCAATTATTTTTCCACTACGTTGGGATTTACGAGATGCAAGTTTCTAAATACTAAATCTCATCATCTTTGCATATTTATTGTAAAATTAATATTCTTCATCATCGGAGTCAAATTCCATACCAACACATGAACAAAGTTGGTTGTCCTCATCGGCTTCATAATCATTTTGCTCTCTTTCTTTACTAATAATTATATCTATACTCGTTATCTTGCATTTTCTCATTCATCCTTTCACTCATTTTCCCATTCATCGCTTCATCATTCCCTTCCTCATTCATTTTGTTAAGACATCTATTAGCTAGATACTAATTCCGTAATTAGAAATTCTGTGATTTGTAGTTTCCTTCATTGTAATTAGTTACTTGTTAAGGTTGCTTGCACTACATTATTGTATACTTGTATAAATATACCTCTCATAGAAAAGAATAAATTATCAAGGGATTAGAACCCTAAACTTTATCTTAGTATCAAAGCAAGGTTTTACTACTGCCACTCATACCACAACGGCACCATTGTTGCCGCCCAAACACAATCGAATCACCACTGCCACTGCCACTGCCACTGCTGCCCATACCACCCAAACCACCATACCGCCCATAACCGTTGTCACCCACCATACCACCGTCCTTTTCTTGTTGCTGTCTGGGGAGGTAAGAGATAATATTCCCTTTCTACTATTAGCTCTGTCACCATCCTTTTCTTGTCCCTTCCACTATTATCTTTTTTTTTCTTTTAGCTTTTTGCAATACCCTTTTGTCCAGAGAGTTGGTATAACGTCTCACCTCTCTATTAAATCTTTCTATTTAATCAAACAACTTCTCACCGAATCCACCATCACTTGATTTCCACCTTTAAACCACCAACCTGAATCCGTCCATACCACCTTTAATCCACCATCACTTGAACCATGACCATCGAATACTCATCCGAATCCTCACCTATACCCACTCCTACACTAGTCATACATATTCAATCCGAAGGTTCTGGTTTTAATGCCGGAATCATCCTTACTGAATCCAACTATGATGTATGGTCCCAAATCATAGAGATGCAGATTGTAGGGCATGAAAAACTTGAGTATATTGTGGGCAAAATATCCCAACCAAAAGAATTGGATGCCTCCTATGCAAAGTGGTATGCAGAAAATTAAAAGGTTAAGGGATGGTTGTTAACGTCTATATCACCTGATATTATGAAGTGCTACATTCGATTGCGTACCGCACGTGAAATCTGGGATGCCCTTGACAAAGCATTCTATGATGGATCTAACGAATCACAAATTTTTGCACTATCTCAATGAGCCTTTTCCACCAAGCAGGAGGGTCGACCTCTCTCAATCTACTATGGTAAACTTGTAGAAAATTTTCAAGAGTTGGACCATTGCGATAAAATCGTCATGAAAGATCCAGACGATGTTATTGCATATCAAAAATCAGTTGGACGACTGCGTATGCATATCTTTCTGGCTGGGCTTAATGCTGAATTTGAACAACTCCGAGGTGAGATTCTTAGGAAGGATCCAGCACTGGATTTCGAAGAAACTTATGCATATGTGTGCCAGGATGCAACTCACAGGACCACTTTGAATGGAGAATCAAATCACCCGGAGTCATTTGCCATGTTGGCTCGCCGGTTCAAAGGACGGCCCAATCGTGGGCCGGAGGGAGCGCCTAGCACACCGAACCATACTACAAACCCAAACTGGTCTTTTGACTCGCAGAATCACAACTATGAGACAAGAGGTGCACGGTCAGAACGTTTGTGTACTCGTTGTGGTGAAAACAGACATACCAAGTCACGTTGCTATGAGTTAATTGAATACCCAGAATGGTGGGATCCTGCCAAGGCACCTAGCAAACGAAATTCAAAGCATAATCCACATGCTTCTGTTGTTGTTGTTGAATCATCTACCATTCCGGAGGAGGCATCGAGTTTGATTGCTACTGCAGATAACCCTGGTAAAGTTTTTAATGTTTCTGCATCTAATCGTAATAGTACATGGATTATTGATTCTGGTGCTACAGATCACATGACCTTTGACATTAATCATATTCAGTCTATAAAACCATCCAAACAACCTATAGTGTCCACGGCTAATGATACTCCCTCTCCTGTGATTGGGGAAGGTTCAATTACATTGGCTAATAATTTAAATTTGAACTTTGTTCTGGTTTTTCCTTCCCTCAATTATAATCTATTGTTTGTTGCTAAAATAACTTGCGCTCTGCATTGTATTGTAATTTTTTGGCCTAACCTTTGTGTTTTTAAGGACATCCGGACTCAGAGAACAATTGGTTATAGTACTAGAAGGGGAAAGCTCTATCATCTTGATCTGACGTCAACAAGTTCGAATTAGTTGGCGCAAGCTTTCTTAGTTGATAGGTCGACGCATCTACAGAATTCAGAATTTTGGTTGTGGCATCGGTGCTTAGGCCATGCCTCTTTTGGCTATTTAAAAAAATTGTTTCCGAAGTTGTATTGTCAGTTGAATATTTCTGATTTCAATTGTAATATTTGTGAACTGGCTAAGAGTCATCTTGTTTCCTTTCCAATAAGTATGTATAAAAGTCCAGTACCATTTATGGTTATTGATTCTGATGTCTAGGGTCTAGCAAAGATCCCTTTTCTAAGCAGTGCACGTTGGTTTTTTTAATTTATTGATGATTGTACCCGTATGACTTGGGTCTGTTTAATGAAATCAAAAAATGAAGTCAACTCTCTTTTTCAGCAATTTTACAGGATAATAGTCACTCCGTATCAATTCATATACAAGATATTCGCACTAATAATGGTAGAGAGTTTGTTAATCAAGACTTGAAACAGTATCTGCATTTACATGGCATTGCTCATCAGACGACTTGCCCCTACTCCCCTCAATAAAACGGGGTTGTAGAGCACAAGAATTGTCATCTTCTTAAGGTTGTTTATGTTTCCTTGTTTGAGGCCCACATGCCCACCAACTACTAGGGTGAAGCTGTCACTGTTGCAGCCTACCTTATCAACTGTGTACCTTCCAGTTCAATACAATTTCAAACCCTCTGTAATACCTTACATGCGGTTATAAGTGCTCCTATTGTGCCGAATTTTCCGCCTAAAGTATTTGCGTGTGTAGCATTTGTATATCTCCACAAACCCTTGTGAAGTAAGTTAGAACCCTAAGCTCTTCGGTGTGTCTTTGTTGGCTATGCATTGCATCAGAAAGGCTATCGGTGTTATCACCCCTTCTCTCGGAAGATATATGTCACTCTCGATGTTATCTTTTGTAACGACCCCAAAATCTCATCTAGGCTATAATGGAACCTTGCGCTCATTACACTGCTTATCTTGGATTAACCTGTGAGCAAGTAAGGCAATACTAAAAAAGAACCTAGAATTTTCATCCAGAACATAAATATATAAATCAAGTATCTACTATGACAAGTCTATCTCAAAATCTAACTCTGGCATAACCGGATCATTTCATATGATCCCAAAATCACAAGTCAACATATATACCGTCAAAGTAAAACTATAAGTCAAATCAAGTCTCTATTACAACTTTTGATCACCAAAAGTCTAACAACCTAATGATAAGGAAAACGGTTGAGATCTCTAGTTCCCTCATCGGGAATGTCAACTTCTTCCTCTGCTTCATGATCTTCTTTTAGCCAAGGCTCCACTGGTATCTCAGAACCTGAGCCTGCCGACATGAAAACATATCAGTTAAGCAACAAAACTCGATGAATATGAACTCCTAACTAGCAATGTCAAAAGCATCAAATAGCATAATCACTTACGGATAGATAATTGTCAATGTGAACAAGTTTATAATAGCAATTCATATGAGCAAGTTAATCAAAGTAATTGAGCGATGTAAAACATATATAATTCAGAGTACGAAAGCATCATAATCTTTTCATCATTTCTCGTTTCTTATCATATCTTATTCTTATCTTGCTTTACTTTCTTTCTTTTCACGAGTCTTCATTAAATTCTCATTTTTCCATATAATCATCATAACATGCATAATCATTATTAGTAACTTAAAATAACTCTTCACTATATAGGTGAAAGAGATTACTATACTCTACTTCCCGTATACCAATCTTCGCACTTCCTCTGGTGCTTTCGGATTCACTTATGATTACTTGACTTGACACGCATGCCTTGATCTTAGACTTGTTGGTTCCAGTCAAGTGCAAAACTCACATGCAATTCCACATACATTGTTCTTCTTTTCGTGTTCGTGTTTTTATCTTACTCGCGCTTTCGTCATAATAGTTTATAAAGAGTGATACACTTGTTGGTTAAATAATACTTTAGATCACTGATCTAGATACCTTTAGTGATTCATCATGCGCCCATATCATCATGATAAAAGACTAAGGCTCGCTAGATTTAGATTAAATGACTTATTTGCCATACAATGCATCCCTTCATGCAATCCCAACAACATTTAACAACCATAATGACATATAAATCCATAAATTTTTATGACTAATCATGCATATTCATTGTGCTTTAAGATTAGATATGCGATGTCAATATCATGCTAAACTCACAATTTCATCATTTGATAAAGATAAGTATGACAATTCAACATAGAGGTCTTAATATTTCTAGCATGCAAACCTACATCATTTTCATATATTGTAACATGGAAGAATACAAGATTTAATTCACTACTTGCACACAACATCCTAACACCATTCATTCATAATTCTAGAACACAATCCATCCATCATAAATCTCTTCCATCATTTCAAATCCAAACATGTATCCCATCGACCATTTCAAATCCAAACATGCATCTCATCCTCCTATTTCCACATCAATAATTTCCATTCACCCATTTCATCAAATACATTCCCTTCACCATTTCACAACAATAAACATAACAATAATAACAATACTATTAGAGAGGTATTTCTACAATAATCCATACCTAATCTCATTCTAACATAGGAACTTAGTCTTTAAACTTTAAAACCTTAGTGGTTCATGACATTGATAGTGAGGAGAGCATATTTACCTTGCTAGAGCTTTTCCCTTTTGTCCAAATGCTTGAAACCCTTCCTTAAAGAAATCTTCAAGCTCAAAACTCCTTTCTCTAAGCAGAACCTCATTCAAACCCTAACTTTCTTCTTCTTCCCCTTCAAGATTAGGTTTAGAATGATTTAGAACCCTAAAATCACAAACTAGGAGTCTATTTATAGGGGAGGGGGTTTAAAACCCTAAAAAAAACGTAACACACATGCTGACAGCGTGATTGGCGATACAACCTGGATTTTCCCTTCTTTTGCCCTTTTTTCAATCCTTTAAACCTTAGTGATTTTTAAGAACACTAAAAGTAATTATTATAGACTATTTAAACTTAGTTAAACAAGGTATTAAAAGGAAAATAAATCGAAGTCTCTACATCTTTCATGAGAATGAAATGTATTACTCTGCCCCCGAGTCTCCACTTCAGGAGAAGAGTAGCAATGAAATGTAGACTCTGAATCATTCTCTGGACACCTTGGATGAAAGTGGTGACAACTTGGATATAAGTGGTGAATGCCCAGAAGAGGAAATTTGTTAGGATCCGATGGAATCAACTTCAACTGAGCAACTTGTGGACCCAGTACCGCCGGTATCTCCATTGTCACACGCGCTAGCCCCCTCTGTAATCTATACCATTTAACCAATTGCTCTTTGAAGCCGAAGCCGAATACACTCATGAGCCTCAGGTGAGTTCTGAACCCCACATAAAATTGTTACTTGATTGAGTCACTAGAGGAATACCTAGAGTAACCTATGAACCTGTTCTTAGTTCCAAAGCTAAGTATCCCTTGAGTAACTTTGTATCTTACCATAGACTGTTAAAGGAATGTGAATTAATTATCTACCGTATCTATTCCTAGTAGTGTGTAGGATGCTTTGAGTGATCTTAGGTGGAAGGAAGCAATGAAGGCTCTCTAAAAGAACTCAACGTGGGAAATTGTTGAGTTACCTGAAGGGAAGAAACCCATTGGATGCAGGTGGGTCTACACCATTAAACATAAAGCCGATAATACCATCGAAAGATCAAAAGTCAGACTTGTTGCCAAAGGGTACACATAAACATACGAAATTGACTATGAAGAAACGTTCGCACCAGTGACCAAAATTAACACAGTTCGTATTCTGTTATCTCTGGCTGAGAATCTTGATTGGCCATTACACCAGTTTGACATGAAGAATGTGTTCCTACATGGAGATCTCAAAGAAGAAGTATATATGGAGTTGCCTCCTGGACGTAAAATGCGGACTAAAAAAATCAAACAGGTGTGTAGGTTGAGGAAGTCCCTGTATGGCTTGAAGCAATCCCCTAGAGCGTGGTTCGGAAGGTTCAAGAATACCATGAAGGCATTTGGATACAGACAAAGTAACTCGGGTTATACTCTCTTCTTAAAGCATAATCAAGAAAAGATCACTGCTCTTGTTGTATATGTTGATGATATGGTAGTGACTGGGAATAATCCGGAATAGAAGAAAGCATTACAGGATCACCTTGCCCATGAGTTTGAAATGAAGGATCTTGGTCCATTGAAGTATTTCTTAGGAATTGAAGTTTCAAGGTCAAAGAAATGTATTTTTCTTTCCCAACGAAAATATGTCTTAGATTTGTTGAAGGAAATTGGTATGACAGCTTGTAGCCCGATTAACACTCCTATGGAAGAAAATCTGAAATTGAGTTTGCATTCGAATTAATTTCCTGCCAACAAGGAATGCTATCAAAGACTAGTGGGAAGATTGATGTATCTCACACATACTAGACCCGATTTGGCTTATGCGCTAAGTGTCGTTAGTCAGTTCATGCACTCCCTTAGTGAAGAACATATGAATGTTGTAGTTCGTATATTGTACTACTTGAAGTCATTCCCTGGAAAGGGAATTATGTTTACAAAAGGAGACAATTTGGACAATGAAGGTTACATTGATGCTGATTGGGCTGGGTTAATAGATGATAGACATTCTACGTTTTTATATTTCACATTTGTAGGAGGGAATCTAGTTACTTGGCGAAGTAAAAAATAGGAAGTAGTAGCTAGATCCAGTGCTGAAGCCAAATATAAGGGAATGCCTAAGGGCGTATGTGAGTTACTGTGGATTAGAAATTTAATGCAAGATTTACGAATCGAACCAGCCAGTCCTGAGGTTATACTGTGATAACAAGGCAGCATGTGATATTGCCCACAATCCAGTTCAACATGATCGGACTAAACATGTTGAGGTGGATATACGCTTTATTAATGAGAAGTTAGAAGCAAAACTTATTGAAGTTCCTCATGTTCGATCAGAAGATCAGCTCGCGGACGTACTCACTAAGGCAGTGTCAAGTCAAGCATTCCATAGCCATCTCGACAAGTTGGGCATGAGCGACATCTATGCACCAACTTGAGGGGGAGTGTTAAGACAACTATTAGCTAGATACTAATTCCGTAATTAGAAATTATGTGATTAGTAGTTTCCTTCATTGTAATTAGTTACCTGTAAAGGTTGCTTGCTCTACACTCTTGTATATTTGTATAAATATACCTCTCATAGAGAAGAATAAATTATCAAGGGATTAGAACCCTAAACTTTATCTCATTCCATCCTCATAATACTCTTGTTCCTGACTAGAACACTGACTTTCATATTCATCATGATAGAATACCTACAAAAATATATTGTATAAAATCACAGAACCCAAGAGCCTCATGTGAATACAACATGCATAAATATATGAAAATTTTGAAAATCTTAGTACAATCATACCAAAATCAAAAAATTAAAATTATAGCATAAGTAAACTAAAAAGGTAATATCATTTCAATAGAATCATAATCCCCAACATTAATCTCAACATTCAAACTTAACATTCAAATGGTGTATAAACGTTCAAACTCAACGTTAATCTCAGTTTTTAATAATTTTTTATTGATAGAAAAAAAAACCCAAAATTCAAACTTTTTAATCTCAATGCCTTATTTATCATTTTTAATCACTTCACTATAATCGAAACAGTCAAACTTTATAATCTCAAGGCCTTAGTCAACCAATTGTATAATCTCAAAATATAACCCGTAATTTCTCCTTAATTTTCTATAATCGTTTGTTATTAAAAAATAATAATAAAAACTCAGCATTCAAACCGTATAATCTCAACGCCTTCTTTGTCTATAAAGAAAAATCTCTATGCTTATACTAGAAGTTGATTGTTTTAAGGAATTTAGAAAAAAATAAAAAATTTCCAGAGCCCTAGTTTCTCGTTTATGAAATATAAATTCAAGAATAATAATAATAAACTACCTTGAGCCTTTGCACACTCCCAGAGTGAATTATATCACCGGAGAGTTGTAGTGCCGAAGGAAGTGATTCTAAGAGTTGTCGAAGAATAGGAGAGAGAAGCATGGTACAACCGAATGTAAAAGGAGACAGACAGGCTCAACCAATAAATAAGGAAATTGTGCTTGTGATTGAGCCTTAATCTTGAGCTGGCTTAGATGGCTAAGCTTGTAAAGAATGTGTCTCTATAACTTTTACACAAATCTTGAGGTTTTCTATTATCTAACGATCACACACTCGATAGTAGGCACTATCAGAGTGTTTTTAATCACTTCCCTAAAAAAATGTTATGTCAAAATAAAGAAAGTTGAAGTTATTAAATAGTTATAATCTATATATGCAAATATTTTATCAAAAATAAATAAATATATGTATAAAATATATTTATATATAATAATATAATTAGTTATATAATATATAAATCAAGCTTAGCAGAGCTCAAGCCAATCAGAGCCAGATGAAGCTCAACTTGTTTATATTTTTGATCCCTAGAAAAAGCTTGACATGGTTCAGTAGTAATTTGAGCCTAATATATCAGCTCAAACTCAGCTGGATTTCGAGCAGCTGAGATGTAGCCCTCGAGTCTTACTAATAAAATGACGCGCCTTTCCTTTTAGGGGTTGCTCTAGCAATGGTTGAAGCAACAAAACATCCATTTTTGTTGTTGAAAGATATGCGGTTAGGTCGTATTCCCGAATTAGCAGGGTAGTATATGTACTAGAAACATGTGAAGATTTTCACTCACACCTAGGGGTGTTATCGAGTCAAGCTATGTAGTGGCGTGTTCAAGCTTGAGCTTTAATAAACGAACTCGAGCCGTTCACGAGCAGCTTAGTTCATTGGATATAGCTTTTTATATTAGGTGAAAATTATACTTTATTATCCTTGGGTAAAGAAAATACAGAGTTAATTAAAATTTTAGTATAAGTTTAGAATTGTATAAAGGTATATTATATATTATTAATCTGTTTGAGTCGAGCTTGAGCTATTCATGAGTAACATGGTTCCCTATCCACCACTATTCACACCCTATTTAGGTACTGGATCTTGAATCAAACTAGTGGTGACATACACACTACCAATGGGCAAACATTAAAAGAAGTAAAAAAGTTTGTTTTAATCAATTGAAATGATAAGTTGGGGGAAAATTTTGAATTCTGTGAGTGGGCTGTGGGCTAGCATTTTGGGGGGATGAAGACAAATAATTAGCATAAATAAAAACAAGAATAACCACATTTTTAACTGGAACCTTTTTCTTTCTCATATTAACCCTTTTGACACTAAAAGTTATCCCATCCACAATTCATCTCTATCATCAAAATGAGAACATACATGTAAAGGAGAGAAATGGGTTTTTAGCAGAATAGCTTGTAGCTTTAGATTTGTGGTGAAATTTTCGGAATCATGGCCGTAAATCCTAATTTCTAGAAGAAAAGATCAGTTTTTGTGAAGTGGGTTTTCTATGTTCTTCCCATTTTCTCTGTAGTTGTAGTCCATGGCAAGTAATCTCCATTTACAGTCGAATTAAGGATTTTTAACAGTTTTAGCAAAGTGGGGTTTCGGTTTTCGGTGCAGAGATGATTCAGTTGTTGTTCTTGGTTCTTTTTGCTGAGGGCATTGTGGCGTTTCTTCTACTGGTGAAGATTGGGCCTTTGAGAGAACTGGTTATGAAGGTTTTGGATCAATTGAAAACAGGAAAGGGTCATGCTACTGTAAAAACCATTGCTTGCACGGTTTTGGTGATCCTCTTATCGAGTATCACCAGCATTCTTAAGATCCAGAACAAGGGATCAAAGCTCGGGACAGTGACGCCGATGGATCAGGTCCTCTGGAGGACCCATCTGCTTGAGGCTTCTCTCATGGGTATGATCTTCACTAAGTTCAAAAGATTTTGCTTTTCATATTATAGTCTTATTTATATGCATGGAAATAAAAATTGCTGAAATCGATACGAAAGGATGATATGTATAGGTTTCGGTAGCCCTGAAAGGGACGATATGTATTTTTTTATTAATCATTTATGTTTTTTTAATAATCTGTTATTTATGTTTTCATTCATTGTGTTTGCTAATTTGTCTTTTAGTCGCTTTTCTAATGAATTTATATTTGGTAAATTTGGTTCTTATAATTTTTTTTTTTTTTTACAATTTAATTTGATTTTTATTTTTTAAAGAGAAAAATTATATGTTTAGTCCGAAACGGATACCGAAACCAATACGTATAGGTTTTGGTTGGGACCGATATATCCCCAAAACTTGTATTTTTAATCCTTGTTTATATGCAATAGAGAAAGGATCACAGGATATACTATGGAATAGATGAAATTTATTGATATTAAGTGGAAGAAATTAGCTTTGTTTAATATGTAATATATACATTTTTTACATAGCTTTGTTTAATATAGAAAAGATCACTTTTAGCTTCCATTACTGATTGCATTAGTAACCAGCTGTTCTGGAGGATAACAGGCAGAAATGTCAGTTACCATCTATTTTTTTTGGGTAGTCATCTCTTTCTGTATGTTTGGTAGAGTTATGGATTCTTGTGACAATAGGGTTGTCATAGTAAATGGAATGCCAATAGAGTGAGGCTAATAACAATTTTCACAATGCGTGAATAAATAATTTCTATGGTTCTGGTTCAAGGATTATAATCTGGGGCAGCATCAAGTTAAAGCTCAAGGGTATTTATGGTATTTCATGTTATTAGCTATATTGTGTGTATTACGTGTACCGTATCTAATACACATAATACACATAAAGGTAAAAGTGTAATTCTCTTCTTTAGTAATAATATAAAAGGAAAGGAGAGACATGAATCATTCATGCTCTCTAACCTTAATTACTTTCTTCTGTTTCTCTTCTCTTTTATTCTCTTTCTCTATTCTCTACCTCTTTCTACTTGGCATCAAAGCTTACTGATCTAAGGGATCAATAAAGAACACAAAAAAAAACAAAAAAAGGGGGGAAAATTCTAACGTTAGATGACATCAACGTCCGTACGGACTGATGTCATCTGATGCACTGACGGTCGTCGGATCTTGACTGTAAATGTATGTTTTGATAGGTCTTGATTTCACAGAATTTTAAAATCAAATTTCATGAGATTTGGAGTTGTTTTGAGAAAGTTATGACACTTTTTGTGGGAATAGAAAAAAATTCGGATTAGTGTTTTCTAGCCACGAGATTCATATAGAGATATTTTTTTTAGTTTGATCTCAAGTGGATTCTTCATTTTCTTATGCATGATCTAATGAAGGTGGTAGTGGATCGTTTGGACTTATATTGAAGCTCCGATGATCAATTTTCAGACCATATTTGCTATTTTTTTTTGTGTTTTTGAAGGTTTGGTTCATTTTCTTATGAATAGAAGTGCTGTTAAATGCTTGGTAAAAGTGATTGAAGCTTGTGAAGGTTGAAGAGGCTGATTTCGGGAACCCTAAAGTATTTTTGTAGGTTGCTTTTGTGTAAAATCAACCCTATTTTACCTTTGTACGAGGCGTTGAAGGGTTTCCTAATGCTGTTTTTGTGCTGAAATTTTCTGTTATTGACTTAGTTGGTCAGATTTATAAGGAAATTATTCTTTTTTAGTGTTGGATATTTTTTCGTGTTTTTCTAAGACGATATCGACTTCAGAAAAATCGGATGTTTCTTCGCACCTCCTCGGGCTTCCAATATGAGTAATACTCTTATGGAGAATCCTAATTTTTAGATTACTACAATCAAATTGGATGGACAAAATTATCTTGAATGGTCTCAATCGGCAAAAATGTTTATCGGACGCCGGAGGAAATTGAAATATAGTAATGGCAAAATTTGTGTACCTAGGAAAGATTCTTCAGAGTATGAGCAATGAGAGTCTGAAAACCTGACTGTTATGTCATGGTTACTTCACTCTATGCAGCCACAGATTAGTAGGAGTTTTTTATTTCTTCACATTGCAAAGGAGATTTGGGATTCTATAGCTCAGACTTATTCTCAGACGGAGAGTATTACTCGTGTCTATCAGCTAAGTTAGAAAGTTGCTCATTTTCGACAGACTGATAAGTCTTTGGCAGAGTATTTTGCCCATCTTCACAGTATGTGGGAAGAATTAGAGCACTACTAGATATTTCAACTTTTATGCTCTAGGGACGGAGCTCTCTACAAGAAACAGGTCGAGCGAACCAGAATTTTTGAGTTTCTTGCAGGATTGAATCCAAATTTTGAGCTTGCAAGGGTATAAATCTTCAGT
This sequence comes from Tetracentron sinense, assembly GCA_015143295.1. NCBI lineage: Eukaryota > Viridiplantae > Streptophyta > Magnoliopsida > Trochodendrales > Trochodendraceae > Tetracentron > Tetracentron sinense. Next base: position 19,824,443 of record CM026566.1, read on the forward strand.
AAGGATAAGTTATCATCCCTGAATCATGTTTATGCTTATGTTCAGAGTGAAGTAAGCAGGAGGGCTGCCATGACACCTATTATGGGTAATGAGAGGTCTGCCTTAACTTCTTCTATAGTGGCACAAAGCGGTAATAGAAATGGGTCCAGACAACCGCAAATGAACTATGTTCTCCCTGAAGACCATGACAAGTTAAAGTGTGATCACTGTGGCTGAAGGAGGCACACGAAGGAATACTGTTAGGATTTGGTTGGTCAACCACAGAAGTTCAACAGGCAAGGTTCTTCCATTGCTCATAATGCCTCTACAGGAGATGTTACTGGTTCGATTCTGTCTCCTCCTTCAGCTACTCGGGCACCTTAAGAAACCTCACATATATTTTTTTCCACTAGGATATTTTCTCTGTCTCTAAGGATGAAGTAAAGAACATTCGGCGCTTCATGGCACAACTAGATGACCCATCTGCTACCTCCACCTATACGTTTGCTCAGTCAGGTATCGTTGGTTCTGCTCACCATGTGTCTACTTCTTCGAGTCCCTCCTGGATAATTGACTTTGGTGCTTCTGAGCATATGACTGGTATGTCTTCTTTGTTTTCTACTTATTTTGTTTGTATTGGTAGAGATAAAGTTCGAATTGCAGATGACACTCTCTCTTCTGTCATTGGAAAGGGAAATGTTAATATTCCTTCTCACTTGTCTTTAGCTTCTGTTCTCCATGTTTCTGATTTTGCAGTAAATCTTCCGTCTGTTAGTTTTCTTACGAAAAATTTGAATTGTAGTGTCATTTTCTTTTCTTCTTATTTTGTTTTTCAGGACTTGATAATGAGGAAGATGATTGGTACGGGTCGTGAAGCTGCTGACCTCTATTTGTTGGATGCGACTCCTATTGTTCCTCAAGCATTTCAGTCTTATAATAGTAGTAGTAGTGTCAATAAAGAGCGTGTCCTGTGTTGGCATGCCTGTCTTGGTCATGTTTCCTTTAAGTACTTAAAAGATTATGTTTCCAAACTTATTTCTCTCTCTATGTCTGATCTTTATTGTGAAGTGTTGGTCATGTTTCCTTTCATTACTTAAAGATTATGTTTCCAAACTTATTTGTTTCTCTCTATGTCTGATCTTCATTGTGAAGTGTGTGAACTTGCAAAACATCATCGTGCTTCTTTGTCTCCTAGTATTAATAGAAGTTCTGCTGAGTTTTATATCATTTATACGGATGTTTGGGGACCTTCACCTGTCACCTCTATCTCTGATTATCGATATTTTGTGAGTTTTGTTGATGATTATTCTAAATATACATGGATTTATCTCATTAAATCAAAAGATGAGGTCTTTACTGTTTTCAAACAATTCCATATGATAATTCAGATACAATTTGACAAAAGGATCAAAATTCTTCGATCTGATCAAGGGGGAGAGTATATATGTGGGGGGTTGACCGAATATTTGACTACAAATGGGAAAGAACATCAATACTCTTGTCCGTACACCCCTCAACAGAACGGTGTTGCTGAAAGAAAAAATCATCATCTGTTGGAGGTAACTCGTGCTCTCCTATTACAGAGTAATGTTCTAAAGTTTTTTTGGGCTGAAGCTGTCCTAATTGCCGTGTTCCCCTCTCCTGTTTTGCACTTTCAGTCTCCCTCTCAACTCTTAAAACCTAAGAGTCCTCTATTTCTGATTCCCTCCAAAGTATTTGGTTGTGTTTGTTATGTACATATCTTGGGTCCCAACAGAACTAAGTTGGACCCCAAGGCTCTCAAGTGTATCTTCCTTGGGTATTCCTCTCATCATAAGGGATACAAATGTTATGATCCTTATTTTCGGAAGAAATTTGTCTCACTAGATGTTACATTCTTTGAGTCTGTTTTCTTCTATTTCAATCATTTCTCTCTTCAGGGGGAGAGTGAGTGTGAAGGGAGAAGGATTTCATTGCCAATTTCGGTTCTACCTCCTTCATCATTAGCTCTTGATGACTCTGTTACTGCTGTTCAAGAGGAGAATGTTAGAAAACAAGGGGAGATTTAAGTCTACCAATGAAGGGCAAAAGCAAACACGGACTTAGACCAAATCATCTCCTCGGATGATTCAGGTATAATCCTTCTTGCAAGTACTTCTTTGCCTCCAGTGTCTATTGATGAATCTACTATTCTTATTGCTCTCAGGAAGGGTAAGAGGTCTTGTACTCAACATTCCATTGCTAACTTTGTATCCTACAAAGCGTTATCTCCGTCTTACAGGTCGTTTGTGTCTTCACTATCATCCATTTCCATTCCATCTTCTGTCACCGATGCTTTAAACCAACCAATATGGAGAGAAACAATGATAGAATAGATGAATGCACTAGACAAAAATAATACTTGGGAGATGGTAGATCTTCTCAAGGAAAAAATCTTGTGGGGTGTAAATGAGTGTTCACAATCAAATGCAAATTAGATGGATTAGTTGAGAGGTAAAAGGCAAGGTTAGTAGCCACTAGCCAAAGGCTACACTACTCAGACTTATGGAATTGATTACCAGGAGACATTTGCCCTAGTAGCAAAGATGAATTCAATTCATGTAATCTTATCATTGACAGCAAATCATTCGTGACCACTTTACCAACTTGATGTCAAAAAATGCTTTTCTTCATGGTACTTTGAAAGAAGAAGTTTAAATGTCTTCTCCTCTAGGATTTCATCTTGAAGGAAGTGAAAAGAAGGTATGCAAGTTGAAGAAGGCGTTATATGGTTTAAAGCAATCTCTTAGAGCCTGGTTTGAAAGGTTCAGTGCTGCTGTAAAGAGAAGGGGATACTCACAAAGTCAGCCTGATCATACATTATTTGTCAGGCACACCAAGGATGACACTACAATCCTTATCGTGTATGTAGATGATCTAGTTGTCACAAGAAGCAATATGACATAGATTGATCAAAACTGAAGAAGTATCTAGCAAGTGAGTTTGAGATCAAGGATCAGAGTCTTCTTAAGTACTTTTTGGGAATAGAGGTTGCTAGATCTCGCGATGACATCTTTATATCCTAAAGGAAGTACATCCTAAATCTCTTATAGGAAAATGGAAAGCTTGGGACCAAACCGGCTGACACCCCAATTGAACAGAATCACAAAGTAGATGAGATAGATGAAGTTCCTTTGTAAGATGTTGGTAGTTTTCAGTGATTAGTGGGGCGGCTAATCTATCTCTCTCTCATGAGGCCTGATATTGCCTATGCTGTGAGTATTGTGAGCAGGTTTATGCAAGGTTCTAAATGTCGATATCGCTCGACATGTCGAGCTGTGGAAAAAAGATATATCGGAGATATATCGTTTATCGGTGATTTTTGAAAAAATTGTAAACAAATAGGACAAAACATGAAATTTTGTAGTGAAACTTCAGGAAATATTAAAATAGATGTTAATACACTTTTTAGAATAAAAGCATTTTAAAAAATAACAATGTACATAAGAGATGCAATGAGAATAGAGCAAAGATGTGCGTTGACAAGTGACAATAATGTATGATTGATTCATGTTTCATTCATTATTGAATAGTATGTGTTAGTGAATCTTAACCATATTTAAAGGGAATTAAAAGGGTTAATTTTTTAATTTTTTTTTCTAAAAACCAAGATTAAATGCTTTAACCCTAAGGATTTAGTGAATCTTAGTCACAATTAAAGGGAGTTAAAAGAGACTTTTAATTTTCTATTTTTTTATTTTCTAATAGATGCTTTAACCATAAGGGTTAGTGAATCTTAACCATGGTTAAAGGGAGTTGAAAGAGATGTTACTTTTTTTTTAAATCAAGGGTAGATGCTTTATCCTTAAGGGTTAGTGAATCTTAACCACAATTAAAAGAGTTAAAAGGAGATAAATTAACCACATGGGCTAAAACTTGTTAACCATAGTTCAAGGACAGTTAAAGGGGCTTTATGAGTTTATGAAATATCTTAAGGGCATAATAGTCATTTTACTAAAAATTACAAACAAAAGTCTAACAGAACCAAGGGTTTATTGTTGGAAAACCATGAGCTAATTTGCAAAATGTTTACACATAAAAGTATATTTGCAAATTAGGAAGAACCTAGCAGTTAATATGTAAAAACCCACTTAAAATTAAATAAAACCTGATAACTCATACGAAGAAGGCAGACTCAGACTCGACTCCGACTCAAAGGAGAATGGAGACCTAGGGCATGCCGGCTAGGGCGATCTGCGACGGTGAGGGACGGCGACCTCTATGCTCCGGGTATGTTCTTCTTCCTTCATCCTCTCTTCTTCTTCCTCCTTTTTCCTCTTCTTCCTTCTTTCTCCTCTCTTCTCTTTTTCTTCTCTTCTTCCTTCTTTCTCCTCTCATCTTTTTATTTTTTTCATTTTTTGTTTCAAACAAAGTGAACCCTAACAGGGTTTCACGAAAAAAATATTCCACAAAAAAAAAAAAAAAAAAAAAGATTTTCTGTTTGGGCGATATCGGAAGATATCGCCGATATATCTCCGATATCGCCGATATATCGCCGATATCTTCCGATATGCTGTATTTTTTTTTAAAACATCATATAGATGTGTCGGTGATGGACGATATCGAAATATATCGGCGATATATTGCCGATATTATCGATATTTCGAACCTTGGGTTTATGCATGCTCCGAAGTCCACACACTTAGAAGCAACATATAGGATTTTAAGGTATCTTAAGTCATCTCCAGGTAGATGACTCTTATTCAAAAGACATGAGCATATGCGAGTTGAGGTCTATACAGATGCAGATTGGGCAGGTGCTAAAGATGACAGAAAATCTACATCCGGTTACTGTACATTTGTTGGAGGTAATTTGGTCACATGGTGCAGCAAAAAAAAGCAGTGGTTGCTCGCTCAAGTGCAGAGGTAGAGTTCGGAGCGATGACAGATAGATCGTCACTTTATCAGGGAACGAATCATCCGAGGTGAAGTGTGCACTCCGTATATGAAGACTAATGATCAACTAGTTGATTTTCTTACCAAGGCCGTTGGCAATACTTGACTACTTGAAATGTTAGGCAAGATTGGCATGATAGATATCTATGCACTATCTTGAGGAGGAGTGTTGACAAGGGTATTTATGGTATTTCATGTTATTAGCTATATTTTGTGTATTACGCGTACCGTATCTAATACGCGTAATACACATAAGGGCAAAAGTGTAATTATCTTATTTAGTAATAATATATAAAGGAAAGGAGAGACATGAATCATTCATGTTCTCTAACCCTAATCACTTTTTTCTATCTCTATTCTCTACCTCTTTCTACTAAATCATCTGATTTTCTCAAAATTTAAAAGCACTACTTCATCAGCTGAGTTACTTGTAGTTAATGCTGGGGCACCCCAATTTATATGTTGAATGCATTTTGTGACAACTTGTTTGAGTTTTCTTGTATCCTACTCTCTCATGTTGCACCTGGCTCATTTAGTTTTCAGGTTAAAAAAAGTGGGGTTTGCAACAACGATTTTAAGCCTTTTTCTAGCTTGGTTTTGTTTATATGACTGCTCTAAATCGATTTTGTAACATGTCTGGATACAATGATACTAGTGTTCTGGTTATCTTTTAGCCAATGTTAGGCTCTATTTATCTGCTTGTTTTCTAGGAGGATATGAATTTTTCTAGTTTGAATTTTGATTAACTGAAACCCTAATTAGATGGAATTTCGTGCCACTTATGTTCTCTTGGGCGAGAGAAATGAGAAACAGAAAATGAATGCTGAATTTCGAAGTAGTAGCTGCTATATAAATGAAGTATGCTGTAATTAGAAGACGGTAAATCAATGCTAGAATTTGTAGCAATTAGCACATACTATATGTAGAGTTGATGTCGTGATTGCTGCCTACAAGGTGAGTAGCTTAATTTCAAAGGGGGATGTTGGAATCTAAAGGTGGGTGGTGCGCTTGGACATGGAGAATGCTTTTGCCTTTTTAGCTGGTGGAGTAAGGGGTAAAGCAAAGGCATTTGCCTAGTGACTGATCTTCAGTTTGGTTATGCATCTTGATTAATAATTGCTTACTATATCTCTTTAGTGGATCCATATTTAATAAATTTCAAATTGGGGTTGTATCATAGTTTCCGTTTTTTGCTTAAGATAGCATGCCGCATATATATATATATATATATATGGATAGGTGCAAAAAACTGGCCATATGATTCTTTTGTGGTAGGCTGGATGGCAAAGGGTTTTAAACATGGAGTGAAAGGCATGGCCTTGGCAGATAGTAACTTAGAAGGAGCCTTTTTCTTAGGAGCCTTTTTTTGGTGTCATAATCACCCTGCAAGAACTGTCAGGAATTGCATTAGCTTCTCCTTTAATATATTCTATTTTGAAATCAAAAACCAAAAGAATGGCTTGCCATCGTGCAAAAATTTGTTTGGAAGCAATGTTTTTAACATCCTTATGTAAAACACTTTTAGTAGCTTGACAATCAACATGAACTAAAAATTCTTGGTTTAATAAATCACCTTGAAATTTGGAAATGTATAAACAATGGATAAAATTTCCTTTTTGACAGTAGAATAATTCTTCTGGGCAGGATTCCATGTACCTGAAGTGTACCTAACCATCTGCTCTAAACTAGCATCCTTTTTGATTTTGCTTCAAGATGCCACCAAATCCTAATTCAAAAGCTTCAGTTTCAACAATCTTGAAGGCTGTTGGATCAGCTAGAGATAGACAAGGGAGAGTTTTAACTGTAGACTTTATTTGTCTGATAATATTTGTATGCTCTAAAGTCCAAGCAAGAGGATCTTTCTTATGTCATTGTCTAAGCGGGGCTCTAATCTGGCTAATATCTTTACAAAATTCTGAAACATAATTGAGACTTCCTAAAAATTGCTGTAATTGTTATCTTTAATTTCATCTGGAAATTTATCGGCAAACTGCATAGATAGATCAATGGGGATTATAGTACCTTGGTAAATATCAGTGTAGTCAAGGCGTCTAGGCGATTAGCCCCGGCTAGGCGAGGCGTTGCCTAGGCGTGGCCTAGGCGATAAATTTAATATAAATATATATATAATTATATATATATCATGTATATATATAACATCCAAAAGATCAAAACTCCATACCCACATTCCACAAAAACATAAAATAAAAAGTCTATTACAAGCATTCATCACATAACCAAAGACATGTTAACATAGTGGAGTATTAAACACTTCAAAATCTGGGTAAAATACCCAAATTCGTGTCATTGTCCATGTATAATATTAGGCAGAGCCCCCTACGATTGCCCGGGTGGGTGGCAGGGGGGGCAGCGCCCCCCTGCAACGCACGAAGTGCGTCCGCAATCTGGGCCTAATAGGCCCAGATTGCGTCGAAAACGATATTTTTAGTGAAAAAAATTGATTTTTTTAGTGAAAAAAACGATTTAGAGTCTTATTTCTACTTTATTTCATGTTTTTATATTTTTTATTTATTTATTAGGAAATTTTGGAATTTTTTAAAGCAAAAAAAAAAAAAAAAAAAACTTTTTTGTAGGATCGCCCGCCTAGAGGGGCGCCTAGGCGACAGAGGCCCAAAATCGCCTAGGCGACGCCTTGACTACACTACTAAATATTATGTCCTAAAAATCTGATATTAGTTTGGAATAGGCTAAGTTTGGAGGCAGATAAAACTAACCCATGGTGTCTAATAGTCTAGATAAAGTTATGAAGATATTTCCAATGTTGTGCTATTGAGTTGGAAAAGATTGAGACATCATCAATGTAAACTACAGAAAAATTGTAAAAGGATTAAAAATTTCATTTATAATATTCTGGAATTCTAAAGGGGCATTCTTAAGGCCAAAAGGCATAACATTCCATTCATAATGGTCTATAGGAACGATAAAAGCTGTTTTATACCTATCTTCTTCAGCTATCTGGATTTGCCAAAATCCTGATTTCATATCAAATTTTGAGAAGATTTTAGCTTTATGGATTCTTTGTAATAAATCTTTTTTTATTGGGAAGAGGATACCGGATCCATTGGAGGGCCTCGTTTAAAGGTTTATAATTAATGACTAACATGGGAGTTCCTCTTTCAATTTCCGCATTTTTCTGTACATGGAAGGCCAAACAACTCCAAGGGGAGTGGCTTTTACGAATTAATTTTTTCTGGAGTAAATCTTGGATTTCTTTTTTACAATATTCTAAAAGTTCGTGGTTCATTTGAATAGGCCTAGCTTTAGTAGGAATTTTAGTTTCGCTATTTTCGGGAGTGTATGATAGTTTAATTACATATTTATTTCGATGCCAAAAAGCATTAGGAAGATTTGAATAGACTTTTGTTTCTAACTTAGTTTGAAAGTTTTGAATTTGATGCTGTAATGCTTTAGATGTGTCAAACCTTACTTCCATCTGTTTGTATCCTATTTCTTGGTTTAAAAAATTTAAATGATTAGTTTTTCGATCAACATGGTCTATAGTTAAATGATTTAGATGCTTGATCTCTGGAGGCCCAGTAAATTTAAAAATTATGTCTTGTCCTAAAATACTTGTTTGAATTCCTTTTGTATCTATTTTGGTTATCGGTTGGATAGCATTTAAGAATGGAATTCCTAGGTTATCTGTCTCTTTAAATCTTGTACCAAAATAAACAGTTGTTGAATACAAATACTGATGCAGGGACTTAACCAATACTCCACAAAAGTCGCGATTGATGGGAGCGTGAGATTAATACCCTTTATCTCATAGCTCAAGGCAACCTGATCGAAACCCCAAGTGGGCCCTACCTCATGGGCCACCCCACCTTGGGCCTCACCCCGTGGGCCACCCCTCAGTGTGCCCCACCCCTCAGTGTGCCCCACCCCAGGCCACCCCACCCCAGTGTGGTGATGCAGGCTGCATCATCCACCCATGCTAGTGAGGAGACTCGAACCTGAGACCTGCTCTGATACCATTTGATGCAGGGACTTAACCAATACTCCACAAAACCGCGACTGATGGGAGTGTGGGATTAAATCCCTTTATCTCATAGCCCAAGGCAACCCGGTCGAGACCCGAAGTGGACCCTACCCCGTGGGCCACCCCACCCTAGTGTGGAGATGCTCCTGCATCAAATACCTTGGTTACAAATATGAGAACTAGAAAGTTTATACTTAATTATCATATTTGTCCCATTCGCAGTGACTAAAGTTTCTTTAGTTTTTTCAAAATATTTGGTGGGGACGAGTCCTTCTTGTAAACAATTTAAATCTGCCCCTGAATTGATCAAGGCAATAGTATTAATAACATAAGTTTTATAAATAACAAGTGTGATGGGTACATTCCATTTTTGACAAGTTATTTGAGATGGTAAACTAGATTCGGGGTGTATTTGTTGTTGGAATTGATTTTTCCTAATGTTTTGGATATTAGTTTTGAGTTGGTTAATTTCATATTGCAGATCGTGGAAAGTAATAGGAGTTTCTGGAAAGTGGAGAGGTTGATTATCGAGTGATATGGTTTATTTGTTTTGGGTTCTTAATTGGTGTGTAATATCTTGATCTTGGACTTGTTCTAGGATGTTAAGTAAGTTATCAGAGTCTCTTGTCAACATATTAACACTACAAGACTGGTTTATTGTCTTGTGTTGCCAACAGTTGATTGAATGATGACCAATTTTGTCACATTGGGAACACTGTAGTTGTTTTTTATATGAAAATTTGTAACTAATCCTAGAAGTTTCTGGATAAACTTTTTTGTTTGGTTTTGTGTTCTCCATTTGGTATAGTCATCTGGTCTTTCGATTTTAAATTGGAGCTGGCGAAGCCTTTTTAATTTTCTTTGGGTTTTGAAGAGGGGTTAGTGTGTTGGATGTGAGATTAGAGAATTTCTTCTTGGTAAATATTTCTTGATTTAATGCTTCGATTTGTTTATCAATATCTGCTATGAGTGCCCTTCTAGTGGATTTTGTTATGAGGACTCTAGGCATTAGGTTAATCTAAGATTCTATTTATCTCTTCATTTTTGGAGTTGAGATCTAATAGTTCTTCATAATTGATTTCTTTTTCGTGAAAGGAAAATTTGACATTATGGTTTTTTGGACTGACCTCAGGTGGGGTTAGATTGGATGTAGCATAAGTACTAGATTGGAGTAGAGTAAAGGGGTAATCTTCTAAATCTATTTAATGCATTACTGCGTAGTGCACAAACCATATGAAAAAGAGAAGTCTTCTCTTAAGTTTTTTCATCCTATGATAATGGGCTTTTTTAATTATTATCTGTTGGTTTTGGTCATGAGTTTTGAAAAACTATGTCCTTTTGACTTATTCTTGTTGGAATTAAATTCTTGTTCACATCATAGTTTATCTATTACGTATTCCTTTTCTAAAGTGTTAACCGCTTTTTCTGTGTGAATGCTGGAATATGTTGGGGACATTCTTGAAGATGTGTCGGAATTTTCCGATCTTTGTTCTATGTAATAGGGTTCTGGAATAGTGGTATTCTTAACAACAACTAAGTTTGGAACCTAGTTAGGTGCCGACTTATATTGAGTTTCTAGATGAATTGTGGAATGGATAGATGAACAAGATGCTCTTAAGGATTCTACTCTTGGAAGATTTCTGAATATTTCTAATTAAGGAAATCGCAGTTCCACTGTACCATCAGGATAACTAATTATTTGTTCTATTTCTTCCATTTCTATTGTTTAAGGAGGAACTTCACCTGGACGTTTTCAATATTTGGCTCTGGATCCTTTTTTCGTCCTGTGGCAAAAAGTGGACTTACAATGGCATCCCTCGCCTACCATCACACACCGACGGATACAACTTTGGACTGGCACTCAACCACCGACCTTGAACACCTAAAGTTATAGAACTCTTCCCTCACCCAATTACAAGGCTTTGATACCATAGATACCCAGGATTAGATAATGCAATGATGAAGACCACATATGCGAAAAGAGAAAAGAGTGTGAAATCAATATGAAAGAGACCTCACGTAACATGGAAAACAAAGTTACAAAGCAGGGTACATTTAAACAATGAAGAAATTTAGCTACTAATTGTTATTTGTAAACCAAAATACATATGTATGAAAACGAAATTGTAATCTTACTTGAAATTATAACTTACAACTGGAGAAGCTGATACGACTGAATCGACTTACAAAACCTGAAAGACAAAACTTAAAATTAAAAAATTACAACTGAAATCAAGCTCGGTTACAATAGAGAAGACCAGTGCCTTAAATAATAAAACCTAAAGCTACATTGGATCCGCTGAAGTCTGGAGTCTTCTGGATCAATCATGTGAAAGGAGATGCTTCACATGGGTTGAAACTGTTTTCCTTTAATAAATTGCTTTCGGTTGCTTTAACTCTGAGTGAAAGGATCTGGAATCTTGGAATAGTAAAAAAGTGATTTTTTATTGTAGCACTTTTGACTATATGAAATCATTGCATTCTTGAAGGAACCTTATGTTGGACAAGTCGGTTGCCATCTGTAGAGCTTTTGACTTGATGCGGACATTATTTGTAGAATCTAAAGTTTGGGGATTTTGAGAAGTCCAAAGAAGATAGTGGAAGACTATCATATCTCTGGACAAAGCATTCTGTATTCTAAAATTCAACGGGCTGGTGGGAAGATGCCAAAACAGTCATCTTCATTATCTTGAATATAACTTGATTCTGGTATATCATCATCGCTGTCAGAAAGTTTGGATAGTTATTCTAAGAGTTTCATTTTGTAATCTTTCTTGGATTATGCTGAAACAAGCGACGATTGACTCTGGCTTTTTTGAAGGGAAAATAATGATTTATTTTCTGGAGCTTGGGAAAGCATATGTTGAGTCTCTAAGTAGGCCAGAACAGCTGGAGGGAATGCTGGAGTGGGATCATATGGGTCCCACCATTTGACTTTAAAAATCCTTCCGAGAGTAGGAAATGCTGATGGATAGATGGAGTAATCCCACATGGAAACTCATGCAAGAGCAAATAGAGTGTTGAAATAGAATAGATGGGGAAATCTGGATTTTTGAGGGATAGAAAATCTTTGGTGAAAAAGATAATATCCTTCAGAGGCTGGCTTTGGTAAGATTTCTGGAATAGGGCCAAACTGAGTTCACCAATCAAAGAACCAATTTGGGAACATCAGGATTAAAGTTATGTTTGAAGTAAAACATCCCTGAGTGCTGGAAATTCTTTTTCTTGAAATAAAAAAAACCGAACAATGCTTTTTGGTAATCCCAATAATTAAAACTGGGGAGATTGAATTCATTAGAAAATTCCTAAAAAAGTTCTCTGGATTCAGAAGGATTTAGGGCCCCAAGCAGTTAAGTGTGAGGACACGAATAATCTAGCAAGTTGAATATGAAATGATACTGTGATCTCCCTTATCTGGGTAATGTTTGAATTTGCAGGAATTTGTATCTGCGAGAATATATTCATAAAATTTCTGGGTTTTATCAAAATTGGAAGTAGGAAAATGCCAATCAATTACAAGGAAAACAAGTTTTCACAATTTGAATCGGATTTGCCTTGTAAAATTCTGGTTCGATAATAAGAACTGGGAAGTTGAGAGGTTTTTGGATATATTGGGACCTACTTTGAGATTTTGGGTAAGAAGGTATTTTTTGGCTTGGTTTGATTGAGTATAAATAATGTTTCAAGAAGAGGATGTTGTAGCAGCATAAGTTTTAAACCTGATTTGAATAGGGGGAAAATCTGAAGTAAGCGGTTCTTGTATTTGTAAAACTTTGAATGGGTTCTGACTTAGTTACTATTTCATCATCTTCTTGAGTCATAATATACCAATCTTTGGTTTTTTAGGATTAGATAATGCAATGATGAAGACCACATATGCGAAAAGAGTGAAAGAGTGTGAAATCAATATGAAAGAGACCTAACGTAACATGGAAAGCAAAGTCACACAGCAGGATACATTTAAACTATGAAGATTCTAAAGATAATGAAGACCCCCCAGAAGCAGATTTTGGCCCACAAGGATTATATGATAATGGATGGGACGACTGGGATGATGGGTATTTCAACTATCACTAATTATTCCATCCTCCCATCATGACTCAATAGTAAAGCTTTCCAGATGACTACCAACTTGTCTGACACAAGATTTTCTTCAAGAATACAATGATTTCATATTAGTCAAAAGTGCTACAGTAAAAAATCATTTTTTTAATATACCAAGATTCCAGAACCTTTCACTCAGAGTTAAAGCAACCGAAAACAATAATTCACTAAAGGAAAAGCAGTTCTTGTTGAGTGTTGTTTATCGCCTCTGCTCCTGGGTGTCGCGTATCGCACTCCATTTGTCCCGTGATCCTCTTATATTCATTGTTACTACTTTCTCCATCAGATTGGTCTTTTGGAGTAGTTGGTTGTTAACATGGTATCAGAGCTCTGGTTGCGATTTGGTCACGGGTTCGATTCTTTCTACCCTTTGGGTGAGGGGGAGTGTTGAGTGTTGAGTGTTGCTTATCGCCTCCTCTCCCGGGTGTCGCGTATCGCGCCCCATTTGTCCCGTGACCCTCTTATATTCATTGTTACTACTCTTTCTATCAAATCGGTCTTTTGGAGTAGTTGGTTGTTAACAGTTCTAACCCATGTGAAGCATCTCTTTTCACATGATTGATCCAAAAGACTCTAGACTCTAGCGGTCCAATGTAGCTTTAGGTTTTTCTATTTAAGGCACTGGCCTTCGCCATTGTAACCAAGCTTGATTCCAGTTGCAATTTTTCATTTTAAGTTTTATCATTCAGGTTTTATAAGTCGATCCAGTTGTATCAGCTTCTCTAGTTGTAAGTTATAATTTTAAGATAGATTATAGTTTCGTTTTCACATACATGTATTTCGGTCTTCATCATTGCATTATCTAATCTTGGGTGTCTATGGTATCAGAACCTTGTAATTGGGTGAGGGAGGAGTTCCATGACTTTAGGTGTTCAAGGTCGGTGGTTGAGTGCCAATTCGAATTTGTGTCCGTCGGTGTGTGGCAGTAGGCGAGGGATGCTGCTGTAAGCCCACTTTTTGCCACAGGACGAAGATAGGCATCTAGACTTCCGAGATTCTTTGTTCAGTAAAAAGACTTTAGTAAAACATTAGAAAAAATACAGTTTTCTACATTTAGGTATGATACAGGTAGCCACAAAGCCATTAACTAGACAGGGTTAAATACCTCAATTCTACTATGCTTACGAGACTGTAGGCATCTAGACTTCCATGATTCTCTGTTAGGAGCCATCCAAGCAGGATTAGATAGAGGACCAGTATAATATTCCATAGATTTAAAGTTCCAAATATTTTGGAAGCCTTAGTATTAAATATCAAGACTCATAATATACGCATGCTTCTAGGATCCAGACTTGTAGCTATTATATACAAAATACATAGTTGTCAAGGCGACCAAGCGACTTGAGGCGACAAACCTCATGGATGCCTGAGTCGGTAGCCTGAGGCACCCGAGGCGTCGTCTGATGAACTTTTTGTTGCAGAAATTTTCCCTAATATGAGATCAATGTATGATGCATTTTCTTTTATAAGAGGCCATACATTCATATAAATTACATTATTGTCAAGACGCACTTTGATAGAACCATTGCTAGAGACGGTTCTAAGAATAATAAAGAGGAATTTCAAGTGTTGGAAAAAAATGGAATAAAAATTAAGTCTACAATAACTACTAAAAGAGGGAAGAGAGAGATTGTGAGTGATAAAAAATAGACATCCCAATAGGAAAGAGAAAGAGGGGAAAGAAGAGAGAATATAAGACTAAATAAAAAGCAGAAAATAGTCCGACAATCAAATGTGACGCTGAACAGGGGGGGAGAGGGAGATGTTGTACCGTTTACTCTCATTTATTTTTTTTTATCGATTATACTCAAGATAAGTAATAAAAATAATATTAATAAATAAAATATATAACTATAGGGTTTGCACTTGTTTAAACTATAAAAGACTCTTTTAAATATGAGTTTAAGAGAGGGTGGGGGTAGAAAGAATTTGAGACATTTAAAGACTTTTAATTTTTTATTGGGCCGCTTGAGCTAGTTGTAATTTAATAAGCATGGAAAAAAACAAATAGGAACTATATGGTCCACCCATAAACAGAGAAAGAGAGACCATTTGGTCTACCCATTGAGAGAGAGAACAAGTTAACATGATAGAAACATGTTTGACACCGTTCGTCTTTTTTTTCTTCTTCTATCTGCAAACTTTTTTTGTTAGATATACAAATACTAACATATTATATTGTAAAAGACATGAGAAGTATATAAAATAGTATATTTTTTTGTTACCGAACAATCATATTCAAATAAAATAAAATTTTATATTCTTAAACAATAATAATATTATATATATTAGATTTTTAATAATGAGCGCCTGAGGCGGCTAGTCGCCTGAGCCTAGCAAAGCGCCTGGTCGCCTAGGCGACCGCCCGAGGCGCCTGAGGCGACGCCTTTAACAACTATGACAAAATTCATTAAAAGGTCATGACAATTGACAACAACTAAAGATCTCAGGGTACAACACACGAGTCCCAGGGGAGAAACTATCCTCTTAAGTCCAACTTGCAAAAATCCATTATCATTATTGCCAGATCATTAAAATGGAATTTAATAGAATTTTCTTCTAATTGGAAACTTCCCGGTGAAGTTCCTCATCCAACAGTAGAAACGGAAGAAATAGAACAAATAATTAGTTATCCAAGTAGTATGGTAGAACTGCGATTTCCTTAATTAGAAATATCTAGGAATCTTCTATGAGTAGAATCCTCAAGAGCATCTTGCTCATCTATCCCTTCCACAAATTCATCTAGAAACTCCATATAAACCGCCCCCTAACCAGGTTTCAAACTTAGTTGATGTTAAGAATACCACTATTTCAGAACCCTATTACATTGAACAAAGATCGGAAAATTCTGACACATCTCCAAAAATGTCACCAACATATTCCAGTATTCACACAGAAAAAGTGGTTAACATTTTAGAAAAGGAATATGTAATAGATAAACTATGGTGTGAACATGAATTTAATTCCAACAAGAATAGAGACAAAAGGACATGGTTTTTTCAAAACTTTTGACCAAAACCAATAGATAATAATTAAAGAAGCCTATTATAATAAGTTGAAAGAACTTAAGAGAAGACTTCTCCTTTTTATATGGTTTGTGAATTACGCAGTAACGCATGAGATAGATTTAGAAGATTACCACTTTACTATACTCCATTCTAGTTCTAGTGTTCACACTACGTCTAGCACGAAAAGACAATGGAACCTTTTTGACAATTGAAGTGCTATATCCATACATCCTCCTTTTGACCAGGTAAAGTACCAGGCTACTAATACTAAAGTCATTTGTTCCCCACTCAAGTCTAAAGTAGATACTTCAGAACCTCCTACATCTAAGGACATTAGAAGAATCATGGAACAAAACAATTATACAAATATTTATTTAAAAACATTAGGAGAACAACTAACCAGGGTAGAAACATTGGTCTCTTCCAGTGACGAATTCACAAGAATCTTAGGATTTCCAAATCCTAGTATAGAAACCCCTAGTATTTTGAGGAAACAGGATGATACCCCTATTGTTTACTCCTCATGAGATTCCAATAGAACTTAGTAAAGAACCCTCTAGAGAAGAACTTATCGCTAAAATTGATGCTAAGATCAAAGCGATAGATGACTTACAGACTAGTACAAGTATCACACCAGAAGTTGTTATTGACACTCTAGATAGAAATACGGGTACCACAAGAAATACAGAAGGTTCTAGGAACCAGTCCTCTGCCTGCCCTCTTGAGCTTTTAGGAACCTCTGATTCTGACATTGAAGAAATTGAACAAGTCTTTTGAACAACTGAACCTAATCCAACAAGTTTAACTCCAGTTTCACACGTTAATAAACTTGAATGGCCTGCATCATCATCACACACTAGGAAATACTATCACCGGCCCACATTTCCCAATTTACAGTATGAAGAATTAAATCAATTAATTCAGAATTCTTATAAAAGTGGAACAATTTATGAATGGAATATTTGATGGTATGACCCAATACCAAATAATGAATAGGCTTCAAGAAGTGACTATGGTCAATACAGTGTATAAGACAAATAATTCTTCTGATCATTTTATAGCTCACGCTTTAGTTGCAAACTTGCAGGATTCACTGGCCAACTTAAGGGTTGGTGGAACAATTACCTCACTCCAGTAATCAGAACATCCATTCTTACAGCTCATAAGAAAAATGCTAGCGGAACGCCCATCCTTGATCCCCATAATGAACAAATTCAAAATGTTGTTGCAACCCTTATCTTTTCCATAGTGAAGCATTTTTTAGGTGACCCTTCCAGAATTAAAGATAGGTCTGCAGAATTACTTACAAATCTTACTTGTAAAAAACTCTCCGATTTTAGATGGTATAGGGATATTTTCCTTTCAAAAGTAACGTTGAGAACCGATTTTAACGAACATTTTGGAAAGAAAAATTTATTTCAAGATTACCCAAGCTTTTTTCAGAAAAATTTAGAACCCAGAATATGTGACCAGAACAATGGGTATATCCCATATGATTGATTAACTTATGGTGATATTATTACCACTATAACCTCTGAAGGAATTACCCTTTGTAATGACTTCAAACTCAAACAACAACTTAGAAGAGAAGTAGAGAACAACCTCTAGTAAAAAAGAATTAGGATCATTCTGTAGTCAATTCGGTTATTCCAAAATTCCTTCTCCTCCTTCGGCTAAGGAAGAGAAAAAAATTTCACGTAACAAATTCTGACATCACAAGTCTTCTAGAATGGAAAAAGACCACAAATATGAACCAGATAAACCCGTTAAACAAACACTTCACAAACAGACCAGAGTTTCACAAAAATATTCTAAACCCCTTGCCTGTTTTAAATGTGGCAAAGTAGGTCACCTAGCAGGAAACTGTTGGACCCAGAAAAAGATTAATGGATTAGATGCTTCAGAAAAACTTAAAAGTGTTTTATCTACATTACTCCTTAATGACATGAATCCAGAATCAGAACCCAAAGATAACATTGAAGATTATTTAGACTCTTCAGCATCAGATAATATCTCTTGAACTTCTTCAGAACATGATCCAATTAAAGTCAATTGCCCTTGCCCATCCAATTGCTTTCACCCATCCAAGACTGTAAGCACTTTAACCAAAGGCTCCGAATTCTTGCTAGATATGGTAGAACAAGTTGATGATTCTTGATACAAAAAGACACTTATTAGCCAAATTTCGGGAATCATTAAACTCAAAACAGCAGAAATACCCAAGCATTACAATAGACAATTCGTGTAATCTTACAGACATTTTTGCTAGATTTCAAGATCACCATCTCCAGGATAACAATATAACATTACAAAGCCTTCAACAAAACATTAATCAAATTCAAGTTGATATCAAACAAATACAGAAGGCCTTACGCGAAAGCTATCTTTACAAGATCAAATTCTTTCCAAAGAAAACTCATCCAGTGATACGATTCATATACAAGAACATTCTCAAATCCCGAATCCAATAATCTTTTACTCAGCCTTATTCCCCAAATCAATTTCCAAAAGTGGAATGTACAGGTTACAATTTTAATCAATAATAGTTACACCATCAGAACTATTGCCATAATTGACTCTGGTGCTGATTTTAATTGTCTTCAAGAGCATCTTTTCCTTGGACAATATTTCAAGAAAACTACACAAACTGTTGCGGTCACTCTTGCCGTCCTTTGGCATTGTACTTTCGCGTTCATTTCCTCATAAGGCTGTGTGGGCTTAACATGTCCCCACGAAGGAATCTTTCTTCCTTTGGTCTGCTGCTTTAAATAAAATTCTTACTATGGATAACTTGAAGAAGAGAGGGTGGAGCTTGACCAATCGGTGCTATTTGTGCTTGCGGAAGAGATTGTGAATGATTTGCTCTTACACTGCCTGGTTGTCTTTGAGATCTGGACTTATTTCTTGGCTCCGATGGGTGTGGAGTGGGTTTTCCCCTTCTCCTTTCCGAGCTTCTTATCTGGATGACACTTAATTCCTTTGGTGGGTTTTGAGGAATCCATCTGGACTATTTTGTCCGATGCTATTTTATGGGCTGTTTGGAAGGAGAGGAACAGTCGGGTTTATGAAAGCTCTTCTCACCAGCGGCTCCTTTCCCGGGTAAGGCTCTCGATTGTGGAATGGAGTTCCACAAGCTTGTTGGGGCAAGGAGTGAGGGATGCTCTTTTATTTTGAGACCGTGTGGTAGTCTTGTTGTCACTTTATTGTAATTATTCTTAGTCTTTTTGCTCTTAGCTTACAGCTCTATAAATTGCTTATTTCCCTATTTAATATATCTAATTTACCGATAAAAAAAAACAGCCAACGGCATGCATATTTAAATTACTATTCAGCTTTCAAATGATCACATACTTAATCAAGGGATTTGTAACCAACAACCATTCCTCTTAGTCCAATATTTAAAAAGAGAATTAATTTTGGGCCTTCCTTTTCTTAATCTTATCCAGCCTATAACTAGGGTAGAAACAAAAGGTATTCAAGCCTGGCGTCTGGGTAAGAATTTAGTTTTTCAATTTGCCACTCCTACCGAAACAAATAATATTCATCTCATAAAAAATTTATCTATATTTCCTAAACCACAAGTCAATCAAGTTAGTATTTTATACAAGTTGCATGTTCCAAGACAAATTACTTTCTTACCTATTAGTCTATATTTCAAAGATTTTCATATTTTATGGTCTCAACAAAAATCAAGAATTTCAGATTTTGGAAAGTCTCCTTTCCTCGGATATATACATCACACAATTCCGGCGGCTTCAAGCCACTTTCCCCAGCAATGCTATATCTACGTCCCTATCCCATTTTCTGAGTATTTTCTTTTTGCAGATGGCTGACCAACATTTCGGAGACATTCATCTCCAGGGCATCAAAAATATGAAATATGTATATCCTTTTCCAATCCATAGTATCTCCTTAGAGGAATTATGTCTTCTAGATAATCTTTGGTTTGCCAAAAAATTAGACTCTCTCAGACATATGGAAAAAACCATCAAGGCACTTCATCATCATTTTTTGGCCACAAAATACCCTCACTTTAATAACAGTCTCCTCCAGTCAAGCTATCTTCCCCTTTTCACAATCCAGATCCCAGGCTATTATGTCAGTTAATCCAGACTTGGCTATTATTTCAGTTAATCCAGACTTACGAACTCTTGATCAAAAGAAAATCCTTTTAGCTTCTATTCGTGATAAACTCCAAGATGCTATTTCCAAACTTCCTCTAGACGTCCAACTTAACATTCGTCAAAGAAATCCCTCTGCTAAATCCCTTTGGTTATCCACTTTTGCTTCCATTGAAGCCAATGATTTTTTTTCTCGAGGAATAAAATAAACCCATGTTCATCCCTACAATTTATACATCCTTCTCTCAGGAATTTGTCATTGTTTGAAAATGGGTTTACCAATGGAATTTATTCCTCTACTCAAAATGATCTGCAAGGATTTCCTGCTTGTATTATCCAAGCTTGCAAACAACAGAGACTATTTCACCCCAGTAATTTTCTTTATTTAGAAGTTTTTAGCTCTTGTCCAAAATGGAGCAACGATGTTTGTCATGCTGCTCACCACCTCATCTTCCTCCATGAATATGATTCTGGAAATTTTATCCAGCCCCATGCAAGACACAAGATGGGATATAATGATCATGATATCTGCTCCAGAAAGATTGCCGGCTTATTTCGTATCCAGAATAATCTCAAATATAGCTCATGGACCATCATTGTTGATACTGGCAGAATTATTGTGATGGCCCAGTCAAGGTGCAATGCTCATCACATGATACTTCACCAGATTACTTATGGCGGCACCATTAGTGCCTCCAGGAACATCCAACAAACTCTAAGGCAACTATATATATATATCATTCTACTATTAAAAGCACAAGCAATTTTTAAGAAATTTCTTTTAAATAGTTTTATTTTTTCATTAGACCATATTATATTTATATTCTATAATTGTATAAAATAGTATTATATTTTATAGGAGTCTATTTTAATAATTTCACCACTTAGAATTCTCTACTTATAATTTCTTACTCCAATTAAACTACTTAGAATTTAATAACAACGAGCCCCCTCTACCTCATCCTCATACGTATCCATAGGTAGAATCTATGAGTGGGTCCTACTAGTATATTCTGAATCTAAAAGATATACAAAAAAACTATAAAATTAACCAATTCTAGTTTTTTTTTACTCTGATTAGACTACTTAGAATTTAATGACAATGGGTCCCACCATCTCATTTGTATCCATGATGAGAACCTATTCGTGGATCCCATTACCAATCTTCTATTTCTACTAAAACTCTATTATTATATATTTTTTTAATAGAAATTATAGATATTTATTTTAGTAAAAGTATGTAGTTAAGAGTTTAACATAAATAAACTACTTAAAAACCATCCATTTAGAATTCCTATTATGATTACGTACTACTAATTATGTATTATCTATTTATTAAAAAAATTACTAGTTATATATTTACAAATTATATTATTTTTAAATTCTCATTTAGGTCATTATAGTAATGTAAATTTTAATTTAATCTTATTATATTTGCATTGCTGAAGAAAAATTAATGTGCAAAGCACGTGCACCTTTACTAGTGGGTGTATATATATATATGTATAATAACTCCTATAAAATCTCTTAACTATCGAGTGGTCAAGCACCCGTGAACAATATCCTTGGGGAAAGAGAAGGTATGGTGCCTAATTTTTGGCCTACACTAAGCATAAATGTAAGAGATTTGGGGAATTCACTCCTTAAGCTTGTAAGAACATGAGGGAAAGTGCTGTTATTTGTGGGTTCTTCACCTGTACCTTTTTTTGTTGTTGTTGTTCATGCCTTAGTTTCTCAGAGTTGAGGCTCATTGTCTCTATCTCTGTTGTAGGCCTGTGACCACAGGCTTCCTCATCTATTTGTTTTGAATTTTTTGATTAATTTTATACAGGAAAAGTGGAAGTACATAAATAATCAAACAATGAAAAAGAGGATTAGAGCTCAGGGATTGAGGGTCAATCAAATAAAAAATGGTTTTGGAACATCTTCCTTGAAGGGTAACTCCATTACTATTCGCCTCCTGATGAAATGATAGAAAATAGGCCCTCGAACCACTGTGCTCACGCCTGAGATCAATTCTAATCTCTCTGCAAATTTTTGCAGGCACTAGTCACCTCGCAATTGGTTGAACCAAAGAAAGAAAAGTAGTCATGAAGACATTATGAAGGTTTGGACTTCAACATCATCGTGTTTTGGTACCAGTAGGCACCAATAAAGCCATTACCATCTACCCAAATGGTCATGGACAAAACCTAGATTCATTATACCTAATATGAAATAACTATCATCATGTATCCTTCTATTGGAGCCTTCCTTCTTCAGAAATTCTCTTAACTTTTCACCACTCGCCATCATCACTTCATTGTATTAAAATATCATCACAACTTACTATTTGTTAACAGCACTCTGTGGACAGAGTTACCTATGGAATCATGATATATGTTTACTAATTAAAAAATCATGCTAGCTGTTGGTGGGAGAATAGGCTGCCCATCTTTTCTTAGGTTGACTCTCTTTAACAGCTTTTTGCTGTTTTGGATATGAAAGGAAACTATATTATTATTTGGAAATTAGGTAAGTGAGTACCTTGTACCAAAAATCTCTATTACTCTTCCTTCAGTTAAGTAGTCAGAAAATAACGTGAAAAGATGTTGGGAGGTCTTTGATCTACCATGGTTTTATGCCTTCATAATGGGTCCGTGATTTTGGTCCTATCTTTTGTTCGTATTTGGCTACCTAGAGTCCTTAGATGGTTTTGTCCTTTTATTTCGCTTTCATTCTTGCTCGCTTTTGATCTATAACTCTCATTTCTTTTGATTGTTTTAACAAAATTATCTTTGTTACCGATCAGAAAAATAAATAATTGAAGTATATGAAAGATGATGCTCCATCCCTTTAGTTCTCTACTCTAATATGTTTGATGGTGTTGGCCAACCTCTATGACTCTCAAGTTATCCGTTTCACTAAATAAACCTATTTTCACTTTTGCCACCATCTTTCGTAGATTATTCTTCCTTTTAAGTTTTATCACATTTTTTTTAATAGTTGTATCAGTGGAGCATGAAACTTCTGCAACAGCGGAAGACCTTCTTTCTTGATGGAAGACTACCCAGTTACTCACCAAGCAACTCCAAGAGTTGAAGACTGTCCTAGCAATGGTTGCTGTAGAAGTGAAAGGCAAAATGCCGTTTTTATTCCAATGTCCTTTTGTTACAAGTCAGATATGTTCATTTAGTTACTTGGGGGTGAAACCTCAAAATATGCAATGAAAACTTGCTTTATTTCCTCCAAATCTTCTCTCACTAGCTCAGACTTAGTAGAAAAAAGAATGCTGCAGACTTAGTTATATTGTGGAGATTTTCTAGGAATCTCTTAAGAAAACTGACCTGCCATTTTAGATTTGGGATTCTGAGAAGGTGAAAGAGAAAGTAAAAGGTTCAAGTGGTGTTATCCAACTGACAGAACAACAAGTTGAACAAGAATAGATGAATTTGTTAAGTCGATACAACTGAGATTTGGAATGTTCAGTTGAATCCTTTTGGGTTTTATCATACCTATAACATGACAAGAGTCTTGATCTGAGCCAGTCAGCAAAGTCAAGTTTCAAAATTTGAAAATCAAGTGGTACAGGACAGATCAATCTTCAGCTACACATTTGAGGGATTTGTTCAAGAAAACAGTCTGTTGCTGGGGATCTGGAATCTTGAGGAAACTGTCGAGAAGTTGAATTAGGAACTCATTTGGTCTCGATTTTTTCTGAGCTGCTCTTTGCAGGTTCTTGTAGAGCTTTAGTCTTGCACTTGTTCTACATATAGTGGAAAAGAGCAGATGCAGTCTCCTAATTTAACCACTTTCAACTTCAAAGCCATGTATCGGTTTCATTACTAAAATTATGTAAAAACAAGTGCAGTAGGATTGGCATTCATTTTCTGATTTTCTCATCTTGTTCTCTAATTCTTGATTTTAACTTTTTAATTGACAGACATGTTTGTCGTTCTTGCCCTTTCCTATAAATCTTTTGTGCTTGCTATCTCAAATTCAGCAACTCTCCCCTAACCCGCTCCTCAGTGATTATCGGGTTTGATCCCCGGACAACAAGGGGCGGTTTTCAGTGAGCTCTTTCTTGCGGTCAATGAATATTGGGCCTAGTATTCCTTTTCCTCGTTAGACTATGTGGATCCCATCGGTCCCCTCTAAAGTTTCTTTTTTCTTGTGGACTACGATTCTTGATAAAATTCTAACTAGTAATCACCTAATGAGTAGAGGCTGGTGTCTACCTAATAGATGTATTATGTGCCTTAGTGCAGAGGTGTCAGTGGATCACCTATTGTTGTATTGTCTGATCGCGAGAGAGGTGTGATTGTTTTTCCTTTCACAGCTTTGCATCCCTTGGATGGCTGGATCTTCCCCTGATTCCTCTAGAGCTTCTTATCTTGTTGACTTTCAAGGTCGTTCCCTCTCTAGTGGGGTCAGTTTGGCCTCTTCTTCCGCAGGTGATTGCTTGGACCTTGTGGAAGGTGCGAAACAGGAGGGTATTCAAGGATTCATCCTTGACCATCGCTAGGATCCAGTCGCGAGTGAGATTTCTAGTTTTAGCCTAGGGTTTCGGTTGGGAGCGACAATTTGGATCGTTGGAAGAGCCTTTTTGACTAGTTCCTGTTTGATGTAGTTGCTTTTCCATTTCGTTGTTTTATTTGCTTTTGTGTTTTCTCCTGGTTTACTTTTGGTGAACCTAGAGATACTTGTTTTGGATATTTCTCTAATATATATGTTAGTTTGTTTACCGATAGAAAAATGATGGTGTGACACACAAGGTTTGAAATTGCATTTATATAAGAAATTTCGGTCCACCAATCAAAATTTCAAAAAAATTGGATTTCTCACCGAAATTTTGGAAAATTTTAAATATTTTCACCAAATTTCACAAAAAATTGGCCAAAATTTCAGAAAAGTTTGGTGGAAAATTTCGGTTTTAATGAAAATTTAATATATTTATATAATATCATTATTATTATTATTATTTTAAAATTTAAAATTTTCAAAATTTCATGAAATTTCAGTATATATTTCGGAATATTTCGCTATTTTATTAAAAAAATAAATTAAAAATAAATTCCAAAATTTCGGTCGAAATCTGCCAAAACAAAATTGAGTCTTGAGAAGAGGACCCCAGGGTCCTCTTCTAAGTTGACTGCAATGTCCCCCCCCCCCCCCCCCGGTGTCCCTTTTAACAGCTCTTTAACCATGGTTAAACTTGATTAAATTAAAATTAGTATTTTTGTTTTTATAAAAACCATGGTTAGATTGCTTAACCCTAGGAGGTGAGTGAATCTAACCATAATTGATAGATGATAAAAAGGGGGCATGGACGAATCAGATCACGGGGTCAGCTTCTAAGCTGACCCTGGGGTTCATTTTCCATTCCATTTCCCAATAAAATTTAAGGGATTTCGATTTCATTGGGTGGGAACAAAACTGAAATTTCACGATATTTCTCTGGGATTTCAAACCTTGGTGCCACATATCCATGGAAATAAAAATTGCCAAAACTGATACGAAACATGCGATATGTATAGGTATCGGTAGTCCTCTATACGATATTTATACTAATACGAAACGGGCGATACATATCGTTTATTAGTTATTTATGTTTTAATTCATTGTGTAATTGTAATTGTGTTTGCTACTTATTTTTGAGTTGCTTCCCATTACTTTATATTTGGTTCCTATAATTCATTTGATTTTTTATTTTCGTGAAAAAAAAAAATTATATTTATCGTTTGAAACCGATACGTATAGGTTTCGGTTGGGACCGATACATTCCCTGAAACCGTTTTTTTAATCCTTGCACATATCTGGAAATTTGTGCATATGCTGATTTCCACCATCCAATGAATGGAGAAATCACTTAGGTTGGGCATATAGCCTGAACATTGTACCAATTGTATGATTATAGCCTTCTTGCTATTGGTTTGTGCTGGGATAGTTTATTGAAACATATGCAATGATCTGGAAAACAGTTCACCATGTAGACGGTTGGGATTTCCATTCAGTGTGTTCCTTGGACAATGGCTCATCTAAAAGGTCACCTAATCAATTGGAGAGTCCCGGTCAACAAGCACATACACTGATTTGGTGGGTAGAGATTTTGTGCAATGCTTTCAAAGCACCACTCTGCTTATTCTCAATTCCTCTTACAGAAATTTGAAGTGCTAATTTCACCGTTTCAAAAATTTTAGGGGATTTGATATTAATATTTAGGGAATGGTATTTTTGCAAGCTTTTCAAGGCTTGCAACAATAGAAATGTAACTTAGACGAGGTCACACATATTGCTGCCATCTACAATATCAATATTGAAAAAGAGCATTAGTCCCCTCCTCGGCTGAGGAGGGGACTATTCCCTGTCGTCCTCACAAAGCCCCTTTGAGCTATGGTTTACTTGTTTTAACCCCTGTGGTTAATTTTCCTTTTAATTTTTTTTCTAAAAAATAAGGTTAGATGCTTTAACCTAAGGGTTAGTGAATCTTAACCTCAGTTACAAGGAATAAAAAAGGGGACACGTGGCACAAAAAAGGGGGATGAGACGGTAATTCACCTCCTCTGACTGAAGAGGAGGTGACATTTTCTTTGATAGTTTGATACTTGTCTAGTTGTCTGAATTAAGAGTGCAGGCAGGTGTCCTAATCTGCGAGTATGTCTTGGTGTCTGCTACGATCAAATTTTCAGAAAGTGAATCGTCTTTGTTACATAGAAAAGAGAAGTAGCATACTGTCTATCATATATAGGCAAAAATTAAAAAATTCCATATTTTGTCATTAAATGGAAAGAGTGATTAGAATCCTCTGTCCAAACATATGGACAGTTTATTTGTTGAAGGAGACATGACATCACATTATCAGAAATTAGACGGTCCCATACACACTTTGAAACGCCAATATACATGAATTAAAATTTTATGAGAGATGCTAGTTATTTGTTTTTATATTTACTGGAGTCGGTAGATGCTGATTATTAATGGTGTTCGGTTTCTTCTGATTTAGTCAGACTTATGAGTTATCAATGAAGTGGCTCTGACTAGTGGCTGGTTTCCTGCTGCCTGGATTGCATCTTATGATGGAGGTGTCATTCATGTGGGACTTAAGACTCATCCCCAGGTGTCCTGCCTACCCTATATAGTTGATGTGGCCTGCAATGTGGCCCAGTAGCATGCGAGTAGATACTTGTGCGGCCAATATTTTAAAGTTCAAGGGGCAATGTACAAGGTGGGATGCACTTTCTAGGAAGCTCGTTTCTAGGGGTGTTTGGGCTGAGCCGGGCTTGGCCAAGCTCTGCTCGGCTTGAAAAGGGGGTAATCTAGGCTCGGTCCGAATCTCGGCTTGAAATGGTGTTCGAACCAGGGTTTAAAAAATCGGTTTCGGACACTATATCGGACATGGCCGAAACCGATACGTAACGCCGTTACGTAACGGTTTCGGCCGTTATTTTATTTATTTTTTCTTTTTTGCTTAAAAAAAATCCAAAAAATCCCAATAAATAGAAAAAAAAACACATGTAATAAATGAGTAATAAGATACTTCTAAAGCCAATATGAAGCTCAAAATATAGAAATAATGAAATTAGATGGGTCGAGGGTTGAAACATACATAGAATCCAGTCCAGACTCCAGATAGGTAGATACACACTGCTATGAATCAAATCCCAAATCAAGTTGTTAATCAACAAAAAACAAAAGGATTTTCAGAAAGAAGGGTAATAGGTAGAGAAGAAGAGAGGAAGCAAAGATGAGGTTTTAGAACGAGTTTAGGGATTTTCGGAACCTTTTATAATGTCAAAATCACGAACGAGTCCTACGCCCGAAACTGTTACGTATCAGGCGTATCGCCCGATACTTTAATGGTTTCGGACGACACTTTTTTTTTTCCTGAAAAACAGTGTAAAGGCATGGTATCGGGGGCATCCTTTCTGATAGCTCATAACTGGAATAGAAAATGAAGCTAAAGCTATTCATTCTATAACTCCGAACTGTCTTAGCTACTAGTACAAAAAGACCTTAAAGGCCTTTAAACTGACTATTAAGCAGCTTTCTTAAAGTACCTCAGGTGGTTTTGTCGTTTTTATATTTGCGTAGGTGATGACTGAACGCCGATGTGGTTCCTCATTCCTTTCTTAAGTGCTCAAAACCTCTGGGGCTTTGCTGCCATGTTATGTGGAAGCCAACCAACTCTTGTCTAGTATCCATTCTGAGGGGAGCAAACACTAAGAAAAGGTGAGGGACGATGCCATCGGCACAAGAAGGCAGTCATCAGTTCCGGTAAGTTGGATGGCGTGCCGTACCCTTATGGGGGTGTGGATTCCGAAACTGCTGTAATAGTTGAGTCAAGACAACCACTGCGGAAACAGTGTGGACAAAGTTAGACTCGGCAAGCTAAACCTAAATTGCGACGTTGGCTCCATACCCCTAATAAAAATGGTACCAAAGGTCAGGTTTTGTTGCTTTTGTTTGTAGAGTTGTTATACAGAGAGGATCGCAGGGGAAAAGAAAGCAAGGGAAGGGCCTTTATTTGTCCTTTTTTTTGGGGCGGCCCTTACTTCATTCATTTCATGAATTGCGGACCGAGTTAGCTCTTCAAGGAAAGGTACGAGCTTGACTCCATTCCTTTCAGGAATGGCGGCCCTCAGCTTCACCAGCTCTTATGAGTGATCTAGGGCTGGTTTTTTCATTTTTTTTTAAGGCCTTACTCCATTCCTTTCAGGAATGGCGGCCCGGTTTAGCTCAAGCTCGAGCTCAAGCTCAGAAGGAGAGGGAGGGGGAGGGAAAAAGAGATTTTCTTATCCTAGCTTTAGGGGGAGGACCCCCCGAAACCCCCCCGCCGCTTAGCTCCCCAAGCCAGAGCTATAAACGAGCTCCGCTCCCTCGCTCCCCGGCGGGAACCTCTGTAAAAAACTCGCTCAAACGGAAGCTCCAAAACTCCCTTCGGTCCAAGGGGGAGGTGAAATTGAGCTGGAAGGGTAGCCCTCGTCCTCTTGGCTGATTGAGTTGTTGTTCCATTAGTCCGGGGAGCTAGAAGTATAAACGAATATCAACAAGATACTATAAAAAGAGGCGAAAGCCACCAATATAGTAAAGCAGTGAAGGACTCTCCTTAGAGAGGACTGAACTCGCTAAGCTACTAAAGGAAGAGCTACTCTACTATAGGAAGGGGCTGCCCTTACTCTATTCCTTGATAGGAATAGCGGGCAGATAACAAGAAAAAATTCTCCTTGTTACATCTCTTTTATCTCCTATTTTGTGAAGGTCTCTCTAAAGAGAAGATTGAACTCACTAATCGATTAGCTCAACTCATAGCCCCATTCACTCGAACTTCAGACAGGTCGAGTGCACGACGAGTTGGGGCACTCCCAACATTATTCGTTTCAAGCTTTTCGTACTCCCCATCTGTTGATTGATAGGATCCGCAAACAGGCAGGTACCCAGGCATTTCCGAATCCGTAGTAGTAGGTTTTCATGTTGGGGATCTTCAGTCTGTCTTTCATCAAGGCTCTTTGTCAAGTGAGGGTTTAAAGGCAGGATTCGAGTGCTAGGGTTTAGCTTTCTCCATTACATATCGGACGATACGTAACGGTTTCGCAGAATTTGTAAACCATGGTTCAAACTGCTCGACCCGAATTCAAATAGCTGGCTTGAGCTCGGCTTGGCTTGAGCTCAGCTTGTATTATTTAATAAAATATTTAAAAATAAAAGAATCATATTTTAATTAATTATATAATAATAATATATATAAATAATATTTTATTTTTTTATATAATATTCATGCCGAGCCAACTTCGAGCCGAATTAAGCCTCAATCGGGCCGAGCTTCGAGCCGTCTCGAATCAAATAGGGGTTAGCCCGAAGTAAATTCAACCTTGGTTGTTCGACCCAGCCTGACCCGATTGAGCCTAAAAATCAAGTTTGAGCTTGGCTTGATCGGGCTGGGCCGAGCCAAACAACCAAGCTAACCCGGCTCGTGTACACCCCTACTCGTTTCCTAGACTTGCTTTTAGGGCTGCACTCAAGCCAAGCTACCTCATTGGCTCGACTCAGCTCGGCTCGTTTGAGCCAAGCTCAAGCTAGCATTTCAAACTTGAACAAATCAGGCTTGAGCCAACCTGATCTTAAGCTAGCATTTCATCTCGTATTTTCGTATATGAATGTATTAATTTTCTATGATAAACACTTTTATTAAAATCATGTAAAATTTAACAAAATAATTCCGTGAATCAAGCTTGAGCCAACCTGATCTCGTCTCGGCTTGAAAAAAGTTTGAGCTCTAATGGAGCTCGAGCTCGATCAAGCTTGTTCAAGCCAAGCTCAAGCCTAAACTTACGAGCTCGAATCAAGCTCAAGCCGAGCTTGGCTAAGCTTCGCTCAAATACATCCCTTCTCACTTTCCAGAAAGCTTGCTTTTATCATGTCCAATTTAGTGGTCAAATGGGCTATGTATGTAAGAAGTGATGGGATAGACCCGAGTCTAAAGCTTAGGGTGTAGATCTTGAGCAAGTATCGTTGGATTGAAACCTAAGACACCTACTTCTCCACAAATATCTCATGTAAGATGAAAATTAAGATATGGTTGGCCATTCTAATGTTATGGGAATGAGACACCTATATCTCGCTTCTCGTTTCGTAAGGATTTTTGGAGCCTCACTTCCCTCTTCTTGCTTTTGCTTCGCTTCTCTTTTTTGTTTCTCACTTTGGTAAGTATGATCTGAACCACTGATAGCTTGCTGTGTTAGTTTCTTCTAAGCTCAGTAATAAATAGCCTGAACACTTGAATTTTGATCTTGCAGGTTACTGCCTATTTCTCGGATTTATAATTGATCGCTTACACCATTATCTTCAAAAACTAGTTAGATTGAAGACTGTAGGTGGAACTTCCAAACAAGAAGTTGAAAAACTTCAGAAAGAGCATCTGCAGTTCAAAGAAAAGGAAGATAAAGCTTCCAAGGAAATAAGGCTGCTCCAGGAAGAAATATCCAGCCTAACAGAGAATTTGAAGAAACTGAAATTGGAATCCGAAGAGAAGGATAAACAGGTCCTCTCTGCTGAAGCTCATGTTGCTGCCCTTCAAAAACAAGCAGAGGACCTACTTCTCGAATACGACCATCTCTTAGAGGACAACCAAAATCTTCGGAGTCAGGGTCTAGGATATAGGACTTGAGAGACATTGGAGGAACACTGGCCATTCAAGTCACTGGAGCTATTTTGATTGCTGATAGTTTTTATCAAACTTCTCCCGGATTGCACCCGAATGGATCACGGATCAGCAGCTTCTTATGGGAGAATTTTCACCAAATGTTGAAAAATTTGTAATTTTCTCAAATCTTGGAATCCCCTCTGTACCGCTCTTGTGTTTTTTTTGCAGATTGAGGTGAGGTGATTTGAAAAGACGAATTCCTGAGATTGTAGACAGAGTTATGATTTTTTCTGAAACAGATTAAATATGGCCTGAAAGTTGAAATGTACCTATGAAAGCTGAGAGAAGAGTGGTAGTGAATAACTTTGATTTCTTCATGTTTTTTGAGCTTTACAAGTTTTAAATGGTTTGAGCAATTTTCATTGCTGCTTTTCTTTTTTGTAGATGCAGTATCTTATGAAATGGAAATGCTGGTAACTGTATTTGATAGGGCTTGCTTCTTCCATATTTGAACAGGAGTCTCAGCTGCAGTTGCTTTCTGCACTGCATTTGAAAGCAGTAGCCTTTTAGTAGCAATTGTGTCTTCTTAGGCTTTGAATTTCCGAAACTATATATTTTGCCCATATCTAGAACTATGACAGGGTGATGCTCATAGCTGTTTGATAAATTTCTTGGATTTGATGTAAGCTGAGACTAGGCCTAGATCGTCGGTAGCCTAGCCTAGCTGCCCGGTCTGTCAATACGCTATGCTTCTGTGATGGGCTTTGGGTCTGCTTAACCATTACCTGGATTTACAAGGCCTGACCTTCGATAACCTCGATCTTCTGGATTTACATATCATGTTCTAATTTTTGGATTTTAAAGTAATATCAACATTGGGGTGGCAATTTCTAACAAAACTAGTCATCCTGCCCAACTTTTCAGGGTTCGGACTGAGGTTTTGGGTCCGAAAATTTGGTTTAGAAACAGATTTTATAAGTAATTTTCTTTTTATATTTTAAAATTTACATATCAATTAATTATATTTTTTTCAAACAAGTTAGATGGATGGGTTCGGGCTGAGGGGTCCCTTAAGGTTGAACGTATTCCTACTGAAACATTGTCCGATCAAATGCCCTAAGCTTTTCGAATTTAGCAGATTTTTTACCTCGTGTTAGGAAAGGAGGATCCACACAAGAGTTTTTTGTGGGCCCAAAAAGAGTTTCACTCAAATGCGTAATGCATACCCAAGGGTGGCTCACACATGATGCATATTCTACTTATATATATATATATATAGGGAAGGATACTAATGAGTCATGCTATATATATATATTCTGTTCCCCAAGCATTTTTTATATGGATTTATGCCAAAATGCTTTTGTTGTTACTTGTTAGATAACAGATACAGAATCCAACTTATAGCCTTCACAATAAATCCATTGTGTGTGTGCTTAGATTATCTCCTTGACCCCCCAAAAAAAAAAAATCAATGGGCTTCTCTTTCTCAATGATAGAGGATGGATTTCACATCTAATTTGAGTCCCCAACTTGTTTTTTATCTAGTCAAGTGAGTTTGGATGAAACCCAAAAACCTCAGAGGTTTTGATTCACAGCAACATCCAGTTGGGTCAATGGCTTAACCAGAAATGCCCTTTCTTTCAAACATTTGATCAAATCCATGACCTCGAGCTTCTGATACAAAGCTACAATAAAATTGATTCACTGGTTTGGACGAAAATCCTTATTAAAATGGTTGAATTTTCCATGAACTGTCGACCTCCTTTCACCCAATTGAGCTACGGCTTGATCAAACGCTCTTCTATATTGATCATCTTAGGTATATTCCCGATCAATCCTCTCTGGACATGCAAACTCATTTAAGTTGAGATCCAACCCCATGACCATAAAATTTGGCGTACGCACCATGAGCGCAATTGAGCTATAGGTGAGACCCCAAGTGAGCAACTATTTCTTATTTACATACTGTTACAGATGTAGGCGCTTTTAAAAAAAGCTGGATCAAACCCATGACCTGAAGCGCGCAATATCCAATTGAGCAATTAGCATGAGCTCAAATCTCCTTTATCAAGGCTGTTAGAACGTCTGAATTTTTGAAAATCTGACAAATAGGAAGTATAGCTTTGCACTTGAAGGCTCACCAGTAGTCACCACATGAGCAAACCCCATTCTTGAAGTGATGGAAGCGCTTCATGTCCCTCACTATAATCTCTCTGTTCACAATCTTGGAAATGAATTTGGTTGCTTCATGACAATCCCCACACACCCTAAGGTTCTTTGTGATCAGGAGTTTGGTCCCTGGTCCTGTGTTTAAGAGCCCAAAGGCAATAGTAAGTCTCTCACTGTGATTACACAACATCCTCTCCTTCACTTCCTCTTCAATATCATGCAACACAAACTCAGTCTTTGGGAGATAACCCATGGCTCTCATCTCATAATCTAACCTCTCCAACATTGCTACAATTTTCTCATGTTGAGGGTGGCTCTTATCCTCCATTAAAAAGGCGTGAAGCTTCCCATTTACTTCCACTACACTATAACCAGGTACCTTCTTCATCCCTATCTTCTTCATCACCTTCCTCACCCCAGCAACTTCATCCCACTTCTTTGCTGCGGCAAAGAAATTTGAAACCAAAGCATATATCCCTGGATCATCTGGTTTCAGCTCAAGAACCTTCTTTGCCGCTATCTCTCCAATCTCCAATTTCCCATGATTACGGCAACCTGCAAGGAGGGCAGCCCAAATTGCCACCCCTGGTTTATTCACCATGGATTCTATTAGTTTGTGAGCTTCTTCCACCTGGCCTGCACGAGCCAAAAGATCAACAATACAAGCATAATGCTTCTCGCTAGGCTGGATTTTGAATTCTCTAACCATGAGATCAAACCAGTATCGGCCTTCTTCGACTAAACCTGAATGACTAAAGGCCGATAGAAGGGAAG
Source organism: Tetracentron sinense (assembly GCA_015143295.1). Taxonomy (NCBI): domain Eukaryota; kingdom Viridiplantae; phylum Streptophyta; class Magnoliopsida; order Trochodendrales; family Trochodendraceae; genus Tetracentron; species Tetracentron sinense. The sequence goes on from CM026566.1 coordinate 19,858,631, forward strand.
CAAGGGTTGCATGATCTGGTTTTATCTTTGTTTCCTTCATCTGGAGGAAGAGTGCAAGAGCTTCCTTTCCACATCCATGGATTCCATAGCTAGCGATCATTGCATTCCAAGAGATTGAGTCCCTTGAACTTATCCGATCGAAAAGGAAATGTGCGGTAGAGAGGGACCCACATTTCGAATACATGTCAATCACTGCAGTACCTGAGACTGTATCAAAATCTAGCCTCCTTACAATATATCCATGAATAGATTTTCCCAATTTCAAAAACCCAACCTGGGAACATGCTAGAAGTGCACTCACAAGTGATACCAAATCCGGTTTCACTCTACAACTCTGCATCTGTACCAACAATTCAAGTGCATCCCCTGCAAACCCATTTTGAGCAAAGCCAGATATTAATGCACTCCAAGAAACAACATTCCTATAAGGCATCTTGTCAAAGACACGGGAAGCAAGCTCCAAAAGCCCATTCTTTGCATACATGTCAACCAGGCTAGTTTCAACTACAACATCCACTGGAAGATCTCTTCGGATTATATACCCGTGAATAGAAAGACCCATTTTTGAATTCCCAAGACTTGCACAAGCCTGAATCAGACCTACCATCACAATCCCATCTGCTTTTATTTCCTCTATTTGCATCCGCCGATAGATATTTACTGCTTCAATTGCCCGGTTGCCATTCACATAACCCGTTACCATTGTAGTCCAAGAAACAATATCCCTTTTTGGCATTCCATCGAAAACCGCCATTGCTTCATCCATCTTCCCACACTTTACATACAAATTCAGAAAAGAGGAGCCAACAAAAACATCATCCTTGTACCCAAAATCAACCGCTTGGCTTCGAACTTCTTCGCCAGTTTTCAAATCCAACAGGCTAGCACATGCTTTGATTGTGACTGTAAAAGTTGAGCTATCAGGTCTAATTCCTTCTCGAATCATCCGGCGATAGAGATTTAAGACTTCAACCGGGGAATCCTTCCGAGAATAGGCAATGATCATGGCATTCCAAGTGGCTATTCCTCGTTGAGACGATTTTTCAAACACCTTGCGAGCTGATTCAACATCACCTGTTCGAGAGTATGACGCTATTAGTTGGCTGTTGGAGTCTCCATTGCTGAAAATTCCTGTCAAGATCATGAGGGCATGGATTTGGGCAACAGATTTCGTGCCTTTGCAGGCTGAAAGAAGAGATTTGGGGCCTTGAGGCCATGGACATAACCACATCTATAGCTGAAAAAATTCAAAAAAACCAGAACTTCCCGCGTCTTCGTACATAGCCGTTGCAGAAGTGGGACACTAACGGCATTACGCATCTTATACACTACCCTTATGCCTGGGTCGGGAAGGGAACTACAAAATACCCAAACCCGGACCCGCTTTCTGAATCCAAATGCATACGACCCGCCCGTTTACAATACTTCCTGGGCTGGAAGGGCTGCATTACTGGGCCGACCCGAAGTCAGTTCGTGGCCTATCCCGGTTTATCTACACGGCCCATCCTCAATTCTATATCGTTTATAGCTGAGATGGGTAAATTGTTTCCACAAGGGACCCAATTGTCCAATCCAAACAATACCTTTGAATCATCTCCTATGAATATGATCCATCTTATTACTTTGTGTATTAATAGGGGTGCCAATGGAGTGGATTGGGTCGGGTCCTGATTCGGCTAGCGAACCCTCAACTGGAACTTGACCAGTATATAAACTGGGCTGAAAAAGGCAAATTCAAACCCAACCCAATAAGGCATTGTTGACCCACCTAACCTAAGTTAAAGAAACATTTAAGCTTAATATTAATAGCTTTTATAAAATTATTAATAAATTAACTTAATATTATTGATCCGCCGGGTAAGCAGCGGGGAATCTAAACCATCCCCATTTTAAACTAGATGAAAAAGGAACAAAAACCAAGTCTCATATGTTTTTGTGGTAAAGAGGTATTCCCTTGAGATTAGGCAATTCTTAAAAGAGATTTACTAGGCTATCCTACATTATGTAGAGGAACGTCATTAGAACTAAAAGACATCTTAAAACTATCTGCTAGAGCCTTCTGGGCTAGAGAATGAGCATAAAAGTTTGTTTTGATGGCCGAAATATCTAAATTCGGCTAAACGGAATGAACACCGAAGCTGAGAGATGTTGCAGATGATAGATTCAATTTCCTAGTGATAATGGTACTTGCAGCCATTCAGGAGACCGATAATCTCTTTTGCATCAGATTGCACCAAAACTAGAAGTCAAGTGTTGGATAGAGCAGTTTGAAGAGCTGCGGCCTCGGCAACTCTAGCTGATCCATCACGTTGAGGCCTTCACAATGTACAACATTCATGAGAAAATCTATAACCTGATAAATCTGAACCAAACAACACCTTAAACTTTTTCAAAATAATTAATAGAAGATTTGATTATCCTTCATACAAATTTTTCTTCTTCTTTTTCCCTAAAAAATGTCTCATTTATCTCTGGTTAGTTGTTAGGGTTAATTAGTGCAAAAAGTGGACCCTCCATTTGCATTGCTCAAGGAAAACTTGTACCAATATATTGAGAGCTCCTTTCAAAGAGTTGAAGTAGGAACCTCCTAGTGAGGAGTACACCTTCACCAATGGCAATAGTGATTCTCTATTATATAATATCTCATTGCACTTTTGACAAAGTGATTTTACAAGTAATAGTAGCCATACTACTCTTGAAATTTTATTTTCTTATTGAAAAACTAACACATATTGTTGCTTTTCCACGTAACTTTTGCAATCAGTTGAAGGCTTGAAGCAACACAATTTTTTCTTTTACAAAAGCTATTGCTTTAATTGATTGTAAAAACAATGAGAAAAGCAACGTGTTGCTCCTACAATGAGAGTTAAGTACAATTTTTGACTTTTGAGAGTGAGGGTGGCATTCCCTTAAGTTGCACTCATAAATTACTCATCATGAAGTGCAAATAGGTTGACGATTCTTGCTCATTAATACATGTCCAATATGCATATCTTGAGTTGGTATGGAAATGAGATCTCCTATAGCTCAAGACAAGAGATTCATATAAGAAAACATAAGTAAATGAGTCTTCGCTTGACATGAGCCTCCAAAGATCTCAAGCCTCCAAAGATGAAGGTACATGATGAACAACCATTTGATCCCCATCAAAGTTTGCAATCCCTTACGAACTAATGGATACAAATACGTAGAACCCAAAAATCCAAGTTCACAGTGTTGTGAATAGTGCGGAGAATATGTGACTAGTGCCTGTTGTCATGGCCGTAGTTATTTCCCCAACCTTTGACCATGCAACACTCGTGTTAGAGTCCGTCCTAGACGAGTCAACCTTACCCTGAAGCTAGTAAGAGAGAAGTAGGAACACTCTATGGAAGAATACTCACTCTATTACTTAAGAAGATTTACACTTGGATGGATTGTTGGATACTTGGATTGGATGATCACAAATGAGGGGGTGTTTCAAGAAGTCGTGAATAGTTTGGGAATTAATCAAGTAACAAAAAAGTCACGTATTATTCGGGAATTTTTAAAAAAATCGGAGAACTTTGTTACAATGGGCCAATGTAATATCAGGTGTTCAAACTCCATTTTGGTACAGATGCTCCAAGCCATTGCACAAAAGATGAAGATGATGCATGTTATCATCTGCCTTCTCACACATGCAACACATGTTTGGAAGTTGCATCCCTCTGCTTCTGCAGTGGTTGATTGTCTAATTATTGTCCAGGACCAACGTCACACAAAAACTTGAACCTTTTCGGAGTCATGTGGGAACTCTAGATTTTTCTGAGCGTTGGCACCCTCACCAATATTGTATCCTCCAACCGTAGATAGCTGTAAAAGTCTCTAGTCATGCCTTGGAGTTGCTTGTCCAATCTTAATGGTCATCTCTGTCTGAAACGATGTGGGCCCTATCAAGCTTGTCTAAAAAGGCGCACACATTCCTCAAATCTCTCCATCCCTGAGATTCTTGAGATATATTGGGTTTCACACCACTTCGCTGTTCCTCCGCTCAAAAATATTGCTAACCAAGACCTCTTTCAAAGGAATGAGTCTACAGGTTTAGGAACTCCTCACAAAGTTGACTGACCCCACACCAGATGTCTTCCCAAAACCGAAACCAAAACCTAGCACCTGCACAAACCATCAATTCCATTTTCTCCATGAATTAGTAATCAAGATGCATATATTAATAAACATGAGAAAGAAACATGACTACAAAACAGTTGCTCATGCTCACTCATAATTCCTCTCCAGAGCCCAATCCCATAGGAGGAAGAGCTCTGAATAGTCTCCCAATGAATCTAGAGGTCTCAGGGTTTTTTTTCATGCTTTTTGCTTATTGTTCTTCTCTTTCTGTCTTCAGTTTACTACACCTTTGTAAACTTTTCACTTTTTGTATCTCTCTCGATTTTTATATCTTTATGATTATCGATAAAAAAAAATGAATCTAGAGGTCTCGAATTTGACCCTGATGACTCTCCTCTTTAAGGGTAGTTATCATTCAGGGTACAGATTGTGGATGTTCACTTTTGGTATACCAAAAGATATGTTTATCATTGAACAGTTTTAACATCTGCAGTAAGGAAAAGTGACATCAAACAAAACTTCTCCTACAATACTAGGAAAGTACATTCCCAACAACCTTTTGGACTTAGCTTGCTGGCTAATTGAATTTGATCATAAAGTTTTCCAAATCCATAGCGTAACTTATGTAAAGAAATACTAATTTAACAAGTGGATTTATATAAGATTATCTGCACAAAGTGCCTTGATCACATGTTCTTCGCACCCTAAAGGTTAGCATGACAACATCCTTGATTTGGTTTTTCAGTTGTTGCTTGTCCTAACTCCTAAGGGAAGTGAGCTCCTTGTTGATGATTTAGGTGGTGATTCCCTAACTCCATATCTGGGAGTTAATGGGATTGTGGAGGGCTGAAATGGTAATATTCTTTTTGACTTATATATTTTTATTTATGGATAAAGACAGGAATTAGAATCTTCTCATGCATTTTATCACCATGTATGAGTTAATACTAAATGCTGCACAGTGTGCATTAGGTGATGCATGAAACTTAAATACCTGGTTTCAATATGCATTGTTATCTTCTAGGCAAGGAAGCATTGTCACCTTCTGCTTTGGAGATTAGCGATTGAGCTCCCTTTAGTTAGTTCTTTGGTTCTTCTCTTGCGTTGTCTAATCCTCCACACATACCTTTAGTTTAGTGTCTTCACTTCTATCGAGCTTTTAATTTGTTGGGTTCACTTTTTAATTCTTCATTTTAATTTAATCATCTTTGATCTTACTGCTATAGTATTTTATATTAAGTAGTAAGACATAAATGAATCAATCATCACCACAATCCTATAATTAAGCAGTAATCAACAATAATAGATATTTCTTATGCTAACGAAGTTTCATAAATAGTGGGTGCATTGTAGTGAAAGGAAATCTTATATGCTCTATACCAAAGGAATTTGATTACCCAAAAAATACCATAGTAATTTACCTCATTTGGGCAAATTTGAAGACACATTCATTAGTATTTTTTTTGTTTGAAAGAGGATTACTATTCACTCATCATGTGTTGCAGTGTAGTGAGATGATTTACTTGTAACTGGCTGCTGTTAAGTTTCTTGAAGATTTTTTTTCTCTCTTTTCTTCAAGGTCATTACAGAGAGCACTCGACAGAAGACTTTACCTTCTCCATGGTAGCACATATGGGGCTCCTGCCGGGAAGCCTGTCTGGCACTTTCCAGAAAAAGTTTATGAGACCGAAGAAACATTGCGTAAGGTAATATTTACAATGTTTCTTCTTCTTTATCTTCTTTTCTCTTTCGTTAGTAACTTGTTGATACCCAGTTTTTGAACCTTTAATTTCCAGTGTGCAGAGTCAGCATTAAAATCTGTAATTGGGGATCTTTCGAATACATACTTTGTTGGAAATGCTCCAATGGCTCATATTGTTTTACAGTCAACAGAGGATGCACCTGGCCTTCCATCTTTTAAGGTATCGGTCTCGCAAATCCCCTCTTCTTAAGTGTTGAACTGGTTATAGTCGAAATGCATATAACAGTTAGAGAACAGCTTCTGAGGCCGTACGGTCTCATACCTATCCAGAACCTTACACCAAAAGTTGGGATTCTATGTCACAAACAAGTAGGGTTTGAAAAACGATGATTAAGTTGTTTTTATTTTTTTTATTTTAACAAAACCCTAAAATCCTGTGTTTGTGGATAAGGTCCTGGGTAGGTAGGAGACCGTACGGTCTCAGACAATTTATCCTAATAGTTATGTTTGCTCTGGACATCCTTCTCCGAAAAATGACTAGTTGGAGCACTTCTGCTTGAAGTATAACTTCCCTTCAGAACCATGCGACCAGCTTATATTGCTTTGCCTTTGCAGAATATTGGTGCAACTCTTTTGTTCTTTGTTCCTAATCCCATGTTCTATCAATGTACATTTTTTTTCAAGTCTCAAGTAATTGCCACCAACAAGTTTAAGGTCGGAAAGTGCGAGGATCATGTATGGGTCACCAAGGATGAACTGATGGAGTATTTCCCAGAGCAAGCTGGATTCCTCAGCCAGATGATCATTAGCTGAGGCTATTATTCTTCCCCATCTCCATGGTCTAGGTAGGAACCCCAGAACAATTATTGTGCTTCAACGTTTGCGTCAAAGCTTCAAAAAGCTTGTTCAAGTAAAAAAAAGGCATGCATTTCAGCTGCAAGAGCGACATGAATTTTCTAGAGACAGCTGCAGTTTTTTTTATTACGATATGTTGTCCGATTTATTAAAAAAATCCTCTTACTCTCACCGGGGACATATCCTTGCTTTAACAGTTTTTTTTTTTTTGATTCAACTGTTAGGGTTTTCTTACAGGTTACTTTTACAACTAGTTAGAGCAACCACTTTATCTTAATCTTAATTTAGTAATAAGTTGCAAAAGTAACCCTTTGTAATGATGTGCCATTTCATCAGTGAGAGTAGGAAAACCTGGGAGTATGGCTAGCATGCCTCATTATCCTGTATCTGTATTCTGTGTCCATGCTGAAATAATGTAACGATGTTGTAACCTGGATTCTCTATAGTAAACGTGGTGAACATGCTAAGCCATCATTCCAATTGATCATGGAACCATCCAATGGATAAGACCATCTGAAACGTGGTTGATTGGTTAAACCTAGAAACTGGCTCGGTTGGTCAACAATATCTAATCTGAGCAAGTTTTGGGACACGAAATGTATGCTGTAGATGCATGGTGAAATTGCTATGGATTTTACGTTGTTTCTCATTTCTCCATGTTTTTAGTGTGCCCCTTATCAGTACCAAAAAAAAGTGTGCCCCTTATGATGCTTGCATATAGTTCATTTTCATAGGCTAGAGAGAGAGAGAGAGAGAGAGAGAGAGAGAGAGAGAGAGAGAGAGAGAGAGAGAGTCCTACATGCCTTGGTGGTAACGAACTATTTTGGGCAAGTCTCCTTCCATTAGGGCCGTTGAACAGAAGTAGGTAAGGTGTAGTTGGCTTTAGCTTTGGGTGTAAAAGACTCTTTTAAACTATACGACATCTCTCTCTCTCTATCTCTCTCCCTCTCTCTCTTTTCTGTGGGGCAGCCCAACCTCTTCTCACCTTCCACAACTTTTGAACTTTCGAAGATAAATTCTGAAACATTCTCAGCTCTCCCAGTAATCAAACACATCTCCATCTATTACCACTGGAGTCTCATGGAAGGAGAAACCCCACCTCCAGTACTGCCACCCCATGACGCCTCCTACTTCTTCACACCTTCACTTCCATCAACCTCACTGCACCCTCCTTCCCTTCTGCACCAACCCCACCAACAAGAGTCTCTAATCCCACCAGACATCGACTGGGTTAGCCTCCTTTCTGGTCCATTCGGATTTGGTGATCAAATTCCAGTATCATCAAGCACATCTGTAATAGCTGGTAATATAGGTGAACAAGAAAAGGGTCACAAGGATAAAGGGAAACTTCATAGGACGAAGAAAGTGTATCGACCGAGATTTGCCTTTCAGACGAGGAGCGCAGATGATATTCTCGATGACGGGTTCCGGTGGAGGAAGTACGGGCAGAAAGCTGTGAAGAACAGCATATATCCCAGGTGTGATAGTGGCATATATATAGATCAAAGATCAATATTGTTATACCAGTTGATAGCTCAACAAAATAACCAAGTCAGAATATTCATTACTTGGTGATTACCTCCAAATCACCATCTCCACCTTTAGTTATAATTCAATCTAGAGTCCATGGCCAAAATGAAAATCTCTCTCTGTGTGTTTATCAAGAAACCTTATAGGCATAAGATCAAATTTTCAGATCCTTTCATGGATAAAGCGGCGAGAAACACCCAGTTATGTAGCATGATTCGGTCCCTCATGAACCAATTGCGATTATCGAGCACAAAACAACACAATATTATGGGATACTTACATTCCCTTGCAACCTCTTCTAAAGATTAAGATTAAGTAGTAACAAAGTTAGCTAATAAGTGCTAATTAAATTGCTAGATGGTAACTAGTTGACATTTATTGTTTAACCGACTCCTCTTTAACTTGGTAAAACTTGTTGGCTTTGCTAAGTCTTGCCCAAGACAATGGAGATGTTGCTAACCACACAAAGAAAGCTAAACTTCAAAGAAGGCTACTACCTATTAAGAAGAGACACTCACTGTATTGGATAAAGGAATGCTTACAAATACTAGAAGTCTTTCTCCACTCAATGCCAAAACTATAGCTTATTCACTCCTATTTATAGAGTTTACATCATAAGTGAAATTGCAAGTGTACCCCTATTCTAGACTTTTCCATAAGACACAAGGGCAATGCCCTTTTAAACTTTCAAAAATTTCTTACTTTTCCAAGAGAATAATCTTCTAGAAAATCCTTGCATGTTCTCCGAGTCAAATGCTTATACCAAATTCTAGGAACTCTAGGAGTCTAGAGACATCATGAGGTTAGACTCTAGAAACTTCCAAGTTTGTGTTTCCAACACCCCCCTTCAAACTGGAAGTTCTCTCATTCCAAGCAATTCTCTTAGTCTCCTGAATGCATCAGTTAGCAAAGCCTTAGTAAAGATGTCCGCTACTTGTTCTTTGGTATCACAATACTCTAGTTTTTCTGTTTTCTGCTTCACATGGTCTCTTAGAAAATGGAATCTGGTATCAATATGTTTACTTCTTCCATGTTGTACCAGATTCTTGGCAAGTGCAATAGCTGACTTGTTGTCCACGTATATGATTGTTGATTCCTCTTGTAAATGATTCAACTCTTTTAAGAGATTCCTTAGCCATATTGCTTCACAAACTGTGGATGATGTCGCCACATACTCAGCTTCACATGTAGATAGAGCAACAATACTCTGCTTCTTAGAGCTCCATGTGAAAGCTGTGGATCCAAGGTAAAAAAACATACCCTGTTGTGCTTTTACGTTCATCTTGGTCACCTCCCCAATCACTGTCTGAGTATCCATATAACTCTGCATCCTCATTATAAGAATTAAAAAGTCCAAATTCTAAAGTTCCTGAAATGTACCTTAGGATTCTCTTCGCTGCAAGCCAATGAGATTCCTTTGGAGTTTCCATGTATCTACTCAGAAGTCCAACACCATAGACTATATCTGGTCTTATGATTGTGAAATATCTTAAGCTTTCAATCAAACTCTTGAATAAAGTTAAATCCACGGTCTTTCCTTCTCCTTCTTTTGTCAACTTCGAACCCATTGCTACAGGAGTGCTTACTGTGTTGCAGCCATCCAATCTGAATTTCTTAAGAAGCTCCATCGCATACCTTTTCTGAGATATGAATATACCATCAGCTTGCTGTCTCACCTCTATACCAAGGAAGTAGGACATAAGTCCACAATCTGTCATTTCGAATTCCTTGAACATAGCATGCATGAATTTATCGAACATCTCCTGGCTGTTCCCGGTGAATAGAAAGTCATCAATGTAGAGGCATGCTATAAGTAATTCTCCATGGTTGTTCCTTTTTATGTCGAGGGAATGCTCATATGGACATTTAGTAAAGCCATTTTCTTGAAGGTAGTTATCAATCCGAGAATTCCAAGCTCGAGGCGCCTGCTTTAATCCATATAAAGCTTTCTTTAGGCGATAAAATTTATTCTCTTCTCCTTCTACTATGAAGCCTTCAGACTGTTCCACATACACTTCTTCATCAAGAATTCCATTGAGGAATGCTGACTTTACATCTAGTTGGTAAATTTTCCAACTGTAATGGGCGGTAAGTGAGATCAGCATCCTGACTGTATCAAGTCGAGCAACTGGTGCAAAACTTCTTCATAATCCACGCCATATTTTTGTTTGTAGCCCTTAGCTACAAGCTTTGCCTTGTAACAGTCAATCTTTCTATCGGCCGTTCGCTTGATCTTATATACCCACTTAACACCAATTGACTTATGACCCTTAGGAAGTGAAGTTAACTCCCATGTTTTATTCTTTTGGATGTCATAAATCTCCTTTTCCATGGCTGATCTCCAACAATTTTCTTTCACAGCCTCTTGAAAAGTAAGTGGCTCATGATCAACATATAGACAGAGAAGATTTATATCATCATTGTTTTCAGTTTGCTCATAAATTTCTCTTAGGCTCCTCATTTTGATTGGTCTTATAGATGATGAAGAACTAGTTGAGCTTTGAGTTAATGAAGTACCTTCTGGAGTTATGAGTCGTGCATCAGGACTTCTCCGAACTATAGATGATGATGCGCGTGGAGCTGGTGTTGAGATAGTTTACCGCATATTCTCTTGATTTTGTTCTCCGTGGTCTGCTTCTTGCTCTTCTATCTCAATCTGATTCTCTTTGATTTTCTCTTCTTTATCCCAATTCTATGTTTCTTCTTCACTGAAGATCACATCTCTACTCACCACTACCTTATTAGTAAGTGGATTGTAGAGTTTGTATGCTTTGGACTCCTCACTGTACCCAATGAAGATGCATTTCTCACCACGATCATCCAACTTCTTCCTTTTTGCCTCTGGTACTTGAGCATAAGTAATGCATCCAAAGATCTTCAAGTGTGACACACTAGGCTTATAGCCGCTCCATGCCTCCTGGGGTGTCTTGTTCTTGACGCTTTTTGTAGGGCACCTGTTGAGAAGATAAGTTGTGCATGCAACTGCTTTGGCCCAGAAATGCTTTGGCAATCCCTTCTCTTTAAGCATGGTCCTTGTCATATCAAGGATGGTGCGGTTCTTCCTTTCCGCAATCCCATTCTGCTGTGGTGTATAAGCTGCTGTAAATTGTTGTCTGATGCCCCATTGCCTGCAGTATTCTTGAAGTGCATTTGAGGTGTATTCGCCACCTCTGTCAGATCTCAGTTTCTTAATTTTATAACCGCTCTCTACTTCAACACGGGCTTTAAATTTTTTAAAGATGGTAAAAGCAGCAGATTTCTCTTTAATGAAGTATACCCAGAGTTTTCTACTGAAGTCATCAATGAAAGTAATAAAGTACTTACTTCCTCCAAGAGAAATTGGGTCCAACGGTCCGCAGATATCCGTGTGAACCAGCTGTAATGGTTCTGTTGCTCTCCACGATTTGCCACTCTGGAAAGGAATTCGCTGCTGCTTGCTAAGTGTGCATGTCTCACACATATGGTCCACCTGTTTAATGACCGGCAACCCAGAAACCATGCCCGTTGTGGATAATAGCCTGAGACCATTGAAATTGAGATGCCTGAAGTGAATGTGCCACTTCCATGACTCATTCTCCTTGCGTCCAAGGAAGCACATTTCCAGTTTTGTGTTAAGATAGAGTGGGAGCATGCGATTCTTCGCCATTTGAACTTGTGCAACAAGTCTTCCTCGTGCATCTCTCAAAGTAAGAGAGTGATTCTCCATGTGTATTACGTACCCCTTTTCGAGGAGTTGTCCAATACTGAGTATATTGTTTTTCATATTGGGCACGTAGTACACATTGGAGATATATTCTGGCGTACCATTCTTCTGATAAATTTTAACCTTACCTTTGCCTTTCACGGGGACCTTGGATGAGTCTCCTAAGCTCACATTACCATGAATGCCTTCCGCCATCTCCTCGAAGAGTTCCTTCTTCCCACACATGTGATTGCTAGCTCCCAAGTCAAGATACCACACATCTTGTTGACTAGACACTTCTTCTCGAGCAAGGAGGAGTGTGGAGTCTTCTCTTCCACAATTTGATACTTCGGCGAGGTTGGATTGCTCATCTTGAGTCACAGATTTGCTCCAACAATCTAATGCATAGTGCCCATACTTGTTGCAATTGTAGCATTGAATGCTTTTTGTATTACCACGACCATATGTGGATCTACCTCTGCCAGTTCCTCTTCCGCGGCTACTGTTGAAACTCCGCTGATTTTGTGTATGACTTTCATAATTTCCTCGTCCTCTACCTCTTCCGCGATTACCATGGTTGCCACCACCACGTTGTGAATCTCCGCGACTGCCCCTTTGATCTCTTAGAGTCAATTTTGACTCTAATGCTTGTTCCAATACCATGGAACTAGAATTCTTTTGCATGCGTTGCTCATGAATTTGAAGTGATCCCATTAACTCTTCAACTGAGAGTGTCTCCAAATATTTGGATTCTTCAATAGCCACAACCATGTGTTTGAACTTGCTTGTGAGGGATTGTAGCACCTTCTCTATGACTCGGAGGTCTTCAATCTTTTCACCATTCCTCTTTAATTGATTCACAATAACAAGTAATCGAGAAAAATAATCGGAGATGCTCTCACCTTCTTTCATATGGACTGTCTCGAACTCGGCTCTTAGAGCTTGTAGGCGAATCCTCTTAACACGATCAACTCCTTTGAAAATGGTGCCTAGGATCTCCCTAGCCCTTTTGCTTGATGTTGCTTCAGCGATCTTCTCGAACGATGATTCGTCCAACGCTTGGTAGAGTAAGAACAATGCATTTTTATCCCTCTTTCTTTGATCCTTGAGAGTGCTCTTCTGCTCCACGGTGTACACGACTTCTTGCTCCATGGTGGGTTCTACGTACCCATCATTGACGATCTCCCATAGATCTTGCGACCCGAACAATGCCTTCATTTGTATACACTAATTCTCAAAGTTGTCTTTTGTTAACCTTGGAATTTGAGGTTGAACCAAGTTGGAGGCCATCTTCACGATCCAACAAAAGGAACACCGGTGTGACTCTAGAATGACCTTGGCTCTGATACCACTTTGTTGGCTTTGCTAAGCCTTGCCCAAGACAATGGAGATGTTGCTAACCACACAAAGAAAGCTAAACTTCAAAGAAGGCTACTGCCTATTAAGAAGAGACACTCACTGTATTGGATAAAGGAATGCTTACAAACACTAGAAGTCTTTCTCCATTCAATGCCAAAACTATAGCCTATTCACTCCTATTTATAGAGTTTACATCATAAGTGAAATTACAAGTGTACCCCTATTCTAGACTTTTCCATAAGACACAAGGGCAATGCCCTTTTAAACTTTCAAAAATTTCTTACTTTTCCAAGAGAACAATCTTCTAGAAAATCCTTGCATGTTCTCCAAGTCAAATGCTTCTACCAAATTCTAGAAACTCTAGGAGTCTAGAGACATCATGAGGTTAGATTCTAGAAACTCTAGGAGTCTAGAGACATCATGAGGTTAGACTCTAGAAACTTCCAAGTTTGTGTTTCCAACAAAACTATGAGACATCAATATGATTGGAATATATTTAGATCACTATTTTTCTTTCTTTTTTATTTTTGCAAAAATTGATAGCTCATAACTAGATTGACTATTCTAAAAGCATCAATTTCAGCCGATTGGCCCTTTTTTTATTCAAATTTCTTTGTTTTAGAAAAGCATTCACTAAAATGATAAAATCCTTCCTATCTTAGCAACAAATAGGCATAAATCTTAATGTTGTTATTATTATTGTTGTTGTTGTTAGTTAATTCACATGTTTGCTTAAATGGCAACAATTTAAGGTAATGACAAACGCGTTTAAAATATCTATTGTAATGGACTAAAAAAAATAAAATAATTTTTATTAACTTCATGAAAAATGAAGGTTAATTTTTCAAAAGTTGACAATATTTATGGCCATGGATCTTCACTATATATCAATAAAAGGCGTTGTTAAACCTTTGGTGTGGATCATTGTCATTTTATTCTCCATTCATTATTTAGAATAATCTCCTTATCATCAAATTTTTTATTTAAACATGAACGAAGGAGCTACTATCGCTGCACGCATCACACATGCAATGTGAAGAAACAGGTTCAACGGCTATCCAAGGATACAAGCATCGTCGTCACGACGTATGAAGGTATTCATAATCATCCCTGCGAGAAACTAATGGAGAGCTTAAGCCCTCTTCTGAAGCAAATGCAGTTCCTGTCTAGATTTTGAGCCTACTCAACTATGTAAAAGGCCAAACAAGAAAAAATGTACATGGCCATGACTTCCATTCCTGAAATAGGAATTAAAATATCATATATAGTCGAACGTCCACTGAATCAGCAAATACAAAAAGTATCATCGATCAGCCACCGTTTTGAGTAGATGGTCATGGTCGTATCTCAATCGCGTTATTATGCTATTCCATTCTCTATTATGTAGTTTTAGTGCTCCCATGTAGTATCACAAGTTTAGAGGTAAAACCTCATACGACATATCACAAACTATGGGTCATAAGTCTGTTTCGTCACCCTAAACTAGGGTGGCATTTGGTAACACTAATCTAAATACGTAGAGCTTATTTGAAAATTGTGCTTAGTTGGACTTTAGATTGTTAAGTTGAAGGTTAATTGAATGTCTACATCTTTTTGAAGCATGAGTTTTACCTCTAAAGCCAAATGCAGTTATGAGCTACTTTTTACAATAAAGGTTTTTACCTATAAAATCTCTATTTCAAAAAAATCTAGACATCCAATTAAACTTTAACTTAACAATCTAAAATCTAAATGCACTCAATTTTCATAGATTAGATTTACCAAACGCCCTCTAAATATATCACTGTTTAGGGCATGATTTGAAAATTTTTATATTCCAATATTACCGTGTTTGGCTTCTATATCCATAGCTAAATAGTATATGTATCAAAAGCATGTCATTGCTAATGATAAAAAATGCATTCAAGGCATGCTCTTTTTTAGTTGAAGCGCCCTTCATTAAAACCTTATGAGGAAGATTATCACAAGAACACGACCTGCATATTTGGGCTATATATGTACTCATAAATAGATAACTCTGGAATAGCTAGAGATTAATGCAGATGAAGCATCCAACATGGTTAATTTGCAGGTACCCAAATAGATTCAACAGTAATAAAAGAAACCATAAACCCTATTACAGTCTAGTAATAAACGAAAACCTATATAAAAGAATCTGAAAGTGGAACTAATCTCAAATAAGCTATAAAAAAAAATGAACAATTAAAATTTAAAAAACTAAGACTAGTCTTCTTTGTTATGAGAAGTTGAGGCAGCATTACTGCTGCTAGAACTGGCCACCGCCTCCATATTGCCTCTTCTGACAATGTTGAGAACAAAACATAGCTTCGAATCACGCCGGAATGACTAGAGCTGGATTGTATCATTCGTACGTAGATTATTCGCCTCTACTAGTAGCATCGAGTGTTTGATCAATACATAAATACTGGAACTGGACATATTCCATTTCGTGAAGTTAAGGGTCCAAGGCCTTCCCATTGGATCCACTACTAGCACTTCCAACACACCCTCTTCCTTATCTTTCTTCACTTTGATCTTCTCTCTATTTGTCAGGAAATTCTTTTCTTTCCCTTTTCCCAATATGGGTATGGACAAACGGTTGTGGCTATTGCTAACATTAGTTTGGTATAGTTTTTTTTCTATCAAAAAGGTAATCTCTGTAGCCCTAAGCCTCAGGATGATATTCAACAAATTCTGAGGCATTTGTTGTTCTTGATTTGAATTACTACTTGCACCATTTTTCCTTCGATTGATTGGAGTATCAGTCTTTTGTATCTTGTTTAGGCAAAGAGAACCTTGTTTCTGATCTTTCCCTGGAATCCTCATTCTTTTTTTCTCACCTCCTCTTTTCAGATTTTCCTCAATATTAATGTGGAGTGACTTTTCTATTTCTTCCATCTCTACTCTTTCCTTCTCGTTTTCTATCTTCTCAATTACTTCTTCCATGGCTAAATCTACAATGCTACGGAACCTAAGCCATTCTGTTTCGTTATCTTTTCTGGGAGTGGCCATTCTTGACTGAAACAACTCAGAAAAGCACAAGAACGAAACAAAATTTAGATTGAAACACAGATTTTCTATTTATAAGTTTGCAGACTAAAGATAAACTGAAATTTTCGTTTGAAAAAAATAAAACTATAATCTGATTTTACCTGTTTGCAGATAGAAAAGTGCAATGATCTTGGATGATAAGGCCGTAAAAGAGGGGAGGGAGCGAGGAGAGAAATAGAGAGACTTAGCTAGGGTTACGTGGTTGATCTCCATTTATAAGTAGAGTTAGAAACCTTTTCCAATTAGGAGAATAGTTAACTAGGATTTGGCATGAGTTTGGAACTGTTTGGAACTTTCTATTTACGAACAGTTAACTAGGATTCTTGTTATAAAAGGAAAAGGAGCCAAATCATCTACGGTGATAACCGGATTTGGCAAATCCGGTTATCACCCCTAGAGGTCGCCACGTGTCTCCTTTGACACCCCTTAACCGTGGGTAAGGTTCACCCACCTATTTTTGGTTTTTTTTTAAAAAATAAAAAACTTAAAACAGTTTTTTAATTTTAAAACAAGAATAATATTTAAATCTGAATCGGTGAATACAAAAAGTATCACCGATCAGCCACCTGTTTTGAGTAGATGGTCATGGTTGTATCTCAATCGTGTTATTACGTTAGTCCATTCTCTATTACGTAGTATCTCAAGTTTAGAGGTAAAACCTCATACGGCATATCACAAACTATGGGCCATGGCGCGTTTGGTAACCCTAATCTAAATATGTAGAGCTTATTTGAAAATTGTGCTTAGTTGGACTTTAGATTGTTAAGTTGAAGGTTAATCAGATGTCTGCATCTTTTTGAAGCATGAGTTTTATCTCTAAAGACAAAAGTAGTTATGAGCTACTTTTTAAAATAGAGGTTTTTACCTATAAAAACTCTACTTCAAAATAATCTAGACATCCAATTAAATTTTAACTTAATAGTCTAATATCTAAATGCACTCAATTTTCAAATAAGCTCTACCTATTTAGATTAGAGTTACCAAATGCCCTTTAATTATATCACCGTTTAGGGCATGATTTAAAAAATTTATATTCCAATATTATCGGGTTTGGCTTTTATATCCATAGCTAAATAGTATATATATTAAAAGCATGTCATTGCAAATAAAAAAAAAAGGAAAATAGTCACCTCCTCGGTCGGTGACGTGAGGAGGGGCGTCTCGGCTCCCATTTTCTTGCCATGTGTCCCCCTTCTAACTTATTTAACTGCGGTTAAGATTCATCCACCCTTGGTGTTGACCCATCTACCATTGGTTCTTAGAAAAATAAAATTAAAAAAAATTAACTTAAGGGTTAAAGAAACTAACCTGACTTAATGGAAGTTGAAGGGTCGGCTATGTGAGAGCGAGGAGACATAGTCCCCTCCTCGGCCGACGAGTGGACTAGTGCTCTAAAAAAAAAAATGCATTCAAGGCATGCCCTTTTAGTTGAAGGGCCCTTCTTTAAAACTTTGTGAGGAAGATTATCACATGAACACGAGCCGCATATTTGGGCTATATATGTACTCATAAATAGATAACTCTGGAATAGCTAGAGATTAATGCAGATGAAGCATCCAACATGGTTAATTTGCAGGTGCCCAAATAGATCCAATAGTAATAAAAGAAACCACAAATCCTATTATAGTCTAGTAATAAACGAAAACCTATATAAAAGAATCTGAAAGAGGAACTAATCTCAAATAAGCTATAAAAAAAATGAACAGTTAAAATTAAAAAAACTAAGACTAGTCTTCTTTGTTATGAGAGCTTGAGGCAGTATTACTGCTGCTAGAACTGGCCACCGCCTCCATATCGCCTCGTCTAACAATGTTGAGAGCAAAGCATAGCTTCGAATCACGCCGGAATGACCAGAGCTGGATCGTATCGTTCATACGTAGATTATTCGCCTCTACGAGTAGCATCTAGTGTTTGATCAATACATAAATACTGGAACTAGACATATTCCATTTCGTGAAGTTAAGGGTCCAAGGCCTACACATTGGATCCACTACTAGCACTTCCAACACACCCTATTCCTTATCTTTCTTCACTTTGATCTTCTCTTTATCTGTCAGGAAATTCTTTTCTTTCCCTTTTCCCAATATGGGTATGGACAAACATTTGTGGCTATTGCTAACATCAGTTTGGTATAGTTTTTTTTCTATCAAAAAGGTAATCTCTATAGCCCTAAGCCTCAGGATGATATTCAACAAATTCTGAGGCATTTGTTGTTCTTGATTTGAATTACTACTTGCACCATTTTTCCTTGGATTGATTGAAGTATCAGTCTTTTGTATCTTGTTTAGGCAAAGAGAACCTTGTTTTTGATCTTTCCCTGGAATCCTCATTCTTTTTTTCTCACCTCCTCTTTTCTGATTTTCCTCAATATTAATGCAGAGTGACTTTTCTATTTCTTCCATCTCTACTCTTCCCTTCACTTTTTCTATCTTCTCAATTACTTCTTCCTTAGCTAAATTTACAATGCTACGGAACCTACCCCATTCTGTTTCGTTATCTTTTCTGGGAGTGGCCATTCTTGACTGAAACAACTCAGAAAAGCACAAGAATGAAACAAAATTTAGATTGAAACACAAATTTTCTATTTATAAGTGTGCAGTGATCTTGGATGATGAGGTCGTATAAAAGAGGTGAGGAGATCGAAATAGAGAGACTTAGCTAGGGTTGATCTCCATTTATGGAGAAAAAAGAAATTACAGTTTAGAACTTTCTATTTACAAGCCTTACGTGGTTGATCTCAATTAGAAACCCATTCAAATTCGGAGATAAAAAAGGAAAGAGAGGATAGTTTGTATGGAGTGAACTGCTTAGAACTTTCTATTTACGAACAGTTAGTTATGCAAACCAACTAGGATTCTTGTTATAAAAAAGGCGGAACGAGGATATGTCTGGCCCCCATCCACAGGTCAACACATGTCCCTTTTTATGCCCTTAACTGTGGTTAAGATTTACTAACTAGTAGGGTTCAGTCATCTGTCCTTGGTTTTTAGAAAAAATATTTTAAAAAATTAACTCTAATGGTTAAAACCTTTTAACTAGAGTTCAATCACCCCACATGTCAAAACGTATCCCTTTTAACCTTGATTAATTGTGGTTAAAGATTACTAACCCTTAGGTTTCATCAATCTAACATTGGTTTAAAAAAAATAACCCCAAGAGAAAAAATTTCTTAACTAGAGTTAAAAAAGACAGTTAAAGGGACTGTGAGTGTCATTGAACTCTCCCGAGATCAGACTCATAAAAACATTTATGATGACTGATTAAAAAAATAATTAAAATGACTTGGACCTGTTTGGCATGTCAAAATTTTGGGTCTATTTGTAATTTATGTAGATGTTTTCATGTTTTAGGCCATTTGGCAGCGCTTCTATTTGTTATAAGAAAAAAAGGACAAAGAAATTGTGTCTAAAACAAAGTTCATATTTTTGAAAAAAATTTGGAAAAAAGCGTGCGATGAGCCTAAAAGAAATATCCCCCATTTTTACTAGGTGACTTTTATTTTAAAAAAAGAGTTTTACAAAAAAACTTTATCTATTATTGTGCACGCCAAATGAAAGCTCTATCTATTATTGTGCGCTGCCAAACTATTTTGTTGTCTACAAATCTCACCTAAATATATAATTGCCACATTTCTATTTTGGCTATAGACAATATCAAAATAGATCTACCAAACACCCTTAAGCCCTCTTCCTAAGCAAACACAGTTCTTGTCTAGATTTTAAGCCCTACTCAGAGATATGTGAAAGGCCAAATAAGAAAAAGTGTTCATGGCTATGGCATTGCATGGTTAATTAGTATTCTTTAAAGAATGGGAAGACTAGATTATAAATACTGGTGTATATTTTAACCAAAACTTGTATTAATTTCACTTAGTAATTAGCTTTTGCATGTTCCTTTGCTAACCATCCATATATCATCTGATTCATCTCCACAGTATTTATATAGTATAATTCCAGTCTCTAATCTTGAACTAGCAGCGACCATCTATTGAGCATCCAGTAATTATATGGAAAATTTTCAATTGAAATGTGTATATGCACAAAATTGTGTCATCTAAGTCGCTATTTGTGCAAGATTCTTATTTTCAATAAGGTTTTTTGTTTTTTGTTTTTTTTTTTATGACAAAAAATCACAGCCTCAACTCCCAAAACCAATACTGAGAATTGTCCTCCGATTTGCTAAATACGGCGATATTCCCAAGGCTGAAGGACAACTTCAGAAAAAATAGCAGTTTTGTTGGTTGTGCTATAGAATAATGTGGAAATCAAATCACAACCAATCGCGATTGAATTCAGGGGAGAATTCAACCGCACCCACGAGTCAACACGTGGGTGATCTTGGATGATGAGGCCGGAAGAGAGTTTAATTATAAGTATGCAGGCTGAAGATAAAATGAAATTTTAGTTTGAAAAAAATAAAACTATAATCTGATTTTACCTGTTTGCAGATAGAAAAGTGCAGTGATCTTGGATGATAAGGCCGTAAAAGAGGGGAGGGAGCAAGGAGAGAAATAGAGAGCCTTAGCTAGGGTTGATCTCCATTTATAAGAAATCTACGTAGAGTTAGAAACCTTTTCCAATTAGGAGGAAAAAGTGGACGAAGTAAATTATATTTTAGAACTTTCTATCTACAAGCCTTACGTGGTTGATCTCCATTAGAAACCCATTCTAATCTGGAGATTAAAAAAAAGAAAGAGAGGATAGTTCGTAAGAAGTGAACTGCTTGCAACTTTCTATTTACGAACAGTTAGTTATGCATACCAACTAGGATTCTTGTTATAAAAGGAAAATAGTCACCTCCTCGGGCCGAGGAGGTGACTTATTGTCTCCTCCCCTATTTTTGGGGCCACGTGTCCCCTTTTTACTTCCATTAACTTGGTTAAGATTCAGTCACCCCTAAGGTTCACACAACTACCCTTGGTTTTTAGAAAAAAATATTTTTAAAAAAACTAACCACAGGAGGTGGTTAATTTTTTAACCATAGTTCAAAGGGTTTGTGAGAGCGAGGAGGAATAGTCCCCTCCTGGGCATGAGGAGGTGACTATTGCTCTTATAAAAAAGGTGGAACAGGGATTTGTCTGGCCCCATCCACAGGTCAACACGTGTCCCTATTTACGCCCCTTAACTATAGTTAGTATTTACTAATTAGTCAGTGTTAATTAAATTGCTAGATGGTAACTAGTTGACATTTATTGTTTAACTGACTCCTCTTTAACTTGGTAAAACTATGAGACATCAATATGACTGGAATATATTTGGATCACTATTTTTCTTTCTTTTTTATTTTTCCAAAAATTGATAGCTCATAACTAGATTAACGATTCTAAAAGCATCAATTTCAGCCGATTGGCCCTTTTTTTAATTCAAATTTCTTTGTTTTAGAAAAGCATTCACTAAAATGATAAAATCATTCCTATCTTAGCAACAAATAGGCATAAATCTTAATGTTGTTGTTATTATTATTGTTGTTGTTGTTGTTAGTTAATTCACATGTTTGCTTAAATGGCAACAATTTAAGGTAATGACAAACGTGTTTAAAATAACTATTGCAATGGACTAAATTTTTTTTTTTTTAATTTTTAATAACTTCATGAAAAATGAAGGTTAATTTTTCAAAAGTTGATAATATTTATGGCCCTGGATCTTTACTATTTATCAATAAAAGGCGCCGTTAAACTTTGGTGTGGATCATTGTCATTTTATTCTCCATTCATTATTTAGAATAATCTCCTTATCATCAATTTTGTTTTTTAAACATGAACGAAGGAGCTACTATTGCTGCACGCATCACACATGCAATGTGAAGAAACATGTTAAACGGCTATCCAAGGATACAAGCATCGTCGTCATGACGTACGAAGGCATTCATAATCATCCTTGCGAGAAACTAATGGAGAGCTTAACCCCTCTTCTGAAGCAAATGCAGTTCCTGTCTAGATTTTGAGCCTACTCAACTATGTAAAAGGCCAAACAAGAAAAAATGTACATGACCATGACTTCCATTCCTGAAACAGGAATTAAAATATCATATATAGTCGAACGTCCACTGAATCGGCAAATACAAAATGTATCACCCATCAGCCACCGTTTTGAGTAGATGGTCATGGTCGTATCTCAATCGCGTTATTATGCTATTCCATTCTCTATCATGTAGTTTTAATGCTCCCACGTAGTATCACAAGTTTAGAGGTAAAACCTCATAGGACATATCACAAACTATGGGCCATAAGTCTGTTTTGTCACCCTAAACTAGGGTGACATTTGGTAACACTAATCTAAATATGTAGAGCTTATTTGAAAATTGTATGTAGTTGGACTGTAAATGTTAAGTTGAAGGTTAATTTGATTTCTACATCATTCTGAAGCAGGGGTTTTACCTCTAAAGACAAAATTAGAGCTACTTTTTAAATTAGAGGTTTTTACCTCTAAAATCTCTACTTCAAAAAGATCTAGATTCTAGACATCCAACTAAACTTTAATTTAACAATCTAAATTTTAAATACACTCAATTTTCAAATAAGCTCTACCTATTTAGATTAGAGATACCAAACGCCCTCTAAATATGTTTAAATATATATCAAAAGCATGTCATTGCTAATAAAAAAAAATGCATTCAAGGCATGCCCTTTTAGTTGAAGCGCCCTTCTTTAAAACCTTGTGAGGAAGATTATCACAAGAACTCGAGCCGCATATTTGGGCTATATATGTACTCATAAATAGATAACTCTGGAACATCTAGAGATTAGTGCAGATGAAGCATCCAACATGGTTAATTTGCAGGTGCCCAAATAGATTCAAAAGTAATAAAAGAAACCACAAACCCTATGAAAGAGTATCTAATCTCAAATAAGCTATAAAAAAAAATGAACAGTTAAAATTTTAAAAACTAAGACTAGTCTTCTTTGTTATGAGAAGTTGAGGCAGCATTACTGCTGCTAGAACTGGCCACCGCCTCCATATCGCCTCGTCTAACAATGTTGAGAACAAAACATAGCTTCGAATCACGTCGGAATGACTAGAGCTGGATCGTATCGTTCGTACGTAGATTATTCGCCTCTACGAGTAGCATCTAGTGTTTGATCAATACATAAATACTGGAACTGGACATATTCCATTTCGTGAGGTTAAGGGTCCAAGGCCTACCCATTGGATCCACTACTAGCACTTCCAACACACCCTCTTCCTTATCTTTCTTCACTTTGATCTTCTCTTTATCTGTCAGGAAATTCTTTTCTTTCCCTTTTCCCAATATGGGTATGGAGAAACGGTTGTGGCTATTGCTAACATCAGTTTGGTATAGTTTTTTTTCTATCAAAAAGGTAATCTATGTAGCCCTAAGCCTCAGGATGATATTCAAGAAATTTTGAGGTATTTGTTGTTCTTGATTTGAATAACTACTTGCACCGTTTTTCCTAGGATTAATTTGTGACGAGCTGGAAAAGGAATTATACGTGGCAGCTCGAGAGGAAAAAGAAGAATTGATGAGCTGTCAAGGACAGTTGGCTGGAAGGGTTCTAGAAGCTTATAGATAGCTTTCGTTATATTTCTGTTTTGTATTTCCATTTCAGTTTTGTAAATAGAATCGGTTAGCTGTTATCGGTTAGCTATTACCGATTGTAGTTTGGGCGGGAAGATGGGGGTTATATTTAGAAGGAGGTTAGCTGGGAGAAGGTATGAAAAAAGTGTGTATGGTTCAGCTTGAACATTGGAGGCCCAGGCAACCTCGAATTGCCTACCAAAACGATCAATAAGAAATCCCTCAATTTTATCCATTCCATCTTCTTTGTCTATCTTGTTTTCCCTTTCTTCTTCCATTTAATTTGAGAAAAGATTACAGTACTGTAACAAGTGGTATCAAAGGCCTCGATCTAGTAGATGAGAACCAGAGCAATGGCTGAAAACGTTCACAGTGAATAGAATCGAGAGTTCTAGCTTGCCCTCACTCGTATGCAAGTTGAGGTTAACTCTATCAAGGAGACAATGCAGAAGAATCAAGAAGACCTACTGCGCCAGATGAAGGAGTTGTTGGTTTCGGCCAATAAACAGAAAGATCCTACGGGCGGACGGGATGAAGATCATGAAGAGCATGACGATTCTCACCAACATCAATTTCATGGAGCAAATTTCTCCCGTGATGCTTCATTTTTAGGCGATGGGTTCCATACTCGTAGCTTGCACCTGGAGTTTCCATGGTTCAATGGCGAGGATCCAGAAGGATGGTGTTACAGAGCTTCACAATTTTTCAAGTATTACAACACTCCGGATCATCAGAAATTTAACATTTCTGTGTTCCGCATGGAAGGTAAAGCTCTGATTTGGTTTCAAGAACTTCGTAGCAGTAATAATCTTACATGTTGGGTTGAATTTATTAAAGCCCTTCAAATTAGATTTGGTAAGGGATCTTATGATGATCCTATGGAGTCTTTAACCAAATTACAACAATCTGGCTTGTTGGAGGATTATCAGACTCAATTTGAAGTTTTAGTTAATCGGGTACATGGGTTAAATGAACATCCTAAGTTGAGTTGTTTCTTGGGAGGACTTAAGGATGATTTACGTTTGTCGGTGAGAATGTTTAGTCCTAAGTCTTTAATCGACGCTTATTCGTTAGCACAGATCCAAGAAGAGTGTTTGATGGCTACTAAGAGTGGGAAATCTTTGTGGTCTCAGAATCAATTTAGGATTCAAGGGACTTCTACTGATGTCAATACCAATTCCAATAGAGGGTATGGTGCATTTGGCAGTACGTTTCATGGTCAGCCTAACCTGAAAATTTTCTCCAATAACTCTACAAGTAGTGGGCAGAGTAGAGGACCCCAGTCAAACTTTCCTAAAGCTTTGGTTCCTATTCAAAAAAATTCCCAAACCCAAATGGAGGAGCGTAGGAGGAAAGGGTTGTGTTATTCGTGTGATGCAAAGTGGAGTAAGGGACATGTGTGTGAGGTTCCTAAACTCTTTATGATAGAAGCACTTATGGATGGAGAGGATAGAGGGTTACCTCCTATAGGGCCAGAGGAGGAGGATCCAGGAGACTTCTTTCTTGAGCAAGCTCCTGAAATATCCCTTAACGCCATCACAGGAACTCCCCACCCAAAAACTATGAGAATTGTAGGAATGTTAAGGAATCAACAAGTAATTATTCTTATCGATTCGGGTAGCACACATAAGTTTGTAGATGTGCACATTGCTACTTTGGTGGGCCTTTCAAGTAAGGGAAGTGATGCTATCACGGTTAGAGTGGCTAATGGACAAGAAGTGAGTAGTCCCGGGAAATGTGATGATGTTCCTATTAAGATGCAAGGATCTAGTTTTTCTATTAACCTTTATATCTTATCTCTGGCTGGTTGTGATTTGGTCCTTGGTATTCAATGGTTAAGTTTGTTGGGACCCATCCTGTGGGATTTTGGATGTCTTACAATGCAGTTTACTTATGAAGGGCAGCAGCGTATATTGCAAGGGTTATTACAGGGGCCTTCCCTAAGTTTGGTTGATGCTAACAGTTTTAAGCTTTCAAAAAATTGTGGTAAGGGTGTTATCATACACTTGCTCGCTGCAGGGAACGAAACCCTTGTGACACACATGGCTAAAGAGGAGTTGGGAGCTAGACAGGAAGATACAGGGCCTTTCCAAGATTTGTTGGCAGAATACTCGGATATCTTTAAGGAACCAACGGAGTTACCACCTCATCAATCCCATGATCATGCCATTCCTCCCAAGGAAGGGGTTCTTCCAGTTTCGGTCAGCCCTTACCGGTACCCATATTATCAGAAGGAGGAGATTGAGAAGGTGGTTAGAGAGCTGCTGCAATCAGGGGTCATTAGGCACAATAACAATCCTTTTTCATCACCTGTTTTACTAGTTCGTAAAGCAGATGGGACTTGGAGAATGTGCATGGATTATAGGGCCCTCAACAAGGTTACCATCAAGGACAAGTTTCCCATCCCTATGGTAGATGAGCTCCTAGATGATCTATGGGGTTCCAAAATTTTCTCTAAATTAGACTTAAGGTCCGGTTACCATCAAATCGGGTGGTGGACTCGGATATCCCTAAAACAGCCTTCCGTACACATCATAGCCACTATGAATTCTTGGTAATGTCATTTGGGCTTACTAATGCCCCATCCACTTTCCAAAGTCTTAAGAACCACATTTTTAACCCTTACCTCAGAAAATTTATTCTAGTTTTCTTTGATGACATCCTTGTCTTTAGTAAAGATATCATTACTCACCGGCAACACCTACAAACTACCCTGGAAATTTTGAGGGATCATCGCCTATTTGCCAAAAGATCCAAATGCAAGTTCGGTTGTCATGAAGTGGACTATCTTGGCCACATTATCTCGGAGCAAGGAGTTAAGGCAGACCCGGGAAAGATTCAGGCCATGGTTGACTGGCCTTGTCCTAAAAATATCAAGTCCTTAAGAGGGTATTTAGGCTTAACAGGGTATTACCGCAAATTTATTAAAGGCTATGGTTCAATTGTAGCTCCATTGATAGCCCTCCTTCGGAAAAATTCTTTTTGTTGGGATGATGAGGCTACCATGGCTTTCCAAAGTTTGAAGACAGCTGTTACACATTCCCCTGTGTTAGCTTTACCTGACTTCTCTCAACCATTTGTGATCGAATGCGATGCTAGTGGGGTGGGAATTGGAGCCGTTTTGATGCAGCACAATCGCCCTATTGCTTTCTTAAGCAAAGCCTTAAAAGGTAGAGCCATCCATATGTCAACTTATGAAAAAGAGTTGTTTGCTTTGGTCACAGCCATTCAAAAGTGGCGTCCTTATCTTTTAGGACAAGCCTTTGTTGTCAAAACTGACCAACAAAGCTTAAAATTCTTGCTGGAACAAAAAGTGGGCACTCCCTCCAGCAAAAGTGGCTAACAAAATTACTTGGATATGATTTTTCCGTGGAGTATAAAAAAGGGGTGGAGAATAAGGTTGTTGATGCCTTATCCCGTAGGGAAGGATGGGCTGCAGAAGTGTCTCTATCTCTCCTATCCATTCCAGTTACGGATTGGATATCTTAGCTCAAAGCTCAATACCTTGTGGATCCAGATTTGCGGGCTTTAGTGGAGAAATGGCAGTCCAAACTCCTGGATCCTCTCAAGTTCTCCTTTTATGATGGGCTTCTGTTGTACAAAGGGAGAATTTATTTGGGGAGCTGTCCCATCATAAAAGATCAAGTCCTACACTATGTTCATAGTGATCCTATAGCCGGACACTCTGGATTTGAACGCACGATGCAGCGAGCTAAGCGGGATTTTTTTTGGAAGGCTATTAAGAAGGAGGTGAAAAGCTTTATTAGGGAGTGTGCTATTTTCCAACAGACTAAACATGAGAATACTTCCCCTGCCGGGTTACTACAGCCACTACCCATTCCCCTTCAAATCTGGTCGGACATTAGTATGGATTTTGTGGATGGACTACCACTTTCACACGGGCATTCTGTTATTTTTGTGATAGTTGATAGGCTATCTAAATATGCCATTTCATCTCTTTGGCTCATCCTTATTCAGCTGCAAAAATAGCTCAGATTTTTGTTGCTAACATATTCAAACTTCAAGGAATGCCTTCTTCAATAGTTTCTGACCGAGACCCTACATTCACTAGTTTGTTTTGGAAGGAATTCTTTCACAAGCAGGGGACCTCTCTTAACATGAGCACCAGTTAACACCCTCAAACGGACGGTCAAACGGAAATTGTCAATAAGTGCCTTGAATATTATTTGTGTTGTTTCACTCATGATCGGCCTAAACAGTGGACTGTTTGGTTACCTTGGGCTGAGTACTGGTACAATACCACATGGCACAGCTCTATCAAAATGACCCCTTATGAGGCAATGTATGGGGTCCCTCCTCCGCGCTTGTTGTCTTATGTTCCGGGCACCACCAAGGTTGATGCTGTGGATGAGGTTCTACGCAGCCGAGCTGACATTTTGCATTTGTTGCAATATAACATACATTTAGCTCAACAACGCATGAAGAAGTATGCTGACCTACGTAGCAGTGAAAGGGTTTTGGAGGTTGGTCAGCAGGTGTACCTACACCTTCAACCCTAAGAGCAACATTCAACTGCAGCTCGTCGAGCTTTGAAGTTATCCCCATGGCCCTTTCACCATCCTCTCTCACATCGGTGAGGTGGCCTATAAATTGGATCTTCCTTCCACATCACGCATCCATCCAATCTTCCATGTGTCTCGACTTAAACCCAAATTGGGTTCAGCCATCATTGCCATTCCACAGCTGCCACTAGTCGATACAGAGGGTATCCAACAACCAGAACCCGTGCAGTCCTTGGCTCGACGCTGCAGACCCAGAACAACTAGCCCTTTACAGAATTCCTCATACGTTGGGCGGGTCAATCTAAAGATGATGCTACATGGGAAGATTTCCAGTCTTTGAAAGCATCATTCCCACACCTTGTGGGCAAGGTGTTTTGAATGGGGGAGGTATTATGACTAGATGGAAAAGGAATTATACATGGCAGCTCGAGAGGAAGAAGAAGAATTGATGAGCTGTCAAGGACAGCTGGATGGAAGGGTTCTAGAAGCTTATAGATAGGTTTCGTTATATTTCTATTTTGTATTTCCATTTCAGTTTTGTAAACAGAATCGGTTAGCTGTTATCGGTTAACTGTTACCGATTGTAGTTTGGGCGGGAAGATGGGGGTTATATTTAGAAGGAGGTTAGCTGGGAGAAGGTATGAAAAAGTGTGTATGGTTCAGCTTGAACATTGGAGGCCCAGGCAACCTCGAATTGCCTACCAAAACGATCAATAAGAAATCCCTCAATTTTATCCATTCCATCTTCTTTGTCTATCTTGTTTTCCCTTTCTTCTTCCATTTAATTTGAGAAAAGATTACAGTACTATAACATAATTGGAGTATTAGTCTTTTGTATCTTGTTTAGGCAAAGAGAACCTTGTTTCTGATCTTTCCCTGGAATCCTCATTCTTTTTTTCTCACCTCCTCTTTTCTGATTTTCCTCAATATTAATGCGGAGTGACTTCTCTATTTCTTCCATCTCTACTCTTTCCTTCTCTTTTTCTATCTTCTCAATTACTTCTTCCATAGCTAAATCTACAATGCTACGGAACCTATGACATTTTGTTTCGCTATCTTTTCCGGGAGTGACCATTTTTGATTGAAAGAACTCAGAAAAGCACAAGAATGAAACAAAAATTAGATTGGAACACGGGTTTTCTATTTATAAGTGTGCAGACTGAAGATAAACTGAAATTTTAGTTTAAAAAAAATAAAACTGTAATGTAATTTTACCTGTTTGCAGAGAGAAAAGTGCAGTGATCTTGGAGGATGATGAGGCCGTAAAAGAGGTGAGGAGATCGAAATAGAGAGACTTAGCTAGGGTTGATCTCCTTTTATGGAGAAAAAAGAAATTACAGTTTAGAACTTTCTATTTATAAGCCTTACGTGGTTGATCTCAATTAGAAACCCATTCAAATTCGGAGATAAAAAAGGAAAGAGAGGATAGTTAGTATGGAGTGAACTACTTACAACTTTCTATTTACGAACAGTTAGTTATTCAGACCAATTAGGATTCTTGTTATAAAAAAGGCAGAACGGGGATTTGTCTGGCTCCATCCACAGGTCAACACGTGTCCCTTTTTATGTCCTTAAATGTGGTTAAGATTTACTAACTAGTAGTGTTCAGCCATCTGTTCTTGGTTTTAGAAAAAATATTTTTTTAAATTAACTCTAACGGTTAAAACCTTTTAACTACAGTTCAGTCACCCCCCATGTCAACACGTATCCCTTTTAACCTTGATTAATTGTGGTTAAAGATTACTAACCCAAATGCTTCATCAATTTAGCATTGGTGCGAACAAGGATTTCGGTCCCGTCCACAAGGGGTGGATACGCATGCTCTGACGATGGTCGGTTGATTTTATATTTAGAGTCGCCACTTATTTATTCGGTAGGGATAAGTCTCATACAATGGATAAGGTCTTGATCTGCTTAGAGTTCTAAGTAAGAGGTTCGGTTAAGTCCGGGGAAGGTATTAGGCACCCAAGCACTTCCGTTTTACAACGGTTCCCTACTTACTGAGGTTTAATCCAATTAAGATCAAGTTGTTAGTCAAATGCCTGAGATTTAGTTTATACTAACCCAAGAAGGGAAAAGCTAACCTAGGGTTGGGCTCGAGTAGGGCTGCCTACGTACTCACATTGGGGTGAGATCAGACCGAGCATAGCTCTGGTACATGAGCCTGTGCCGAAGCTAAGGGGTGTATTGTGTGTGCACCAAGGGTGGCTTAGGGTCTAGTCCGGTAGACTAGGGTTGAGTTGACCAGGTTGGTCAAGTGCTTTGTTTGGTTGATTAGGCCCGGTAGGACTACGGTTATGCCCGGTAGGCTTGGGTTCGGCCCGGTAGGCCTAGAGTTAAGCCCGGTAGGCTTAGATTCGGTCCGGTTGGCCGAGGGTTAAGCCCGATAGGCTTGGATTCGGCCGGTAGGCATGGGTTCGGCCCGGTAGGCCTAGGGTTAAGCCTGGTGGGCTAAGAGTCGGCTTGGTAGGCCTGGGTTTGACCCAGTAGGCCTATGGTTAAGCCCGGTAGGCTTAGGGGTGAGCCCGGTTGGCTGGGCCCGGTAAGTCGAGATTGGGCCCGGTAGGCCAAGGGGTGAGGCCCGATAGGCCCAAGGGTAATTTAACCAAGGGTTAGATTTGCTAACCGTGGTTAAAAATGTGATTAACTATGGTTAAGAGTACAAACCATGGTTAACAAGTCCAAAGTCAGTGTTTTTGATCTTTTTAAATTTTTCTGATTTTTTCAGGATTTTTCCAGATTTTTCCTAGTGGTTAAGGATGCTTAATCGTGGTTAAGGGGAGGAGATCACCATGGTTAAGGGTCTTAACCAGGGTTAAATGGTCTAGTGAGACCATTTTTGGGTTTCTTATTTTATTTTGGATTTTTTGAACATTTTTCCAGATTTTTTCTGGTTACGGGCTGTTTAACCATTGTTAAACATTAACCAAACATGGTGTTTAACCATGGTTAAGGGCTCTAACCAAAGCAAATACTGTCAAAGAGGACATTTCTGGATTCCAGGGAATATTTGTGATTTTTTGGTGATTTTTTCAGAATTTGTTTGAGTTCATGGGCTGCTTAACCATGGTTAAGGGTTAACCATGGGTGGGTTTAACCGTGGTTAAGAGTCTGGTTGGGTCAAGAGTGGGCCCAAGGTCCATGGCAGGGCCTAGACTGGCCTCCTACCCAGTCTAGGCTCCCACAAAGTCCAGCAAATGCATAAAACTCAAAAAAAAAAGTTACACTTTTAACCACAGTTAACGTGGGTTTAAGCATGGTTAACGAGAGAACCATAGAAAACTGAAACTACCAGTGGGTATCCTGAAGTCTAATGAACGCTTGAGCCTTTGTGGGGCCCACGCGGAGGTCGGGTGTGGGCCCCACAGAGCCCAAAGTTGCCTCGTTACACTTCACATAAAATGATAGATTTGTTAAATGGTGGGGACAGTAGGGGTCTGAAACTGAATTTTTTTGATTTTTTTTTCTAAGATCCTCTTTGTGGGTTTGGTGCTTTACCATGGAAGGTCCAGGGGGTTTCCTCATGGAGTGAGGACCCCCAAACCCCGTGAGGACTCTGTGGTGCTATGGGGGTGGTGAACCCGAGTTGCCTCAAGGGGAAACTCCCCTAATCTATGAAGAAGATGGGGGGGAGGTTCCCTATCCTTGGCCTATTAAGCTACTGAAATTAACAAAACAAAGAGAAAATTGGACCCCTGGAATAGGACCAGGGGTCCCTTAGAATGATGATAGCAGAAAAAAAAGTAAGAAAAACAGTATACCCTTGGCTACAGTGGTGGCTACGTTGCTCACACAGGGGGTGGAGCGATGTGCACGGTGGCTCTAGCTGGTGGGGGAGTGGAGCAAGCCTTGGGACAGCTTCTGGAGGCACTTGAGGGCTTTCCTAGATGAAGATCTAAGGTTGGAAGTAGGGTGGACAGGGGTTAGTCGGGTTTGACAGTGTTTGGATAGGGTGGATATGAATACTGTGATGCAAGGTGGGGCTGTGATGCAGGGTGATGGAAGGACTGATGGGGGAGTCCTAGGAGGTTTACAGATCTTCCTAAGTGAAGAGATAAATCTGGAATAGGGAGAAATAAGGGTTGGCTGAACGTTTTGGTGGTTGCAACAGGTTTTTTTTTTTCTTGCAGAAAATTCTCCCCTCATAGTGGCTTCGGTGGTCTTTTATAGAGGATGGGCGAGATGGAAGGCAGATAGGACAAGGATCACCAGCGTTGGGGATAAGGCAGGAGTTCGGATGTGGAGTCCCTTTTGGCCATGGGAGAACTCAGTATTTATAGGGGAGATCGAAGGGGACACACAAGGTATTAGTACCGAGGTTGGTGGAAGGATCAAGAGGTGGAGTGGACGTCTGCAACAGGGGAGGGGAGCTGGACTCGTGACTGCAACCGCTGGGGGTGTGGTGTGCTGCAGGTCTGTTCACTCGTCCCATTGTCAGGGATGATGAACAGTGAGATGGTTTCGAAATTTTTTTTTTTTTTGGCACATTCAATTCTTACTGTTTGGGCTTTAGTCCTATATGGGTATGGGCCAACCCATGTTGGCCTTGCCACATTGGGTTGGCGCCAAGATTTTGAATCTTTTTTTGGTTTTTTTTTTTTAAAAAGAGAAAAATCCTTCTTCAGGTGGGTCCTACCCTAAAACCCCAAGAAGCCATGGGCCTTGATTTTTTATGATTTTTTTTTGTGTATCTTGGGACTTTGAAATGGGCCTTGAGCCCATGAGGTTTTAGCCTAGGGTTAGACTAGGGCTAAGCTAGGGTTTGGCCGAGGGTTAGGTCTAGGGTCTACCTAGTGTTAGTCCTAGGG
Organism: Tetracentron sinense; assembly: GCA_015143295.1. Taxonomy (NCBI): domain Eukaryota; kingdom Viridiplantae; phylum Streptophyta; class Magnoliopsida; order Trochodendrales; family Trochodendraceae; genus Tetracentron; species Tetracentron sinense. Next base: position 19,891,766 of record CM026566.1, read on the forward strand.
TTTAGCTAGGGTTAGCCTAGGGTTAGACTAGAGTTTAGATAGGGTTAGGTGATGGTCCACCTAGGGTCAACTAAGGTCTACTAGGGTCACACCTTGGGTTAGGGTTTAACTAGGGTTTAGGACCTAGGGCTTGCTAGGGTTCACCTAGGGTTAGGATAAGTTATGGTTAGGGCTAGGCTAGGGCTAGGCTTAGGTAGGGTTTAACTAGGGTTTAGGACCTAGGGTTTGCTAGGGTTCACCTAGGGCTAAAGGACTTAGGCTGTGGATTAACTATGGTTAAGAGATTTAACCATAGTTAACAAGGGGTGTAAAAATTGGGTGCTTACAGCTGCCCCTCTTTGTCAGAGAATGCCGAGATTGGCGATTTGAATGACAAAGACTGGAATCATCCGATTTTTACACCAAGATAGGGTTTTGGGGAACGCAACATGGTGTGTGATGTCCAACTGGTGAGTGCATGTGAAGTGATGCGAGCTATTGCTAGAGGATAGCGAATAACTAGGGAAGATTGTGGATACAGAAGTGGGGTGGCCCGGGGGCGCTTAGCCAAGAGAATGTGATCGAAATGGTATCGATCGGAAGATACATGGGGTGTCGGGAAAAGGGACATGCTAATGAGATTGCGGTGTGACGAGACTGTCACGGAGCACTAGACTCTCTAAGACATGCGTAGAGTGTCAAGATAGGGGACGCGTAGAGTGTCATAACACAGGGGGTGTTACAGAAGTACATGCAGTGAGTGTCGAGGAGGAGACAAGATACTCGAATGTCGAGATCACACGGGGGTGACTCCAGGGGGTATGTACTGATGAGACTGCGGTGTGATGAGATTATCACGGAGCATCAAAACACTTATGACACACAGGGGTTTCACAAAGAGGAGATATGAAGGATGTAATGCTGTTTTTTGGCGAGATTGCCATGGAGCACACAGGATGTCTACGACATACGAGGATGTCCTGCTGGTGAGACTGCGGTGTGACGAGGCTGTCACGGAGCACCAGGAAGCTTTGGACACACGGGGGTGTCACAAAGAAGAGAGACATGCAAGAGGTAATGCTGTTTTGTGGCGAGATTGCCACGGAGCATACAGGATGTCTAGGACTTAAGGGGATGTCCTACCGGTGAGACTGCGGTGTGACGAAGCTGTCACGGAGCACCAGGAAGCTTTGGACACGTAGGGGTGTCACAAAGAAAGAGACATGCAGGAGGTAATGCTGTTATGTGGCGAGATTACCACAGAGCATACAGGATGTCTAGGACATACGGGGATGTCCTACTAGTGAGACTACGGTGTGAAAGGCTGTCACGGAGCACCAGGAAGCTTTTGATACGTAGGGGTGTCGCAAAGAAAGAGACATGAGGGAGGTAATGCTGTTATGTGGCGATATTACCACGGAGCACCCAGGATGTCTAGAGTTTTCAAGGCATGCTGCCTGATTGAAATTGGAATTGCCCAAGAGGGACTAAATTCTGATCATGTTAAACACTGTTGAGAATTTTTGGTCATGATGCTATGTTGTCATGCGAGGATGCTTTCCCATAACTCTACGACGATTTACAATTGACGGAAATGCGCGACGTTGGCTTCCTTGGCTTGCTTTTCGGGGCTACTTGGTGTAGGCTGGTACAAATGGATTTGGATACAAAAATTTTGTCTTTTTTGAAAATCTTTTTTTTTAAAGAAAAAAGTGTAAAAGACTTTTGCGAAGATTTTATTTTTGATACAAATGCTTAGTTAGCTTACGATTTGCCAGTAAATTGCCTAGAATTAGGGCTTAGGGGGATTTGTGAATTGTCTTTTACTCTCGGGAGCGAGGAGTATGACTCAGAGCTGGATGCTGCTGGGGAATAGACAAGTTCATCTAAGAGCTATTGCAGGCTGAGGGTCCTGGCTGGGGAGAAGCTTTCTGATCGGCTTCTGATCTCTTGTTGGGGAAGAGCATTGTTGTGAGCCGTTGGGCTTCTACTGGGGATTTAGAGATCATATGCAGTCGAGGCGTTGTCGGGAGTGGACTTCTGCTATGACCACTGCCGGGGAATTTGAGGTGAGCTAGGGATTCCCCACTGTAGCCCACCTGTTAGGGGAGATGTCTACTGATTGACCCTTTGCTGGGGAATGCTTGGGAAGTTGACCCTCTGCTAGAGATGTTCCCTGTCGGAATCTCTGTTGGAGATGCGGGACCGCTGAGAGAGACTGATTGCTGATGATGATTGGAGGAGCCCGATGAGTCTAAACACTGCCGGATGTTGTTGCCACACTGAGTTTCAGCTTTTTCTCCATTTTTTTACCATTGGAATGACCAAGTCATGGGGTTCGCATAATTTTTGCGCGATGAGGCCGCTTCCAGTTTTCCTCATGCCTGCGAAGCTGATTGATTTTTGTCCATTTTTTCCCTAGTCATGAGATTAGGTTTAGGGGTCGCGTAATTTTTATGCAATGAGGCCGTTTCCGGTTTTCACTCATGCCCGCGAGTGGCTGGGGAAGTTGGTGGTTTGCCGGGGGAAGATGTGTTTTCTCCCTTCATTGCCCTAAATGGCATTCCTTTGAGGAATAGAGGTGTACCTCCGCTGGGGAAGGTAGATGTGATATTGCGCTCGCACTCGTAGTTTCTAGGGGATCCAGAAGGACTTTAGAGTAGGACGAAGCATAGGGTAGGGGACCGGAGTTGGGGCACCCTGAGTCGTAGTTGATCTATATGGGGAACCTTTGCTGGAGAATTTGGTATTTCCAGTGGGGATTTTCACTCTCTAGGGAGCTTCTGATTTGATTTTTTTTTTGCTCCACTAGGGATATCCTCTCTAGTAGAGGTTAACTCTCTGAGCAATCTTTCCTGTTTTTAAGAGAGTTTGATTCCGCTGGGAAGAGAGTGATTCCGCTGGAGATAGGGAGAAGTTGATTTTGTGGGAATGCCGTCCGGCGAGGGAATTTCTGATGCTTGGAAATGTTTCAACTTTTATTTTGGGATTTCCCAGAATGGAAATTTTGCTAACTTTGGTGTTGACTCTGCCGAGGGCAGGGGATTTGGAGAAAGTCCTGAGAAGTTATCTCTGCGGGGGAGTTTCTGACTCTAGAAAATGTTTCAACTTTTATTTTGGGTTTTCCGTTGATGGAAACTTTGTACTCTTGTGAGTCGACCCGGCTAGGGAAATGTATAGGATTTTTGCTCTGTGGGGAGAGTCGGTGAGGTGTCTCTTTTGGGGAGAAAGGACTCTGTTTGGGGAGAGTTGGGGAATAAAGAAATTTTGATGGTCAAATCCCCTTTTAGCGACCGCACCTGATTTGTCAAGTTGCCTACGTACCTTTTGTAGGATCAGGTTAGACGTAGTTTAAGCCAATGCCACAGGCTGGTGAGGGAGGGTGTCCCTGAAATGGTTTGTTGAAAGAAAGGCTATTAGTCTCAAATGGGCTACCTAGAGGATTTTATTGATTTTTTAAAGGGTTTTACAATGGGGGGGAGGGGAAAGAAGTGTGCCAAGGATGGCCTCTTGCCATTTTCTGGAGAAGCTAAGAGTACAAAGCGCCTATCAGATCTAGACCCTAAGCGTAATATCTCTTGACCTTGTCGATGTTGACAAGCTCGAGGAGGTCTTCATCGTCCATCCATCCGAGTTGGAGGGCGCCGCCGGAGAATTTATCTCAGACGATGTACGGGCCTTCGTAGTTTGGTGTAAATTTGCCCCTCGGATCAGGGCGGTTATGGCAACACCTTCCAGAGAACTAGGTCACTGACTTCAATGCTGTGAGGCTTGACCTTCCTGTTGAATGTCCTAGCCATACACCTTTGATAGGCCTGCAAGTGATTGATGGCTTTCAGTCGCCGCTCTTCAATCAAGTTCAGTTGCTCATATCGGGTCTGCGCCCATTCTGATTCTGACAGCTCTACCTCCATTAGCACACGGAGTGACGGAATTTGTATTTCGATGGGGAGGATTACCATAAGCCAGAGAAAATGGTGTTGCCCTAATTGAGGTTCTGATGGACATTCTGTAGGCCATGAGTGCATAGGGGAGCATCTCATGCTAGGCAGAATAGTTGGTTGCCATCTTCTCAACGATTTTCTTCAGGTTTTTGTTGACTGCCTCGACTGCACCGTTAGTTTGAGGTGTATGGCGTAGAGTTGTGATGCTGTATTTTGAACTTCTGACAGAGGTCAGCCATGCCCTTGTTGCAGAAGTTAAGGGTATTGTCTGTCACAATCTCATATGGGACTCCGTACCGACAGATGATATCCCTTCTCAGAAAATGCTGGACCACAGATGCGGTGACGTTGGCATAAGAGGCTACCTCGACCCATTTCGTAAAGTAATCGATTACAACCAGAATGAATCGATGTCCATTTGATGCTTTCGGTGTTATGGGACCGATGACGTCCATGCCCCAAGTTGAGAATGTCCAAGGAGCAGTCAGGTTATGGAGCCTGGTTGGCGGTGCATTGATCCTGTCGGCATAGATCTGGCACTGGTGGCACTTCTGCACATGCTTATAGCAGTCAGCTTCCATTGTAGACCAATAGTAGCTTAGTCTGAGGATCTTTTTGGCAAGCATTAACCCGTTCATGTGTGGGCCACAAGCTCCTTCGTGAACCTCTTCAACTACCTGTGCTACTTCACTAGTGCCGAGGCATCTGAGCCAGATGAGATTCGGTGATCTCTTGTACAAGATTCCTCCTGAGAGGACAAATTGTATAGCCAGTCTTCAGATTGCCCCCAGCCAGTTTTGGTGGCGTTGAGAGGGAAGGTCCCGTCCTCGAGGTATTGCTTGATGTCTGTGTACCAAGGCTTATTGTCAGACATTACATCTAGCTCAAGGCAGTAGGCAGGCTGCTCCTGCTGCTGAATCTCAATCAGCCAAAGCATGATGCCCTTGGGGATTTGAACCATGGAGGCGAGAGTGGCCAGTGCATCGACGAATCTGTTATGATTCCTGGCTCAGTGGCTGAATGTGATTCTTCTGAACTGGAAAATCAGCAGGTTGAGATAAGCCAAGTACAGGACTAGCTTTGCTTCTTGGATGGCCCAAGACTCGTTTGCCTGATAAATTGCTAAGGATGAGTCACCGTAAACGTCTATCTCTTCAATTCCAATGTCCAGGGCTTCTTTTAGACCGGCTATGCACCCCTCGTACTTTGCTTCATTGTTAGAGCATCTGAATTTCAGCTTGACTGAGATAGGGAGGTGTGCTCACTTGGGTGAGATTAGGACTGCTCCTGCCCCGTACCTGTGACTGTTGGCAGCTCCGTTAAAATATAACACCCAGTCGGAGTACTCTTGCTTTTCTGCTTCTGCGTACAGGATGGCTTTGTTTGGAAACTGATCATGTACTGAGACATAGTCCTCCGCTAGACTGTGGGCCAAGTGATCTGCTATCGCCTGCCCCTTGACTGACTTCCGTGTCATGTAGGTGATGTCGAATTCAAACAACATCATAAGCCATCGGACAGTCCTTCTGGTGGTGGATGACTTTTCCAATAGATACTTGAGTGGGTCCATCTGGGAGATCAGAATTACCGGGTAAGATAGCAGATAGTGCTGCAAACGCTGAGTTGCCCAGACTAGTGCCAGACATGTTTTCTCAAGAGGGTTGTACCTCTCCTCATATTCCAGCAGGCGTTTGCTGATGTAGTAGATAGCTTGTTCTATTTTGCCCGTCTCGTCGTGTTGTGCCAGAATGCATCCCATGGAGGTTGTTTGCACTGAGATGTAGAGTAGTAGAGGCCGTCCCGGCGTAGGAGGCACTAGCATTGGAGGGTTGAGCAGGTATTGTTTTATCTTATCAAAGGCTTCCTGATACTCTTCTGTCCAGACTGTAGGTGTATTCTTCCTGAGAAGTTTGAAAATTGATTCGCAGATCGGAGTGAGCTGAGAGATGAACCGGCTGATATACTGAATTCTGCCCAAGAAGTCGCGGATTTCCTTTTCAGTTTAGGGGATCGGCATTTCGATGATAGCCTTAGCTTTGGCTGGGTCGATCTCAATGTCTCTCTTGCTGACTATAATGCCAAAGAGCTTTCCAGATGAGGCTCCAAAGACGCATTTGGTCGGATTCAGTCTTAGGCCGAACTCTCTGAGTCTATCACAGAGTCTTTTTAGGTATTCTGGGTGTTGCTCGGCAGTTGGCGATTTGACGATCATGTCATCCACATAGACTTCTGTTGACTTATGGATCATATCGTGAAATAATGCCGTCATAGCCCTCTGATAGGTTGCCCCTGCATTCTTGAGTCCAAAAGGCATGACCTTGTAGTAAAATGTGCCCCAGGGCTTGATGAAGGAGGTCTTCTCCATATCCTCTTCTGTCATTTTGATCTGGTTGTATCCGGAGAAACCATCCATGAATGAGAGAGTCTCGTGCCCCGCCGTATTGTCGACCAGAATGTCGATGTGTGGGAGGGGAAAGTTGTCTTTGGGGCTTGCCCTTTTCAAATTTCGGTAGTCGATGCACATCCGGATTTTGTCGTCTTTCTTGGGTACGGGCACTATATTGGCCAACCATTCAGGATAGGTTGCTACCGCTAGGAAGCATACATTGATCTGCTTTTCTATTTCCTTTTTGACCTTCTGCGACCATTCGGGCCTCATCCATCTCAGCTTCTGTTTAACTGGTCTGACGTCTGGGTTCAGGGGCAGTCTGTGTACCACCAAAGCTGGGTCCAAGCTGGGCATGTCTGCGTATGACCAGGCGAAGACATCACTGTAGCTTTTCAAAAAGCTGATCATATCTGTCCTCTGCTGAGCGTTCATGCTTGTGTCAATCCTGACTAGCTGTGGGTTATCCTCGGATCCAAGGTTCACCGTCTCAGTATCCTCAATGTTAGAATGCAGAAGCCCTTCACTGCGTTCCAGAAGATCTAGGAGTTCCTGAGGCGGTTCCTCTTCCTGCTCTGAGTCATATTCCATTTTCGTTAGTTCCAGAAGGGTTTCAGGGGTAGCCCTAGTGCAGGCGATTACCTGGCAAATCAATTAACTAAGTTTAGCATGCTTATGTTTTTTTTTTGTTTTTGTGGCTTCAGGACACTAGGCCTTCCAGGGGAAGGTTCCATGTGTTTTTCGTCAAAAGATCAGATTTTCTTTATAAAACAAGTATGATTGTTGTTACAAAAGTTGACTCAACCAAAAGAAAGAGGCCGACAGTGGCCCGACATTTGGATTTTACAAATAGGTACAAAGAGAATTAGAAGGAGGAAAAGGGTGATGCTTCTTCACTGCTTGACCTTTTCTGCACTGCTACTGCCCCGACCCTGGATGGCCTCGATCGTGAGAGCCTCAGTCCACCAACGAATCAGTGGCTGGCGAATGGATGACGCTTCGGCGCTGTTGGAGATGGTGCAAACCTGCTCTCCTGCTAGGTATTATGCTTTTGCTGCAGCATCTTCAACAGTCAGCTCGTCGAACAATGTAGCCATGCTGAAAACTTCTGGGACTTGATTCCCTGACAATTCAACATCGGGCTGAGGGGTTGAGGCACAGGGTACAGTAGGGTAAGGTTCGAAGATTCCGATCGGGAAGGTCACTGAGATGTGGGGTCGAGGTTCTGGTTTCGTCAACCGGTTGTTTTTCTGTGTGAGTTTGGCGAGATAATCCTGATATGTGGGCCTGTAGCCCAGACCAAAGGGTGCGGTATAACGCGGAGGAGTATATCTTTTCTTCATTCCCTGATTCTGGGCTCCAAGACCTGACCCTGGTTGGTAGTTTATTTTTGCCATCATCCTGACAAATGACGGAATCTGCTTCTTGTTCTGCTCTTCTATCTAGGCGATAGAACTTACCTGCTCAAACTGATAAGTCATAAAGGATGTGCCCTGTCCGAGCTCCTGGATGTCCCCGAAGAAACTTGCCAACTCCTCTGATGGAATGACGACTAGGTGGTCGTATTGAATGAATTTGATTCTTTGGTGTAGAGAGGATGGGATGGCTCTAGCTGCGTGGATCCATGGCCTCCCAAGGAGCAGGGTAAATGATGCAGGCACATTCACTACTTAAAAGTTTATAGTGAATTGAGCAAGTCCGCCTCTAATAGCCAGATCTACATCACCCAGGTTCTGTCTTGTTGATTTGTCAAAAGCCCTAATCGTCATGGGTCTCTTCTTGACTTGACTGAGGTCCATTCCTAGGCTTTGCAATGTTGACAGTGTACAGACGTTTAGGCCGGAGCCGTTTTCGATTAGCACGGAAGATAGGGTTCTGTCCATACACTGTACTGCTATGTAGAGGGCCCGGGTATGGTTTCTGTCTCCGTCCGATATTTCCTCTTCTGTAAAGGAGATGACTCGTGGTTCAAGTACTTGGCCCACCATATGCCCTAGCTTCTCAGGCGTTATATCTGGTGTTACATGGACGCTTTTAAATACTAGGAGGAGTTGCTTCTGATGATGTTCGGATGTCAAGAGAAGACCCAAAATGGAAATATGTGCTGGGACTTTACTCAACTGCTGGTTATGTTAAATTCTTCTGCTTTTTCTAGAATCTTTAGCAAAACTGCAGATTCTGCCGCTTCTTTGTCAGGGTCTGGTACCCTTACTTTTTTTATTTTTTTCTCTTTCCTTTTTCCTTTTGCCAGCACGGAAGCCGACGGTTGGTACACCCGGCCTGATCGGGTCAAGTTGGCTATGCTCTCGCTTTCTAGGATGAGGGAGCGAGGAGCGGGTACGTGGTTCAGGCTGAAAGGCTGAGAAGAAGGGAGAGGGATTCAGACTGGGCCGGTAGAAGTTGAGGCTTGGGCCGGACCCGTAGGCCAATTGGCATGACATGAGATTGTGTAGACAATTTGCTCTCTGTCTGTTTCGAGAGCGGGTAGTTTGACTGGGGTCTAGATGGCCTGGATCTTGGACAGAAGGGGGGGGGGATAATGACTGGAGGTCTGTAGGTAGGCCTGATGATGCCATCATCTACTGCAGGTGCGATAGGTCTCGGCTACTCTGCCCTGGGCTCTTCCTACTGTATGAAATTGATCTGGTTGTTGTGTGGGGGCAGCGGTGCCTGGGTGATGCTGGTGTTGCTTGGAGCCAGCTCAACTTGACCCTCATCCAGGAGGTCCTGAATGGCACACTTTAGACCGATGCAATAATCGGTTGCATGGCCTGGGCCTTGGTGGAAGGCCCAGTGTTGGTTGACATCGTAATTCTTGTTTCTTTTGTCAGAAGGTAAGAGGGGAGTGAGGCCTCTCAGGGTGAGGAGACTCTGCTTGGTTTAAAACTCTAGCAACTGGCTAAGAGTATAGGGGAGAGGAGTAAAGTTCCGGGGGGACTTGTTCTATTGTAGGTTTTGCCCTTGATTAGGCCGGGCTGGCCGAGTGTTTCTAGCTAGCTGAGCCGGAGCTGCAGGAAGTTGGATGGGAGCTACAGAAGCTACCATGTGAACATCTTTTTTCCGTTTATAGTCCTGGGGACTGCTGTTCTTAATGGATGAGGCTATCGCTTTCGGAGGAGCTAGCCCTAGACTGGAGTGGATTGCCCCACTCTTGATAGCCATTTCAATATGGGCACCAGTCTTGACAATGGTGCCAAAGTCAACTACGGGCAGTGTGACCATCAAAGTTGAATAAAGTTGCTTTAGTGTGCCCATGAACATGCTTGCGAGCTCCTCCTTCGGGATAGGAGTGGGGATTTTGGCTGCCATCTCCCTCCACCGGGTAGCGTATTCCAGGAATGACTCATTGTTTCTCTGGCTCATTTGCTCGAGCTGGCTCCGCTGAGGTCAGAGCTCTTGGTTAAAGGAATACTGCTCAACGAAGCAGTCCATGACATCTTGCCAAGTTTTAATCTTCTACTTATCTACAGACATCCACTAGGTCAGGGCTGCTCCCTTCAGGCTTTTCTGGAAGTACTGTATTAGGAGAGGCTGATTTTTCTGGTGCAGGAGCATGTCCCCCAGTTAGAGCTGTAAGTGCTGTCTTGGGCAGCCTGACCCGTTATATTTGTCAAAATCAATGACCTTGAAGCCTGCCGGTACGAACTCTCCTGATGAGAAGGTCAGGTCCTCTAGAGATAAACTGGTACTGGCGAAAGCACCTTTAGTCATTTTATCTCTTCTTTCATCTGTTTGATTTCCTTGTGCTAGTCACGAAGAGCCGACATCGGGTTTGTAGATGAGGACGGCCTGTCCTGATTAACATGGGAGGCCTTGGGCTGCTCTGCCCCATCAAAGTGTTCATACTCTGCCTCTCCTCCACCTGCAATGGGTCCAGGGTTAGCGATGATGAACGGGTTTCGGAGGGGTTCAGGAATAGGCTGTTCGGTTGATTCACCGATCAGGTTTCAGGAAGCAGGGTCGTCGATACGGGTACCCAGTAGAATTTTCAAGGAATCTAGAACCTTGTCTAATTTTGACTGCATGGCCGCAATGTCCCTTTCATGAGATTGCAGGATCTCATTGGTTCTTTGCTACTGGTCTGCTGACTCTGCCATTGAATCTGAGATGCTTTCTGACTGTGCTCTGATGGGTACTTGCTTGGAGACTGGTGTCTTTGTCAAGACTGCGTCCTCTACTTCTACGAGAAGGGCAGTGAAGGATCGAGTCATGGGTCGGCTCATGTAACTGAAAAGAATGCAACTGCTAATCACGATTATGCATGATGTGTAAGATAGAAAATACAGGAAGGATTTTCATTAATTGCAATGCAGTGAATGAAGTGAGTATAAGACTGACTCAATAAAATGAAAAAAAGACTCAACCCTAAGCAGGTCCATCAGGGATGGCAAAGTTAAGTGGCCGGCTCACGCCTTCATGGTCCATTATCTGTTGTTGGAGGGATGTGATTTCGACCTTCATTCGCTCAATTGTTTCTGAGGCATAATACATGTGAGATCCATACTGACGGATCCGACTGGTCATCTCTGCCTTTGCACTATCAAGCTGTTCCTGATAGAAGTGCAACTGGGCCCTGATGATGGCGATTTCTCGGGCGTCGCCTCTACGCTTCCTCTGAAGAGACTGGACCGTATGCTCGAGCCGATCGACCTGTTCCTGCATGGCTAGGAGTTCGCGGTCTCGCTCTGCTTTCTGTTGCCTGAACGCACCTTGGGCTTTCCGAAGCCGCTTCACTTTCTCTTGGATGTACAGCTGCCTTTGCAGGAAGAATTCTGTCCAGGGAACTGCCATTTCTGCTATGGGTATGGTTCCGCGAGATGGAGCTGCAACTGGTGTTGGCAGTTCCCTAGGTGCAGACATACCGGGTAGAATGTCAGGATTTTCTACCCACTGTTGGTATGCAGAATTAGTCAATGGTCCTGATGTGACCACGAAGTCTGGCTACTGGTCTCTCCGGGAGCTTTGCAATTTGATTGGAATCGGCGGGTGAGGCGTTCAGACTACACTGTGAAGTCGACGAACTCCTGTTCCAGGTTGTCTATAACCTGGTGCGCTGAGGGAGTCCAAACTGTCTAAGAACTCGGAGTGGTACGTAAGCTGCAGAGCCGGTGACCCCTGCTAGGACCATGCATCGCCGTCCTGCAATGACAACACGTGGTAGTTGTCTGCGAACCAGCCACACGCATTCTCATGTGATCTGCTCCTCTGTCAGGTCTTGGAGAAGCCTGTAGAGACCCGAATCTTTTTCATGTTATTGTCTAGTTTATCAGGGGTATTTTAGTCTTTAATGCATCTTCATGCATGCTTTCTTGCATAACTGGTTATCTTGAGAGTTTTTTTTCTTATGGTCCGAGCTTGTTGTGAGTTTAATGTATGAGTTAAGGGGGTGAGGTATTTTTGGGAAGCAAGCAAAGAGTATGAAACATACTCTATGTGTTAAGTGAATGGTGCTTATAGAGGTCAAGGCCTTTATGTATAGTCTTGGAAGTTTCTTAGTAAAATGATGGTTTGATATAGGTGTATGTTGAGTCTAAACCAAGAGGATTCGAGTACTCTGAATATCTAAGATCATAAAGTATAAAATATCCTAAGTGTGTATGTAAAACTCCGAGAGTCATGTGGTTAGTGCTAGTGCGCAAGGCATATAGAAATCGGGGCCTCTCGTGCGTGTTAGTGTGTGTTTGATGATCACCTAGGTGGGTTAGAACATATGAGAGTGGAATCATGAGATGAGAGTAGGGGTTGGAATCTAGGTCGATGGAGTATAAAAATAACCCGAGGGTCAATGAGGGATGTCATAACACACCTTGAACTTTAGGAAGCTCTAGTTTTGGCATCGTTTATTGGAATTGAGTGATTCTTAAACCATTAGAAAGGTATTGGAACCCTATTCGAGTTTCTTGTTTAATGTTTTTCCATATTTTTAGTCTAAGCTAAGTCAAAAATGAGTTTTCCGATGTTTTGTTTGATAAATTACAGATCAGTCCACTTGTAGGCCCATTTAGACCTTTCAAATCTCAAAATTAGGATTTTTATAAAACATGAAAGTTGTTTCCTTTCAAAATAAAAATTCAGCGCAAGTTGAATCGTCAAAATCTGATAAACGAGTCAAAAGTTATGGTCAAAATACTAAAGCGGGATAAATTCTATCGGAATCCGGAAAAAGGTGCTGCGATCTATCGCAAATAAGCTGCGATCGATCGCAAAATGGTGCGATTTATCACAAATTTCTATGATCAATCGCATTCAGGTAAGTTGTTTTGACTGTCTTTCGGGTCTAGGTGCGATAGATCGCACCTTTGGTGCGATCAATCGCATGCGGACCCAAAAATTGCTAAAAAAGTTTTTTTTTTTTTGGGTTTTTAACCCTTAGGGGCTATAAATTGGGACCCTATTTTGAGATTTTTAGGGTTCTAAACTATTTTAACCTAATTTTGTAAGGGAGAAGAGGAAACCTAGGGTTTTTTAGGGAGAAATTGCTTGGAGAAGAAGGAGATTGCAAGGAGAGCTTGGAGATCTTCCTCAAAGCTTCCTCAAAGCTTCTTGGGAGCGATTTGGATCCAAGGGAAGGATCCCTAAGGTCGATATACTATCCAAATCAACTCTATTATAATGTTTTGTGAATATTAATATGATAGAAATAGAGATTAGATGTATTTTTCTCCAATTTTGTATGAAGTAAGCTATTATGGATGGAAATATGGATTAATAATGTGGATGAAATGTATAGAGGATGAGAATTACTATGGAGGATGGGATGAATCTGTGGATATGGATTGTATGGATGGATTATGGTTTGATGAAATGTTGGAAATGTGACAGGGCAATGGATTCATAATCTACGTACCTAAGGTGTTTGTGAAAATGTTTGAGAGGATAAATACTAATATATCACTATGAAATTGTTGGGAATTGACTATGAATTATGCTAAGAATCATGATAGGATATATACGTATGTGATTGCTTGTCAAGTTATGCTTAATTATTTGCATGATAATTGATATTCGGGAAGGTAAGAACTTAGAGGAAAATCTCTCAAACCGGGAATTCTCTAACTATATGGTAAGGGACAGCATAGTGGAGTTTCCATGGTGGGAGATCGGAATCTAAGCAATTACCTACTCGAATGTTAATTACGACACTTATGCACAACGCACGTGTATGTTAAGATAAGAGTCTCACAAGTCACACATGTGGATCATAAGTATAAGCATTGCATACGCCTGTCATTCTGAATAAGCCCAATGAGGAATCTGAATAAGTGCATGTTCTGAATAAGTTGCTCAAGACTCATAAGCATAAGCATGGCATATGTATGACATTCTGAATAAGCATGGCTTGGGCATGGTCCGTATCCTCCAAGACGGCATGTCAGTTAAGTAATTGCATAGGTATGGTCTGTATCTTCCAAGAGCGGCATGTCACTGTATGATCTGAATAAGTGCATAAGCATAAGTATCTCACAAGCACGTGATCTCATAAGCATAAGCATCTCATAAGTATATTGTCTTCTAAGTCTAAGGTTCTCACAAGTACACGAGTCAAGGTGATGATATGATATATATGAGCACATGTTCTTCCGTACTCTGATTATGTTATTATGATATTGGATATGGTTCTAATGAAGTGCAAGTATATTATTATTGTTGGTTGGATTTTATATACACCGAGTACTTTTGTACTCAGCTAGACTTTGTCTTGGCAGGTCTAGAGCAGGAGCACACGGCGGAGCCATGGATTGAGGAGGCATACATCGAGGAAGGAGGAGAAGGTGAGCCTTCCAAGGAGGGAGTCGGAGGCTTGGATGGTTAAACCTACTAGTTCATGTTTTGTTTTGGTTGAGAGATTGTAATAGACTTTTAGATGATGTTGCTCATTAGACTACTTTACAGTTGGGTTTTAGAATATTTGTTAATCTGGGTGGTTTACAGTTGGGTGTTAGACTATTTGTTAATCTAGGTGGTTATGTTGAGCATAGACTTGAGCAGGATGACTTGGTTTTTATATATCGCAAGTTTTATTACTCTTATTTTTGGAGACTCGTGTAGTATGCCTTGTATGTATGGATTTTAAGCAAGTTAAGAAAATGTGGCGATCCCAAAGTCCTATTTTAACCAGGTAGGATTTTGGGGTCGTTACAAAGTCGGTAGAGTATCTTGACATCAGAAGTCACGATTTGGCCCTGATTCTGTGTAATCTTCTTGGGCAGGCTGTATGCATCTCGAGGTACGTCGGGTACTGGCAAGATAGTGGGCAGGTGTAAGACCAACCATAGATGTAGAAGCGGTGCACTGGCTTGGAAGACGCCCTTTCTGCGTCCTGCTGCAAGGTTGAGAGCCCTGAGTAGCTCCGCAACAATGACCGGGACAACCGTCTTCGATTCCCGCATGTCGTCGATGATCCCTGTCAGCACCGAGTCGGCAAAGGCACGACTTTTAGGGAACACCAGTTGCGACATGATGATCAATGTAAAGGTATTGAGACCACGGATCTTAGCTTTTGGGGAGTCAGGGTCCCACTTGGACTGGTACAATTTCTCAAGAAATTCAGTGGACACCCTGTTATAAGTGCCGCTAGGATTGTACTACAAGGAGGCAGGTTTGATTCGTAAGAACCGTGAGAGGTCTGCCTGGAAGTTTGCCTTGTAGCGTAGTACTATGACATCACCTTCCATGTTTAAGCCCAGAATGAGTTGTATTTCCTCCAGTGTTGGACACAGCTCGTTTTTACCGAAACAGAATACCATATTGGTAGGTTTCCAACACTGGATGACAGCATTAATGAGGCACCAATTTGTCTTAACCATGGAAAGGTCTAGGGTGTTACCCAGTCTGTAGTATTGGGCCCAAGTGAGACGCTGATCCCGACTCAGTGCCTCAATTTTCTCAAGGAGGGTCTGGTCACATGCCCATTGGAAAGTCAAATGTATGGGCCATGAAGGCTGGTTGCTTGACGGAACAATCTCTGACGAGCCTGCCATCTACCTGGACAAATATATAGACTCTGTGTAAATGTACTGTATATGCAGGTGAAAGATGTAAAGATGATGCAAATGATGGAGGATGCAATTTTTTTGATTTTTATCGGGTATGACGAGGCACTTGTGCTCCGATAGGGCAATCGGACAGAGGTCCGGTATGCTTTACTCGGGTTGTTGGAAACCGGAGGCCTATCAGGGTAAGGCAAGAGATAGGTCTAAGTGAAAACCTCTATGCCGGGGATTTGGACCCCATGCGCTATGTCAAGGATGTGGGGTAGGATGTGTTTTATTATAAGTACAAGTTTGGCTCATCACATGCCCCTGGGTGGGTGCTTATCTAGGTAGGATGTGCCCGGGTAGTCAACCATAAAGGAGACGAGTATAGGATGCAAGCAGGTTACGGTTTTAGAATATCCCTCCGGGTTTGGCTGCTTGTAGGCTATACCCTGGCCTAGGATACATGTATGCATGCTGGTGTATGCAGAATTGTGTTCCTAAGGATGTGGGGATCACTTAACACCGTAAATTCGACTCCCTGAAATGGACGATTGGTGTAAGCGGGAGCGTTCAGAACCGTTTCCTGAGAATAGTAACCCAGCAGGCAAAGTTCCGTGGACCTCCAAGACTTTTAAGCCCCTGTCACTGAGGATAATCATCCAACAGCCGTGAGCGTATTAAGCAAGCCTGTCTAATGAGTTTTTGGGTTGTTACACTACTATGACATGTATGGGATGCACAGTACACAATACAACCAAAAGAGATGAAAGAGTTAGTATTAGACTAAATCTTAGGGCATTTGATTAAATTCAAGGTTTAATTGGCTTAAACCTAGGATCCGGGTTGAACCTTTAAAGCATTCCCCAGCAGAGTCTCCACAGCTGTGAACAAGGATTTCGGTCCTGTCCACAAGGGGTGGATGTGCATGCCCTGGCGATGGTCGGTTGATTTTATATTTAGAGTCGCCACTTATTTATTCGGTAGGGATAAGTCTCATACAATGGATAAGGTCTTGGTCTGCTTAGAGTTCAAGGCAAGAGGTTCGGTTCAGTCCGGGGAAGGTGTTAAGCACCCCGGCACTTCCGTTTTACAACGGTTTCCTACTTATTGGGTTTAAGTCAATTAAGATCAAGTTGTTAGTCAAATGCCTGAGATTTAGTTTATACTAACCCAAGAAGGGAAAAGCTAACCTAGGGTCGGGCCCGAGTTGGGCTGCCTACGTACTCATATTGGGGTGAGATCAGACCGAGTGTAATTCTGGCACATGAGCTTGTGCCAAGGCTAAGGGGTGTATTGTGTGTGCACCAAGGGTGGCTTAGGGTCTAGTCCGGTAGACTAGGGTTGAGTTGACCAAGTTGGTCAAGTGCTTTGTTTGGTTGATTAGGCCCGGTAGGCATAGGGTTAAGCCCGATAGGCTTGGGTTTGGCCCAGTAGGCCTAGAGTTAAACCCGGCAGGCTTGGATTCGGCCCGGTAGGCCTAGGTTTAAGCCCGGTAGGCTTGGATTCGGCCCGGTAGGCATAGGTTCGGCCTGGTAGGCCTGGATCAGCCCGGTAGGCCTAGGGTTAAGCTCGGTGGGCTAAGAGTCGGACTGGTAGGCCTGGGTTCGACCTGGTAGGCCTATGATTAAGCCCGGTAGGCTTAGGGGTGAGCCTGATAGGCTGGATTTAGACCCGGTAGGCCGAGATTGGGCCCGGTAGGCCAAGGGTATTTTAACCAAGGGTTAGGTTTGCTAACCGTGGTTAAAAAGGTGATTAACCATGGTTAAGAGTACTAACCATGGTTAACAAGTCCAAAGTCAGTGTTTTTGATCTTTTAGAATTTTTCTGATTTTTTTAGAATTTTTCTAGATTTTTTCCAGTGGTTAAGGATGCTTAACCGCAGTTAAGGGGAGGAAGTCACCATGGTTAAGGGTCTTAACCAGGGTTAAATAGTCAAGTGAGACCATTTTTGAGTTTCTCATTTTATTTTGGAATTTTTGAGCATTTTGTCTAGATTTTTTCTGGTTATGGGCTGCTTAACCATTGTTAAAAATTAACCAAATATAGTGTTTAACCATGGTTAAGGGCTCTAACCAAAGTAAAAATTGTCAAAGAGGACATTTCTGGATTCCAGAGAATATTTGTGATTTTTTCAGAATTGTTTCGAGTTCATGGACTGCTTAACCATGGTTAAGGGTTAACCACTGGTGGATTTAACCGTGGTTAAGAGTCCGGTTGGGTCAAGAGTGGGCCCAGGGTCCATGGCAGGGCCTAGACTGGCCTCCTACCCAGTCTGGGCCCCCACAAAGTCCAACAAATGCATAAAACCCAAAAAATAAGTTACACTTTTAACCATAGTTAACGCGGGTTTAACCATGGTTAACGAGGGAACCATGAAAAACCGAGACTATTAGTGGGTAGCCTGAAGTCTAATGAACGCTTTGAGCCTTTTTGAGGCCCACGGGGAGGTCGGGTGTGGGCCCCACAGAAGCCCAAAGTTGTCTCGTTACACTTCACATAAAATGATAGATTTGTTAAATGGGAACCAAACAGATTTTTTTGCAAACTTTGCGGCAATTTTGCCGCTGATTGGTTCAAACCCCGGGAGATCCGAGACCACCATTGCAAAGCCTGCTATGTGGGAGAAAATTTGGGCCCTTGTGGGGCCCAAGAGAAGGTCGTAAGTGGGCCCCATAGAGGCACAAAGTTGCTCACTCGAAACTGCTGTAAACACTGTCGACCCCACTTTAGGGTTGATTTTACCATGGTTAACGATGGATTTGGAGGCTGAAATTTTACAGGGGGATGGCCCTATGTGTGGGGAGTCTACCCATAGCTCTGGTCTTGACCATGGCCCACTCTAACCATGGTTAAAATGGTGGGGGCAGTAGGGGTCCGAAACTGAATTTTTTTTCTAAAATCCTCTTTGTGGTGTTGGTGCTTACCATGGAAGGTCCAAGGGGTTTCCTCATGGACTGAGGACCCCCAGACCCCGTGGGGACTCTGTGGTGCTATGGGGGTGGTGAACCCGAGTTGTCTCAAGGGGAAACTCCCCTCATCTATGAAGAAGATGGGCGAAGGTTCCCTATCCTTGGCCTATTAAGCTACTGAAATTAACAAAGCAAAGAGAAAATGGGACCCCTGGAATGGGACCAGGGGTTCCTTACAATGATGATAGCAGAAAAAAAAAAAAAAAAAAACAGTATACCCTTGGCTACGGTGGTAGCTATGTTGCTCACACAGGGGGTGGGGCAATGTGCACGGTGGCTGCAGCTGGTGGGGGAGTGGAGCAAGCCTTGGGACAGCTTCTGGAAGGACTTGAAGGCTTTCCTAGATGAAGAACTAAGGTTGGAAGTAGGGTGGACAGGGGTTAGTCGGGTTTGACAGTGTTTGGACAGGGTGGATATGAATACAGTGATGCAAGGTGGGGCTGTGATGCAGGGTGATGGAAGGACTGATGGGGGAGTCCTATGAGTTCCTAAATGAAGAAATAAATCTGGAATAGGGAGAAACAGGGGCTGGCTGAACGTTTTGGTGGTTGCAACAGGTTTTTTTTTCTTGCAGAAAATTCTCCCCTCACAGTAGCTTCGGTGGTCTTTTATAGAGGATGGGAGAGATGGAAGGTGGATAGGACAAGGATCACCGGCGTGGGGGATAAGGCAGGAGTTCGGATGTGGAGATGAGGAGTCCCTTTTGGCCATGGGGGAACTCGGTATTTATAGGGGAGATCGAAGGGGACACACAAGGTATTAGTACCGAGGTTGGTGGAAGGATCAAGAGGTGGAGTGGGCATCTGCAACAGGGGAGGGGAGCTGGACGTGTGACTGCAACTGCAGGGGGTGTGGCGTGTTGCCAGGGGCGGATCCACATGGGGCCCAGGAGGGGCTGCAGCCCCCCCTGAAATTTTGAAAAGAATTTTTTTTATTATTATATGCATAGGGGTGTAGTCTTGGAGATTGGCGGAACCGAGGAGAATAGGGGCTCTAGCCCCCCCTAAACGTAAAAAATAACAAATATTCTTTACAAATGGGTACAAACATATGGATGGCCATGAACTTGGCCCTCAGAAAAAAAAAATTCCGGGGGCTACGCCCCCGAACCTCCATGGTTAGCCCCCCCTGCAACAAAATCCTAGCTCCACCCCTGCGTGTTGTAGGTCTGTTCACTTGTCCCATTGTCAAGAACGATGAACAGTGAGATGGTTTTGAATTTTTTTTTTTTTTTGGCACATTCAATTGTTATCGTTTGGGCTTTAGTCCTATACGAGTATGGGCCAACCCATGTTGGCCTTGCCACATTGGGTTGACGGCAAGATTTTGAATCTTTTTTTTAAAAAAAAATGAGAAAAATCCTTCTTTAGGTGGGTCCCACCCTAAAACCCCAAAAAGCCATGGGCCTTGATTTTTTATGATTTTTTTTTGTGTTTCTTGGGACTTTGAAATGGGCCTTGAGCCCATGAGGTTTTAGCCTAGGGTTAGGTCTAGGGTCTACCTAGGTTTAGTTCTAGGGTTTAGCTAGGGTTAGACTAGAGTTTAGCTAGGGTTAGGTGATGGTCCACCTAGGGTCAACTAAGGTCTACTAGGTTCACACCTTGGGTTAGGGTTTAACTAGGGTTTAGGACCTAGGGTCTTGCTAGTGTTCACCTAGGGTTAGGATAAGTTATGGTTAGGGCTAGGCTTAGGTAGGGTTTAGGACCTAGGGTTGCTAGGGTTCACCTAGGGCTAAGGGACTTAGGCTGGGGATTAACTATGGTTAAGGGATTTGACCATTGTTAACAAGGGGTGTAAAAATTGGGTGCTTACAATTGGTTTAAAAAAAATAACCCCAAGAGAAAATTTCTTAACCAGAGTTAAAAAGACAGTTAAAGTGATTGTGAGTGTCATTGAACTCTCCCGAGATCAAACTCATAAAAAAAATTATGATGACTGATTACAAAAATAATTAAAATGACTTAGACATGTTTGGCATGCATGTCAAAAATTTTGGGTCTATTTATCATTTACGAGTAGACGTTTACAACATGTTGTAGGTCATTTGGCAACGCGTCTATTTATTATAGGAAAAAAAAAACAAAGAAATCGTGTGTCTAAAACAAAGTTCATATTTATGAAAAAAATTAGGAAAAAAGTGTGCGTTTATTGCAAATGGATGACAGAATGAAGATTTTCATAATTTTTTCTTGCTTTGCCCCTTTATGAGCCTAAAAAAAATATCCCCCATTTTAACTAGGTGACTTTTATTTTTTTAAAAAGTTTTACAAAAAAACTCATTACTGTGTGCTGCCAAACGATTTTGTTGTCTACAAATCTCTCCTTAATAAATATTTGCCACATTTCTGTTTTGGCTATATTGGCTATAGACAATATCAAAATAGATCTACCAAAACACCCTTAAGCCCTCTTCCTAAGCAAACACAGTTCTTGTCTAGATTTTAAGCCTACTCAGAGATATGTAAAAGGCCAAATAAGAAAAAGTGTACATGGCTATGGCATTGCATGATTAATTAGTACTCTTTAAAGAATGGGAAGACTAAATTATAAATACTGGTGTATATTTTAACCAAAACTTGTATTAATTTCACATAGTAATTAGCTTTTGTATGTTCCTTTGCTAACAATCCATATATCATCTGAATCATCTCCACAGTATTTATATAGTATAAATCCAGTCTCTAATCTTGAACTAGCACCGACCATCTATTGAGCCTCCAGTAATTATATGGTAAATTTTCAATTGAAATGTGTATATGCACAAAATTGTGTCATCTAAGTCGCTATTTGTGCAAGATTCTTATTTTCAATAAGGTTTTTTGTTTTTGTTTTTTTTTTTATGATAGAAAATCATAGCCTGAACTCCCAGAACCAATATTGAGAATTGTCCCCCGATTCGCTAAAATACGACGATATTCCCAAGGCTGAAGAACAACTTCAAAAAAAGAGCAGTTTGTTGGTTGTGCTATAGAATAATGTGGAGATCGAATCACAGCCAATCGCGATTGAATTCAGGGAAAATTCAACTGCACCCACGAGTCAACACATGGGTGATCTTGGATGATGAGGCCAGAAGAGAGTTTAATTATTATAAGTATGCAGACCGAAGATAAACTGAAATTGTAGTTTGAAAATAATAAAACTATAATCTGATTTTACCTGTTTGTAGATAGAAAAGTGCAGTGATCTTAGATGATAAGGCCGTAAAAGAGGGGAGGGAGCGAGGAGAGGAACAGAGAGACTTAGCTAGGGTTGATCTTCATTTACAAGAAATCTACGTAGAGTTAGAAACTTTTTCCAATTATTAGGAGAGAAAAATGGACGTAATAAATTACATTTTAGAACTTTCTATCTACAAGCCTTACGTGGTTGATCTCCATTAGAAACTCATTCTAATCCGGAGATTAAAAAAAGAAAAGAGAGGATAGTTCATATGAAGTGAATTGCTTGGAACTTTCTATTTACGAACAGTTAGTTATATAAATCAACTAGGATTCTTGTTATAAAAGGAAAATAGTCACCTCCTCGAATCCTTGTTATAAAAGGAAAATAGTCACCTCCTCGGGCCGAGAAGATGACTTACCGTCTCGTCCCCTATTTTTGGGGCCACGTGTCCCCTTTTTACTTCCATTAATTGTGATTAAGATTCAGTCACCCCTAAGGTTCACACATCTACCCTTGGATCTTAGAAAAAAATATTTAAAAAAAAATTAACCACAGGAGGTGGTTAATTTTTTAACCATAGTTCAAAGGGTTTGTGAGAGAGAGGAGGAATAGTCCTCTCCTTAGCATGAGGAGGTGACTATTGCTCTTATAAAAAAGGCAGAACAGGGATTTGTCTGCCCCATCCACAGGTCAACACGTGTCCCTATTTACGCCCCTTAACTGTAGTTAGTATTTACTAATTAGTAGGGTTCAGCTATGTGACCTTGGTTTTTAGATAAAATCTTTTACTATTATAATGCGAGAGCCTTGATTTGAAGAGTTTTCCAAAATTCTCAAACTACCCTTATATAAAAACAAAACATTGATTTAATGTTTTACTTTAATTCCCAAACTACCCCCTTGCCTTTGATTTAATGTTTTACTTTAATTCCCAAACTACCCCTTGCTCATCTATCTATTTAGAACCACAGCCAATCGCGATTGAACTCGGGGAGAGTTCAATTGCACCCACGGGTTAACACGTGTCCCTTTTAACTCCTATTAATTGTGGTTAACTCCTTCCCCTCGCACTCACGTGCATGGCACGTGCCACTAGCGAGTTCAATCGCACCCGCGGGTTAACACGTGTCCCTTTTAACTCCTATTAACTGTGGTTAACTCCTTCCCCTCGCTCTCAAGTGCATCACACTTGCCACCCGCTTATATTTATAAAAAAAAATTAACTAACGGTTAAAACCTATTAACTAGAGTTCAATTGCCCCACAACATGTATCCCTTTTAACCTTGATTAAATGTGGTTAAGATTACTAACCCTTAGGGTTTAACAATCTAACATTGGTTTTTAAAAAATAGTCCTAAGGGTTAAAATTTCTTAACCAGAGTTTAAAAGACAATTAAAGGGACTTTGTGACTGCCATTGAACTTCCCCCGAGTTCATGATCGCAATTGGACAGGATCTAGGCTCAGAAAAAATTATGATGACTGATTAAAAATAATAATTGAAATGATTTAGACCCCGTTTGGCATGTATAACTTTCGGGTCTATTTGTCTATACGTATACCGCAAGTAGACATTTCCAAGTTTTATACCATTTGGAAGTGTGTCTACAAGTTATAAAAGGAAAAAAAAATGGTATTGTTAGGAAACAAGCGCATGTCTATTATAGATAGACGGATGGACGAAAAAATTTCGTATTTTATTCTTATTTTGCCCATTTAAGAGCCTAAAAAAAAACCTCCAATCTCTACTGGGCGACTTTAGTTTTAAAAAAAGTTTTACAAAAAATCTCTATTTGTAATGTGCGCTACCAAACAATTTTACTATCTACAAATCTTTTTTTATAGATATTTTTGTCGGCATTGGATTTACTTTGGCGGACGCCCGAGTCACATCATCGGGTGTCTATTCATCATCATGCAGCTGGAGATAAATTTGGGGGGAAGTCATTTCATTTGCTCCCCATGATTTTGACTTCTCCCCACTTGATATCTCTCCCCTTTTATTCGTCAGCTACCCCACCACGATGAATGGACACCCGATGGCGTGACTCGGGTGTTTGCCATTTTGTCTCATCTATTTTGGCTAAATCTTTCTAAAGACAATACCAAAATAGATCTACCAAACGAACCGTTAAGCCCTCTTCCTAAGCAATCGCAGTTCTTGTCTAAATTTTAAGCCTACTCAAAGATATGTAAAAGGCCAGATATGAAGAATGTACATGGCTATGGCATTGGATGATTAGTTACTCTTAATTTAGACTTCTATAAGCTTTTATATGTTCCTTTGCTAACCACCCATCATCTCCACCATATTCATGCATGTAGTATAAATCCAGTCTCTAATCTTGAACTAGCAGCGACCAGCTATTGAGCATCCAGTAATTATATGAAAAATTTTCAATTGAAATATGTGTACATGCACAAAATTGTGTCATCTAAGCCGATATTTGTGCAAGATTATTATTTTCGATAAGGTTTTATTCTGTTTAAAGATATATTCTTGTTGGTTGAGCTATAGAATGTGTGAGCGTGAGTGCTTGAGGCTTTTGTCACAGCAAATCTTTCCGTTGCATCTCAGAAAGCTCTTATGTCATAAGATTTGTTTGTGTATTTTTTCCATCCAAAATTTTGTGATTTCGCTGTGAATTCTGGAGGGAGATTTTCCTGCAAATAACCAAAATCACGGAATATTTTTTCCAAAAGCGCTCAATTACCCTAGGGCACGGTTTTTTTTTTGGAGAGCTAGGGCACGGTTGTTGGCTAGCTTTGTATGTCTAGATGATCATGTTGGCTAATCGAAGGGCCTTACAGTAGGGCTTTTAATGAACCGAACCAGCTTGCGAGCCGGTTTTGTTAGGCCAAGACGAGATAAATGATTGAGCTCATTTGTTAATCAAGTATGAGCTATTCGGCTTCCATTTAATTTGACTGTACTTCTTATAATACAATAATAATATCAATTTTCATATAAAGTTAAGAAACTTAAATTTGAATTTGATGTTGAGGTAAATTTTAAGAGGTAACTTCACCATTTAGAATTTATAGATTCTCTATATTATGCTTCTTCCATTAGACTCAGGATAATAACTATGTTTGATTCTATTTTTAGGAGGGGGAATCTGATTAGCATGTTTAACTCTTAGGCTTTTTATTTAATTTTTTTTTGTTAAAAATAAGGGTAAACGAGCCTAAAATAATAGGACAAATCGCAACTCAGCTCGAGCTCGATTATTTATAGACAAGCTGAGCTCAAGCTATTATTCAAGAGCTCGATTTGAGCTCGAGTTTTTAGGAGGGGGAAATCTGATGAGCATGTTTAACTCTTAGGCGTTTGATTTAAATTCTTTTTTGTTAAAAATAAGGGAAAACGAATCTAAATTAATAGGACAAGCTCGCAAGCTGGTTCGAGCTCAATTATTTATAGATGAGATGAGCTCAAGGTAGCATTCTGGAGCTCAATTTGAGCTCGAGCGGAGCTTGAGTTAGCATATATATTTCACAAGCCGAGCTCGAACAACATCAGTTCGGCTCGTTTATACCCCCATCTTACAAGCATAATATTTATCATATTAATATTTTATCTTGATGGAGTCTCTCTAGCTGGGGTTGTAAACGGATTGGATTCGGACATGATTTGAATATATCTAATTCAATTAAAATCTAACAGATTTGAATTTGACCCGTCAGATCTTAAATCGTCTAATTCGATTGTTTATTTATTTAAGGTCTGAATCTAACCCAACTGATATTAATATTCATAAAAATTAATATTTTAACTAAAATTTAAAAAAAAAAAAAATTTAAAAAGTGGATACTATTCTTACAAAGTTGTTTGGGAAATAGTTAACGTACTCATAAAATTCATTTCCAAACCTAAGGCACCACCTCATTGGTGGATACCCCCCTCTTAAATACCCACCATAGTTGGTGAGTATTTAAGAGGGGGGCCATCCACCAAGAGTTGGTGCCTTAGGTTTTGAAATAGATTTCATGGGTCCGCCTATCACTACTCAAGTTGTTATTATTAGAGATTATCTATCAATAGGAGCTCCGGTTGAATAGTGAACCAGAACAGACCGAAATTTCCATGGGAGCCTTGGGAAGGGATATTTGTGAAAAAAGTGTAGTGCGAAAAATATACTTTCTTTGTTCATAATTACCAAACTATCACTACAGTTTTTTAATTTTAAAAAAAAAATTATTATTTAAAAAAAAAAATCAAAAATAGGTGGGTGAACCCTAGGGTTGGGTGAACCTTACCCATGGTTAATGGGTGTCAAAGGAGACACGTGGTGACCTCTAGGGGTGATAACCGGATTTTCCGGAGAGGATTTGATGCCTTTTTTTTCCCCTCTTCGTGCTCTTGTTCACGGTCTCGCGGCCGTCTGGGCCTAGATGGCCTCAAAATTAAGCAAAATCCAGATAGTTTCCTTCATGGTTCTCTTTTCTTTTTGATTGGAAAAGAGAACGGGTCAGTGCGACAATCGGGTCATTATTCCGCGGATATGAGCCATATGTTCCTATTGACATTTTTTTAACAATGGTGGTTAAGGTTTTGGGATCATCGGGGTCCTTTAGAAGAAAAAAAATATTAATCTTTTAAATCCTTTTCATAAAAGAAAAAAAATATTAATTTTTTAAAACTCTTTAAAATTCACTAATTTTTAAGGTTAAAATGTTTATTAAAAATTAAGGATAGGTAGGTGAATCTTAACCACAGTTAAGGAGTATCAATTAGACATATCCTTATCTATAAATAAGGACACATGGCAACTTAGGGGTATAATCGGACGTTAATGAGTCCGAGCTCATAATTGCTAAGGAGTGTCCGATCGGACGCTAGCATTACAAGAAATTAGGGTTTTACTAAGGGAATAAAAACTGTCCGTATACTATAGTATACTGTAATATCCGTCTATATATATTTTAGTCATGGAATAATAACCATCAATGTTCCGTCGTTAAACCTATAGCCACGGAAAAGTAAACCATCGGTAATTACCGTCGAAAATATTTATGTGGCTATTGGTCATTATTTCGTCACTTAAATAACCGTCACAATATATTATATGCCGATGAAACAATTATCATGGTTGTTTGATAACTACCGACAGAAATTATACCATCGATATAATGCACTCCATACCAACGGTCAAAATAACCGTTGCTATGCATGTAATACTGATAGAAATATATGCGTGACTATATATTATTATTATTTTTTTTGGTCACTCGTGACTATATATTAATTATACCAACGGAATTGTTATAATATAATTTAGTGACAGAAATATATCCATCAGTAATAACCTTTTTTTTATTTAATTCATTAGAAACGGTAATATTACCGTCGGTAATTCCCGTTCAAAAAAAAAAAAAGAATTGTATTCATGTCCCCTTTTTACCTGTCACCTGTTTTCAAAGACAAATCTATGTATAAAAATGTATATTCCTAATAAAAATTAAAACCAGAACATCAATTCATAATCCTAATAAAAATTAATTACAGACCATCAATCCACATAAAGTAAATGTATACAAAAATGAATGAGTTGAACGTCTTAAATAGTAATATTACACAAATGACCCATCTACAAGGAAAATAAAAAAAAAAGGTCTGTGAAACAATAAAACATATTATCAATGCTGGATAGCATCCGATGGCTGAATAACGTATGTCTCATGCTTTGAATATGTGGACATATTGTTTACATTCCATCCTAAGATGTCCATATAGCCTTCCATTCATAACATTGAGTCTTACAGGGAAGAAATCATAGTCCCTTGTGACTATCATCGTCATGAGTATCGCCTGACGAGCCTCATATGTGGTTTCTTGAGCTTGAGATTCATGACACATCCATCGCCACTGGGTTACCTGCGGGCCAGAGATCGACAAAAACAGAGACGGTGACGGCAACGGCAATGGGGATGGATTTCGACAGCAGAGGGTTATGGGCGGGAGATTGGTTTTAGGGAAGGAGGAAATGATCGCGCATACCACTTGGGGATTGTAATTCAACAGTTTTTACCCACGATAATATTCCTATCACTAATACAAATCACTGACGGTTTATTAACCGTCCCAAATGTTTGGACGTATTGGAAGGGAAATATAATCATGGTTATTTGAGAAATAAAATAGTAATAGTTATATTACCGTCGCTACAGTATTTTACCGTCATTGTTTGGATATTTTAAATAATTTATTCCGAAATTATTATTAATTTCATCACTAAGAAAAAGGGACACCACCCACGGCTTGATAACCGTCACCATGCCGGTTTTGTAGCAACGAAAAATTCCAACAGAAATAACCTCTTTTCTTGTAGTAGGGAGTTCGGCTACAACTCGAGAGAAGAATTTGATTCCCCTGAGAAAATGGCTCGGCAAAATGGATAGAAGGAAAAGAGGAGGTCAGATCCTCAATCCCGATTGAATTGGAGTCACCTCACAAGTTAACACGTGTTTATATTAATTGTGGTTAAATTAACTCTTAGGTTCAATAATTTAACTTTGATTTTTTAAATTTTTTTAAAAAAAATAAACTTAGGATTAAGATTTTTAAATTTTGTTGTTTTTGACCAAAGTTAAATCTTTGAATATTAAGGATTACTTAATCTTAACCACAGTTAATATTAGTTAAAAGGGACACGTTGACCTGTGGAGGATCCGATTGAACTCTCCTCAAGCTTAATCGAAATCACGAAATGATTTTCAATCCCGGTATTGGGCTGTGATCCGATCTTGAAAAGTAAAGAAAAGATAGCTATTGCAAATGGAGATAGGATCATAGCCAGTTGCAATTGAATTCAAGAAATTGAATTTCTTGCAATTCCATATATGGCACATATGGATCGTATAAGGGGGAAAAGTGGAAAATTTAAATTAAATTTTTTTTTTTCCTCTTCTAATCCATATGTAGGGGTGGGCAATGGGTGGGATAAGGGGAAAAACGGAAAATTTAAATTTAATTTTTTTTTCTTCTTCTAATCCATATGTAAGGGTGTACAATGGGTGGGTAGGGCTGTGCTGAAGTCGATTTGGATTATCTTATTCATTCTCATGCTTAACCTAGTTCAAACCCAAACTCATTTTATTACATGAAACCTAAATCCGGCACACGTACAATATTATAAGTTTGGGTTAACTCATACTCAACTCAATTTTTATAATAATTATCATGTCATTTATTAATTTTAGCCTTTTTCTCATAAGTACACAGTTTCTCAATATATATTTACTTAAATAAGTTGGCTATCTATGTGAACTAAGTTGGCGGTCTAGGTGAATTGGCCATGAGTTTAGGGTGCACATTAACACATCATATTTGAATCTGGATTATTTTTCTCTCTTTTTAATTAATTTTTTTAGTATTATCTAATATTATTTTAAATATTAGTCTCTTAAAGGGATATGTTTGAATCCAATATGTGATGCTAAAGTTGAAGTAGCAAGTAGAATATTCCATGTAGGACTACAAAGACCTTTGTCAATAAGTCAATCCCAATTCCTAAGGAGGGTAATGAAATGGTAGGGGAATTGAAATGAGGAAAATATATTCCACCTTAGGTACCATCTATGTAAAAAAATGAAGCTGATATAGTTAATGGTTAAATTCATTTTATGTCAAATTAGTTGTACCATCATTCCCTCCCAGTTAGATTTGGCAGGATCTATTTACCATATGTTTACTTGTTGAGAAAATAAGTGATAAGAGATATAAGAATAGAAAATTTGACAAAATACAACCAAGAAACATGCTAAATTTTTCTTAGTTAAATTTCGGGAGTAAAAGGGTTTTATATTTTTCCAAGTTGATAATGAATTAGTTTTCGATATAAGAAACATGTTAAATTTCAATCTAGGTTGGGTTAACTAGGGTTTATTAGCATTTACCTAAACTCAAAGACTTAGTGAAAATAGAACCCAAACTCAGCCCAAACCATTTAGCCTTAGCCTAGCCTACCCTCCCATAATTCGAGCTGGGTTGTCTAGGCCACGGGCAAGCCCGACCTGTACAACCATATCCACATGTGCCACATCTGTCATCCTATCCAGGGGTGGGGCTAGGAATTTTTCCTTTAGGGCATGCCTTATTTTTTTTTTGTTCTAATACGAGGTTTGGGTTGGGGGATCGCAGTGTAGCCCCGAGATATTTTTTGTTTTTGTGAGTAATAGGTCCATCATGGACATAAAATTGGTTAGTGTCACATTCCAATATGTAGAGTAATATGCGACCTAAGAAAATCATTATATAAATAAAAGGAATTCTTCCTTTCTTAACACCCATCAATTGTGGTTAAGATTCACCTGGCCATCCATCCAACCATGGGTTTTTTTTAAAAAAAATTAGTAACCATCAATTAATTCAGCTTATTCATGGTTAAAAGGAGTGTTACAAAGGGACTCGGGGATCGGCATTTGGATCAAGCCTAATGCACGGTCCCACGTAATCAAATAACTAGAGTTATTTTAGGTACTATAAATAGGTAATAGTAAAAACATTTTTTTTTAAAACATTTATGATAGTATATAATAATCTTTGTATGACGTGTGGGAGGCATTTAATTAAGGAAGTAATAACATGCAGCGATACATGTACAGTTGTACACCTCCTAAAACTTGCTTAAAATTCATTCATCCGTACATCTAACATTCTTTTTTTTTAAAAAACAAACCTAAAAAAATTTAATCTTACTTATAATTCACTCATCCATAGGATTAAATAATTTAACCTTAGTTTTTCATCAAAAAATTAATCTTTCCCTTTTTTTCTAAGAACCAAGATTATATTATTTAATTTTAAAGTTCATAAATTTTAACTACAATTAATAGGTATCGAGCTTAGAGTGTGCATGTACAGTCCGACGATACATGCACATGCATGCTATCAAATCAGTTAAATGACCTCCCGCGACGTCATGCAAAAGCGAAGCCCGAGAAATCCGTTACCGATAGAGATGGTGCTTTTTCCACACAACAGCGTTACAGCCTACCGGCTCAGGATCCTCTCGAGTTCAACTCGAGAGAAATCTCTCGAGTTGGAACCCTAGAGGTCGCCACGTGTCTCCTTTGACACCCCTTAACCATGGGTAAGGTTCACCCACCCCTAGGGTTCACTCACCCATCCTTGGTTTTTTTTTTTATTAATCATTATTTTTTAAATTAAAAAAATATTTTTAATATTAAAAAACTCTAAAAACAGTTTTTTTAATTTAAAAAATAATAATTAATAAAAAAAAAAAACCAAGGATGGGTGAGTGAATCCTAAGGGTGGGTGAACCTTACCCATGGTTAAGAGGAGTCAAAGGAGACACATGGCGACCTCTAGGGTTCCAACTCGAGAGATTTCTCTCGAGTTGAACTCGAGAGAATCCTGTGCCCAGCCTACCTTGTTTGTCCTATCCTTTGTTTAATAATCTCTATCCACAGCAGTACGAGTTGGGATCATATTCAATAGTGAATGAACTCTCGAATTCAATCCCACCCACAAATTGATACATGTCTCTTTTAACTCTTGTGGATAAAATTCACTAATCCTTAAATTTATATTGTTTTAAGAAAAATGTTTAACTTAGCCGTAGATGCTATTATGTAACGAAGTGGCCAATTCGTATTGGTCCACACTTCATTTTTTAACACTCATAAACTATGGTTAAGAATCATTCAACCCTAAGGTTACGAAATCCAATCTTAATTTTTAGGGAAAAAATCTTAACTTAATTAAGCTTAACTAAGGTTAAATGGAGATTAAAGAGATAGTTGAGGACAAGGCAGTAACTTAAGTAATGTATGTGGGTCCGCTAATCACTACTCTAATCTTATTCTTAGTTTATAAATTAAAAAGTTCAAAAAGATACTTAAAAGGTCGGTTAAAAGGACTAGTCCACTTATGAGTTATGAGTGAGTGCGATTGAAGCCTTAGGTATCAGATGAGATAGAATCACAAGCTAATCCCAATTGAATTGAATTGAAGGAGAGTTCAATCGCACGATCAACACGTGTCTTCTTTAATCCTTACTAGTCGTGGTTAAGATTCTCTAACCCTAACGTTCAATAATTTATTCTTATTTGTTTGAAAAAATATTCAACTCTAATTAAGAATTTTCTTTAAAAAATGTTTAGATTATTGAAATTAGAGAATCTTAACCACAGTTAATAAGAATTGAAGGGGAAACGTGTTGACCAATGGGTGGGTGCGATTGAACTCTCTCTGAATTCAATATGGATAGGCTGTGATTCGATGTCGTATAAGATGCAACACGTTTGCCCTTACGCGTCTTTAACGCCAATACAGAGGACACGTGTCACGAATCGAAACAGCTACATATACAAAAATTTGAATTTTGCTAGTCTTAGATCTCAGCTACAAATACAAGTTGGATTGCTATCTTCTTCTTCAACATCCGAAAACAAACAGCAACCATGTCTCAGTTTTTAGGTAAAGCGAAGAACTTCGTGGCAGACAAGATAGCCCACGTGAAGAAACCCCAAGCGGAGATCACAGACGTCGATCTCAAGGACGTTAACCGCGACTCTGTCACCTACAATTCCCGGGTCAATATCACAAACCCATATGGCTATGATCTTCCCATTTGCCAGCTCTCTTACACCTTCAAAAGCGCAAGCAGGTTTAACTTCTTTTTTTCCCAAATCTCTGTAAATGGGTTTACTTTACTTAACTCTCCTTTTTGATGATTTTGGGGAACAGAGTAATTGCATCAGGGAATATGCCGGATCCGGGTTCAATAGAGGGGGAGCAAGACGACGTTGCTGGAAGTGCCGGTGAAGGTGCCGTACAGTATCATGGGGCTCACCTTTAACCTGCCCATCATCGGAAATTTTACGCTGCCCACCTCCAAGAAGGGAACGATCAAGCTTCCAACCCCATCTGATATCTTTTAAGTCTTTACTTGTATAGTCCTAGCTTCTTCTCTTTGCATGTTACAACTAAGACAAGAACCTGGTGTTTCCTCCCCTATTAATGTCCGACCCGATCCTTTTATATATATACTAGCGGGTGGCACGTGTTATGCACGTGAGATTGAGAGGAAGGAGTTAACCACAGTTAATAGGAGTTAAAAGGGACACGTGTTAACCTGTTTGTTCCATTTCAACTCTTCCCAAGTTCAATCGCAATTTACTGAGATTCTATTCTTTAAATAGATAGATGAGGGTAGTTTGGAAATTAAAGTAAAACATTAAATTAATGGTTTGTTTTATATAAGGGTAGTTTAGGATTTTTGAAAAATTCAGGCGCTACGCCTGCCTCTCCCATTATAATAGTAAAGAAAAGATAAAACAGAAAAATCAAGTTTAAAAAAAAACTTCTCTCTTCTCTCTCTAGTTTTCATATGTTCAAGTCCAAGGACTTTGTTGATCCTTGGCCAAAAAAAAATAATCTTTCTTCGGTAGTTGCTGACTATGTGCATGCAAAGTAAGGTGTTGGTTGGACTTTGGAGAGCACAGAGAATGTGAGTGCCCAGAATGAATGCTAAGTATTACATGACGTCAACGCAATTAGTGGATAAGATCCCGCAGTCTCGTTTTAATTAAGAGCAATAGTCCCCTCATCGACCGAAGAGGAGACTATTCCTCCTCGGTCTCACATAGCCGAATTCTCTTAACTCGGGTTAGTTGTTTTTAATCTTTAGTTAATTTTTTTAATATTATTTTTCTAAAAATCAAGAGTAGATGGGTGAACCTTAAGGATGGATGAATCTTAACCACAGTTAAAAGGGATAATTAGTGGGTGTTAAAGTGGACATGTGGCGGCTTTTAGAACCCCCTTTAATTGTGGTTAAGCATAATGAATTTAAAGTTTTTTTTCTTCTAAAAATCAAGATTAAATGGATGAATCCTATGGGTGAATGAATTTTAACCATAATTAGTGGGCGTTAAAGGGGACATGTGGCAGCTTGAGAGTTTATGTTTTTCTTCAGATACATGTGGCGGGCGGCTTGAGTGCTTATGTTTTTCTTTGGGGACACGTGGCGGCTTGAGAGTTTATGTTTTTCTTTGGTTTCATCAATCAAGTAATAGAGGTAAAATTGGAAAGGGATAACTTTAGTTTAACAGTCTTAATATTAAGAGTGACATGTGTAATTTCAGAAACTAGAGGGGAGGTTTCTGAAATTTTACCAAACATCATAGGAGGTGAGTGTAATTTATCCTAAAATTAATGATAATTGGGATTAATAAGCTTAGGTACATGTGATAATGATGTGGGCAACTAATCACATATCTCTAACATCCGTAGGAATTAATAGTCGAACCCTTCTCCTTTTTTTTTTGTCAAAAATTGAACCGGTTTGATGGTGAATATCCTATTGAGTCGACTATGCAACAAGAAGTCGACAACCTTAAAAGATCTTGTTATTTTAGAAGCTTGGCCAATAACCTTTACCAACTCTTGCATGCAAGACAGCTTAGACGGCAACGAGCTATCCTATTGTGATGCGCACATTTCACACCTGGTAGCGATACTAGGTCCCTAAAAATATGTATATTTTGTAATGGTGGTACAGACATCATCCATTCCCTGAGAATATGTATATTTTGTAGTGGTACACTCATTTTTCATAAATTCTATTCCTCCAAATCCAAATTATCCAAAACTAATAAAGTAATAATCCCAGTGGCTTATGTTTGGACTCATTAGAGGTAGTCCAGCCAGGTAACTTGTCATGGACTAGGGCCACACCTCAAGGGACCCATGATTTCATTCTGATGTGAGATCACCATATAACAATTGTAAACGTACGGACACATTATTCCATTTGTATATGCCAAATTACCATTTACTTTGTTCCATCTAAAAGACATCTTCTTAGAAGTTAACATAGGCAGTGTTGACCAAACCAGATGCATAAACATATGTTACCAACACAATTTAATCGCACTACCTCCATTTTAGGAACTTAAATTGGGTTAAATAAATTTTAGCCCCTTCTCAATTACAAACGAATTTCAAAATGACAGAAAGGATTTATTAGAACAGTAATTAAGAGGACCCTGCATTCCCTTATGTAGCAAAATTTCTTGTATGTCCCTTTTAACCTCTCTTGAACTATGATTAAGCTTAACTAAACTAAGATTAAAATATATGTTTTATTCTTTTAAAATCAAGATTGGATAGATGAACTTACGGGTGGGTGAATCTTAGCCACAATTAGTGGTTGTTAAAATGGGGGCGTGGACCAAGGCAAGAACTCCCTTCTCAAAATTTCTTTCAAGGGTTTCTTGTGTTTCAGCCCATAAAAATACAGATTCAGCATGAAACTTTGGTGATTGATCAATTTTAAAACAACAATCTCTTTATTCCTTAACCCACCAAGGATAACTCAGTCAATGAAGCAAGCCCAGAACTCCTCATATCTTCTGATCAACAGAAGACAAAGAGGAAGAATAAGATTGCTACCTGAATTGGTAGCTTTGAGTAACGGAAAAAAAAATTGAAAACAAATAAGTTTTCAGTAACAATTTAGTCATTTGTCTTTGATCCTAAATTTTTGCATTGATAGATAGAATTCAATACTTTATATCCAATGGCGAGAAATCTCAAATTGGGTTCATAGAAAAAATTTAGGGCTTGAGCAGGATACTTCAAGAAGAATCAAAAGATTATACATCTGTAATGCAAGTTAGGAAAAATTCAATGTCCAGAAATAAATGAAGAAAAATTAGTGTTAGGTTTTCTTGTGAACCGACCTTATAATGTTGGGAAGCTCTCGATGCCGGAGAGAACTTTTTAGATAACCACTGAATGCTTGGATATGATGGTCTCCCTCCTGTTCTAACTCTTACATTTCCGACCTGTTGAACTCTTGAAGAAGAAGAGGTTTGATTTCTTTGGTTGAGTTTTCAAACGTCCCAAAGGCAACATGTTTCCTCGAGTAATTTAACAGTGGCAAAATCGTCAAAGTTATCCCATGTTAACGGCGTGAGGTTCACGAGCTTGATAGGGGAGGGCAATGTAATTTCCACGCCCCATTTTTTAAGGGAAGCAAATCGTCTAGGTTCTTCCCTGTGGCTATGAGTGTTGGTCGCTTATGGATTTTACTTGTTGGAGAGATCCGGGCCTTCAAAAACTCTAGCCACTGGGAAGAACCCAAGGAAGAACACGGACAATATGGTTCCTTTTGTAACACTCACTAATTGTGGTTAAGATTCACTTGCCCTAGGGTTAAGCAATCTAACCTTGGTTTTAAAAAAAAAAAAAAAATCTTAACTTTAATTTAGTTAAGCTTAATTAGGGATAAATGGGGGTTCAAAAGGATGAGGACATGGTTAGCGAACTGTGGGTTCTGCTAACCACTGTCATTAAAATGGTAGGGCTTTGGGCCCTTTTGAAGGATTTGGCGGACTAGGCCCTACTGCTCTCTTCTAGACTAACTGCTCTCTTCTAGACTAATTCATATCATGAGCAATGCGATGCCTACTTTGTTGTCCACTCTCCCCAACTTTTATACAAGAAAACAAAATAGAATGACACTTTGTTTTTTGGGTTCTACCACTTTTGTTATGTCTTCATGTTTAACTTTAGTAAAAACAACTAGAGAGTGAACAACCGAAAAGTCGACAAGTGGATGTAGCATTGCTCTGAATAAAAAATTAAACTGTGTTACCCTACTCTCAGCCAAAAACCAACATCAGTCCGTGCTTTTAAGCCGTGTCCTTACTTTTAACAAGTCTTGGTTTTTGGCTAAGTAGGGAATCTGGACTCTTTGGTCATCATCACCATTAATGCTATAACCCTACCAAAATAATTGAGGTTGGCAAGCTCTTAGATCAAACAAAGGAAATGATCTCCACTGATCTCCTGAAATGACTCAAAAGCTATGGCTAGGTAAGCCTCCTGTAGAGTAAGAATAGTCATGAACCCTGTAAACCATCCCTAGTAGGTGGTGAAGGGAAGGCTCCAAATGGTAGGGAAAAGACAAACCACAACCCCAATCTGGGAGCTACTCTTGCTCACTTCTTTATATAACAAAGATTCATCACGACTCAAATGCTATAATTTGAGAGTTAGGAATATATTCCCACTATCCAATTCTTATTGGTCAACATCCAATCCACTCAAATTCGAATTTGAGCTCCTTCAATACCTCTCAGACTCAAAAGCTAGTTCAAGACTCACCCTTGTAAGGTCAATTTTCGTGTATAACTTCATTAAGTCCTTTGCGAATATCATTTCCCTATTAAAAAACAAAATACTCAATTTGCTTAACTGATCTAAGCCATTGGAATGGTACTTTCTCATGAGGTAAAACACAACTCCGGAGAGGAGTCCCAAGATGCAAGCAAGTACCCACCAGGGGTTGCCGCAGTTGGCTAGCATCCCAGTTTTGCTCCCTGTGGTCGTGTTCTAATTCCAGGTGGGTCAGTGCGGATGCCCAGGATCGAAGGCTTTTGGACACCCTCCATTAACAAAAAAAAAATT
Organism: Tetracentron sinense; assembly: GCA_015143295.1. Lineage (NCBI taxonomy): Eukaryota > Viridiplantae > Streptophyta > Magnoliopsida > Trochodendrales > Trochodendraceae > Tetracentron > Tetracentron sinense. The sequence continues at coordinate 19,928,632 of CM026566.1, forward strand.
GCAAGCAAGCATATACAGGAAGAATACCATGACCATGGTGCCGCCATAAGTGTGATTGTGCTAACTCTTATGGATGATTATACATCTGTCCTTGCATTTCCGGCCCTCCAGAAATCTTAGAATCCTCTGCCCTCAAAGGATTGATAATTGGGAGCCATACCATAGATCAACGTCAAAGCAAAACATCAAAGCCTGGTGTTTTGCTTTACTCTGCCCTCAAAGCAAAACATCACCTATTGAGCCCTCCAGAAATCTTAGCCCTCAAAGCAAAACATCACCTATTGAGCCCTCCAGAAATCTTAGCCCTCAAAGCAAAACATCACCTTTGCTTGCATTATGCTTTTCAGATCAACGTCATTGCAATTGGATCAGCCTTTTCCGCCCAATGTCAACTAATAAAATAACGAGAGAAGCCATTGTCGGTGTTTCAAACAATGCCAATATTGTGCGTGTGTTACTTGATACCCTTCCAACCAAATAAAAAATAAACAACGCCAACATACAAAAGAGAGAAATTGGTTGTCGGTGTTTATAGCAACAACATTAACGATCCTAGTTTTGTGCTTCTTAGTACATTAGACTATGTTTCAATCTAGAACTTGTCTAGGAAATACCTTAATTGGTCTCCCGGAGTCCAAATCAATCTTAATTTTTTATTTACTTCAAATTTAACAAATAATGATACATAAAATTTGAGGAGAAAATTCAAAGGGGATTATCAAATCTTAGGGGAACAAACATTTTTTGGTTAAAATTACAATCCTTTAAGCTAATCACAGAGAATAGATCGGGGCCCAAAAAATCTAATGTCAAATTTCAGAATTTGAATCATTTATAAAGAGCAAATCACACCAAACAAAGGTTAGACTACAAATTGAGGTGCAATCATAGTGGAGACATTCCCGATGGAAAATTACCCTAGTCATGAAATCTGGTCTCTAGCTAACATTAGGTCTAGGGATCAAATTTGGGGCAATTCTAATTTGATTTGTCATCCAAATCCAATTCTAAAAGGAAATTAAACTTATGATTAATTTTAACATAAAGGTCTTTATCCAATCTTAACATAGACATATTCAAAGTACTTCAAAATCAGAAAAATCAACTTCCTTCATTTATCCTAAACTCCCTAAACTTTTCATATATTTCTTTCTTATGCATAGACATGCAAAAAAAAAGCAATAGAAGAAATGAAATAGAATAAGAATGAAAATTCACTTACATTGAAATCACTTAAAAATACTCCTAAGATCGTTGGGTGCGGGGCAAAACATTGTCTAATATAATTCAGGGAAATAAGCTCCCTTTAATGCAAATTTTCTTCAGAAAAAAAATTAGAAAAATAGAGAATCCTCCTTTAAAATCCCAATATATAATTCTCCTTCAAAATCTAAAAATAGCAATTTAAATTCCCCTAAAGCTCTTATAGAGTATGCGAGTTGAAAGTCCAAAATTTGGAACCTCGAGGGAGTAAAATAAATGCTCAATCGTGTTTACTAAATAAAATTTCAAGATATCAGCTAATCTAGGAGCTGTATGTAGTGGTAATATTATTCAAGTCGGTCTATGAGTACTCCCAAATATACTCCATAATCCTAACCGTCTATAACCAACCACTAAGTGCCAAGATTTGGCTCGAGTTATTTTGTCATTTCTAATGCCACATCAGATCTAATTCTAACCATTTAATAATTGAGTTAAATGGTTAGGATTAGGGATTATATTTGAGAGTACACTTTGGGAGTACCCGTAGACTAATTCATATTATTACCTTCAATATGCAGTTTGGGCAAAAAGGGAGATGGTGAAAGACTATCTACCGACATCTGCTCAAATAGGCAAAAAAAGCGTTGGCGGTAATTATCCTACTGCCAACTTTAGTTAGGATTTCTAATTTTGTTTTTAGAAGTCTCATATTTTGATTTTGACACTTTCTTTTAAAGGATATTTGCATAATTTGGAGAATAAACTGATGAAAATAGTACTTTAAACACCAAAGCCTTTACCCCAAAAATTTTAATTTTCAAAATACAACCTTAGTGTGACACATGTTACTTTATGATTAGTTTAAAATTATTTTTCCTTTTCAGAAGCTATTTGGTTTAAAAGAGGTCTAATTAAATTTTTTTAGAAAAATGGGATAAATGTGTCATTTCTTAATTATATAAGGGTATTTTAACGATTTTCCAATTCATGGACATTGTGATCATTTTCACAGAAGTTAGGGTATTTTTGTCACGTTTTAGTGATTCTTGGAGACTTCTCTGGTGAGTCATAGGAGGTCATGTAAGCCTAAAGGGATGAAAAATTGGGTGCTTACAATACTGATAGGTTGTGAGGAGATATTCTTGGCGATTATACATCAATTTAATTTTTTATCCCTTAAAATGAAGTGTTAAAATGCGGGATGCATCTCTCTCTATATATATTTTTTGGTTTCCCCCTTAAGTTCTAATATTTCATCTCCTTATTAATATTTTTCACTCTCCAAGTACTTTTCTCATCTTTTAATCATTATCATAAAACTTTGTTTTATTCCCCAAACGGAGAGTGCAATCGGGAGAGAGCAAACAATCAAAATCCTAGGAAGTGAATCCTGTTGTGCCCAAACAACAACTAGGGTAGTAATCCAATGAGAGTACTCGGACTAGCTGTCTTAGGCCCGCAAAACCGATGACTTTTTTTTTTACGCATAAAGCCTGAAAGCCCAATTGGGCCTAAAAAATCTATGTCCATTGACATAAGGGCTAGGCTTGGCTAACACCCTCTACAACATAGCTTATTGTATATACCTATAACATATAAAATATTATATTTACTTTTGTTAATGAAATTATCATTTTACCCTTTTTAATGGCTTACATATTGGATCTAGTAGTAATTTTTACTACCAAAACCCAATATATAGGGACTATGATCAACCATCCATTTTCACCTATTTTTTTCTTCTTCTTTACTAATCTTGATATTGCTTATGAATCACACATCAATGAATCACATACTATATTTATAATTTGAAGATAGAGTAAGGACTTCAACGGTGCAAGAACGAAATCATAACAACTTTGATGTTGTTCATGAATCACATATTAATATTATATATTCTAATGATTATTTGTTTGATTTCTTCGTGGATGATCATATAAATGGTGTATGTGAAGTTCAAACAGAAAAAATAGATTAGCTTCAAATATTGCAATATAATTATAAGTTGTGCTATTATCTTGTGTTGGGAGGAGTCCAAGTATCAAACTTTGTTGGCACTTTTCTTAAAGTTTTAGATCATAAATATTTCAATTCAAATTCTCTTCTAAACATAGTAAGATTGTACACGTAGTCATCTGAATATTTTTTTTCATCTTTTTAAAATTTTAATATTGTCATGTTAAATAAAATTTTTAACTCCATTGTTCTTTGGTTTGATTACTAGTTTCAATCATAGATGAGGATGGATGATGTCAGGTTGACCATCAGTAGTGGTTTAGAAGAAGAAAAAATCACTAATTTTCATGATATATATTTTTTGAATCAATCTAGTACTCCCTATTCTTATACCTTATTTAAAACATTCTTTAAAAAAGATCAATGACCCTAAATATTTTTTAAGAATTAATTTTAAAATTATTTATTTTTGTAAAGGATGTCATCTCATCTACATTTAGAGATACTAATTTTCTTTAAAAATGACTTAGATAAGGTATAAAAATAGGAGTAGGAATAGAGAGTACCCCTAGATTGACTCATTTTTTTCCTTAATTTTTTAAGTCCAACCTTGACCTTGGCCAGTGGGTGCTTGGGCCTAAGGCAATTCAAGCCCACCAAATGCTTGGGCCAAACACTTACAAGTAGGGGTGAGTATCAAGCCGAGCCTAGTATGCAAGCTGAGCTTTTATCGAGCATCTGCATTTTTCAGGGTGTTCAAGCTTGGCTCGACTTGTTTATTAATGAGCCAAATCGAGCTCGAGTCGAGCTTTTAATGAGCTCAATTAAATATACTTAATTTTAACAATATTAAAATATATGGTACTGTCATGCCCCAAAACCCTACCTAGGAGGATGTGAGATCTTGGCACGTGACTCACTTAATAATCATCCTGTTAGAAGCAATTAAGGCACAAAAATATGGACCTAAAAATTTTTCTCAAATAAACCATCAACTAAAAACTCCAATCCCATAATGTAACTGAAATGTAATAAATCCTGGTCACCCATCCGGACCATATACATAAAAGACTAACTAACATGTGTCTTTATCAATAATTAAAATCTTCTGGAATTTAAATAACCATAAAACAACTTCAATAATAGGGTCATCAATCAAGGTCCGTTTCTTCTTTGGGATAGTCGCCTTCAGATTCCTCGTTGTACTCTTCTTCTTCCCAAGGGCCGGGTATACAAATGTCAAAACCTGGATCTGCCGACAACAAAAGTCATCGACTGAGTAACGGGTTACTCCGCGTATATAACAGATCATGATAAACAATATAAGGAATGACTTCTTACATGCATTTCATCATTTCACACATTAACTTACATATAAAATCAAAGTGCGGAAGTTAAACATTTACATTATGCCAATTTCTTTCTTTTTTTCTTTTTCTTCTTTCTGTTCTTTCTTTCTTATTTTTCTTTCTTTTCTTACTTGTCATATTTCATACATTATCATCACACCAATACTCATTCACATGCTGCAATAACTTAAAATACCGTTTTACCGTATAAGGAAAGGGGTTACTATACTTTACTTTACCGAGATACCACCCTTCGTACATTATCCGGTACAGATGGCTTAGTACATTTTCCGGTACAACGGCTTACTTACTTTGGCATATGTCTCGTCATTTCTGATGATATCCAGTGGTGCACAACACAACATACATTATCACTTTTGTATGTCTTTCTTTCTTACTTACATATTTTTCTTACTTCACTTTTGGTCTTCCTTACATTTCATTAATATCTTTAATTCTTTATTCATATTTTTGCATATTTTTCATTCGTAAGTGCATAATGATACACCTCTTGTTTAAATTTCACCTAAGACTAATCATCAAGGGCCATAAGACATCTCACCATAGCGTCCCATACCACTACGTTAACCAGGCCTAGGCAAGCTTGGCTTTCATCAGAGGTTCGTTTACCCAATGGTATATATCACGTATTAGGAACATAAAAGCAATACACAAACCATCATATTTCTAATAATTCAACAATATAAAAATCACAGTTGGTCTTAAAAATATTCCTAAATTACGATCTAATTTCATTGTCAAAATCCCTTGTTTGTTTAATCAAGATCAACATTCTAATCATAATCCTTTTTAATTAATAATAATTTTCTTAAATTGTTAAACATAAAATCAACTCAAACATCATTAAATATCATAATTAGATCATCCATTCAATCTATCCATCATCTCATTCTTCTCATAAATTTGCACACTTTAATAACTTTCTCAATCTCCATGTTGAATCATAAATAAATTATACATAATTCTTCACATCCTAACATAATAATTCTGTGATAATAAAATAATATATGCAATATGTTCTTCACATCCTATTTTAACATTCCAATAATAATAAAATTATATCATCAATAGATCATCTACATCAAATCAATAAATAATAAAACTATATAACAACTGGGTTCTTCACATCCTAATTTAATCATTCACTAGTAATAAATTATGATCATAATTACAACTCTTCACATCCTAGTTTAATCATCCAGGAATCATAAACTGAAAACTAAAAATCTAGTTCTTCACATCCTTTTTTATCATCCATAAATAATAAAATGAGGATCAAATATAATTCTTCACATCCTATGTTAATCATTCAATAACAAAGATTATAATCATGATTTTTCACATCATATTTTTATCCATCAAAATAATGAGACAATATCTTCACTAAGTTCTTCACATTCTAATTTAACCATCAAGAATAAATAAACAATTTCATAAATGAGTTCTTCACATCCTATTTTAATGGATTAACCATAATAAACAAAAATCATAGACATATTCATGGATCCTACCCATCTTTACATCTTTCCTTCGATTTATTCATTTTTATTCATTATTTTAGGTTAACTATTCAAAATATTAGATACTAGATCTGTTATTTACCTCACTTGATCGTCTCCCTACGATCTATCGCTTGCGAATGGGTTCTACCTTGATCTTCACGCCTCTTTTCCCTTTTTCTGGCCGAATCTTTGAACTCCTACTATTCCTCTCTTTTTGATCTCTCAAAAACTCTCCATTTTCTCTCTTTTAGGTTTTAGAAGGCTTTGGAAAACCCTCCTCATGAGTATAAAGGGGTATATATAACATTGGGAGCCTTAGGGACTCAAAACCCACGAAAACGCGCAACATCGCCGCCCAACCAGCGTTTTGGGCGATCGATCGCCGGCGCCGTTTTTCCCTTTAAAAAAAAAAAAAACTTTTTTGCTACTTTTTGTTCTTATTTGATTTAGTGCAATTTATCTTTATAAATTCACTAGATCAAATGAATTAAATGGGTTTTGAAATTCAAGATTTTTATGCATTGGTTTCTCCTAGGATTTACACATCGTTTTAAGTACAATTAATCCATAATTTAACTCATAAAATATATGAAGACTATGAATTAAATGCGGGTCATTACAGGTAAATTTTAAAAAATAGTCCTTTAATTGAAGTATTTAGATTGTATATTTACATGTATTGTTAATTTTTTATATTTTAATATGCATAATTATATATATAAAGGTGTTCAAGTTCGGCTCGTTTATGAAACGAGCTTTAAAATGGTGTTCAAGCTTTATTTGCTAAGCCAACCAAGCTGAGCTCGAGTTGACTCTAACAGTCCAACATAAATGAGTAAGTGGATATTTTTTTATAAGAAAAGAAAAAAAAATGGAAAGGCTATTTTAGGTAGGGTGGTGCTAGGCGCACCCCAATATATGATTACCAAACCCCATTAATTATTTTTTCACTTTCAGTTTTCAACCTAGTTAATAGACACACCCCATCTTTGGCGGGAAACAAATTTCTCTATTCTCCTGCTCTTCCTCTATTTTCTAGCTCCTTTCTCATATGATTCACGAGACTGGCCTTGACTGCCACCTACAAGGAAACTACTACTTTCAAGAACAACTTAAGGTCCCTCTCACTCGTATATATCCCTAGATTCTCATCTATAATTAATTTAATGCCCGTTTGGTTGAATGTTCTGAATACAAATCAAGATTGGATTTTTTTGATTAAGTACAAAATGTAGAATCTTGTTATTTTGGAAGTTAATTAGTTAGGTTTAGGGTTTCAGACACTGTTACTTAGATGCGACAATATTCAATCTGAATAGTTATACAATTGATAAATGCAATTTATGGTTAAAAGTTTTTAATAGTTAATGGGATTTTGGAGATATCCAGGCTTTGGTTTTGGGTGTTGAATAATTTGCTTTTATTACAAGTTTATTTAAATTGAGTTTTTCAGCTATTTCCTTCAAAACCAGAGACTCTTATCTATTATTTGGTGCCAAAATGATTGTAGAACCTCGGAATTCAAGTTCATAGTCGGTGAATAGTGTTAGTAAATAGTGATTTTAGGCCAAAATGGTCTTCTATGTAATTTGGTGAGGGATGAATGAATGAAATAGTTACAACCAAAGTATATGTGTGGTGAGAGTGTTAAAGCTAAGGCAAAAGAGTGGAGACACTCTAAGTGAGCTAAGGGAATAGTGGAAACACTCTAAGTGTGAAAAATGGGGAAAATAGCCAAGTTCTGTAGGTGGCCGGTCAACCGCCCCTCATGGCTGATTGACCGACTGTCTTGAATGTGGCCCAAAATGGGCCATAGTGTGTTGTGATAAGAGAACGATCGACTGCCTCCTCCAGCCAGTCGACTGCCTGTCTCGAAAATGGTCAGAAATGGGCAAATAGTATGGCTTTTGCAAATGCCGGTTGACCGTCCCTCCCAGCCGGCGACCGCCCTTTAGTAATTTGGGTTTTTTTCCCATTTTCTGTGATTTTTAATGATGGGTTAGGATTTTAAACACCCTTGGCCTATAAATACACACCATCTTCATGGGTTTTAGGGGAACACTAAACCTAAGAGAGATTGAGGGAGGAAAAGAGAGAAGGCTTGGATTTCTAAAGAGGGTTTTGTTGGAGATCAAAGAAGAGCTCAAATCCTTGCTTCCAAGGCTTGGATCTTCTTCCTCAAGCATGGATCGTCTTCCTCGAGGTTGGATCTCCTCTCTCAAGCTTGGATCTCTCTTCCAAGGTGTTTTCTCAAGAATTAGATCGTGATGATTCGAACTTCTCTTTGCTCAAGCGTTAGATCTCGGGTATTTGACCCCAAAAGGTAGAACAATCTACTAACTAGCTTTGTTATTATTCATTCATGCAATGTATGGTTTTATTAAGGAAGATAAAAAAAAGGATGAGTTTTGATAAAGAGAGTATGAACACACTCTCCTAAATGGTTTTGTTCGGATTTCTTCATGTTAAGTAAGGATGAAAGGATGGGTTCTGATTGAAGGTGAGTAGAATACTCTACTAGTTGGCTATGTGATGAAATATATTCTAGATATTAAGATTGATGAATGGTTTATGGTAAATCGTCCAATGGCCTATGGCCTTACGTTGTAAAGTGTGATATGAATTAATTGTTTAAATGATTTACTCGCTTTCCCTAATTGCACACCAAGGGTATGCATGATCACTCGCATTCATATGATTGGTTTTCATTGAGTACAAATATTGAAAGAGGAGTTTTGTTGAATGATTTCCCTCCAACGTATGATTTCTGCTAAAGCATGATTTCCGTTTGAAAGGTGATTTCCGTTTAAGTATGATTCCACACAAAGTATTGTTTTGGTATAAACAAATGTTTGATAAAGAAGGATTTTCAAAGTATTGCTAAAAGTAAAGTATGCATTCAAAAAGGAATTGCCAAAAGCATGGGTTGTCCATTGAAATATGTGTTATGTTTTATGTGCAACAAGATAGTAATGTGTACCGTTCCATTATAGTTCGGGCATTAGCTAAGCAAGTTAAAGTGCTAGTGTGTTCCGTTCCACTATAGTTTGGGTAGTAGTTATAAATGGCAAAGAGGCTGGTGTGTTCCGTTCCATTATAGTCTAGGCACTAGTTAAGACTCACAAGTAAAGAAGCTAGTGTGTTTCGTTCCATTATAGTCCGGGCACTAGTCACAAGTGAAATTGCTAGTGTGTTCCTTTCCACCATAGTCCGGGCACTAGTCATCAAGTAATAATAAGATACTAATGTGTTCCGTTTCATCATAGTCTGGACATTAGTTAAACAAGTGAAAGATGCTAATGTGTTCCTTTCCATCATAGTTCGGACATTAGTTAAGCAAGTGAAGTAGCTAGTGTGTTCCGTTCCACCATAGTCCGGGCACTAGTCAAGTAAGATAAGATGCTAATGTATTCCATCCCATCATAATCCGGGCATTAGTTAAGCAAGTGTAAAGATGCTGGTGTGTTTCGTTCCATTATAGTCCTGACACTAGTCAAGTAAAGTAAAAGAAATGAAAGAAATAAAAGGAAATGCAAAGTATGCATGATGTATATGTGTGAATGGTGCTAGTGTGTTCCGTTCAATCATAGTTTGGGTACTAGCAATGCATGTGAATGATTGTAAAGAGAAATGCATGTGTTGAATAATGAGGTACTTGTGAAGGAATAATGCATGTGTGATATATGTTATGTGTAAAAAGAAAAAACATGATGCAAATAATGAAATTATGGTATAAAAAGAAAAGTTAGAATAACACGTGATTTTGAAAAGTAAGTGTATATAAAATTGGAATAAGATTTGAAAAGTATTGATGTAAGTATGACTTCAAAAAGTAGGCACATGATAGTTTTTGAATATAACCATACCATTCACACTCTGATTTTAGTATTGTTGGTACTACTTAGTTTTACTTTGGAACTGCCTTATTCTATATATATGCAAGTATGTTATGATTGATGTTCCTAACATGGTTAGCTAGTAGATTGTATACGTTGAGTATTCAATACTCAGCCGAATTGTTATTTCGGTTGGGTACAGGTTGGATGGTCGTGCGGAGCCATGGGTTGTGGAGGTTCATGGAGAGTAGGAGCTTGCTTAGGATTATCATACATATGATAAGGGCCTTGACATGTGGCCTTATGGTTGAATTTGAGTGAGAGAGACATGTATTTTGAGTTTTCATTTTGGGATTTTTGTACCGATTAAATTGATAACTCAAGCGAGGGATATTGTGTATATGTAGTTTTAGTTATTGTAAGCGTCATACTTAGAAGATTGTATATAGAAGAAAGAAATTTTTAGTTTCATTTTTGTATGCCTTGTTCTCTCTCTCACAGAATGGTGGTAAAGTTAAGTCACGATGCCAAAGTTTCATAACTCCTAGGGGGATTTTGGGTCTTGACAATTCTTTTATAGCAAGTGTAAGGAAGTGGCTAACCTATACTTTTGTATTATTGATCTCCTTATCCCCCAATCCATCTGTGATCTAGTATTGGTAGTTGGTTGCTTGGTGATCATGTCCTCATTGGCAAGATTAGTCATTAGCAACACTCTGAGCTAGATTATGAGCGTACTTATTTCTTCCCCTTCTAACATGAGAAAACTTCATATTATATATTATTGAAGTGTATGACTTAAGAATAAAACACATATCTTGATTTCTGTTAAGTTGATTTAGTGATGCTAATACTTACTCATAATAGTGTGTCATTAATTGTTTTAATTTTTTTTTTTCCTCTTACAAGATTAATGTTTTGAGAGCTTGTGTTCACTTTCTAAGGTTCTATGATACTCTAGTTTTAAAAAAGTTTAGTACTTTTTTAGACATTAAATATAGTGAGACAAATTTGAAAGAAAAAAATTTAATAGGAAAAGTTACCATGAACTACCCAAAAATTACAGATCGAATTGAAATAATGAAAATGTTATTATCTTTATTTATTTATTTTAAAATTTTCTTGGAGGAATTTATGGTGAAGGAATCAAAATTAAAATAAAACTAGAACTTTTTCATAAGAAGTTCTTTCCCAAAATCCGCATGTTCATTTGTTTGATTATACACACACTTCTTTTTAAAAAGAAAGACCTGATTTGAGTGAAGAAATAAATGATAATTGGGTTAGATACTTCAAGTATTGTTGCTTTAATCAGCCAATGATGATTCTAAACATTGTTTCGGAGGCTTGATTTAAGGCAAGAATAGTTGAAAACTAAAACTATCCTATGTTGCAAAAGAACAGAAGTGAGTTACAAAAAAATGCAAAAGAAAAATATAATGGTTTTAGAGAGATTTTAGACTTCAGCTTCAAACATGCATCCTATATTCCTCTAAGATATTTGGCTATTTGCATTTACTATATATCATTTTTTTCACTATGTTGGTCCATAAGCATACTGTCGCTACATTTGCAACACTGCGACATATACAGGGTGACATAGTTATTTTCTATCACCCTTAAATGGTGCATATCATGAAATAAATATACTGAGTGCTAGCCTCTTATTCGGATCTTCTCTAGAAAGATTATTTGATAGTGATCATTGTCTCAGGTTTCTTATTACAGTTTGTTTTTTTTTTGGTTTGAGATATACGTTTTAGGCCGCAATGCTGGTTAGGTGTTAGTATATGTTCAGTTAGTGGGCGGGTGGAGAGTATATACAAACACCCACCCTCTTGGGAATGGAACCCGATACCTCCCACAAAGCAGGGGATACACTACCACTGGGATAAAGCCCTGGTGTGTTACTACAGTTTGTTGATGAGCAGTATCTCAACTTTAAAATCTCTCCTAATTATAAATGATGGGTAGATATAAAATTTATAGATTTTTTTTATTTCTAATTAGCGGGTGGCAAGTGCGATGCACGTGAGAGCGAGGGCAAGAAGTTAACTACAATTAATAAGAGTTAAAATGGACACATGTTAACCCGCGGGTGCAATTAAACTCGTTAGTGGCATGTGCAAGGCACGTGAGAGCGAGGGGAAAGAGTTAACCACAGTTAATAAGAGTTAAAAGGGATATGTGTTAACCCGTGGGTGTGATTGAACTCTCCTCGAGTTCAATCACAATTGGTTGTGATTCTTAGTTTGAGAATTAAAGTAAAACATTAAATCAAAGGCAAGGAGAAGGGGTAGTTTGAGTAAAGTAAAACATTAAATCAACATTTTGTTTTTATATAAGGGTAGTTTAGGAATTTCGAAACATGCCTCTGGTTGCATTATAATTGTAAAGAAAGATAAAGAAAGATGTGAACAAGTGATTTTATTAATTTAATGGTGTGCAATTAGTAATTTGTTAATAGTAATGGCGTGCAGTCATCATTTATTGGGTACATTTAACACCACCCTTTCAGCTACTTTTGATATCTATAATTCATCCCTCTCTTCGAAGAAGTTTTCAGATGTCCAATTTTATTCAGAAAATATTCAGATTCTGAGTGCTTCCCTTTCTTTTTCGAAATCGAAAACCCTAAATAGAGTTTTTGTGTTTTATACAATTAGGGTTAGGGTTTGTTTCTCGTGGTGGAAATTTCGACAATTTCTTCTACGATGTACGCTGATCGGGTAGCGTCTGGAAGCAAGAGGTCTGTAAAGGAGCGGCTCAACGGGAATTCCGAAGAGGATTTCGGTCGGATGACGCAAATCAACGGCAAGAGGTTTGTTTTCTTTTTCTCTCTTTGATTCGGTTGTTTTACTGTCTTCGATTCGCTTCTATCTGGGTGTTGTCTGTTCATGTATATGAACTTGATATTAGTAAATTTCTCTTTGAATTTGGTGATTTTATATGGGGTGTTTTTGGGATTCGAGCTAATTGCGTGTTCGAATTTAAAGTTTGTATTATTCTTTGAATTCTTTCGGTTTTCCTGTTCCCATCAATTGGATCTCATTGTGTTTTTTTTTTCTCAGTAGTGAGTGATGGGAGTTTAGCTGGTGAAAGTTTTTATTTATTTATTGAGTTGTTAATGGTGTTATTATATGTTGGAAGACTGAGAGGGTTTAGGAGAATTATGCAAGCGGTGATTGACCAATTTGCTTCCATTGCCTGTTAGAATGTGATGTATGAGCCTAGATTTCTGCTCCTTAATCACCCTAGGGACTTTTGGAGTATTGGTTAGGTTTGTAACAAATGGTATCAGAGCTGACACTACGTTTTGAGGAAACTAAAGGGGTTTTATTTATGAAAAAAGAAGGCACAATCTGCAAATCGCAATCTATGGAAGGAAAATCCAATCAAACTCCCGAGAGGTTCTCAGGTGGTGATTTCTTCTTGGAGGACAGAATGTAATGCCCTATGCCATTGTCACGCCCCCCAAGACCATACATACATAATAACTCATTATTGTGCAGATCCCGAGCATGAGCCGGGAATACTTCCCAATATCAAAATGGAATCAACACTTTATCTAATTCAAACTAGAATTTGAAATGAGCATAACTAAAACTCTCTGTAATAAAAGTGCTAAATCAAAGAAATCAAGTGTTTATCAGAATGGAGTCTCACTACAGATTCACTCAAAAAGGAATAAGAAAACAAATAAGATCCTACTATTGAGCTCCAATAAATAGCCTTTACTCTCCTCGGACACTTTCTGAAAATGGTGACATCTCAACAAGAGATTTCATCTATTAGGTGCACATACAATTATCTAGAGAGTGTGTGCAATGATTCATAGCAATCATCAAGTCACTTTGCATAGCTAAGCTGGCAAACAACAATTAGTTACAGAATAGCTTATTTCCGTTATCTAATTATCTTTTTCATTTATTACCATTGGAGTATAACATATCCCACCCAAATGATAAGCATTAGGGCGGCTCATAGCTCACCCAGATGAAATAGCTCACCCAGATGAAAAATCGGGCTTGAACACTACGACACCCGGTACCCATCACACCATGGAAAATTGAATTTGTACACAACGGCATCCAATCAACCATCACTTGGGATCACACTCTTGGATCACCCAATTGAGAATTCAGGCTTGTACATAACGGCACCCTATTCCCTAATCCTGGGGTTGTACACAACTTCGCCCAAGTACCCCATTTATGGAGGTCATACACAACTATCCCCCATAAGAATCCCTACCAAGTTTCCTTTTTTTTTAATCTTATTAATTTGTTGTGGTCTTGGCATGTGCATGTCTTAACATAGGCATCAACACAAGAGTACACATACTCATAGCTATCACATTCAAATGCCAACGACATAATTAAAGCATTTAGTAAAATCAATAACCATAAGATATGCATCCCATGATATATCAAAATCAACAAAATAAATAACACATGCTGTAAAAACTATAATTATACCAAATATTGCATGACTTCAAAGATACATTAGAATCAATTATCATAAATAACACCTGCTGTAAAAACTGAGAATTCTATCAAACATGGACATATTAAATCAATGTATTCACCATGTCAAATTCATACTCAACGAAAACAATCCATAGTATGCATAAATATCATATCATGCATGGTCAAGATACAAATGAGGAGTTCTACATGCATATGCACGTTCCAATCTAGTTTCTACCATATTCTATCCAATGAGTAATGCTAACAATAACTTCAAATACTAATGGAGGAAGTCTACTTGCACAGGCACGTTCCAATCTGGTTCTACCATAAATCTATCCAATATGCAATATTAATAATAATTTCAATTGCTAATGGTAGAACTTTACTTGCCTTAAACTTCAGTTAACTTGGAATCTCCTTGGAGATTTACGGCTGCACTAAAAATCGAAGGTCTGACACGCCCAAATCCTTCAGCACTGGATCCTTTTCTTCCGAAGAGCAAAACTCCTCAAGCCTCCAACCACGTTCTCTTCCCAAAATTAGGTTTTTCCTCCTCTTTAATTAGGTTTAGCTTTTTATTTATACTAACCCTGAATGCAAATTTACAAAATTGCCATTACTGTATTTGTCTCTACACTTTAGGCTACCCGTATTAAAGTTACTCTAACTTGATTTAGTTTAATATTATGGCAAACACCGGAAACAAAATACTAAAATACCCTCACATATATTATTTAATTTAGAAAATTTATCGGAAATAAAGTGGGGCCACTACAGCCAGAAAGATCAATGTGGTTGTTTTTGGCTAGGTCTGAAGGGACCTCCTTTTCAGTTTTGGAATCAAGAAATGTTTGAGAGTATTGGCGACAAGTGTGGAGGCCTACTTGAAATTGATCATAGAACGTCTTCTCTTTTGGATTTATCCATAGCTAGGATTCGAGTGAAGGATGTGAGCCTCCTAATCATTCTGAGATTGCTCATAATTCAAGTTTCAAGAAAAATTACCATGTCACAATTTTGGTTTTGTCGGTTGGTGAGGTGGGGATCTCCAGGAAAGCAGCATCGTTCTGGGAAGCAGTATTGGTTAATAAATTTGTATCTTGAAACCACTTACATGTTGCAAATACAGTGGATGGTAGGTTTGGTTCTTAAAGGGGAGAGCAACCGTAGCACGTTCAGTCAGAACCCACTGCTTTAGCAATGAAAGAAGGTAGGGCAACCAATGGGATAACCCCCATGTAGAGAGATTGTCCTTCCCACCTGAATTGTTGTCTGATTCTGAATTGGTGAGGCGAAAGACTAGGCATACGGGTAGGAAGAGATACCAAAAGAGGAAGATGGCAGCAGTCAAGCAAAAGAGAAAAGAGTAGAATCAGACTCTACTTTGGAAAGGTTGGGGATAAACTTGCAGAAGAACACAAAAGGTGGGGGTTTAAACTATAAATGTCTTGGTCTAAAGGAGAGGGACAATCTTATCTTTGATGATCTATCTAGACACCACAAGTGGACCCTATTTGCAAGTGATGTTCTGAGCAGGGAGAGCTCTTCCCTTCCAATGGATGATAACTTGGGGCTCTAGGCTTTGCTTTGCTTTTTCCTATCTTTGTTTTTCAGTTGATTTTGTGAACTTTGTAAGTCTTAGCTTGATGTAGTTTTGTTTCCCTTCTTCTTTAATATATATTCCTAATTATCGATCAAAAAAATGGATGACAACTTAGTAGGCCAATTAAAGGGCCTCACTTGGCCCAATCAAATGGTTAAGTCCAATGGGTTTTATTCTATTTCAGTTTTGGGTGGGGGCCTAAAGGCTATACCACATAGCCAAGGCCCCATGGTCGATATTCCAGAGGGATGGTCCTCTAACAACTTCAGATCAGAATTTTAAGGGACCCATGTTAGTAGGTGGAGGGGATCTCATTAATAAAGACCCTTTTGGTTTTGATCCCATTATTGAACGTTCGGGCCGGGTGCACCCAAAAGGGTTACATAAGAGGGCTGAGCGTGCTAGTTTTAAAACACATTCAGAGATTCAATTCAGGGAGATTGCTAGGGCAAGATCGAAGTGGAAGGGGACAATTTTTTTTGGGAAATCAATCTCAGAAGGAGAGGGTTTCTAAACTGTCGTGAGCTCCAAAGACAGTCGAAGGCTCAAACCCGCCTATAGGCTGGGGAATGCCTTCTCATCAAAGGAGTCTTGCGAATTTTCCAGTCTAGGTGGTGATGGTGCATATGCAAGACCAATAACTGAGTTCTCATCATCGCTTTGTGGGCTAGTTCTGTATCCTTCCAGCCCATCATCGAATCAATTCTTGTCGAAGGTAACAAGGGAGTTCTATCCCTTTTCGTTGTTCAAGGAGTGTGAGGAAAAATGTGGGGTGCTTTTACACCGACGATGAATATTTCGAATGTTATTCAAGATTGAAAATTATATCTCCCCACATTAACAGTGATCTGGTAGAAGCTTCGGAGTTGTTGAGTTTGGCTGACGTTGGGGAGAAGGAAAAATCGAGTAGAACTGGTCGTGCCAAGGATTTTGGAAGGCATACCTATTACCCACTACTTCAAAAGTTGGTGCATTTACGTCATCTGTGGGCCTTCCAAAGGGCAGATTCTGATTAGGAAGACGGAGCACTTGATCAAGCACTAGTCCCGGTTTTTGCTTCGGTCAAGGATCAGCTTTTAGCGGATTGAGATCCACCTTGTTTTGCAGGAGAGAAACCAGGACCTTGTGACAAGATTCTTTTGCTCTATAGGGAGAGTGATAATTTGTAGCTGTGCACCCACTCCTATGGTAAGGGATAATGCTACACAATGGCTATCACTTTCAACTCCTTTCTCAGGTATCTCCTCTTTCCTTCTTATCTACCCTATCATCTAATCTATGAGTGATAGGATCGATTATGAAGGATCTTATTGTTCAAAATGTTGATTATCAATTTGTTTATATATGCTGCACAAAGGAGTCCGGGCAATGAAGGTTGTTGGTGGTGGGAGTTTGAGCAAGGATTCGATTTCTATAATTATTGATAGGGATCTTACTGTGTCTACTCCATTGCTAATCTCTGTAGTCCCTAACTGAAATATTCTCGGGAGACCTGAGGTAGAGTTATCTGTTTGTTAGGATCCATCTAGGCTTCAAGGGGAGGTTTCCGATTGGGTCCTAAATAGGTTAGAAGATTTTAGAAAGTTTCTGGGCCGGTCTTTTGATGGACATGGGGAAGAGGTTGTAACCCTCTTTTTCAGAACCTGAAAATCCCTAGGAGCACTAAGCAGAACTTTGTGGAAGTATTGCCGGAAGAGGAAATGAACAATAAGCGAACGTTTAGAGACCACGGATATAAACCGCAAAGGTTTGCTGGACAAGTCGAGAAAGGTCAGGGGAAGTAATGAAGCTTAGTAATGGCTGTAAACCTAATATCTTGGAATGTTAAGAGGATTGGGTCAAAAACACAAGATGAAGGTGATTCTTCACTTGGTTAAAGTCGAGAAACCAACTATCTTGTGCATTCAAGAGACCAAGTTAGAGGTTGTTACTGACAACTTGGTAAAGGAGATATGGGGGTCAGAATGTTCGGATTGGGTGTTGGTGCCATCGTTTGGTTCTTTGAGGGATATCCTTATAATTTGGGATAGGGAGAAAATAGAGGTGCTATGAGATTTTCTCATGAAAAATTAGGGGTCTGTTCGATGACAAAAAAATGATAAGCTTCGAAGATTTCATATTTTGTCATAGTTTGCTCAAAAAATCCCAATTTACATGGTCTAACATGCAAGCAAATCCAATACTTTGCAAGTTGGACATGTTCCTTTTTTGTGACAAGTGGGGAATCCCCAATGTCTCGGCTTCCGCTCTGCCTAGACCAATCTCTAATCATCACCCAGTGTGTTTGGAAATGTTTATGAGCTGTGGGGGTCCTAAACCTTTTAAATTTGAGAAAATGTGGTTAAAACACCCTGATTTTGAGGGATTAATCGTTAAGGTCTGGAGGGAATCAAAGACCTGGGGGTCAGATGATCAGCTAGTATTGTTTTTGGTTTAAAGTTGAAGGCTTTGAAATCAAAAATCAAAACATGGAATAAGGAGGTGTTTGTGAAAATTAAGAGCATTCTAGACAATATCAAGTTGATCGTCTTGAAGAAGAGTAGTGTAGTCAAGGCGTGTAGGCGATTATGCCTGACTAGGCGAAGAGCTGCCATGTGATGCCCAGGTGATAAAATATATATATATATATATATATATATTATATTATTAAAATATATACATAGCAATTTAAACCTCGTAGGGTTGACGATAATTTAGGCAAATTAACATTTATTGTTGTAAAACTTAAATGTAAGTCTTTTTTAGTGGTTGGATGAAGGAGATCAAAATATTCGTTTCTTCCACAAGATGGCTAATCATCGCAAGAGAGTTAACCACATAGCACCATTGAATATGGTAGGGGAATGGAAATAGAGTAAAGAGGAGATCAGGAATGCTGCCGTCTCATTCAATAAAGATATACGTGAGGAAAAACACGTATATTGACCAAACTAGAATGAAATGATTTCGATAGGTTGTCGGAAGAGCAAAGAAATATTTTAGAGAGACCTTTTGAGGTTGAGGAAATTAGGTTGGTCTTAGGATGAAGGCGACAAAGGTGCTAAGGCCGGATGGTTTCTCTATCAAATTTTTTAGGAAGTGTTGGGAGATTGTGGGGCTTGGATTGGTTAATGTGTTGAGAGAATTCTAAACAGAAGGAAAGTTTGATAAGGCACTGAATAGTACATTCATCCTTCTTATTACAAAGAAGGAAGGCGCCAATAACCTAAATAGCGTCTAGCCTATTAGTGTTTAGTTGGGAGTGTTTACAAAATTCTTACTAAATTTTTGGCCTCTCACCTTTGTTTTGTCATGAGTTTGTTGACCTCCCCTGCCTAAGGAGCTTTTGGTAAAGGGAGGCAAATAGTGGATGGTATTTTAGTTGTGAATGAATCTTTGGATGAGAGAATTAGAAAAGGTTGCCTCAGCCTGATATGCAAGATAGATATGGAGAAAGTCTATGATCATGTTAATTAGGGCATTCTTGGATTACATCTTGGGTATGATGAGTTTTGGTATTAGATGGCGAAGTTGGATGAAATTGTGCATCTCGACGACATCTTTCTCCAACTTGATTAATGAGAGTCTTGCAGGTTATTTTTGGAGTTTTAGAGGATTACGTCAGGGTGAACCGTTATCTCCATTCCTATTTATTTTGGTCATGGAAGCCCTAAGTAGGATGTTTGCTAGGATGGAGGGGTCTGTTTTAGTAATCTTTTCTACTAAGACTGAGCAATTCATGATTTCCCATTTTCAATTTGCGGACGACACGCTTGTGCTATGCGACACTTCTAGTTTACAATTTGTTTATCTCAAATGTATATTCCGTTGCTTTGAGGCGGTTTCAAGTCTTTGGATCAACCTTCATAAATCTGTCATCTACGGAATGGGAGATTTCTAAATGTGGTAGAGTTGGTTGAATGTCTAGGATGCAGGATGAACTATTTGTGATCCTCCTATTTGGGTTTGCCTCTCAGAGTTGGGTACAAATCCAATCTGCATGGGATCCTGTAATAAACCGTTTCTCAAAGAAGTTAACAAGATGGAATTCTTCATACCTTTCCAAAGGAGGTAAACTCACTCTCTTAATGTGCTCCTAAGCAGCCTTCCGACTTACTCGTCTCTTCTTACCATTGCAGCATCCATTGTAGCTAAATTGGAATGTTTACAAAAGAAGTTCTTATGGAATGAGCAGGTCAAGATTAAAAAATACCATTTAGTCGACTGGCGGTTTTTTGCCCAAGGAAATCTGGGGGGGGGAGGGGTCTAAACATCTGCCCGATTGTAGAGTTTAACAAGGCTCTGTTGGAGAAATGGTTATGGCATTTTGGCAAGGAAAAGGGAAGTCTTTGGAGGAAGGTGAGTGTTGCTAAGTTTGGTTAAAAAATGTATGGATATCACATGATGTAAAAGGATCCTACAGGGTGGGTCCATGGAAAGCTATTTTGAATAATTGATTGAAGTTTGCACAAAATGTCAAATTTAGGATAGGTAATGGGATGGACGTAAATTTATGGGAATATGTTTGGTTGTGGCGAGACCCCTCTTAGGGTCAATTTTGGTAACCTTTGGTCGTTAAGGTAAAATGTCGAAAACCTTTATATTCCAAATTTATAACTTGGCCTTCAAAGCTTTCAACTTTAGGCCGAGCCTTGTACCCCCCCTACCTTAAGAAAATGAAGGTGCTCGAACCCCATGTTAGTTGACTTGATTAGTTTGGTTTAGGGTTAGAGTTTGAAAGAAGGAAGGAGGAGAAGAAGATGAAGAAGAAGAAAAGAAAGAATAGAGAGCTTAGCTCTTCTCTTTCATTCATTAGGTTATATACCTAATCTCTAGAATTGAACATAACAAGTATGCCATTATTACATATATCCAAAGGTTATTGATAAAAAGAAAATAAAGATACCCAATGGTCTACTTTACTATACAAGTACAATAGATGAAAAAGTATTTAACACTCCCCCTCAAGTTGGTGCATAGATATCCTTCATGCCCAACTTGCTAATAATATTGGTTTATTGAGGTCCCCCCCCCAATTCTTTGGTCAAATACCCCATGTGTCACTGCTAATGCACTAGACCTGGCTACCACTGATTGCTTCTTGCTCCTCCATGTCACAAGGTTGCCACCCACAAAAGAACAATACCTAGACGTGGAGCGCCAATCTATAACAGAGTCTGCCCAGTCTGCAACTGTATTGGCTTTTACCTGTAAGTCGCCATGACTAGCATACATCAATCCTTTCCCGAGGTCGATGCGTGCATAAACTGGCTGACAACCCTGATGGTATATGTAATGTTTGGCCTGGTCAAAGAGAGGTAAATTAGGCGCCCTTCAAGTCTCTGGTACCTCCCTGAATCTGAAAGACGTTCACTATTGTCTTCACTGAGCTTGTGGTTCACATCAATAGGGGTGTCACTAGGTTTACACCCCATTATTTTGGTCTCCTCAAGTAAGCAAACACCTACTTCCTTTGAGAGACAAAGATACCTTCCTTTTATCTGGCAACTTCCATCCCTAGGAAGTACTTTAGACGACCCAAATCCTTGATCTCAAATTCCACTCTGCCAGCTTACTCTTTAGCTATATCATTTCATCATAGTCATCCCTGATCACCACAATGTCATATACATACACTATAAGGATAGTAACTTTTTGGTGGGAATGCATGATAAATAGGGTGTGGTCTACGTAACTCTGCTTGTAGCCATTCTTTAACATGACAATGCAAAATTTCTTGATAAATTGGGTGTGGTGTACTTGGCTCTGCTTGTATCCATTCTTCAACATGACATTGCAAAATTTCTCAAACCAGGCTCTAGGGGATTACTTTTGGACATACAATGTCTTCCTTAGCTTGCAAATTCTCCTTTTGATTGAGGAACTCATAAAGCCAAGAGGAGATTTCATGTACACCTCTCCCTCCAAGTCACCCTATAGGAAGACATTTTTCTCATCAAATTGGAATCGGGGCTAATCTTGATTAGCAACAAAGGACAACAACACTCTTATAGAGTTCATCGTAGCCACGGGGGCGAAGGTCTCCTGATAGTCTATACTATGGGTTTGGGTATATATCTTGGCAACAAGCCTTGCTTTGTACCTATCAACTGAGTTATCTGAAAGGTGCTTCACAGTAAAGATCTACATGAAGCCCACTAGTCTTTTCCCTATATGAAGCTCAACAACATCCCAAGTGCCACTCTTCTCAAGAGCTTGCATCTCTTCTTCCATTGCCTCTCGCCACTTTGGCTGAGATAGAGCATTTGTCACACTGCGAGGAATATGCACATAAAACAACAAGAAGACAAATGAGCGAATGAGCGATACGAATGAGACAAAGCAAAATATGAGACAAAGTTAGAGATAGGATGAGTACAACAACGAAAACCCTGCCTTAGAGCAATAGGAATGGAAGAATCATCAATTAACTCAGGACTAGAACGAGGAACATTACCTTTGACTAATGGATCGAAGGAGGCTTCTTGGAAGGAGCGTGATGGCCTTCTTTATTGTCTTTCTTCCTTCTTTTAAGTATTATAAAAGCAAGAACAATTTCTCCCTGCCTATCGCTATCAAGAGACAATGAAGTTGGAACTGGCAGAGGAAACTCAAAAGACATCCCTTCACTAATACTCACCCCTGAAGAGGTCTTTCTATCAGAATAAAAGGAAATGGACTCAAAGAATGTCACATCCATGAAGACAAATACCCGACGAGAGGAAGGATCATAACATTTGTAGCCCTCCTGACTCAAAGCAGGCCCAAGGAACACACACTTAAGAGCCTTGGGATCAAGCTTCGTATGGCCAGGATGAGCGACACTACAGTTAAAAGAGCATGAGATCAGAAGACCTTTAAAACATTCATAGCAAACAACAAAGACCTGGTCACCTCCAACAAGTGATGATTCTTTTGCTCAACCATACCATTTTGTTGAGGAGTACTGGCATAGGTGGTTTGATGAATAATGCCATGACTATAAAAATAAGAGGTAAAAGCCCCAGATATATATTCTCCTCAATTATCAGATCTAAGAATCTTAAGTTTTGCATCAAGGTGAGTAATAATCATGACATAAAAAGATTTAAAAACTGAGCAAATATCACTTTTAGATTTAAGAATGTAAACCCAGGTGGTATGTGAGAAATCATCCACAAAGCTAACAAAATAGCGAAAACCAGACAATGAGGGGACTGAGGAAGGACTCCTACATTAGAATGAACCACAACAAAAAGAGTCACTTTTGTTCCCATGAGAAGGGTAAGGAGTTCTGCAATGTTTAGCCAACTTATATTACTCACACTGAAAAGAATTAACAAAACTGAAAATAAACAATTAGGCAAATAAATGCTAAGTAATAAAAAAGACAGATGACCAAGACGACGATGCCACTGTAGCAACTACTCCTGAGTAGTAACATGTTGAGCACCCGATGTGATCTGCTGGACAGGTAATGCAACACGCGGCAGTGGGTCCAACACATACAGTCCTCCCTCATGTCTTGTACCAATCGTCCTCATCCCCAAGTCTTGGAAAACACAATGAGAGGGAAAAAAGGTAACACTACGATTTAACAATTGTGTAATGTTACTGACAAAAATGAGAATTAAAACAAAATTGGGGACATAAAGAACAGATGATAGAGGCATAGGAGTATACTGCCTTTCTCAATAATGGCGAGGAAGTGTCATCGACAATTTGAACCTTATCTCTACTTGAACAGATAAGGAACTACGTAAAAAGGAAAGATATACCAATCATATGGTCGGATGCAACTGAATCAATGATCCATGAGTGTCTGTGGTGAGATCGAGGCACTGAGGGCCGAGGCAGAAGTATCTGTGTGGGCAAAAGAGGATGTAGAGGGTGTAGATGAGGGCTCTAACTGAGACATAAAGCATCTGATATGCTATATCTCATCATGAGAGAACACACTACCATTTGAAGAGTGTGTTGTAGATGGAAGAGAGGCAAGCAAGTGCAACAAAGATAACAAAATGGGCATTGGAGTGACCTCTACCACCAAATTGGCTTCCCATACTATCACCAAATTTGCCTTCTCGAGCTCCACCAAAATGACCTCGTTGCAGTGGTCGATCATGAAGTTCCCAGCATGTCTCTTTTGTGTGACATGGACGACCACAATGCTCACATTGAATACCAACACGCTCATCACCAGAGGTATCAGAACGACCTCCTCCACTAGTACCATGATCACTTCCTCTACCTCCCTGTGATAGAGAATGGAGCAAGCCTCTCCTGAAGAGAAGGATCGAGCATCACAATGTGACGTCTTTCCTCCTTGTGCAGGTATAAGTAAGCCTTTGTCAGGGCAAGAAGTGGCTCCTTCCGCAGTAGCTGAATTTTGACTTGTTCATATTCAGGATTGAATTCCGCCAATAATTCGAACAACCGGACATTCTCCATATGTTTCCTGTGAGCAGTAGCATCGACACTATACTTTGCTTGGAAAGAGTATTAATGATCCAACACTTCCCATAGACATCGGAGAATGGAGTAGTATGTGGAAAGAGGGCTACCCCCCTGCCTTAATTGGGAGATGCTCTGGCGTAGCTTTTAGGCTTTGCCTCTAGCCCCATTGCCCACCTCTGAGTAGGTGTGGGTGACAACATCCCAATATCTCTTTAGTCATGGAAAGGAACAAGTAGCTAATGCTAATGTCGGGTTGCATGGAGTTAAGGAGCCAAGACATGATAGTTGCGTTCTCTGCCCTTCACTATTGATAAAGGCATTATCAGTCTCCTTAGGCATAAGAATGATACCCATTAAGTACCTCATCTTTCCTTTTCCATTCATAAACAACATAACAGATTGTGATCATGCTAAAAAATTGCTATCAGTCAACTTAATAGTAGTGATTTGCATATTTGGGGTATTCTCATGTCCAATGTGCACTTGCCCACCACTAGTCACAGGGTTAGAGGAGTCTTGGCTCATTTCTGAGTCACCTGTTGCACTTTAAGGGGACTGACAAGTCCTTAAACTACCACCACAAATGAATACACAACCCAAATCAACACTTCCAACTTCACACAAAGGGCTTACAGTTTACACAACCCAAAACAACATTTCCAACTTTACACAACTTTCCTCAAACACTTGGAGGACACCCAACTTGCACATCACCTTCATGGAGCACTTTCCACTTTCACACAACTTTCCTCAAATACTTAGAGGGCCAAAAACAACATTTCCAACTTCATACAACTTTCCTCAAACACTTGAGGGCACCCAACTTGCACATCACAGAACATTGTCCACTTTTACACAACTTTCCTCAAGCACTTAGGGGGTACATAACTAGCACACCACCTTAATGAGAGACCAAATACCACCTCCCATGCACATTGCCATTGATGTTTTTAACCAAACGATCCCAAAAACACCTTTCCACGAAAACTAGAGAGGAGTAAAATTCTTACTGGAGCTTCAATACTCCACCAATCAACATGAAACATCCACCAATATCTTCGGAATTCCAATACGGACCAAACACAACCAATTAACTTCACAAAACTTCTATCTCCAATCCTCAGAAATTTTTGAAATCAATACCACAAATCCCTTCATGTCAAGGCTCCTTAGATGGGAGAAAAAATTAGGTCATCCACACTTTGGCCATGCAGCCCCTTAGATTTTGAGATGCACTGATACCAGGTTGACTTGATTAGTTTGGTTTAGGGCTAGGAAGAAGAAGAAGAAGAAGAATCCTCGGTCATATCAAGCATGATTGGGGATTGGTCAGAAGTTGAATGACATTACTCCACATAAACCTAGCTCCTTTCTCAAGAATGGATCGTGAATTGCTGAACAAGATGCACCCTCATACTTGCATGCACGTAGATCTGTCAGTCAAGAGGCATATAGATCTGTCAGTCAAGAGGCGTATATTTATTAAAATGAAATCCACTTTTTTGTTCCTTGAGTTGCACATGGCTCCTGTTAAAATTGAAATGAGAGAAAGGTGCTCTTATGGCAGTGGAAAACCTTTTCTTTTGGGTGTGAAGGGGGTGGGGGTGGAATATACTGTGTCAAGAACAAGTTTTTAGTTGCCTAGGGCAAGTTTTTAGTTGCAGTGGTATTAGTCACAGTCATTGGGCCATGAAATAGTGATGGAATATGGTGGATAGGGCTAGCAGGGCATGCATGTTCCCTTTTCCTACTCCTAGGCTTAAGGGGCACTGCAGAGCATGTGTATACTTTCATTGGAGGTCTGTTTTTTTTGGATAGGTAATCAAGATCATCATATATAATAGCAAAAAGGAAGGTACAAGAATTGACAAAGAGTGAACCCGACAGAGAAATAAGAAAACAGTCACCCCTAGGCCCTACTCTAAACAAAAGATGAAAAGCAAAAGGCTTCAGGTCTGTTGACTTATCATCTGGACCTCCTCTGGTAAAAATAAATGAATAGCTCACATTTGTTGAGCGGGATTTATAGTTCCAAATAAATGTAGCTTTTTGTTGTACATGTTACAATGATATATGGACCAATGCTGGTAACAATGAGCTTACCCTGGACTTGGTAGCCATTTCAGTGGGCAGAAAGTAACTTACAATGGGCAAACTTTGCATGCTTAAATCTGTTAGGTGACATCCTTGAGTTCTAAGATGGCTACAAATTTCTAACGAAATGAGAAAAGGCCTCTAAAATGGTTGGTGAAACTGGAGAATGTGTTTTCAGCCAAGCTGAGCTGCACGGATTAGTTTATTTGTTTGTTTAGCACTTGAAGATAGGGCTCATAAAAAGTACTAGTCTCTACTGGATGATCAACTAAAGAACAAACTTGGTAGAACCCTGCATCCCTGGTCTTGAAAACGGGATCTTGCTAACTTTCCTTCCTTGTAAAGGGTTATAATTGCACATGACATCAGACAATTGACCGAGAGAAGTGCTAGAAAAAAGATCCAAGTGAAGGCATGGAGTGGTTGATTTTACTTTTGCCTGTTGAGGAGCTATGGATGACATTTATATATTTTTTATTTTTCATTGGTGTTTATCTGGTCAAGTAGTTTGAAAGGAAGAGTTTTCTGAATATATTAAATTTTACTGGTTTCTGTTTTCAGTTCTGATTTCTGAAGCCATATTTTTTGCAGGCAGCGGCAAAATGATGAAAAGTGGGAACATGATCTTTATGATGATGAACCTCAAGTTTCAAGTGTGGATTAACTGTGTTTACTTAATTGCAATTCAACAATTTTTTGTCTCTGTGATTTTGACTATTTGTTGATGGCATATGAAGATCGCAAAGTTGGTGTTAGGGATCTTCGATTAAAGCTCCAGAAGAAGGGTTCACAGCAAGTATATCAAAGTGGAAAGGGCTCTCTTGCAGGAGGCTCCCAGGATCTACGTGAGAAGCTGTCTGGCACGATGCATTCACAACCAGGGAAAATTGAACTGCCAAAGGCAAAACCGGTATTGGAGGCTGTTAAACCTGCTAGGAAAATCGTTTCAGCTGAAGCTCCTGTGCCAGAGACCCAAAAGGTTTCTAATTTGACTATTTCAAGGCAAAAGGCTCAGCAAAAGGTAGTAGAAGTTTCTTTGTGATGTTATTTTCTGCTCTAACCTTATTCATCTAGTACAAAAACATAAATTGCTGCTCTTTGTCATAGATGATGTCCTGGTGCTGGATACGTACTCAATTTTAGTTTTCCAAAATAAAAGAACATGGTTGCATTATTTAATAATATTTTTAAAATTATTCAATCGTATGGTAGGAGACTAAAAATAACATGAACAATACATGTTATTCTATTTAGATACAGTAATTTGTATATGACAATCTGACATTGTATGCAGTATTACATAAGATACATGATATATATAATCATGTAGTGCACACTATATTAAAATATTATATTTCATGCATATATAACTTAAGCCAGCATTTTTAATCTAGTTTGAATTTACCATTTGCATCTTCCCACTCATGGCGAGGATACAATATGCATAATTATGTTGTTTATTTATTTTACATTATGCATCTTTGCCACAAAAGATAAGTGCCATACTTTAATTAACACTACTGCTGGATATGTTCGTATTTCACTTTTACTTAATTTTTTTCAGGAGAAATTGGGCTGGTTTTATATTTGCTATTCAAAATGTGCTTCTCCAGAATTCATGTTCGTAAAGATTCTTCCTGTTGAGATTCCTGAATTTTGTTGGTGAAAACTGAGATTGGATATATTGTACATTTTGGACAAGTGCATTACCGTAGAAATTTTGTAAAAGCTTTCTATTTTCTTTCTAAATATTTCTGTCGATTTCAGCGTTATTTGATTTTTTATTCTTTTCTGTGTCACTGTATCTTGGTAATCGTATGCCTAATAATTGGTGTCATAGATAATTAGTTGTTTTTCAACCTGAAACGTTTTTTTTCTTACAATGCATCCTATATTACTAATCTAAATGCAATGGATGTGTTGTGTAGAACAGAGGAGGTAACAAAAACTTGGACCTCAGAACTAGTTGTTTTCTTAATGCACATTAGCTAATTACTTTTTTAGTAAATGCATTTTTTTTCCTGTATCCTTATAAGACATGCACTTTGTGCACAAATATTCATACATTGCACCTTGCTAGTTTGCTTGGAGGAATATATTTACATAAAGCTTGGGTTATTCTTCATTTTTTTCTGTTTTTGTCATGTATTTTTCTGTGCAGGCTCATACATCTGTGGATGGTTTTCTGAAGTCTCTAGGCCTTGAAAAATATCTAATTACATTTCAAGCAGAGGAAGTAAGCAACTTTCACGTTCTTGCTTCTGTGCTGTCCGTTATCCTATGAATTTCTTGTACCTAGTTTCACATCTTGTACTGCTTCTGCAGATCGACATGACTGCTCTGATACACATGACTGATGAGGACCTCAAGGCTCTAGGAATCCCAATGGTAAACCCAACAAGAATTTTTCAGTTTCAGCTACTTTTTGTGCATAGATTTCTGGTGCATACATATATCAATTTTTATTACTTTGTTTGGCTATTTTATTTTATTTTTCAAAAAATTATCCTTAGATATGTAATACTCATTTCTTTGTTACTCCTACGTGCAAAATTAGATGGCTCTTGGTGGTGTGGATGAAAATTTGTTCACCTATTAAGCCCCCCTTTATGGCAATATTTCTTGGATGCTAGACCATTTCTTCATATTATTATATTTGCTAATTACTTTTACATGGAGTGAATCTAAATGCATACTGAATTCCTACAAATTTCATATCTTTCTTTTCTTTTGTTCAGGGAAGTCAAATTTATCAATAGTAATGTTCTAATTGTATTGTTAGGTGATAGACAGATTTCATGAAATCATTTTCTTGAGCTATGGGGTTCACGTTTTCTATCAGCTATGCTTATTATGAAAATGGCCAAAGCCCATCTAATCCTATGGATTTGTCATGCGATGTTTCGGAGGCTCTCCCCGGTACTATTCATCATAGTTTCGGAGGCTTTGAGTCGAATACTGTCTAGGGTGAATGGGGTGACATTTGAAGGTTTTCACATAGACCTAGATCAGTTGAGTATTACTCGTATTTTGTCGTGCCTCTAGCAAACAACTTGTCAACTTTAGGTGTATCTTGCAATGTTTTGAAGCAGTGTCAGGTCTTAGGGTTAATCTGGGCAAAAGTATAATTGTGAAAGTAGGAGAGATCCACAATCTAGATTTTTTGGCAAGATGTTTAGGTTGTAAGTCAGGATCCTTTCCTTCCAGCTATCTTGGCTTACCCTTAGGGGTTTCTTTCGACTCTAGAGCAATTTGGAATCCAGTGATTGAAAGATTTGTCTTTTTGTATATGGGCCCCACTTGCACATGTTTGACACATTTCACCATCTCTCTCTCTCTCTTCCACCTCTCACTTGTCCATATTCCCATGAGAATGTTCACCTTCATTTAAACTCCCAACTACCCCCATTTAACCACCTCATTAATTTCTTCAACTACTACCATTCAATCACCTTACTAATTTTCTCAACTCCCCCAATCCTAGAATCTTCTTCCTTCATCTATAAATAGTGTAGTGGTTTATCTCTATAAGCATTCAAGCCTCAAAGCCACAAGTCCTAAGTTCCATCTCCATAAGTCCTTTATGAGAGAGTAACTCTTCATCAACATCAAGATTCCATATCTTGTGCTAGTGGTGGTTCGAATTTCATCTTGTAAGTTTTATTTCTTGAATGAAGTTAAAGTTTCCCCCTTTCTTATTTCCTTAATTGTTCTTTTTTTTTTGATAGTGAGTCTTGGGCTAATGTGATTTTACACTGTTTTGAGAAGCGAAATTCCGGTAATTGGATTTCGTCTTTCTCCACATGGTATCAGAGCCACAAGGGTGGTGGTGATATAGTCTTGACTCCCTTGGTGAAGATCGGTGCCTTAGAGATGGATTCGGGTGGAAGGTTCAATGGTTTTGTTATTGAGTTGTTTACTCAATCCAATTATAAGCTATAGATAGAGATTAAATGAAGAAAGAATTTTAGCAAGAAGAAAGATAATGATAGAGTTTTCAAAAATCCTTCAAGCAAAACTTGGTGAAGGAGAATCTTCTGGTATAAATAATGGAAATCGGAAAGGTGTCCAGTGTTATCGGAATTCTGCTTCTCAAAATGGTTTTGAATTACACTAGTCCAAGACTCACTACCAAAAAAAGAACAATCGAGGAAATAAGAAAGGGAGGAACTATAACTTCATCCAAAAAATAAAACTTACAAAATGAGATTCAAACCACCACTTGCACAAGATTTGGAATCTTGATGTTGATGAAGAGCTACTTTCTCATGAAGGACTTATGGAGTGAGCTTAGGACTTGTGGCTTGGATGCTTGTAGAGAGAAACCATTATACTATTTATAGATGAAGGAATAAAATTCTAGGATGGGGGAGTTGAGGGAATTAATGAAGTGCTTGAATGGTGGTAGTTGAAAGAAATTAATGAGGTGGTTGAATGAAGGTAGTTGGGAGTTTAAATGAAGGTGGAAATTCTCATTGGAATATGGACGAGTGGAGAGGTGGAAGGGAGAGAGAAATGATCACATGTGTCAAACATGTGCAAGTGGGGCCCATGTACAAAAAAATACCCCAAATTACATATTCAGCATCACTACACATCTCTCAAAATAAAAATAAAGAACTAGACTAAGATTTTCTAGAAAACACACTTTAAAAATTTAACAATCCCCTTAAAGTGATTTTCTAGAAAAGAGACGAAGCTTAGCTCTAAGAAATTCAAATGGACCTTTAGAGAGCGACTAGGTGAAAATGTTGTTATTGCTTCGCACCTCCAAACCTTCAATTGATCTATCAAACACTTTTTCTCGAATAAAGTGATGTTCAATTTCAATCTCTTTTGTTCTTGCATGACAAACCGGATTTGTTGCAAGGTTGAGAGCATTTTGGTTGTCACCATATATAATTGTTGGTTTATGGATTTGTGAAGAAACATCCTCGATCAATCGCCGCAGCCTCACACATTCTTATGCGGCAAGATAAGCAGCCTTTACTCCGCCTCAGTTGTAGATAGAGACACCGAATCTTGCTTCTTGCTACACCATCAAACACATGCCGATCCACACGAGAAAACATAACTGGAGGTAGACTTACGATCATCTAAGTCACCATCCAAATCTGCATCACAATATCATTTCAATTCGAATTCAACTGCCTTCTTGAACATAAGACACATGTCAAGAATAGAATGAACAGAGCCTCCAAGTGTGGTTTATGTGGAGCTTGCATATAACAACTAACAAGCCCATCAGAAAAGGCAATATCTGGTCTTATAATAGTCAAATAAAAGAGACTTCCAACAAGAGCCCGATAAGGTCGAGGATCTGGAAGAAGCTTTCCTTCATCATGTCTTAATTTCATATTAGGTTCAAGAGGAGTGGAACATTGCTTACTTTGGTCCAAACCAAACCTGCATATAACTTTTTTCCATAGCCCTTTTGTGAGACAAAAATTCCACCCTCCAAAGTCTCCACTTCCAAGCCAAGGAAGTGACTAAGATTTCTCAAATCTTTCATCTCAAAGCGAATAGAAAGTTCAGCTTGAAGCTTTGCAATTTCTCCATCATTATTGCCTGTGACTATCATGTCGTCCACATACGAAAGAACGATAACATGTGACCTTCCTTGCTTCTTAACAAACAAACTAGAATCGGAGTTGGAAGCAAAATTGTAAGTACTCGGCAATCTTACCATACCAAGCTTTAAGAGCTTGCTTTAGTCCATAAAGTGTCTTCTTGAGTTTGCAAACATACTCCAGATGTCCATGAGATTCATAACCATGAGGTTGCTCCATGTAGATGTCTCTACCAATCTCGCCATATAAGAATGCATTTTTAACATTCAATTGTCATAACTTCCACCCATAACAAGCTGCCAAGGAAATCACAACCCGAACCAAAGTCATTTTTGTTACGGGACTAAAAGTTTCTTCATAATCCTCTCCATACTTTTGAGAGAATCCCCGAGCAACAAGTCTTGCCTTATATCTATCCACACTCCCATCCGTCTTACATTTTATTTTGTAGACCCACTTACATGTGTTAGGCTTTACATCATCGAGCTTTGGCACAAGATCCTAAGTTTGATTTGTAATAAGAGCATGAATCTCCTCATCCATGGCATAATCCTATTCTTTAACACTCTTTACTTCATCAAAACTAGAAGGTTCATCATCTATAGGGCTAGCAAGAAAACAAGAGTGCACACTAACAAAATTGCCATCTCTTTACCGAGCGGGCAAAACAATTTGCCACTTAGACCTTCTAAGAGGTGGGCACTACGCACTTCTTCAACAATATCTTGCTGTCCATTCAACTCATGACAACCAATTCCATTGCCCCTATCACATTGCTCCCCCATAGATGAAGAAGGAACCACTAGATACCATAGGGGCATTTGGAGTCATTGGTAAGTTTGATTCTTTTTGTGGCTCAATATGAACCTGAGTGTTACTACTGACACTCCCCATGGTAGCACCATCTACTCCATAATATGATAAAAGTTCATTAAATACAACATCCCGAGAAACAACAAAGTTATGGGTTTCAGGATCCATACACTTCCAACTTTTTTTTTTGTCATTATAAAACATGAAGATACATTTCTTTGCCTTGACATCTAATTTTGATATATTTTCATCCGGCACATGAAAATAGCAAATTGAACCAAAGACTTTAAAATGCTTGACACTAGGCTTTTCCCCAAACATTAACTCATAGGGTGATCTCATACTAACCAGACTAAGGGGCACTAGTTAATCACATAAGTTGCACATGCCATACCCTCCACCCATAAGGCCTTAGGTAAATTCTTTGCATGTAGCCAACTTTACATGTCTCTACAATGTGCCTAATCTTTCTTTCGGCTACATCGTTTTGTTGTGGTGTATAGGCATAAGATAACTCTCTTTAATTTCCATGTTCTTTGCAAAATGAGAAGAAGTCCTTAGAAGTGAACTCTCCCCCATTATCGGTCCTCAAGCTCTTGATTTTCTTGTCAAGGACACATTCAATCGTCACTTTAAACTCCTTGAAGTTTAAAAATGCATCCGACTTCTCTTTTATAAAATAAACCTATGTTTATCGTGTAAAATCATCCACAAACAACATATAGCAGAAGCTTGAATATGAAGGTGTAGCACAAGGCCCCATCAAATCACTATGGATAAACTCCAATGGGGCCTTGCACTTAGAATAGGATTTATCAAATGGAAGGCGATGTGCCTTACCATATTGACAACCTTCACACACTCTCACCATTACCAAAAGTAGTCAACTTAGGTAATCCATTCACCAAATCTTTTAATATCATAACTTTCAATTTATCTATGCTAAGATGCCTCAATCTAGCATGCCAAATTGAAACACCATCATTTGTACTCATTCTATCAACATATGAGGTAGTAGATGATAAAACACATAAATCTTTAACTCTCTTACCGGTATGGACGATGTCCGCCTTCAAATTTGAAATCTTTCAGAGAAACTTCACATCTTAAGGCCCGAACAAGACTCAGTATCCCAAATCCACAATATTTGCAACGGAGAAAAGATTCTTTTTCATGCCCGGTACTTGAAATACACTTTTAAGTATGATTTGATCATCTCCATCACCTTTGTTTGTAACAACTCCTTCCTTCTCCACGGGATGAATGAAGTTGTTTTGCCGTGGTAATAGCATCATTGCCATTGTAGTCCTGGAAGCTTGAGAACTTGGAATTATCACCGGTGAGATGATGCCCACAACCGGAATCAATGATGAAGTCATTCTCAAAATTGATTGCCGTCAATGCATCAACCAAAGTGGTACCTGTCATAAAGCACATTCCCCACTCATGTCCTTTAGATTCTTCCTTTTTGGCTACATTTCCATCTTTTAATTTTACACGACAATTCTTTTTAATATGCCAAAGTTTACCACAACGGTAACACTTGACACCTTTCCGATTTCCATCATTTATACCACAAGATTCTCTTTCACCTTGTTTGCTTGAAGGATTTTTGAAAACTCTACTCTTATCTTTCTCTTTGCTAAAATTTTTTTTATTCCTTGAGAATAAAGCATCGCCATCACCATTGGAAATTGAGCATCTGGACATTTGAGCAAAAAATTCTTGAGAAGTAAAAAGCTTCTCAAGCTCCACCAAGGATGGTTGTGTAGCCCACCCTTAAATAGATGTAACATAAGGGATATACTCTCTCTTTAATCCACGAATGATGTGCCGCTTCATTCATGCTTTCGAGATGGGTTCTTTTGGATCAAGAATAGAAATTTTTGAACATAGATTTTTAATCTTCAAGAAAAATTGTGAAATAGAGAGCTCACCTTGACTTGTGTTAACCAATTCATTCTCCAACAATTGCAACCAAGCCACATCCTTTTTATTAAATAGCCTATTAAGAGTAGTCCATATATCGCGAGTAGATTTACAACTCATGATGTGATCAAATAAGCCATGAGAGATAAACTGCTTTAAGATAGACTCCACCTTTGCATTAGTTATCCGCCATTTCTTCAAAATTTCAACATTTTCTGGAGTATTTGGAGGAGCCTCCTTGTCATTTCTACAAACATCTCTCATAAGTCTTCATCAATAAGGTAAGATTTTATACATGACCTCTATATCTTATAATTGGATTGAGTAAGCAACTCAATACCAAAACCATTGAACCTTCCACCTGAATCCATCTCCAAGGCACCGATCAAACTACTTCACCAAAGGAGTCAAAACTCACCACCACCCTTGTGGCTTTGATACAATGTGGGGAAAGATGAAATTCAATTACTGGAATTCCGTTTCTCAAAATAGTGTAGAATTACATTAACCCAAGACTCACCATAAAAAAAAAAACAATCGAGAAAATAAGAGAAGGGGAAACTATAACTTCATTCAAGAAATAAAACTTAAAAAGATGAGATTCGAACCACTACTTGCACAAGATATGGAATCTTGATGTTGACGAAGAGCTACTCTCTCATAAAGGACTTATGGAGATGAGACTTAAGATTTGTGGTTTTGAGACTTGTAGAGAGAAACCACTACACTATTTATAGGTGAAGGAAGAAGATTCTAGAATGGAGGTAGTTGTGGGAATTAATTAGGTGGTTGAATGGTGATAGTTGAAGGAAATTGATGAGGTGGTTGAATGGGGGTAGCTGAGAGTTTAAATGAAGGTGGATATTCTCATGGAAATATGGACATGTGGAGAGGTGGAAGGGAGGGAAAGAGAGAGAGAGAGATGGTGACATGTGTCAGACATGTGTCAAACATGTGCAAGTGGGGCCATATACAAAAAGACAAAAATACCCCCCAACATAACTTACATATTTAGCCTCACTACATCCCTTAAAATAAAAATAAAGAACTAGACTAGGATTTTCTAGAAAATACACTTAAGGCTCAACCTTGCTCCTCTCTGTCAATTAAATATAGCTCTGCCAGGCAAATGGGTATGGTGATTTGGGGAAGAGCGTGAGAGTCTTTGGAGGAAGGTGATTGTCGCTAAATACAGGGAAATCTCTTGCGAGGTCCTCATGGAGTGGACCTGTGGAAAGGCATAACAGCAGTGGCCAAATTGCTAGATCCTCATATTAGGTTTAAGGTGGGGTGTGGTTCTGAGATTCAATTTTGGAGAGATACCTGGTGCGGTGATTCTGGGCTTAAGGATGGCTTTAGGAACATTTATATCCTTGCCCTCAACAAAAAGGTTATGGTAGCTGATTGGTACGAGAGTGGAGTGAGGTAGTATGATCTCCTAGATTACAAAGAGCCTTAAACGATTGGGAAGTGGAGGATCTGCAACGTCTGTTGTATCAATTGCAATCATGTCCACAAATCCCTAGATTAGAGACGATAGGATTTGGTGTAGAAGTAACAATGGTCGGTTTTCAGTGATATCACTCTAACAGCCCTTTAGACTTATTTTTCACCCTCTTTTCCTTATAAGATGGTTTGGTACTCTCGTGTACCATCCAAGGTATTTTTCTTCCTTTGGTGCAAAACTCTGAATAAGATTCTTACGACTCATTACTTAAAGAGTATAGGGTGGAGTTTGAGAAATCATTGTTATTTGTGCCTATTAGAGGAAGATATAGTAGATCACTTGCTATTGCATTGTCTGGTTGCCTTTGGGATCTAGGGTTTCTTCTTGTCTCGATTAGTTGTGGACTGGGTATTCTCTCTCTCTTTTATGAGTTTCTTATCAGGTTGGCAATTGACGACACTGGTCGGTGCTAAGGAAGTTATCTTATCTATTTTGCTTAGAGCTTGGTTCATATGGAAAAGGAGGAATTAACGCATCTTTGATAATTCGTCCTCTCCCAATCCTTAGATTATAGCTCGGATTTGACAATCGATTATGGATTGGTGTTCGCATTCTCAATCGGAGGTCGAGTTCCATCTGGATTTTTTGAATCACAAGCCGGATTTAAATTATTCTAATTATGTGATTACCATAAAAAATGTTAGTTGTAGTTAACATTTGCAATGTCCAAACCTAAAAATACTCTTGTTTTTCGTTTCTGTGGTGGGTATCTGGGTACAAAAGTATTCCTAATGGCTTTGGGAGATACACCCCGTGGTTTTCTAGGAACCTCAAAATCAGAAGGCACTATACCTTCACATGAATGTCAAAATTCAAAAGACTAATGGTTTGATGAAGATCTACATTTTTGTGGATTTTCTTGGACACAACCCAACTTTACTAAGCAAATTCTCAGAGTATTTTCCCCTATATCACAGCTTTTTGTAATCGGTATATCATGTAAAATACTAGTCATAGTTATATTCCTGGAATCAGGGTTTTTTTTTGTAATGTCAGTGCAAGTTTTGCCCATCCCGATCTTTAACTGCATTTCGTTCTCCTTTTGATAGTCTTGTTACTTTGGTGGTTTCAGGGCCCAAGAAAGAAGATACTTTTGGCATTGGATTCTAGAGGTTGACATACAGGAGTGGACTGGGTTCTTTTGATGTGTACTCTGGGATCTGGATCTGGATCTGGATCATTTTTCTTGAGACAAAACCCACTTTGCAGAAGTGCAGGCCCGTGTTTTAGCTGGTAAGAGCCTGCGTGCAACCTCCTCGCTGGTTGAATTATCCCGTTATTTCACTGAAAATAGCTGTAACAGGCTGACAGTTTTAGTATGTAAGCAAATAGAAGACCGATAGCTTGGGACAAACATAGAATTGAATTTGCAATGAATTTATTGTCATCTTTTTGTAACTAGTTTCCCTCTCATTGGAGAACAATCCACTTCCTTCTGTTCTCCTTTTCTCTGAGCGATAAATTAATATTCAAAATCTTAGAACCACTATCATGACATTATCATTTATCCGCCCATACATCCAACCTTGAATTAAAATATATCCCAACACAGCTGAAGAGGGAAGCTCATGACAGCCTCAAGAGGTCTACCTCAGGTATCCTGTCCAGAGCTGTGGTAACAAGGGTCACCTTCCTATGGTGGCCCGTTACTTTCTTTCTGATTTAATAAATAAATAAGTGATAATGAACCACTATCAGAATTGGAAAAAAATATGAATACCTATGGGGTGTTTGGATTGAATTTTAATAGACAAGAATCAATTTTGATAAATTTGATTGTGTAGAAATTAATGGTCAAATAATCATTTTTTCAAATAATAGTGTTAGGGGAATACGAAGTTGAGTGTCTCAACTTCATATTATCCCAACACTATTATTTGAAAAAATAATTATTTGACCATTAATTTCTATACAATCAATTTTATAAAAATTGATTTTTGGCTACTAAAATCCAATCCAAACGCCACCTAGAGTTCAGACTTTGAAAAAAAAAACTACTTTCAGGAACATTCAAATCACAATCCTTACATTGCCAAACAGTTTTTAATTTCTCATTCATGGTTTTAAGTTCTTGGAATGGACTTCAATTTCCTGGACAGGTTTACAATCTTCTTGCCACTCACGACACCATTGTGCCAAACCATGCTCCACCCCTATTACACATCGTTCTAAACTTCTAAACTATATGTGACTGATGGCAGAAGATCCTACCACCTATATAAAAGGCTTGTTGGTGCTCTTCAAATACCTTTCACTTACTCGCCTGGACATCGCTTACGCTACCCATCAAGGTTATCAATTCCTGCACAAGCACAAGCATAGTAACAAAGTTGGTGTTCGGGAATAATTTGGCACATCTCATTCGGTCGGGCATCAACTTTTACCATTATTGCTTTTTTCGATGCTGGCTAGGCCCGTAATCTGAATGAACAACGTTCAATAATGATATATTGCATTTATTTAGGTTTCAGTTTCTTCTCTTAGGATAGCAAAA
The DNA here is from genome assembly GCA_015143295.1 of Tetracentron sinense. Taxonomy (NCBI): domain Eukaryota; kingdom Viridiplantae; phylum Streptophyta; class Magnoliopsida; order Trochodendrales; family Trochodendraceae; genus Tetracentron; species Tetracentron sinense. The sequence continues at coordinate 19,967,399 of CM026566.1, forward strand.
ATACAGCCTACAGTATCCCGATCTAGTGCAGAAACAGAGTATCAAGCTCTAGCATCCACTACAGCTGATACAATATGGATCCGATACATCCTTTGTCATCTTAGTGCCTCCTCCACACCGAACCAAATCATATGTGATATAGTGTTAACGCCACCTACATGGCCACAACTAGAGGAGAAACAGGGGACAGGAATGGGCTGTGTCACGGGAAAATCTCTTAGTCAAATCCGTGCAAGACTTGATCGACCCTTCGACCAAGTCAGTTACCTGGAAAACAAGAGCAATGCAACCACAATACACGAGAGAAACAACAATCAATTGCATCAAGATAACATGCAAAGAACACATACTAGGAGAGCAGGTGATCAAAAATAGTGCAAAGACAACCCATTCAAGTGAACTACCACCTCTCCTATAAGGTGGATGCTAAGTTGAACATCATATGTGCTAATATACGCATATGGAAGAATGGTCATGACACATGTCTCTTCCAAGATTTTGAAATGTTTACGGTATAGGTGTTATTTTTTTTTAAAAAATAAACGATATCTCATTTTTGTATACAGTAGCCCTCAAATTAGGATGTAATTATTGATTTTATGAGAAGTTTGGCTCCCTCAAAATTTTGTAATTTTTTGTAAGTACAAAATATAAGAAAAAAAATTTATAATTAATATTATTTAATAATGGCTCTTTCCAAAGGAAATGCCATGGGTTTTCTTATATACTGGACCTTTATTAGAATGCAACATTAACGAATTTTATGACAGCAATGGATCCATTACTCAAAAAGAAAATTTATTGGTTAATATTTCGTGCACGTCTTATCATTTTTCACAAACCTTATTAATTTTATTGATACATGTACTCCCCCGTCCCCCCAAGGAAAAATTCCTGACTTAGCCTTGCCACCAACCCAATTATTCTTGTTTGTACTAAACATATTGAAAATGACTACCATTTCATCCATGAAATGCAATGGTAATTCGAGATATTCACATTCAATTTGTTTCCACCATTGATCAAACAACCGATCCTTTTATAAAGTCACTACAGGGCCCATGATTTCAGAAGTTACATTGTTAGCTGATGCCTATTTCGCCATCAACTTGTAAGGAGTATTGGATAAACATGCATGAACCACCTCAACAACCACATTTAATGTGGGGGAGTATTTCTATCCTTTAATGCCTTATAGCACATAGACTTGGGATCCTCTCTTGCGCTAATGACACCACCAGCATCAAAATTTGGAAGGTGTTTTTAAAAGACGGTGTTGTCTTTTTCAATTTCTTAACATTTGACGCGATTCCAATTTGTGTTGGGCTTTGTACATGGGGGTACATGGATGAGTGGACATGGTGAAGCTAGCGGTGTCCTTGCTAGCTACTACTGGAGAGGATCCCAAGTCTATCGCATATTGTTTGTGTCGTGATTATGTAGGAAACGGATTTTCTCGAGCAGATGCCAGAGTATTACACTCGGGAATCTACTCTCACACCTTCGGGATTCTACTCTCACACCTCTTTGTATAATGTATACTTTTTATATACTTTTCTTCCATATTTTCTCTATTTAATTGCACATTAACCATTCTACTAATAAAAGTACAAGGAGTATATTAAACTTTATGTTAACAAAAATACCCTTTAATTTAATTTAATCATTCTACTAACTTAGGTTAAAAGAAGTTTAAAGAGGTTTAAATTTAAAACCTTCAATATCTTATATAGTTAAGAAAAAAGAGAGGTATAGTTAAAAAAAGAAGTATGGTTAGTTTATAACTCACGTACAGCACTCTTTTTATCCTTCCTAATCACGTATTAATACTCCACCTTCTTTCTCTCCCAATTTGAACGAGATAAATGGATTAATGAATCCAGATGAGAGAGAAAATGCTGAGTTCAGTGTGGTTTAAAGATGCTCCTTCCTATTGGTGCAAATCCCAAAAATCGCAATCATATGATCGTAACCGTCCAATTAGTTCTCGAGCTTGAACAGTTGCAATAAATGGTATGAGTTCCATCAAATTATTGTACAGAATCACATTCTCAAATTGGTCAATTGGAGTTGGCGGATATGAGTACGATCAGACAAGAGAGATACTATTTCTCTGATACTAAACTTTAATTTACCAAGCATTCCTCATGTGTACAGGAAGGATGTTCAGCCAATGCACTATACCTACATGTGATCCGCGTATGCGAGATACTCTGATATTAATTGTAGAAATTAACAAGGCCCTCACAATCCTCTATGGTTCTTGGTTGCAGGTGCATTCCCTCAATCCCCGTACGCTTTAAGTTTTAGTAGTATTTACTTATTGTGCATTATTTTAGTTGTATTTACTTTTTCCTTACATCCCTATTATGACATGAATGTGCTTGCATCTGTTTTGTTCCAAGATTATGCCGTGATGTTGAAGGTATATAGGCTATAAGTGTAAGCATTTGCTCTTCGCTACTAATCCTTAGAGATAAGGTTGGTTTTTCTTGATTGATTAGTATATATTAATATTTAATATACGGATATTATTATTGATAAGAACCCTATTACGTATCTAGTAACTGTTGTATAAAATAAGTATGGTGGTTATTTTGGGTGTTTTGAGTGTGTTGTGTAAAATTCAATTTTGCCTTATGTTTTTAGTCTCACATCGGAAAGAGAGAAAGTTGTAAAAGAGTTTATAACCTTTAACACTTTCATACTTGGGTAATAGCAAATGAGTGGGTTAGGCCCTCGCGCGTGTGTGAGGTGCAAGGGGAGGTCAAAGAGGTTTCATGAGCGACGCGTTGTGGGTCGCGTCCAATGTGCGATGATCATAGACACACACGCGCGGCCGGTCGAGCAGAGCCGGTTCGCGTGGGTTCTTGAATCGTTTTTTGTTTCTTTTTTCTTTTTTATCTTTTGGATTTTGAGTTTCTACTATATTACCCTTTTTTTTATTGTTATGATCATAGACACACACGTGCGGCCGGTCGAGCAGAGCCGGTTCGCGTGGGTTCTTGAACAGTTTTTTGTTTCTTTTTTCTTTTTTATCTTTTGGATTTTGAGTTTCTACTATATTACCCTTTTTTTGATTGTTATAATATTAAATCATACTAATAAAAATGGTATTAAGAGATTTAATTTCCAATTTCGGTTTCAGATCTGAAAACCTTCCTTTTGGATTTTTGAAATTCTATACAAGTGTATATGTTACTATAAACAAATCATAACAACAAACAGTTCTCTTTAAAAACTTTTCTTATTGTGATATTTTTGAGTTGGATACAGTTGAGTTCGTTGTGACCAGAGAAAGAGGAGTACTCCCTTCTCTCTGGAATAGATCGTTGTATCATGGGGGTGCCTGCCTTTATCCTATGAGCATCACAGGTTGAGGAGAACCTGTAGGGGAAAATTTCACCTTAAGGTCAGCGTGTCAAAACACGTGCCTCGATCTTCTCTACTGACGAGTTGATGATGATTTACAAATTTTCTATTACAGTTTTTAAACATACAAATTCTGGAATTCTTATCTACGGGTCTACTACTACCTACGAATTGGTGATTGGTAAATTCTGTCTTATTATAACAGTCTTAAGGTGAGATCCTATATTACTTTCATATCTCTGATTCGTATTATCTGTACGCAAGCATGATGTCCAACTCTGAAAAACCAATTCCTATTGATGGTAAAAATTTCAAAAGATAGCAATAAAAGATGATGGTTTATCTTAACACCCTAATTGTTGCATATGTTATTTGCCTTATGTTTTTAGTCCCATATCGGAAAGAGAGAAAGTTGTGAAAGAGTTTATAACCTCTACCACTTTCATACATGAGTAATATCAAATGAGTGAACTAGGCCCTCGCGCATGTGTGAGGCCCAAGGGGAGGCCAAAGAGGTTTCAATGGGAATATGGCAAGTCGGGCCAGAAAACCTTCATGCGGGTCGCGTCCTGTGCTCGATGATCATAGACACACACACGCGCAGCCGGCCGAGTCGGGTTGCGCGTGTGGGTTCTTGAACCGTTTTTTGTTTCTTTTTTCTTTTTTATCTTTTGGCTTTCTAATATGTTACCATTTTTTGACTGTTATAATATTAAATCATACTATTAAAAATGATATTAAGATATTTAATTTCCTATTTCGGTTTCAGATCTGAAAAGCTTCCTTTTGGATAAATTCTATATAAGTGTATATGTTACTGTAAACAAATCACAACAACAAACAATTCTCTCTAAAAACTTTTCTTATTGTGATTTTTTCGAGTTTGGTACAGTTGAGTTCGTTGTGACCAGAGAAAGGAGAGTGCTATCTTCTCTCTAGAATAGATCGTTGTATCTTAGGGGTGCCCGCCTTTATCTTACGAGTATCACAAGTTGAGGAGAACCTGTAGGGGCGAATTTTACCTTAAAGTCAGCGTGTCAAAACACGTGCCTCGATCTTCTCTACTAATGAGTTACTGGTGATCTACAGATTTCCTATTGCAGTTTTCAAACATATAGATTCTGGAATTCTTATCTATGGGTCTACTACTACCTACGAATTGGTGATTGATAAATTCTGTCTTATTTGCATACAGATTATAACAGTATCCAATTATAATCTTTTGTCTTTACAATAAAGTAAAACTCTACACATTTTAATTAGAAAATAACTCTTAAAGTGTAGATATATACCACTTATGAAAATTTTATTAATATAGTTAATTTTTGTATATCAATATTTAGCACAAAAATATTATTATTGATAAGAACCCTCTAATAGTAGAGATTTAGAAGAGCTCTAACAAAAAGTGCTTCCTTGTAGTAAGTGATTGACGGATTCTTACCCCGTTTCAATTCGTAAAAGTTGGTGAAAGTCAATTTTATTATATTTTAAGTACTACAAAATATGTAATTAGAAGTTTAACATAAGTAACTTAAGAACTATTCGTTTAATTTTTTTGTTATAATTACATACTACTAATTATATATTATCTATTTATTAATATATATTTATAAGTTATATTATTTTTCATATCATATGATTGAAGTCATAAAACTATAAATAATAATAATATTAATTTAATTTTATTATATTTTTAATAGTAAAATTTAATACGTGCTAAGCACGTGCTACTTTACCAGTAAACTAAAACGTAGTTTGACGTGTTTGATTTCTGCAATTGACCCTAAGAGGTGTGAGAGTAGATTCCTACAATTTTGCTCACTAAAGCTCAAACGATTCTGCACAAATCACACAATATTCTCCTACATAAATTGAGGGCATTTATTATTTTTATTTTTGTCACTCTCTAGTCATCAACGGGGTAGTATCTGTTCTAGGTTAGGAAATGGTAGAGATTTCAACCACGCTGGTGCTATGCACACACTACAAATGGGGCAAGCATTGCAAAAAAAAAACATTTTTACAATTTTGATGTGTTTGGTAACAAACTTAATGTTGAGCTCGATTTCCTTGGTGGCTTTCGTTGAAGTAAATATGCAAATGGGGGTGGGCACATAGTCTACATATAATCTGCACTCTCTAGAAGATCAAGTCTGCCCTCAAACAAAAACCACACTACAAAAAAAAGTGTCTTTTATCCACGATTTTTAACCAACGGATTTGAATCCGTAGCCAAAAATCCGACACTAATTTGCACTTAACTAATTTTTTCCAATAAAAATTAACATTAATTGTTTTAATGACAGAATTATATTATTTGTTACGAAAAGTAATCGTCACTAGCTACATCTGGTATTGTGTAGCGACCGATACATTACGAAATGAAACCGTCAGCTACGCGAGCGACGAATTTCATTTATCGTCACTAATTCATTTATTGATGATATTATTTTCCACGGATGTGGGACAGTTGATTTTCTTAACAAATAGCTATGGTTTATTACCGTTAGTAAAAGTGAGATTTCGAGTTTAAAAAATGGCCAAGTAAAGTTAGATTCGTAACCAAACAGCTATTGCTGGAAAGTGTGGACTCTTTTTAACTTATTGTGATAATAGTATAAATTGACTGGATTAAGGAGTGAACATAATCTAGTTCCTTACTTCCTTATTACAATGGTTTAGAATAAAACTATAAGAGGAATCAAATAGAGGAGTATTTGGGGATATAATACATATCATTGAGGGCATTCTGGGGGAGGTGTTGGGTACCTGGTTCTGTCAGTACAATAGTCATAGTCCATGTACTTGTTTTTCACAGCTTGATAATCTCTTTCTTGGGTAGGACTTAGTCTCCAAAAATTCTCTCTATTCCACCAAAACTTAGAAGAATAACAAGGCTGTGTGTTTAAGGTATAAGCAGGACACCCACTGATGCCAAAGCTTCTCAAATTGGCCTTGAATGGTGCTTGACTCCAGTTAGTCTTTGTTAAGCCACCATCAGTAGCCCAATTATCTGCATCCCATAAGCTTGCAACTACCTGCATTGGTTGTGATGGGTAGCCAACTCCTATCTTTCTTTTGTTCTTGAAAACCCTAATGGGGGTGTTGTCCACGAAAAACCTGTGAAAGTCAGTACAGGAAATTAGAGGATCAACTACGACTGTACAATGCATGGGGGAAACCCACCAAAGAGTTCTCTTTTTAATGCTATAAAGTTTAAACATGGTCTTGGTGTACACCCTCATGGCTGGTCTAATGTCGATGACTTGGGGCTCATACCGGTTGACAATCCCGAGTTCGGATGGGCAACAACACTCACTGTTGCACTGTTCCCCGTCTGCGTCTAGTAAGGGGTGGGCCATATATCAATAAGGCTGGACCCACGTGAATAGAGAGTGTAGGGCTCCACCAGGTGGTTAGACACAAACGGGCAACAATGCAACAACGAGTGTTGTTGTCCCTCCAAACTCAACAATCCCAACTTGGTATAGACAGTCACCAAGTCGGAGTTTGACAATTATTCATGTAGGAAAATTTCGGAAAAATTCTACCAAATTTAGATAATCCGATTATATATAAATAAAAAAATATAAAATAAAATTACTAATTATTAGCAAAAGATGTTACATATATTAGATATTTCTTTAGGACTTTTTCAAAACATCTCGTGTTTAATTCATGATTGATCGGATAAATAAAACGAAAAAATAACTGGCAAGATATAAAAATATAAAATAAAATCACTAATTATGAAAAATTATTACAAATAGGTTACATATATTAGATATTTGTTTGGAACTTTTTTCAAAAAGTTGTGAATAATTCATGTTTAATTTGTGACTTTTTTTATAAAGTTAATTTTTTTTTCACAAGTCACGAATATTTTGTGATTTAATCGTTCAACGGAAAATTTGAGAATTATTCGCGACTTTTTAAAAAAATTGTTAATATATATATATAGTAGCATTCTAATGAGTCATACTCATTAAAGCCTTTAATGAACGGTCCCTAATAACGTGACATGTGGTGGGTTGCTCTAAAATCCAACCTTTTGGATGTTAAGATAGGTCTACCAAGAGACACGTGGCAAAAAATCAACTAAATCAGACATTTATAAACCATCCGATTGAAACGAGAAGATTAGCTATTTCTATAACCTAGATAGGTTAATGAACCTTAGGGGGTTAATGCTGATAAACTAGGGTCTATTTGAACGGTCGAAAGACGTTCGATCAATATGATTTTTTGACACGTGTCTCTCAATGAACCCACCTCAACATCTAACCATTGGATTTAAAAAAAAATTGCCGCATGTCATTTTTCTAGAAGGACCGCTCATTAAAAGCTTTAATGAGCATACTCATTAGTATCATTCCCTATATATATATATATTTTGCTTTGGATATCATCTACCGAGGGTTAGTAGTCAGAGGTTAGCCTGGGGATTGGAGCTCTTGCGACTCATCGCCGCGATCTAATCCTGAGACCTCTCACTTGAGAAAGGCCACACCCCACTATGCTGGAGGATATTAGAAAATTTCTTATGCATGAGAGAGAGAGAGTTACACAATCTGATGTGGGTTCCAAAGGATTCTGTAAGTGTGGAAACTTGCAGTTGGATCAAACCAGAGATGGATCCTCTGCTCCCTATTGCCTATACCATTTGCATAAACGTTTGTTTGGAGATAATAGGGCTTCCCTTCCCTGTTCCCTAAGAACTCAAAGTCCAGCTCGTCGTGTGTCCTCGTACGCGAAGTCAGCTGCCATTACAATCATGAGATACTTCTACAACTTATTATTTTAATCATTTCAATTATATATATATATATATATATACATATATATTATCTCACTGAAGAAGATAGATAAAGGGATTGTACATAGAAAGCTGTTACAACTCCTGCTGAGTCCTTGCCAGGTAGCTTCATCCTCAAATTAAAGAACCCAGAGCCGAAAGTCGACTTTGATTCAATTGCTGAGCCTGTATTTCATCAGACCAAAAAAAAAAGAAAGTATGAATACCCAATTAATTAATATACTAATATCAGACTATGGAAATCTTTTGCAGCATAACCACATCGATTCAAGCTTACCCACCCAAAAAAAAATATATATATATATTTATCAATCATATGGCCCGCTAATCACGTAATATCATTGCTTATCTATCTATTTCTAATACTGTAGCCATACAATCCAATGAACAATATATTATCTACGTACAAACGACACCAGAAAAGAATTTTTGTACCCTCAAATGAATGGCCATATATAGGACAGTATCAAGTTGGATACTAATCCAAATCCTTAATTAATTAACGGCCTGTTTGATAACACTGCAAAAATCTCTTATATATATATATAGAGAGAGAGAGAATGATGTAAAAGAGAAATGACCAGAGAAATTGTCCATGGAGAGCTGTAAATCTCTTCCTTGGTGCAGAGACAGAACATGGTCATTTCCCCATGTGATCTTATAGTTCTGATCATAGCTGGGGCTATTCCGCGGTTTAGCTGCAACTACTACACCAAGAAAGAATACAAATACACAGACACTCCACACAGAAGAACCCATCAAATGAGAATTTTTTTGCTCATTATACTACTAATAACAAGCGTCGCGTATATATATATATGTATGTATTTATGCATGATTTAGAGTTGCTGTTCAAGAACATGCAAGGATGGCATGGCCAAGAATTTCTCTGCAATTCCCTTAGGCAGTTGATATGGTTATGATTTCCCCTTAACAAATCATAAAGGAGAATAATTACCACCACAAGTTCTCCCATTTTCATGTTGTGCACACACGGTGCTGCCTCAAAGTCGCAAAATGACTTGCAACTGCCTACTCCTTTTTCTTAAAATAGATTTTACGCCTGAATAATAACAGATTGAATGCTTAGTTTGATTTGTGTAGGAAAAAATGCCCCCAGTTCTCCTTTTTAATATGAACACCAGATTTCCTCTGGCAAGTGCATAGAGCTGATCTCGAAACCAATATTGGTTTCACCCAAGCCCCAATTTACTCTAGTACCACTACAAGAAATATATCGATTAGAGACGGAGAAAAATTGTCACTAATAATTGGTTTTCCGTCTCTAAAGCCATTAGAGATGAAAATAATGACCGTCCCTACTCTGTTATTGATTGAAGGATGGGACAAGGGGCAACTAACCTATTTTGCAGAAATTTCTAACTAATATTAGTTAAAATTTCAAAAACTAATATAAATGAGCTACAATCTAATTTATAGCACAAAAATTAATAGCACAAATTAAAGGTTCTAATTTATAGCTTCAATCTACGAGCATAAAGAGAGAGAGCGAGAGAAAGAGGAAGGCTAGCGCCGCGTGCACAGCATGTGAGTAGCGAGAGAATGAGCATAGAGAGAGAGACTTACCGGTGGTGGCTACAGCTGGAAGTCATCAGAGAAACATGGACGGAGGAGAGTTGCAGACCGGCGGGAGAGGGAGGAAATTATAGGGGAAGCTTGGTTTCGCGCGACCTGGTTTTAGTTTATTAAACTGATTTTTAGCGACGGATATATTTATGTCACAATTGATCTTTTAAGATTAGCGATGGAAATACAGAAGTTATTTCTATAAGTGACGGAATAATTTATGTCTATATGTTATTTCTATTAGCTATTAGCGACCGATTAGTTTTGTCTCTATATGTAATATTTTTTTTTAAGTGTTAAATGTAGAAATAGACAATAGAGATGGAACATTAGTGACAATTTTTATTACCGTCTCTATAAGTTATGTATTAGCAACGGAATATTGTATTCCGTCTCTAAATTTCCATCCATAATCGTTTATTTCTTGTAGTGTATTGAATTTGTTATTGTACTTAGGGTTAGGGTATTTTCTGTACTAGGCCAAGTATATATTGTTATTTTGGTTTAGAGTTTTTAATTGATTATTCAGTCAAAGAGATTCGTAAGGTGAGAATCCTTGTACCATTTGCTTGTGATTAGGGTGTCAACTGGCTGAATTTGAGATTAAAAAGCTCTTATAAATGGGCTAGGCCTATTTAAAAATCACAAAAAATGCAAGCCTGAGTTTGGCTCAGTAAAACCGACCACATAAAATTATGTGTCATTCTATAATTGATTTGATTTGTTTTTATTTTCAACAATAGCTGGTTTGATAGTGCACAATGCTGACCTCAAAACTCTTTTAGGGGATCACATTACAACACCACACAGCTGATTTCAACACATATAGTCAGGTCCATTTGAGCTTTTATTTATTTATTTTCAAATATGGGTAACGAGGGTATCAAGTCTCTTAGAGCATCCGATCGACGAAGTCCTTTGGGCCGTATAGATCCCCTCATACTACACAACCAAAAAAGCTAGCATAAATTTCGAAGGGTGGCTAACAAGAGAAAGGTACTTGAACTCAATACCTCCGCTTTGTGTGGTCTTGGCTTTAGAGACTGATCTTGGCCACTAGCCCAACTGGGGATCCTACTAATTATAGGTTAATTGTAAACTTTGGTATCTAAGCCTAAAGAGGAGTTCATTCCAATTGCCAGCAACCCACATAATGATTTTTTTCCCTTCGTTTTCATGTACTTTTATTCCTCATTGTATCTAGAGCAGGTTTCCTTCAGTGATCAAACTGTGTTAACATCCGAACATATCTCAGAACCGGAGGCCGCATTCAATTTTTGAGTAATGGGTCACCGCGGTCATAAAATTCATTAATGTTGTATTACTTCTAATAACGGTCCATAACAAGAAAAATAAGGTCCCCTGTTTCAATATAATCATTATATAAAGAGTAATGATTAGCGTACCCGTAGGTATGTTATCTAGCATACCGCTGTGTCCTCGTGTCCCTTTTAACACCCCGTTAACCCTAGTTAAGCTTAACTAAATTAAAATGATTTTTTTTTTGTTTTTTCCCTAAAAACTAAGGTTGGATTACTTAACCCTAAGGGTTGAGTGAATCTTAACCATAGTTGGTGAGTTATAAAAAGTGGTGCGTAGACCAATGAGAACCCCTATTTCGATACATAGTGACATCTGGCGTTAAGTTAATTAAACATTTTTCTTATATAAATAAAATTAATTATATATATATTTTTATATTATAGAGATTGTTTTTTCCCACACACATTTCACTGGGTGGGATTTGTGCGCCCCTGCTTGACACGTGTACTTTTTAACACCTATTAATTGTGGTTAAGATTCACTCACTCCTAAGTTTTATAATCTACCCTTGGTTTTTATAAAAAAAAAAAAAAATTTACTCTTGAGTTAATAAATCTTGATTAGGGTTAAAGATGGTTAGGAAGGACACATGGATGCCTAAAGAGTCAATCCCTTTATATTATATATACTAGTGGGTGGCACGTGCGATGCACGTGAGACCGAGGGGAAGGAGTTAACCACAGTTATTTGGAGTTAAAAGGGACACGTGTTAACCCGTGGGTGCGATTGAACTCACTAGTGGCACGTGCGATGCTCGTGAGCTCGAGGGGAAGGAGTTAACCATAGTTAATAAGAGTTAAAAGAGACACGTGTTAACCCGCGGGTGTGATTGAACTCTCCCCGAGTTCAATCGCGATTGGCTGTGATTCTAAATAGATAGATGAGAAGGGGTAGTTTGGGAATTAAAGTAAAACATTAAATCAATGTTTTATTTTTATATAAGGGTAATTTGGGAATTTTGAAAAATTCATCTATAGTAAAGATAAAAAATATATCAAATTTTATTTGGGGCCACTATATACAAATTATAGGTATTAAGTATTTAAAAAAAAATTATACCTCCCATGAAACTCCCCCCCCCCCCCGGGTGATCTTAACCACAATTAAGGGGGGTGTCAAAAGGAACACGTGGTGACCTCAACTAAATATCTTTTAGATACAGCGTCTTGCCTTCCCAACTGAGGGCATTTGACAACATTACAAAAAGCTACTACTTTTTTTTTTTTTTTTTTTTTTTTTGTACTTTTTATAAATAGATATGGAGCTACTTATTTATAAGTTTTTTTTAAAAAAAACATTTTTACTTTTTACTTAATTGTATTCTACCAATTAATCTTATTTACAAACAATTACTTATTATCAATAAGTGCTTAATATTAGTGTTTGCCAAATGCCCTTCCCAGATTATTTTAGGCCTGGAAACTGATGGGCGTTGAATGCAATTTCTAGCTTGAATCCTGCAATTATTTAGGGGTCGTTTGGCTCGGATATTTTTAGCCGATTTAATTAGTTAAAATTAATTTTTGAAAATTTTATATCTTGAGAATCGCATTTGGTTCATCTAGAAAAAATGATTTTATTAGAATTGATTTCTTAAAATTCATATTATTTCAAACTGAGAAGAAGGGTGATTTTGAGAGAAAATTTGTTTATTTTTTTAAATTGAAAAAGCTACCTAATAAGTTACACTCTGAAAGTTCTTGAATGACAACGGAATGAAACCCTATAATCATATGATTGTCATTCATATTATTTGAAAGACAATTGAACACAATAACAATCGAACACAATAACAATCGATTTTCATCACTTGATTCTAACAAAAAAAAAATCCGAACCAAATTCCTTCAACCTATTAGAGACGGTAATTCGCTAATTAGAGAAGGATTATGATAACTATCATTAAATTCATTAGCGACACTCGCATCACAACGGAATAACAAAGGTCAATATTTCCATCTCAAATGACATTAAAGATGAAAAGAATTATTCACAATGACTTTTGTCCGATTAGATGTCTTTAATTGATAGATTTCTTGTAGTGTTAAGGGATCTAATCAATAGATTTCTTATAGTGTTAGCCTTGAAACTTAAAAGATGGGTCCTTTAGGTAATCGATTCATCGTCAGTCTCTTTATAGACTAGTAGTTCAACTTATCTTCTTTCTTTTTGTCTATCCGGGTAACTAGATTGCCTCGGCTGGAAGTGCTGCACTCCAATAACATATCCTTTTGTAGGTGAAGGGCCAGAGCGTACCCCGGTCTATCCCTTGACAATATGCCAATGGATTTTATGTTGAAGATTACTCTAAAAAACAATTACAAATCAGAGCACAATTAGCTACAATAAACAAAGATATAAAAGAAATGATTATATATAATGAATCACTCGAACTGAGAGGCCTCGAAGAGTCTTTCTTGAAGATAGTTGAAGCCTTCCATTGTGCAAGGGATAAGGCAGCTCCATCTCCGGGATTCAACTCAGCTTGGATTCATCCGGTCTTTCCCTACAAGTTTGGCGGAAGACGACGGTACATTAATGCCCAAATAAATTAAATTTAAATTAATATTTAAATTTCTTCACATACTTTAAATTTAAGCATACTTTAAATTTAACCACATATAAAATTAATCAATTTAATTTTATCGTATCAAAAATAAATTTTAATTAAATTAATTTAATTTCAAGAAATCGTCCCGCAATATTTGGTTTAAATCCGGGTAAAATTAATTTACTGATTAATTCAAATCACGTCTAATTTTAATTATTAAATTAAATTAGACTAAATATTGTAGATAACCTAGATTAATTAATTAGATAAATTTTTCCAAAATTAGACAGAGTCTCCCCATAACCTATGCGGTTTTGGGTTGATGGATTAACCCAATTAAGGACCGATCCCAAAAATTGATGATCCGATCGGATGATCTCAAGATATTAGTCAATTAGGATGGACTCAATAGAGTCTGTCCAATTAGTCTAGACAAGACCAATTTGGATTGTCAAAAATTGATCTCGAGGTCGGTCTAAAAAGACAATCCGTTTGGATCAATTTAACGGGTCCAAATTGAATAGTCCGGTCCCAAGAAAGATCAGTCCACATAATATGGCTGGTCAATTTGGATGAGAAGTATGTTTTGAACCCGCCGGTGTATACCTCTATGACAAAGTATATAAGTTCTATGGGCTGGTGTTATCCCACCAGAGCTTCAGCCCTTCAAAATTGATAGCTCTCTAACCCTCTATATATATAGAGGAGATGAGACCTTGTACTCATAAGAGCACAAGTCTCAAGGCAACCCAAGAGACAATACGTTTTGGTCTTAAAAACTCATGACACTACGATCATGAGTTATGACATAATAGTTAAAAGAGAACACCATGTAAAACCGTTAGACATTGAAAGTGTGAGCACGGGTTTTGGTACTCACTTTACGTTTTGTGTTTAGAGTCGCCACTTATTTATGCGGTAGGGATAAGTCTCAGGTAATGGATAAGGTCTTAGTCTGCTTAGAGTTCTAGGTAAGAGGTTCGGTTAAGTCCGGGGAAGATGTTAGACACCCCGGCACTTTCATTTTACAACGGTTCCCTACTTATTAGGTTTAAGCCAAATTATATGTCAATTATTAGTTAAATGCCTTATGTTTAGTTTATACTAATCCAACAAGGGAAAAACTAAACTAGGGTCGAACCCGAGTTGAGTTGCCTACATACTCACATTGAGGTGAGATCAGACCGAGAGTAATTCTGGCATATGAGTCCGTGCCAAGGGTAAGGGAGTGTTGTGTGTGCACCAAAGGTGGCTTAGGGTCTAGCTGGGACGTTAGGGGTGGTTGACCGGGGTTGGTCAAGTGCATGGTATTGGGCCTAGAAGGCCAATGGGTAGTCTGATAGAATAGGGTTTGGGTCTAGTAGGCTAAGATGTAAGCCCGGAGGCTAGGTTTAGTCCAGTAGACTAAGGATTGGGCCGGTAGGCCAAGATTGGGCCCAATAGGCCTTGGATGGACCCGGAGGTCAAAGGTAAGCCCGGTAGGCTTTAGATTGGGTTCGGTAGGCCAAGAATGAGCCCGATAGGCTTTGATTTGGGCCTGGTAGGCCGAGATTGGGCCTGGTAGGCCAAAAGGGTTCAATCGGAGTTAAACGGGTTTAACCGTGGTTAGGATTGCTAACCGTGGTTGGGTAAGGTCCAAATCAGTTTTATGGTCCTCAAAAGTTATTTGATGATTTTTGAGGATTTTTTTCAATTTTTCAAAAGTTAAATGAGGCTAATCATGGTTAAGACATGAGTTTAACCATGGTTAATCTGGTTAACCGTGATTAGGCAATCTACAAAGCTGAATTTGGGATTATACTGCAATTTTTTTTATTTTTAATGACTTTTTTGAGTTTTCCAGGGCTTAAATGGGGTTAACCATGATTAAACCAAGGGTTAACCATAGTTATGCTTAGCTGACCGTGGTTAAGCATGCTTGCATAGTCCAAAAAAGTCATTTTCTTGAAGCTCAGATTATTCTGGATTTCCTATGATTTTTAGGACTTTTCCATGAGGTTATACCAACTAACCATGGTTAGTGCTTAACCGGGTTAGGTTAACCCGCTGTTAGGTTAGGTTAACCCGCGGTTAAGCCAAGGCAGGGTCTGGTATAGGCCCAAGGGGTCAGGTCCAGTCTGGTAGGGGTCTCCCATGAGGGCTGTGCTCCTGCAAAGCCCAAAAAATAACAAAACTGGAATTGGCTAGGCATATGCATTACCGCCAGTTCTAGCAGTTTTTAACAGTAGTTAGGGCCATCATAACTTGAGTTAGGAGGAGAGTTAGAGGGTCATGGACTCATGGTTTTGAAGCTCAGACTTCAGGGAAGAGATAGAGCCTAGGGTGAATCTCAGGAGTAGTCTGGAGTGGGCCTAACAATGGGCCAAAGGTGGCCTGTTCACCATATGCATTAAATGATAAATGTCAGTAATGTAATTACCGACATTTTGATAGTTCTTGGTTTACAGCAAACTAACCATCGTTAGGTTAAAGGGGGTGGCCCACAAACCTCAGGTTAGGCTCAATAGAGGGTTAGGGTGATAACCCATGCCCTGGTTGGACCCATGGTTAGCTCAGGTGGGGCCCACAGGCCATGGAACAGTAACCACCAGGAATGGCAGTACTGAGTTTACCGCCATTCCTGAAATTTTTCCAGAAATGCTATCTGCCCTTCGGGCCTTGCTATGAGGGTATTTTCAGGGGTTCCCTCATGACTTGAAGGACTCTCAAAGGCCCCTGAGGTCATCTGAAAGATGCTATATCCCTAAAGGGTTCCCCACACCTACGATGAAGGTGGGAGAGACCTCTGTCATGGGTTGTTTGCAAAACTAAAAGGGTTAGTCCCCTGGAAGGACCAGGGGCTCACAAGGTGCTTTGAACAAAAGTAAATAAGGGTAGGAAGAAGCCCTACCCTACTGTTCTGCTGCTGGAGTTGTAGGTGGCCTGGAGGTGGTGCTAGTAGTGCTGTGGTGGCGCTGTGGTGGTGCTACAGATTGAGGGAGAGTTGGGGGCTTCTGGAGCTGCTAGGATTGCCTACAGAGATCTTGGGAAGGGCTGGGACTACGGATTTTAACCAGGGGTTCGACTGAGCGGTTTTGCAGATGAGTTTTGGTTGTGGAGGGTGCTACCCTTTTATAGGAGATGCCATGGAGACACCCCTGGTATTAGTACCAGGATTGCTAGTGCTATAGGAGGCCGGAGAGGGGTGCTGCAGGTCGGAGAGGGGGTCTGCAAGCGTGCCTGAGCCCTGCAGGGGGTGGTTGCACTGTTGGTAAAGGATTTAGGGAATGGCGGTAATAAGTTTACCACCATTCCCCAATATTTGTAAATTGGGGGTGTCGGTTAATTGATTACCGCCAGACTTGGGTTTTACCCAACAGGCCTGGCCCAGGCTGCGCATGCGGTACGGGGAGGGGTTGTTTGGATTTTCTTGGGCCCTTTGGGCCCGGTTTAGGCCCTAGGGGCCTTGGACTTAAGGGTTTTAAGCCCTAAGGGCTTAAAGCTAAGCTAGGGCTAGGCTAGGGCTAGGCTAAGGCTACGGTTAGGGCTAGGCCACGGCTAGGGCTAGGTTAGGGTTAAGCTAAGCCACGGCTAGGGCTAGGCTACAGCTAGGGCTAAGCTAGGGTTTACCTAGGATTAGAGTCTTGACTAGGGTTAGGCCTAGGTTTAACTAGGGTTATGTCTTAGGGTTTGGCTAAGGTTTACCTAAGGTTAAGGGATTCGATTGAGGATAACCATGGTTAAAAAGTCTTAACCATGGTTAGGACAGGGATGTAAAAATTGGGTGCTTACAGAAAGGTTACTAAAAAACCAATGGATAAACACTCAATGCTAACATCCAATGCATATGCACTTTCATCATAGCCTTTGGTTTCCAAGAGTAAATTAATCCAATGATCCATATGGATTCAATAGACCAATATCCAAATACATAATGACACACACAAGCATGTCTCTCATAGTCAGACACGTTAAAACATAATTTCATAATAATAAATCTTATTATTTTATTAATTTATTATTTTAAAATCAATCAAATCTAACATTTTGCACATTGGAGACCGAGCAGCAGATCTTCACTCGTATGGACCATGATATTGAGCATTTTAAAGTCGGGTTTTCCTCAGTAGGACCACTAGGGGCATTAGGAATGCTAGCCATACTCGCTGGAGCAGATAAAACAATCTACACAGCCTTATCTAGGGACACATTTAGTAATTTCACAAGCTTGCACAATTAATAAAGCACATTCAGTATCCATTAGCGGCCTTGTCACATTGATGGAAGACATGGCTTGGAAAAATATTTGGAAAATCTCAATCCCTCCCAAAATTCAAAATTTCGTGTGGAGACTATGCCATAATGTGGTGGCAGTGGCTCACAATCTCATTGCTAGAGGAATGCAAGTGGAGATTACTGTTCTTTGTGCGGACATATTGAGGAATCAGCTTCTCACATTTTCCTTGAGTGCCCTTGCGCTCGTAGAATCTGCTTTGGATCGCAGCTATCTCTTCACTATCCCTCTTTAGGTGCAACTTCTTTGGGTGAATGGTGGAACAGATGGTGCAAACACCCTTCCTTCTCAAAACATAATATGGATCTTGGTATTCGTTTATGTTTGACTTTATGGAACATATGGAAGCTTCGGAATGACGTTTTATTTAATGGTGGGAGACCAGACCCGATCATTGCAATTTAACGTATAGAACATCAGTATAAAGAAATCACCTCCATCTTTCAGTAGGAGCATCATCTCATCAGGGAGTTAATCAAGTGGCATCCTCTTGATTTCAATTGGCTAAAAATCAACTCAGATGGAGCACCATTAACTAGTGGCATAGCTGCGGGGGCAGGCGTAGTGGTTCAAACTCATCAAGGGGATATTATCTTCTCTTCTAACAAACCTCTCAGTGAGGGGTCTGCTCGAGTTACAGAAGCAGAAGCTATCCGATATGGCATTCAATTAGCAATGCAGTTTGGATGGAAGCGGGTGATTCTAGAATCGGATTCGAAGGAGATTGTTGATTACTTGACAGGTGCCTCATCTCATCTTCACTAGGATCTTATCAGTATATCTACAGATATTCAAAGTTTGATTAGGAAGTGCCTTGAAATAGCTTTTAGCCTCATTCCTAGAGAGGCAAATTCTGAGGCCCATTGCGAGGCCCAGTCATCTCTCAATGTAAGCCTTCATAGTGCCATTGGGCCTTATCTTTCAAATAGTCTTGTTGTTCCTCCAGTTCTTGTTCCTCCAGTTCTGCAGTCTATACAGAATGGATTTAGAGTTTTTTCAACTTAAAATCTAGTCCGTTTGACCAAAAAAAAAAAAACCAAAATCTAGGGACACATTTAGTAATTCCACAAGCTTGCACAATTAATAAAGCACATTCATTATCCATTTGTTTCTGTTCAAGTTACCAAAATACTTCAACGGGGAACAACTTGAGATCCCAAAGCGATCAACCTGAAAATATTTACCTCTTCATTGGGAGGCGAATTACCGTCTCGCCCCCCTTTTTTGTGTCACGTGTAGGGATGATAATTGAGCGGAATGAGCCGAGTAGTGGGGTGTTCGAGCTCGGCTTGTTAAATTTTGCTAGTGTTTAAGCTCGGTTCAAACATTAAAACTATTGTTCGAACTCGGTTCGTGAAAACACGAGTCGAGTTCGTGCTTATCTCGGCTCGGAATACAATGCATTCGAAGCAGCTTTTACCAAAGCTTAGATTTAAAAAAAAATCATTTTTTAAAGTGCTATCGAGCCAAGCCAAGCCGAGTGGAAAATTGGCCAAATTGTTTGCCTTCTCATCAAGCCAAGCCGAGCCAAGAAGGGGAGTGGGTTGAGTGGTCAGCAGCCCAGCACGTCTGGTGTTTCTCTAGTTTTCAACCAAATACTTTATATAGCCATCACACTTACTGCCATTCTTCTCTTAACCGATGTGGGGACTATATTTGATCCCACA
This sequence comes from Tetracentron sinense, assembly GCA_015143295.1. NCBI lineage: Eukaryota > Viridiplantae > Streptophyta > Magnoliopsida > Trochodendrales > Trochodendraceae > Tetracentron > Tetracentron sinense. Next base: position 19,986,991 of record CM026566.1, read on the forward strand.
TCAGTTACATCACACCTTTTGTTTGTTTTATTGTTAACACATAACACCACAAGATATTAACACATAACACACTTAGGACCAAACAAGACACGCTCACGGCCACACCACCATGACACACCCCACACTCACACGGCCACACCCACATACCCACACGGCCACACCGACACCGACACACACACATTCACACCCACACACACACAATACACACACCCACACACATCACACCCATCCACACGGCCACACCAACACACACACCAACACGACCACACCCCTAAGTGATTTCTATATACTTAACTAATAAAATAAATATATAAATATATTTATTTTTAGTATTTAAATAAAATTATATATATTGTAATCGAACCGAGCTTTTATCGAGTCGAGTAGGGGTGTGTTCAAGCTCGGCTCGTTTACTAAACGAGCTCGAAAATGGTGTTCAAGCTCAGCTCGTTTACTAAATAAACGAACGATGCTCGAGCTTTTAACGAGCCGAGCCTGAGTAGTTTACGAACATTTTGTTCAATAACCACCCCTAGTCGCATGACCTCTTTTTACTCCCTTGAACCGTGGTTAAGATTCACTAACTCTTAGGTTTAAAGCATCTAAACTTGGTTATAGGGGGTAAAACTTGCTAACCATAATTCGAAGGGGGCTTTGTGAGGGCAAGGAGGAAGTCTCCTCAGCCGAGAAGGAGACTATGACTCTTGATAATAATATAAACCTAACCTTTTTCGATCAACGAATAAGATTAATAACAAAAGTAAAGCAGAATTCGAGTACAAAAAGGTGAACATACCAAAAAAGTGTGCTAATGAACCCTCAAAATCCGTGTGAAAAGAATACCATGCTAACAGAAGCTGCCGAATCATCTTTAACAGCAAGATGTTCCCTAAAAAATCCGCCGACTCCTCTCCTTCCAAAGAAACCAAGCTATGGTCCCAAATAAGTGATAGCATAGGTCAAATAGGGCATCTAAGCAATTTCGCCGAAAGCCAAACAAGACAAGAAGTCCTGAAAGCAACTGAGAGCAAACCCAACTGATTCCCATCTGGAAAAGGAAATAACTAATGGGTAGTTATCACAAACTTGGACAAAAACCACTAAAAGTTTCAGCAAGGACCACTGGACCAGCCCTAATATGAGGCAATTCAGACCTTTGTCATTGAATATCACAAGTAATGTGAAGATGCAACCCCCTATTTTCTCAGATTGTTATTAGCTATCTGATCACCTGATCCAGATCACATCCAGGTAATGCAATGCCCTTTTCACCTACTTTACACTGCCATATTTATTTCCTAACTAAATGTAATCACTCCACATCACATTGCATAAATGCCTAGCATTTTAGGTGCTCAGCCAAATGTTTCCACCCGAAGTAACAAGGAATGCTAGCTCCTAAAGCAGTTACTAATGGATGCATCTATCTACTTCTTACTCCAACTTGAAAACCCCATCAGCTTCAGATCACTTTTTGGCATGGTTCAAACACCTGAAAAATCGACTCGAAAGTTATTTGAGTCGAGTAATTTGGAAAACTCAGAAAAACTGGATTTGGTCCAATTTGGAATTCAAAGTAGGCTGATTTTGCAACCCCTAAAAGCTAATGCAAAAACTATTTGACATTTGAGTTTAATGTTTTCTTTTAAAGATAACACCACCATTCCATGACTACCGAACTCACTGATTAGTATCTCATTCGAATTTTGAGGCGACTCGACCAGAAACTCAATCGAGTAACTCGGCCAAGTTTTGAGTTGACTCACCAAGTTTTTCAACTATGCTTTTTTGTCATGCCCATTTTTTCTAACTACTAACCTTGCCAAACAGAACTTCCCAGTAAAAGAGTTGGATCTCAGAGTCTTGTCTGTTGTCATCTTCTAATCCAAGAGTCTTGCCTTCCAAAAAAATTGCTTATTATTCAAGCTGATGCACACATCAATGTCTAACAGCACATAGTGAGGGAAGGGTGAAAAGAACCCCCATTGGGAGTGAAATAACATGTAGTGACTTGATTCAAAAGCCTTCCTACCAAAAAAAATAAAATAATAATAATGAAAAGATTAGTCAGGATATCATTTGTTCATTCTTTTTTTTACTTTTTATCTTTTCATTGGTCAGAATATCACTTGTATCAAGAATAATGAAATGCAAGATTCAAATATACCATAGTTCCTGAAACACATGGATTCGATATAGAATATTTCTTCATACTGGATTTCCAGAAAAAAATAATAATAAAATAAAAAATTATGCACTGTGAACCCTGGTTGCTACAGAAGGGTTGAACATCTAGCATAATAAAGTAAGGATAAAATGCTTTTAAGTAAGAATTTACTACAGTCTGGGTCTAAGCCCTTTTTACTTTGTAAATGAAACACTGGTCTCTTGTTTAACAAGCCCAGTAAAGCACCCAAAAGAACAAAAAGAGGAGAAACGAAATCAAAAGGCTAAGCACCTGTAATCAACCAAATACAAATCCATACATGTTGCTTTGAATCCCTAGCTTCCCATATGTAGTTGAAGACGAACTCAAGCTGGTAACTGGAGCTTTTCGTTGTTCTTCCAGCTGCAAATCACAACAAAGAGTAAATTCACATCTTTATGTAAACATCAGCATATGTTTGAACCAATGTTGGAAAAAAAAAAAAAGGAGAGAATTTACCTATGGAAATAATAATAGAAGAAATCTGCATAGAGCAATGTCTGAACAAGCCCAGATATCCAAGCTGCAGCAGCAAAGCAGACATTACATGAATGAAATTATTGATGATTGAGAAGGATGAGAGAAAGCATATAATACATGCACACGCATGCACAAGCACACATACAGAGTTCAGGTGCAACAAGATTGACGCAGACGAAATATACTGATGTGACTTGTACTATGTGGTACACTTGGTTATCATTATTAGCCTTCCTCGTGTTACAGTATATCCTATACAGATAAAGGCAAAAATGGCAGCTGCTAACTTTTTTTTGTCCGGTCAAAACTTATTAGTGAACTTGCCAATATCAACTTTAAAACATTTAAATTAGAAAGAATCCTAGGACAGCATAATTTTTGGTTTGTAGCGCCCAAGGATGCTAAGAAAGATAGGAGTTCCAATAAATATATTGATATTATTAAGGATGTACAAGAAAGCGGTAACTGCCATGAGGACACTGTAGCGAGAAAAGAAGAGATCCCTGTGATCTGTGATTATAGGGTTACATCTGAGATCAGCTATGGGTCCGTATATTTTTACATTGGTTATGGATGAATAGACAACTCATATTCAAGAGAACGTCCCCTGGGGTATGTTTGCAGATGATGTAGATTAATGAATGAAACCAAAGTGGGGGTAAACACAAAAATAGAATTGTTGAGGGATACTGTGGAATCTAAGGATTTCAAAGTAAGTCGAATCAAGATTGGATATATGGAATGCAACTTTAGTAAGAATACAAATAATGTAGAGATGGTTGTTAAGATAGATGACCAAGAAAAACCCTAAAGCCACGATTTTTCGACATATTGGCTTAGTCATCCATAATTATGGAGAGATTGAAGACGATGTTGCCAATAGAATTAGACCTAGATAGCTAAAGTGGAGAAGTGCTTCCGGAGTGCTATGTGACCGGCACATCCTAATTAAATTGAAAGGAGAATTTTATAAAACAACGAAAAGATGAGTTATGCTTTATAGAATAAAATGTAAGTAACATATTAATAGAACTAGTGTAATTGAGATGGATGAGTGGAGAGACAATGAAATAAAAAAATAAAAAAAACAAATAAATTTGTGTGGATCTGTGAGTGGCTCCAATAAGTGATAAAATGACAAAAAATGATTAAGATGGGTTGGGCAAGTATATTGAAGAATAATAACTGCTCTAGTAAGAAGAGATCTGATTGAAGTTGACTGCTCTAAAATAGGGAAAGGAAAAAAAGTTGACATGGATGGACTTGGTGAGGAAAGATTTAATAGCACACAATTTAATTGAAGTTACTAGTTTTAATAAAACGAATGGCAGAACAAGATTTGAGAAGGTAATAATGATATGATGATAAGCTAGCCCAAGAATGTCCTATAGGTTTAGTAGTCTAGATGATGGTGTGTGCCACTCGTCCACATCTGCATAGTATGTGGTGTTTGGAGAACCATATGTGGTGAAGATGTATTGCAGTAATTTAATTTGGCACACTGAAACTGATGCTCCTCAAGTGAGTGCTACAATGTACGCAACTACACATGCACATTCAAATAAAAGGGTGCACACCATAGTTACCAGCGCAAGAAGCGAAAACGATAAGCAAAGTGAAAGCGAGAAACGGGAAGTGAGGTTCAAAAAACTCTTAGGAAACGGGAAGCGATAAATGAGATATAGACTCCTCATTCTCATTATATTATTATGGGTAGCTATATCTTTGATTTTATCTTACATGAGATTTTTGTAGAAAATTAGGTGTCTTAGGTTCTAAACCGACGATACTTGCATAGAGTCTACATCTTAGGCTATAGATTGTAGTCTACCCCATCACTTCACACATACATTTGACTACTAAATTGGATATGATGGAAGCGAGCTTCATAGGAAACGAGATTGTTCAAGGAAGCGAGCTTCCTAGGAAACGAGTCTGTTTGAGGAAGCGAGTCTAGGAAACGAGCTTTCTGGGAATAGAGCTTCCCACCTTGTACATAGCTTCCTTGCAACTATGGTGCACACACACATGCATGCATACATACATGAGAGAGAGAGAGAGAGAGTCATACTTATCCAATGAACATAGTGCAGTTCAGTAAAATATCGATATATCCAATTGAGAATGTATAAAGCTCGGTATCCACTGCATTAAGACAAGCAAAAATGACTAACCATATGGATATATTCCGTCTGTAGTTTTGGACTACAACTGAGAACTTTGGGGAAAAAGAGTGGCTTGGTCAGATAAGCATGAGCCATGAATATCAAACAAATATGAATACATAAACCAAACAAAAGCAAGTTATAATATTGTTCAGATTTTGCAACTCTCTTAAAATCCACGCGGTATAACATCCCAGGTGCATGCATGGTAAATATGTTACAGAAAGGAGATGCAAGACAAAAGTTTAACATTTAGAGTTTATTGGCAAATGAGGGATTGTACAGAATTCATATGACACTGCTGGAAGAAATATAAGTGAGGCAAAACTCAAAGGTGAATGTTCATCACCCACTTGATATCAATGAGGCAATTACAAAGGGCTTCAACATTAACTCCATGAATGGCTTTATTTCTACTTCTATCTTCTGGTGGATGAGAATGCATCAAAAGAAAAACATCAAGACTTGGCTATATATAGTTTTAATGAGACAAATTACTGCATTACTGAAACATTCATGTCAAATCTCCTGTTGCAAATAATCTGCTATTCAAGGAGCTTCACTGTTATACTTTGGATAGCAGATTATGCAGGCTAAAATTCAAGCTACTAAAATTCAAGCTAAATATAGACTTAATTGGCAAAAGGTTATCTATTCTTTGAATATTATGAATGGTGATGACTGTATCTAAGAGTAATATAAGCATACTTGGTCACATGCAAGGACGACGGGACCACTTGTGAGATTTATTAGGTCAAAAGTCAACATGATTGCATGATCACAACGGCATGATAATTACAATCCATTGGACTGTCGAAAAAAATCTGAATGGCCAGGAAAAAGGTTACCGGATAATTGTGACCATCCAAACAGGTTTAACTTTTGAAGTGGATTATCTAAATGCAGGGTGTTACCGAAACCGTTATGTAACAGCAGTTATGTAAGGATTTCGTTATACCTAAACGGGTATTAATCATGTTATAGGGTTTTGTTTGATACGGCTTATATATAGGAAATAACATCATGTAATGGCTGTTAAACTTCTACATAATGGTTGTTGCACTTCAATATATATATATATTATCCCATTGATGTTAGATATCCTTTCTAACACACTTTTTTCAAAATCTTTTGATTTTCTTTTCCCTCTAGAGCCAAAAATAACTAATATATATCATGTGAATACCATGGAATAAGGTTTGATCCTATTCATGGGAATTCCGTAAATATTACATTCCAAAAATAGAAAGTTCGAAACAATTGGGACTTTTTTGGAGATTGGATGAAGTTACTACAAAATGAAAACTTCATTCTCGATTCTAAGAGAATTTTTAAGAAAATGTTTCATTTGTGATGCGGACATCCAAAATCAAAAGGAGTTTAAAGTTTATTATAGGCAGAGGAAGAAGAAGGCCCACGTGTCACTTTGGGCAGATGATTTTGGGTATTGAATACCTCATATGCACACATTAATCATTAGGAAGACCCCACATTGGGAAGATGTGCATATGGTCTGATTTAAATGGGTTTAAAACCCCAATGGGTTGGACTTTTGGTTAGAGAGGAAACAATTTATTAGTATTGGGTTAATTTAGTCTTTCTATTAATTTGGATATTTTAGTCTTTAAACAAGAAGGGTTTATATCTATTTAAATTTATTTTCTGCTGTAAATTTTTAGTTGATGAATTTTATGAATGAAAAAAAGTGCTTTTGAGCATTCTTCTGTTATTGGATTTGATGTGATGCCATGGGAGTGATTTCCAAAGAAAACTTGGTGTGATGTCATGGGAGTGATTTCCAAAGATCTAAGATATGTTATTGATCTTCTTTCAATTGATTCTCTTTGATTTTCTGTTTCTTTCTTGAAAACCCTAATTTATCAAACCCTAGATCCCTTTTCCCTTTCAAGAACCCATATCCAACCAAACCCTAGCCTCCCATATCCAACCAAACCCTAGCCTATCCTCAACCCGTACCTTGCTGACACAGCCTTCTCCAACTGTTCTTGATTACTGCTGCATCCTAACCCTCTTTTCTTGCTGTCCCTTCAGCCTACAACCCTCCCATAGCTATCCCTTCATCCTACAACCCTCCTACAATCTGTACCAACCCTATACAGTCCCCCCTTGTGACTGTAACAGCCCTATTACCCTACCTTTTTGCTATTACAGCAACCCTAGATCCATTCCTACTGTTGTGCCAGATTCCTACAGCTCTTGGTATTGATGTAATCCCCTGCATCATCCCCAATTGCAACGACAACCTGTTCCTATTTTCCCTTGCTGTTGCAGCCTGTCTCAACCCCACCCTATTGCTGTCCAACCCTTTTGCAGGCTTTGATATTGCTGCCCCAGCCCCTACGTCATCCTCATTGCAGGTACAGTCCCATATCAGTTTTAAATCTCTTAACAGTAAGCCCTATGATCCCTAAAACCCTAAGCCATAACCCTATGTAATCAAAACCCTAAATCAGAAACTCGAATCTTGTTGTTTGATTAAACCTATCTTCAAAACCCTAGAAAAGACCAAGAAATTTGCATTGAACATAAGTTTAATCCCTAAACTTGTGGAAACATAGAATTCCATACATGATACAACCCTCGTGATTTAACTAAGGGCCATATTTGTAGGTTTGTGACGTGGTCTCAACTTCTTTTAATTAAAATTTTTTAGTTAATGCATATTAACAAGTTTAGAATATAGATGCATAGGTTTCAAGTGACGGTTTGGATTATATATTTTAAATTTTTATCTCTTTATGTGTTAATCAAACTCAATTAATTATTGTTTTTACGTGTAATATGGCATTCGATATCATAGATGGTGTTTGTATATCAAGTTTAAATATTCTTCCACAATTTTACTTTTTTTTTTGTTTTTGTTTTTAAAAATAGTTGTCTAAGAGCAGTGCATGTGATACAGGTTTCGGTCATAACACCCAAAACCGTCACCAAAACCATTGCGTAAAGACGCTTTGTAAATGTTTCAGGTAAGACCTATAATGCAAACTGACACCGTTATTTAAAACCTTATCTGTTACAACAATACACATTGGAAATAACATTATGCACAGTGGTTACATATTGTTATGTAACTTTGGTCCTATGCATTTCCATACTTCAATTGGAATATCCCAAAGCCCTTTCCCACCTTTGTTCTGAATAGATCTTCTTTCACCTCAGTTACACTAGTTCTATGTAAATAATATTTTTTTTATCTGTATTGTGTGTAAATAATATTTACACACACAGTTTTGTGTAAATAATATTGTTCTCTATTCTCCATGTAGATAGCGTTTTCACCTATTATGAGATCCTACATACAATATTCGTTTAGTAACTTTTGGAAATATCATCTCCATATTTCCATAATCTCTTCATCCTTCATCAAAATCTCTCATTGTCACTCTTATGCATCTAATGCAAACTAGATCTCCAATTTTCTTCTCCCTTATTCTTATAAGTCATATACTCTATAGAAATTTTTCTCACTCTCTTATCCTACTTATCATATATGCCACATATTCCCTTCACTAATTACTTTATTTTAGCATTGTTTGTATATTTTTGGGTTCTCATTTCTAATTCCTTGTCAATTTCTTTCACTGCCTTTTGACCTTCATTACTCTACTACCAAGTTGGTTTTCTTTCTGCGGTCTATTTTCTCCTTTAAATTTCCTAAAACCTATTTTCCTATTCTTTTAATTCAATTGGCATTTCATCTCACAACTTTATTGTTTCTAGTTCTAAATTCCATATTCTTGCCTTCATCAATCTATCTCTAAATGCAACCACGTCCCCTTTTATGTTCCATCACCTTATTCTTGGTCCCCCTTTTGTTTTCATTCTTTCTCTTCCAAATCTTCAGTACGAAAATCCATAGCCAACACCTATATTGTGCATCTAAACTCTCTCGTGATAACCTGACAATCTTTGCATGTTGATAGATCCTTCCTCCTAGGTAGAAAAAAATCAGATTGGCTCCAATTTGGTCCGCTCTTTGGACACCAAATGCTCATATCTCTCTTGCAAGTACTTGTTTGCTATGTCAAGACCATATGTCATTGCAAACTCAAGAACAACATCTCTTATGCCATTCCTATCTCCATATTCCTGCCCTCCATGCCCCTATCATACTGCCTACTTCCATTTCCTATATGCTCATTTAATTCCCTTTCTACAAATATACTATATTTACCAATCTCCACGGAATCGATCTACCAGCACTGAGGATTCAAGGATCTATCAACCACTCAATCCCGACTGATGACTCCGAACCTGAAGCTGATTTGACAGACCGGTCCAATCTCTCCTACAGCACCTCATTTGAGATTGCGAACATAACCCTGTCTGGACACTGATTTTATCTTCAATGTCATGCAGCAGAGAGATTAAGGAGCCAATAGACAGCCTAATGGCCCTTCTAGAGGATGAAGGAGGGAAATAGATGATTGAAACAAAGTAGGTAACAACCTACTACTGTTAGACTGGTTAAAGGGAGGAAAAACCAGCAGAGAACTCCTCTTTCAGTCCTTAATGTATTCTGCTTCATACAAGAGGAGAAAATAACATTTATAGTAGAAAAGTAAACCCTAATAAAAAGAGATCTAGACCATCCATCTCATACTAATCTGGACCATCAAAATAGACATACTCTAAGTGGTCACATGACTATCACATGACCTCTTAAAACAAAACATAATATGACTAATATGTCCCCCCCTAATAGAAAAGCATAGAAATAACAAATCAACAACACAAATCAGCATTTCAAAATCTACTCTAGCACTCCCCATTGCAATATTAGTGCTTCAGCATCACTATGGAATGTGAGATGAGTGCTCTTATGAATATCCATCCTCCTTTGAGACCATTTCGAGAGCTCCACAATTATCGTAACAGAAACGTTTGACAACCCACGACCGTCCAACAAGAGTCCATCGGAAGCCCGTCCCCAGGTTCTGTTTTCCTATCGGAATTTGGGGATGGAGCTGCCATGAAAATCTGAAATTCGAATTCCTCTAAAATCTTTCAAATTGGCAGTCTAAGGTTGCACCGTATTTTTTCTGTTCTTTTTTCAATGAGGAATATAGTACAGAGAAAAGTCTTTGAGATATAATTTCTGCATCTGACTCTATTTTTCATTCTTTTTTTTGACCGGTAATTATCAAGTATATCAATAGATCAAAAGAAGTACAAGCAGTTTAAAAGAAAGGGTAGAAAGTGACTAAAAAGTAAAAACAAAAAGATAAGCATGGCACAGGTACAGAAGACTGGCTCATAGTAGAGGATATCACCAACTCCACCCCCAATTGAGATTTTGAATACCAATTCACAATCGGTTGCCAGATCTGAGCTAGAATCCAAGGATTGGGAGAGGAGGAATTATCAAAGATGCGACGATTCCTCTCTTTCCAGATGGACCACAAGATAGCTCCACGCGAGATAGTCTAGATTACTTACTTAACACCCACCAATGTCGTCAATTGCCAACCTAATACGAAACTCATAAAAGAGAGAGGGATGACCCAATCCACATCTAACCAAGACAAGAAGAAACCCCAAATCCCAAAGACACCCCAAATCCCAAAGACAACCGGACAATGCAATAACAAATGATTTACTGTCTCTTCCTCAATAGCTCTATAACTTATCCAAGAAGAAGAATAAGGTAGATGCTAAGAGTTAATTTCAATAACTCTATATACATGGATTAGGTGTTAACAAGATGGTTGCAGAGATGAAAGATGAAATCGTAAGTTTTTTGTAACACGCTTCTATTGGACTTTCCAGGGAGTAAGTTATTTTGGCCTCATAAGGTGCAGAAAATCTAAACACATCCAGTTGAAAATTTTCTGTAGGTTGTGATTTGGATAACTGTCTTTAGGAATTAATTTTAGACTTCAGGGTCTATGCTTCCCATATAAGTTATGTTCCCAGTTATGTCAAGTAAAGCTGATAGTAGAAAAAAGAGTAGTTGATGTAGAACTAATTGGAGCCAAAGACTACACATGATAAAAAAATCTCTCCACTGATTTGGGAAGCTGAGACCAATCTGAGAGTGAACATGGTGATGAATCCACATTGCCTGAGAAATGGTTTTCTTCACACACGAGGAAACCCAAGTACACAGGAAAAAAGCCATGGAAGTGGAATTCCTAATATATTTAATTGCAAATCCATGATATCTTGAATTCTACGAGAGCCATAACAAACGGGAAACTAGTGATCAAACAATGAAAGCATAATTTATCATCTATAGAAAGTAGAAACTATTGATTTTGGATATGAGGCATTAGAAGTAAAAAGATCAATTTTAATTAAATGAACTGTTGAACATCAAACCCAATTTATGACCATCGTGATTTCATGAGAAATGAAAATCATGAATTAAGGTTACCCAATAATTGGTTAATATGAAAACTAACAAGAAAAGAATCTAGGAAGATATATTCACCCAAGGAGAAAAACATATTGTCCTGTCAAGTTGTCAATGTTTCTAGTTCTCTGCAGCAATACCAGCTGAGGAAGTATGGCAACCGCTTCCAAAAATAAGGAAAATGTCCACATCACCTGCTCCATTATAATGTCAAGAAATATTTAAGAATGAGAAAACATGGAGAAAATAAGCTAGAACCTATTGTCTTTCCAAAGCAATATCATAGTAAACATCAAGATGGTCAAGTAGCTTTTAATTAAAATGAACATGGACTTGGAAAATATATTTATAATAAGGACCAATGTTCAAAGAGGCCAAAATCTTGGTCGTTTCGGAGCCTTGGCACAAAAAGAAAATTTCCAAATTCTCAGCCAACTTTTTTTTATTAAACCAAAATAGTCCAAATGTGAGTTAGTGCAAATTAAAGGCTCAAAAATGGAGAAGGGAAATCCAAAAAGGACATTCATGGAGATAGTAAGCTAAATTTTGGTAACACACACTTTAACTAAAAATATAGACTAGAATGGTGGAACAGGATTTGTGTTGCTGACAATAAATAAGAAGAAATCACCCAAAGTTTCCGTAATTTTGGAAATTTTCCAAAATAAATCGAGGTTTTTTTCCCAATATTTTCCTATTTAATATTTAACAATTTTAAACATGTTTTAGACAAAAATATTAATAACTAGAAAATGAATAGCCATAAAGAATAAAAATTAAAAACAACACACACACATTGTCACATACACACACACACACACAAACACAATAAAATCTAAGTTTTTAGAAACCTAATATATGTTTATTTATATCGATAATCAAAGTGCATATATATCAAATCACAAGGCAAGCCGGTACAACAAGATGGAGTTCACAAGAGTGTGAACTCAATAACACAACATAAAAGCGAAAGATAGAAAACAAGCAAAAGGAACTCCCCAGTGGGATATATGTGAGAAGGTTGGGCTTTCAACCCAAAATCTCCGCTACGCCTTCCCCAACTCGCCTAATGGAAACTCTACTTATGTTAAAAATAAAATCAGTAATTAAGTTTCTGAAAAAAAATATATATATAATTTATCAAACCGAATTTAATTTAATTTATCATTCAAACCTCGTAGATTTAGTTTGTCAAATCTAAGTTTTCAGAAACCTGAAATATGTATAACTGTAAGTCTCTTATCTTAGTTTTCAAAAATAGATTTAATTTTTCCCTGATTAGTCAAGCTTTCAAGCCCTTTACTACACAGGTTGCTGGGCATTAAATTATCTAATTTAATTTGTTATTCCAATAAATAGAGTTAATTTATCAAATATAATTTTTTGGAAATTTAACAAAAATATCTAAAGTTAATTATCTAAAAGATATGTCAAATTGTTTTTAAAAAGTATTGAAAAAAAATCATATAATAGGATTGAAAATATTATAATTTACTCTATGTTTCCTAAAATAATCTAATTTTATAAATAATCCAAGTTTTCGGATACCTAGGTTTTTTTTTTTTGAATAACTAAATTTTTGGATCTCTGAGTTAGAATATCTAAGATTTTGGGAATCTTTTTTTTAATTAGTTCATCCAAAATCCGAAATGGCACGGAATTCTATGAGATTAAAACAAAATTAAAGTTGGACGTAAAATATTCTGGCCGAAATTTCACTGACATTTGAAAAATCTAAGCAAAATTTCAGAGTTATCATTCGAAATTTTAAACCATGAAAGGATCGCGCCTAAACAGAAGTATCCAGCAATTATTAAAAGGAAAGAATGCTAAAAAGAAAGAATATACGTACCTCCTTAAAGGTGAACTTCTCATTAATAACTAGGGCCAAAAGCAGGCAAGGCAGTACAAGGAAAATATGGCGAAAGGTGTCTTGGTCTTTATCATAAGATCTCCGAACAATCTTGTGGCTCCTCATATACCAAACAATTGAAAAAGAGCTCCCCAAGAATACTAACTTCATTACAATATTATATAATGAGATGAAATCGGTAAAAATATCCAAGTACCGAGTAGCAAAAACAAGAGCATAGAGTTCTTGAGTCTTCAAAGAAATGCCTGAGTATAATGGAGGATGTAAGAAGTCATAAATTATGAATAAAGGATACAAAAATTCTCATCATAACCAAGAGAATACCTAAAGACATGGAAATGTAAGAGATGCATTTAGAAGATATCATATCAACAAGCCAAGATCGACATTGACGTGAAAGGCAATAGTACAATTAAGAAGATAATTATCCAAATATAAGGGGGAAAAAAAGATATGTAAATTTGATCCTAAACAGAAAAAAATCAAGGTATGCATAAATAATTTCCTTACATCAAACCTAAGTAACCAAAAATTATACATGTAATGGAAATATGAAAGTTTTAGGACTTTCAGGTGGAAATGAAACAAATGCTAGAACGTGATGTAGATTCTAATTAAATGATGATTTTGAAAAGCTGAATTGTTCTTAACCAAAATACTTAACTTATAAACTGTGTCTATGAACATTCAAACAAAATAACCTAAGTGGAAGATTTTACATGTAAATGTTGCATGCAGGAAAGCATTCAGTCGGCATATATGTCTTTTTTGATGGAGAAAATGAATAAATATATTAAACAGATATAAATACGAAAGAAAATAAAAGGTAGGGCCATTGGGTGGGAAACATCGAGACCCATCCTAATGTACAGTCAAGCAAATATTTAGAAACAAAAAAAAATGCGAAAGAAAAAAAAACTAAACAAAACCTCCCTAGTCACCCCTTGTTTGGCCTAGGAGTTGGTCACATCATTAGCAAAATTATGGATACAAACGTCTTTTCAATAGCAAGGTCCCGAATCTCTATAACGACATAGGCAAACATCCAAGGACATCTATAAGCATCAACTGCCCATCTAATAGCATTCCTTGAATCTCCTTTGACAATGACGGAAGGGAAGTTGAGAGGAAAGACAGGGTGATGCAGGGTTTAAAGAAATGGTTTTGGACACTGTAACGGACATGGCCGAAACCATTACGTAATGCCGTTACGTAACGGTTTCGACCGTTTTTTTTTTCTTCTTTTTTTGCTTAAGAAAATCCAAAAAATCTCATTAAATAGAAAAAAAAAACATGCAATAAATGAGTAACAAGATACTTCTAAGGCCAATATGAAGTTGAAAATATAGAAATAATGAAATTAGATGGGTCGAGGGTTGAAAGTTGAAGCATACACAGAACCTAGTCCAGACTCCATATAGGCAGATAGCCAGATGTCCTCCTCCCTAATTCCTCCTCCACTCCTAAACTCTTTTTTTTTTTTTTTTCCTTCTTCTATTTTGGTATTTTTCATGGATTCTTGAGGGTTTATAATGGAGTTCATGCCTCAATCACGGGTATTCTGTAGTATGATAGTATTTGTACTCTATATGTTGTAGCTGGGTGTCAGACTGATAGGTCTGCAAGAGAGATTCAGCTTGTTCTTCACGGGTTAACTGTTCTGGGTTTTTTTTTTTAAAATCCAAACCGCGGACGAGTCCTATGCCCGATACAGTTACGTAACAGTTTCGAGGCGTTACGCATTTGTTTCGGAATAAACGCGTAAATGTACGGTATCGGGTATCGGAGGCCACCGAAACCGTTACGTAACGGGCGTTACATAACGGTTTTGCCGAGTTTTTTAACCATGGGATGATGTACAACAATCAGTCAAGTCATTAGAGATGGAAGTCAAAATCAAGGAGGAAGACAGGTTCGTCCTAATAATAGAGATGAGTCAAAGGTTGCAAAAGCGGGAGGAACATATTAGAGAATATTTTAGAAGATTGGAGGAAAGAGAAAGGGGACTTGAAAGAAGGTGAAATGAGCTCTAGCAGTTTACAGCCCTCCAATTCACCGTGAGGTGAAGAATTTGCTCAATTGGGACTGACAACAGGAAAGACTGCAGGTCAGGGTAGAAGTGAGAAGATTGGAGGTCAACAGGGGGACTTAGGGGGACTTGGGTATTATTCCTTTTGGTTCTTTACAATGTAGTCAAGGCGACGCCTAGGTGTTTTTGGGGCTCAACTGCCTAGGCGCCACTCTAGGAGGGTGAAAGTCACTGGGCGACCGCCTACACATTTAGGCACTAGGCGTTGGGCGGTCGCCTAGGTGGTCCATACAAAACCTATTCTAAAACCCTCTTTTAAATCCTCTATAAATTTAAAACCCGAATTAAAAAATCTTATTTAAAACCCTCTTTTAAAAGGGCAGTGATTAGCCCACCATACATTTGACTATGTAGTCAAATGTTGTGTCCACGTGTCCCTTTTAATACCCCTTTAACTATGGTTACGCTTAAGAAAATTAAGGTTAATATTTTTTTTACTTTTTAAAAACTAAGGTTAGATTGCTTAACCCTAGGGGTGAGTGAATCTTAACCACAATAGATGGGTGTTAAAAAGGGGGACATCGACCAATGAGGACCGCACATTCCACCACATAGTGGAATGCGGTGGTAAGTTTAACATTTCCCTATTTTAAAACCTTTTTTTAAACCCTATTTTAAAACCCTTTTTTAAAGTCTAAAATCACTATCTTAGAATATAGGCTAATAGATGGTGCATTTAAACTTTAAAAACAAAATCGAAAGTCAAGACTGAAAACCACCTTAAAAGTTAGAAAACTTCAAACTAATTATATATCTATTATTTATGTAATATATGTATATATTAATATTACATATATATATTTAATATATATATATATATAATTTAGTTATTTTTATTGCTTGGGCGTTGCCTAGGTAGAATTGGAACACGGTGTATAAGCATCTTCCTAATAAGTAAACATCCGGGTGTATAAGCATTTTTTCTTCCTACTTAAGTCAGCGTTAGTGTTGAAATTCAGTAGTCTGCACCCAAAGAATCCCAATAAATAGATGAAGAAGAAAGAGGAGAGCTAGGAATATTTTGAGAGTGGTTCATTTCCATTATTTATGGGTGCAATGTGTGTTATGAAACTATCTTTTAAAGTTTTACCCGGTAACAAGTTAGGGAGTTTAAGAAAGTAATGACTTCAGTTTGCTAGGTTTATCTTTTACTGTATTTCTATTAGCATGTGGTTGATTAGTTTTTCTTATTAGTTCTTCTTAGGCATCATAAAGTCTTGTTTTCAATTTTCCGAATTTCTCTTTAGTCCATGTGTTTGCTCCATCTCTATTTGGTGTAGACCTAAGAGACGCCATATATTTTTCATATAGACTAGTGCAAGATTTGTACGAAGTTAGTGATTCGGAATTATTTTACCCTATTTCGTTAAAAATGAAAAGATAAAAACCAAACCTTCCCATCACAATCCCAAACACGAATTACTTGCAAAATTCATTGAAAAGATAAAGAAAAAAAAAAAACAAAACTTTTCAAATTGCAGACCCTCTTTCTGTCAAATTTTTTTTTTTTTTTCCGCACCCTTGTGTTTAAGACGAGCTTCCACTGGCTCCTAATCTAGGTGCCACAGACTATTACTTAAGACAATGCTTTCACACACTACCCAAGGCCAAAATTGTGATAAATTTGCATAATTATCAAAGCCTTTTATTCCTCATTGCATCAAGCATGTTTAACAGATACAAAATAAACTTACATCTTTACCAGAAGACAAAATCTATTACCTTCCTCAGAGGGAAATCAAGCAAACAAACAAAAAAAACTAAAAAAACAGAGAATTGAAAAGAAGAAACAAATAATCTTCCACCTAGAATTACCCTCAGAGAACCAGTATACCATTTCCCCAAATGTAATCACCTGTACTATCCTAAATTCATCTAGAAAAAAATGAAAGCTCTAGATTCAACAAACACATACGCAATAATGTACAAGTTGCCATAATCTACAGAGCTAAAGATCAGTCAAAAACACCAATTTCGAATGAAAAAGAGAGAAATGTGTACCAGCACAGGATTTGATGGTGTGGATCTTGAGAAGCAATACAAGAACACTGACGAGATGGGTCATGTCCCCGGCTAATCTGAATATATTCATCTTCGATCGACGGAACAGCAAAACAGGTCGATCAGAAATGTTTTCAGATCTCCAATCGATCTGTTTGAGATTTTTTTTGTTTTTTTGGCAGATCAGATCTGTTTAATAGAATTTGTGCTCGAGTGTTTTTAGGGTTCTCTTCTTCTATTTTTCTGTATGTGGTGTGACTGGTGATAGGGGCGCCCCAAAATTTCATGACTACACACCCCATTATTATTGGGGGTTTTTGCATATCAGTTGCTAGGTTTATCCTAGTTTGCAAATATACTGTTGTGTATAAACGATTTGCAAATTAACTCATCATTTTTGAACCGCTCTATCTTCTATTTCCCGCACTTCTATTTCCCGCAAAATACCCCATTCTTCTATGAGGAGTGCTAGCCCCAAATTTTTCCATAGACGCAAGATGGGCCTAAAACTTTTTTTGTTTTTTGGTCAAGGTAACAATACCACAAGGCAAAGCTACAGGTAATAGAAGGGAAAACACACACCACTCATGCGCACACACACAGCCACTTTCAACCACTAAGCCCATGAAGAATCAACCCATAGGAACTTCAAAACTTGGTGATGTTTTATTTTTTAATGGTTTAAAATCAAAAGTCAAATATTGTTTGACATTTGTATGGTCCCAGTTGCGTCTTTAGAAGATTTGCGACTGGGTCTAGCAAAATCCTTCTTTTTTCTATTTTCCTTAAATTGCATTCAAAAATATTTAAAAAGTAATTATCCTTGTGACATTTGATGGAATATAATATCCTTGTGACACGTGTTCCCTTTTAACTCCCTTCCTTTAACTATAGTTAAAATTTACTAACCCTTAAGATTAAGGCATCTAACTTTAATTTGTTTAATTACAATAAAAATTAATCATAGAAGTTAAAACTTGTTAACCATAGTTCAAGGGCAATTAAAGGAGCTTTGTGAGGGTGAGGAGCAATAGTTCACTACTTAGCCCGATGAGAGGATTATTGCTCTTTCTAATCTGCACAATCATTGCCTTCACCTCGTTATTTTCAATATTAAAATATTTCGTATGAACTCCAAGAATTTAAATTATTATTTTTAAATGATGGTAAAAATTGAATTTATAACCATCCACATAATTTCAAACAGAATTAAAAGAATAAGTGACTTAAAATAGAAGTTTTTGTCCCCTCTTATTTTCTTAGTTGTGAAATAAGCTAATTAGGGTTCAAAAATGATAAATAAAAAATACTCTTAAAAGGTTGTCCATGAATGATTGAATGTCGGAAGAGGCTTAGAAGAAAAAGAGGTCTTCAAGAAATCAAAATGAATGATACCATCTGAATTTCCATTCAGCTACACATGCTTCTAAGAAATAGTTTCATCCACACTTTAGAATATAACATTTGTTTACATATAATATACGGTTCTCAGTAGTCATTTAAACACATCAAATATCTCAAGTGGTGCTGCACTGCCCATGACCACAGCCCCACATGTGGTAGTCAATCAATGGCAGCAGCAAGGTGGTCTGATCCATGAGATTAACTATGAAAAGGAGCTCCAGTTGAACAGTCAACCGAAGGAACCCAAAAAATGCCTTGGGCAATGGTAGTTTGGTAATTACGAACACAAAGACAGATATTTTTAACATAGTTTTTCCATATTATTATCTCAAACCCAATTGTTTTACAAGATCCTACAACTCTTATCAAGTTACAAATCAATTGACACACCCAGCAAGATTACAGCTTGTCTACAACGTCATAGGTTTTTTGTCGCGACCCAAAATACCCCGTACAAGTTAGGGATACTTTGGCTCGTGATGTGCAAATATCTGATACCAAACCATCATGTAAAATATCTAAGACAATACATAGCGGAAACATAGAGTAATGCGGAAGCTTAATGAAGGTGCGGAAGCGTAAACTTAAAATTTCTTTTCTATACATGATTAGTATTCCAAGTTTGTACCATACAAAACCCAAAATAAGAGTAGACATGCCTACTCATCAAAATACAAAATATAATATTCTCTCTCTCTCTCTCTCTCACACACACATACACACACACACACACAGTAGTCACCCTTATAGGGCCAATAGTCTAAGTCCTTGCCTCCACCTGAGGCTCTACTACCGGCTCCACATATGTCTCCTCCTCGTCATAATCCTCTATCCAAGGACCCAGAGCACAGATGTCAAAAGGAACACGTGTACCTGCTGACATGAAATGTACGACTAAGCATGAAATACTCAACGAGCAAAAACTACTAGCTAACAATACTATAATAATCATAATATCACATACAAGTGCGTAAAGGAATACCATTCATAAAATTCATGGTTAAAACCCGTTATGGAAAACCTTTCATAAAACTTATTTTTCATGGAAAACAAATCACCTTGTTCATGTTATGAGTTCTTATGAATGCTTATGAGCCTCGTGAGTTTTTATGAGTTTCTTATGAGCTTTCGAGTTCTTGTGAGCTTCTTGTGAGCTTTCAAGTTCTTGTGAGCTTCTTGTGAGCTTTCGAGTTCTTGTGAGCTTCTTGTGAGCTTTCGAGTTCTTGTGAGCTTCTTGATCCTTAGAGACTTATGCAAGATCTTAGACTTATGCAATTCTTACGAATTCTTGAAAGTCTTGCAAGACTTATGATCCTTGGAGTTTATGCAAGATCTTAGACTTGATCCTTATGAGCATGAGGTAACCGATCTTAGAAATACCAACCAAAAGTTTGGCTTTGTCAATGCTTATGCACTTATGCTTCTTCTTATGAATTTCCTATGAAAAACCTTTCTTATGATTCTTGAAATACATGCTTATGAGAAAACTTTAGCTATGTGAAACATGTCGTGCATGGAGTGCTTGTGAGTCGTCATGTATATATGGAAAGCTTTAAACATTTTATATGATTCATACAAGACATATTAACATCGTGGTATACTTAGACCATTCTAGAAATGTAGAACATTTTCATTCATTGCATCATGTCATCAAGATCATGGCTTTTAAGCCTATTTCATCACATCATACATAGAATCATGGTTTATGGTAGGACAATCACAATCACATACAAGCATCAACATACTCGTCTCTTTATTGGAAAACCCTAAATCTTAAACCCTTGTTTTACTCATTTGATCATAAGATAGTTTACCCAAAATCCCTCACTTACTGTTTGCATCATAGTAAAGCTAGGTAGTAATAGTACTTACTATTGATATCATAGTAAAGCTAGGTAGTAGTAGCACTTACCTTGCAAAGATTAAATCTTAGCTTAGTAGGACGATTGAACATGAGCTTGAGCTTGAAAATGGATATCCACACTCAAGGATGGAGATCCAAGCTTGTGGAAGCTTGAATTTGATCTCCACTTGATCACCCAAACTCTCCTTAAGCAAAACCCTAACTTCTCCCCTTCTTCCTCTCTAATCTCTCTCAAAACTTGGCTTTGAGGGTTTATGAAACCCTCAGACCACAAAAATTGGGTATATATAGGAAATGGGGTGATCTATGACCATCATACCCTTAATGAATGGCTTAAAAAGACCATACTTGGCAAAAATCCGCATGGCTGGTCAACCAGTCAAAAATGACCTCTCTGGAATAATAACCCCTACAAATTTTTGCTTGATTGGTCAACTGGTAAGGGGTAACGGTCGACCGGTCTCTGTTCAATCAACCGGTAGCAAACTCAGTCGACCGATTCCTTGTGTTTTTGCCCTTTTTTTTTTTCCATTTTTAATACTCAGAGCATTTTTCACTCTAAATTTCGAATACCTAAAAACCCAAACATGAAACCTAGAATATCCTTCCACTACACACACCACACAAACTTGAATGAAACCCCATTCTTCATTAAAACCAACCATACAACACGTAAGGCTTCAAACCTCCACTGACACTATTCACATGCTATTCATCATACCAAGCCATTAAGATCCGGGGTTCTACATCCTCCCCCTTTAAAGAAATTTCGTCCTCGAAATTAGAACGATACATAGGGATTATAATGAACAACATTTACATGAAAACATCACTTATACAAATAATTGAGGGTACTTTTCCCTCACTTCTGCTTCATGATCCCATGTGGCCTCTTCTCTAGCATGATGTTGTCATCGAATGAGAACCAAGGGGATAACCTTGTTGCACAAAACTTGATTTCTACGGTCCAAAATCTGAACCGGCTCTTTCACTAATATGAGATCCTCTCGGATTTCCAACGGATTAAGATCAATGACATGAGATGGATCCGGGATGTACTTTCAGAGCATGGACATATGAAACACATTGTGAATTGCCACCATGTGAGTGGGTAGAGCAACCCGATAAGCAACCTCACCAACTCTGGTGATGATTTCGAACAGACCCATATACCTCAGATTGAGCTTGCCCCTCTTGCCAAATCTCATAATTCCCTTGGTAAGAGAAATCTTTACAAAGACTTGATCTCTAACCTGAAATTCCAAGTCTTTGCAATGAGTGTCTACATAGCTCTTTTGCCTATCCTGAGTAGTCTTCAACCTCTCCCTGATGATCTTGACCCTATCTGCAGTCTGTTTAATTAATTCGGGACCCAATATCTTTCTCTCTCCAACTTCATCCCAGTATAGAGGAGATTTACAACTTGGACCATACAAGGCCTCGAAAGATGTCATTTGGATACTCGCTTGATAGCTATTATTGTAGGCAAACTCAACCAACGGCAAGTGATCCTCAAAACTACCTTTAAAGCCAACATACAAGCTCGAAGCATGTCCTCTATAATCTGGTTCACCCCCTCGGTATGCCCATCTGTTTGAGGATGAAAAGTGATACTAAAGTCCAAACGGAAACTCATAGCACTCTGAAAGCTCTTCCAGAACCTGGAAGTGAATCTCGGATCCCTGTCTAACACAATACTTACTGGCACTCCATGCAACCGAACCACTTCTTTTATGTACAATGCAACCAGCGGTTCATGTTGAACGTAATCCGATAAGACAGAAAATGGGCGGACTTTCTCAAATGATTAACCACTACCCAAATTGCATTTGAGTTCTTCGTCGTCCTTTGCAATCCAACAATGAAATCCATGGAGATATTTTCTCACTTCTACTCGGGAATCGGAAGGGATTGCAAAAGCCCTGCTGGCCTCATATGCTCGGTCTTCACCTGTTGGCATACCAAGCATCTTGACACATACTATGCGATTTCCCTCTTCATGTTCTGCCTAATAGTGTCTTTTCAAGTTCTGGTACATCTTCGTATCACCAGGATGCACTGTGTACTTGGACCGGTGAGCTTCATCTAAGATCTCGCTCTTCAACTCTACATCTGCAGGAACACATAAACTTCCTTTAAATGTGATCGCACTGTTACCACTCAAAGAGAACTCATCACTCCCCTTGCTAACCGCCTTATCTCTGTAAGCAAGTAGCTCCGCATCTGAATCCTACAACTCTCGGATCCAAACTTGGATATAAGGCCTGACTGTGAGATTAGCCATGACTGGCCCAAAGGTGGGAATACTGAAACTGGTATCGAGGTTTGCCATGACCTCCAACATCTTCCACTCGTGAATCATCATGTGGGCTACAATTCCAAGAGGTTTTCTGCTCAAAGCATCTTCCACCACGTTAGCCTTACCCAGATGGTACTAAATAGAACACTCATAGTCCTTCAAGAATTCCATCCATCGACGTTGTCGCATATTCAACTCCTTTTGGGAAAATAGATATTTTTTTTGTGATCCGTGAAAACATCAAATGGTTCCCCATAAAAGTAATACCACCAAATCTTTAATGTGAATACCATCGCGTCTAACTCCAAGTCATGAGTAGAATAGTTCTTCTCATGATCCTTCAACTGTCGGGAAGCAGAGGTGATGACATTCCCGTGCTGCATAAGAACACATCCTAGCCCAATATTCGAGGTATCACTATAAACCACGAAACCTCCACTCTCAGATGGCATTGTGAGAATGGGGGCCGTAGTAATCCTCTTCTTCAACTCTGTAAAGCTTGCTGCACACTTGTGGCTCCAAGCGAACTTAGCATTTTTTCGCGTTAAGTACGAGAGCGGTGCCACTAAGTTAGAGAATTCCTCTACGAATCTCTTGTAGTATGCTGTCAAACCAAGGAAGCTGCGTATCTTGGTAACACTCCTGGGTCTCTCTCATTTCATCATTGCTTCTATCTTTGCTGAATCTATTGAAATACCCTCGGCAAATACCACGTGGCCAAGGAACACGACTTTCTCCAACCAAAATTCGCACTTACTCAACTTGACATACAGTCTATGCTCTCGAAGAGTCTCAAGTGTAAGGCGAAGGTCTCGATCATGATCCTCCCATGTCGGGGAATACACTAAGATATCGTCAACAAAGATGACAACACATCTGTCGAGACAAGGCTTGAACACCCAGTTCATCAAATCTATGAACACTACCGGTGCATTCGTTAGACCCAAAGGCATGACCAAGAACTCGTAGTGTCCGTACCAAGTCCTAAAGGCAGTCTTTGAACATCTTTGACCTTGACTTCAACTGATGATAACCTGATCGAAGATCAATCTTGGAGAAGAACCTTGTTCCCTTCTGTTGCCCAGATATGGACCCTAGAGGGGGGGGGGTGAATTTAAAATTAGTTATCCCTTAATATGCGAAAATATAAAAATCAAAGGGAAATGCAGCTAACAGTTGATATAGAATTAACAACCAAATATTCTAAGAGATAGAGGAGAGAAAGAAAGAAGTGCAACTCAGTTTTTTATCGAGGTTCGGCTAACTCCAGCCTACTCCCCACCTTTGCAACCTGCAAGAGGTTCTACTACGATCCTTGATCGTACAAGCTCCTTCATAGGTGAAACTTAAACCTTTAACAATCTCTCTTCTAGTTGAGATGCAACCGTACAATCCTTCTTCAGGTCAGGATGGAACCTTACACAGTCAGAGCACAACCCTCTCTGACTAAACCGAAGCAGCAGCTTCACTTTTGGAAGAACGCGCAGGTTCTTGACTAATTGAAGAATAGAGATTTTTGGATTTAGCAATCTGAAATAAAAACTCCTTACGAGTTAGATTTGATTGGAATAGCTCACTCTAAGAAATCTCTCAAGAAATGGTCTAGATTTTAGCTTAAAGAGAAAAACAGAGTATCGTTTTCTTAGGATTGAGATTTTTAGCTTAAAGAGAAAAACAGAGTATCGTTTTCTTAGGATTGAGATTTTTAGCTTAAGAGAATGATTGATCAATAAAACAATGTAAAAGTGAGTAAAATTGTTCTTGGATCTTTCAAAGATCATCTATATTTAGTGTTCGGGTATTTATTACCGTTGATGAGCATCTAATGAAAAATCACCCATTATAAATATAGTCGTTGAACATTAAATACAGGTCTCAGATTTTTCTGAGCTATCCAGTCGATCACAAGGGTCCTCTGATCGGCTGGATGGTCACCAGATTGCCTAGATCAGTTTTCTGATCGGCTGGATGGCAAAACCCAAATTTAGAGCATTTTGTTCTATCCAGTCAATCACAAGGGTCTTTTGATCGGCTGGATGGACCACTTGATTGATTGGATTGCCCACCAGATCGGCTGGATAGACCAAAAAACATTCTGATTTTGGTTTACTTGGATTTTATTGATTTGCATGATTTCCAATGTCTTTTAATCCATTAATAAAACATGATTAACATCTCATAATGATCTTATGAATGATCTAAAATGGATTCATAAAGTGTTCCAACTTGATCAGTACATGTAGACAAATTTTTAAAAAAATTGTTCTATCCAGTCAATCACAGGGCTTGCCTGATCGACTGGATGGTCTGCCTGATCGGCTGGATGGTCTATCTGATCGACTGGATAGACCATTTTTATTCGTAGAATCCATTTTCAAAACCTTTAAGATAGGATTTGATTACAAGGTTTTGTACTTAACCTTTATGAGTAAGATGATCATGTTTTAAGGTCCTTAATCATATTTTTATATTTCTTCAAGGGACCTATGGTCAATCTAAGGTATTTTGAGCTTTTTTCACCAAATCACTACTTGAAGATTTTACAAGAAATCCTAGACAGACCACTGACTACCTAAACTTAGACCTTGATGGAGTTGATCCTTTTGCTTCTATGATCTTCAGTAGCAGTGCCTTCAAGACAATCTTCCAGAATCATTTTTCTTATAATTGAATATCTTCTTGAAGCTTTGATTTGGAATTGTCATCAAGCTTTGGCTTGGTCTTTTTCATTGAAGGTTCTTGAGGTTTGCTTGAAATTACTTCTTTATCTTTTGAATACTGTGGAAAAAATTACTCATAGAGGATATTAGTATTACAAGAGTCATGTCATTATTTATGTTATCATTAAATCTAATTGACGGTTATATGGTTGTAACCTTTAGGCTAACACCTTCAGTTGGTCGAACAAATCGTTTATTCTTGGCAATGGATAACGATTCTTGATCGTGACCTTGTTCAACTGTTTATAGTCGATGCACATCCTCATCAACCCATCATTCTTCTTCACGAAGAGTATTGATGCTCCCTATGGTGACACACTTGATCGGATGAAACCAAGCTGTTGCAACTCTTCTATCTGCTTCTTCAATTCTTTCAATTCAATTGGGGCCATCCGTACGGAGCCTTAGAACTTGGAGCCGTTCCTAGAGCAAGCTCTATTGCAAACTCTATCTCCTATCTAGAAGCAACCCCGGCAAGTCCTCGGGAAATACATCCGAATACTCACTCACAACCGGGATAGCTGAGGAGTCTCGTGCCTCTGGATTTGAAAGACTTAGAGCCGCTAGACGGGTTATATCTCTCATTCGTAGTCCTTGAAAGTGGAATGGTTTTGTAAATCTAGAAATAGGTGTTGGAAAATTCCGTGATCTTTAGATAGGTCATAAGAGTTGTGTCTTGTTCAACTTGTCGGAAGAGTTAAAGTTTCAAGAAGACTGAAGATATTGAAGAAAAAGCTTCTACTCCGGATCTAGACAGGTAATGGACTTAGAGACCCCTACCTAGGTTGGATTTGACTTAGATACCTAGGAGAATAGTTTTAAGCCTACCAAAGAGGTTTGATCTATTTTGAATCAAACAAAAATAAAAGAAAAATGTTTAGGCTGAAATTCTGTCTCAACCGATCGCTCGGTGTTGCGACCGATCGATCGGTGGCCTACCGAGCGATCGGTGGCTATCGACTGGTCAAAAACTTTGTATGGGGTATTTTTCCAGAGAGACTATTTTTAACCGATCTCTCGGTGAAAGTTGCGATTGATCGGTTTTGGACCGAGCGATCGGTAATAAGCACCGATCGATCGGTCCTCGTAAACATAATTTTATTTTTTCTGGACTCTTTTCTAAACCCTATATAAACAACTTTTTGGAGACCTAATTCGGATCTTTGTTTATTTTTGAAAGAGTAGAGGTCTGAGAAACCCTTCTAGGGCTTTTTCCATTGTTCTTCATAGATCTTTAGTGATCCCTCCTTTTTCAATCATCCTAGAGAATGCAAGTATAGATCTATTCTTTTGATCTTGCATTGTGTGATCTCAGATCTGTATGAGATCCCTCTAGGGTTTGAAGCTTTATAAATTGATTCACAACCTTACACTTCGTGTGTATGTCCGGTGTATGATCCGGAGCCTTCGTGGAAGGAGATCGATCGTGTGTGATCGTGGCATTGAAGTAGCTTGAGAAGATTTGGTCGGTTAAGAACCGAAGCTGCTACAGCGGAGATCGAACCTGCTGGTTCGTGGAAATCAAGAGTAAGATTCTGTACCTAGGAACGTCAAGTCCGGTTTGGGTAAGGTCTTGTCTTGTACTTGAAATCTTCTTATAGTGAAGTTTGTTGCTGGACGAGGTCCCGTGGTTTTTTCCCGTAAGGGTTTTCCACGTAAAAATCTGCTGTGTTTGATTTGTGTGGATTGTTTGTGTGAATGGTTCATTGATTTCCAATCTAATTAATTAAAAAATTAAAAATTAGTTAGAAATTCTTAGATAGACCTATTCACCCCCCCCTCTAGGTCATAGAGATCATTGATCAGAGTAATTTCAATTGGTATCAGAGCGGGTTCACCTTTAAGACTAAACCCTTGAGTGTGATCCTGTATATTTTACTCTGTGATCATGAGTACTTTAAGAGAGGGAGGTTCAGTCTCTCGTCCCCCACTGTTTGATGGGAATAATTACGCATATCGGAAAGCCCGAATGAGAGCTTTTCTCAAATCGATTGATGAGAGAATTTGGATGTCTATCCAAAATGGGTGGACTACGCCTGTGAAAACTCTAGGTGATTTGACTGTCGTCAAATATTCTAATGAATGGACCAGAGAAGAGCTTGAGATAAGTGGTTGGAATACTAAAGGACTCAATGCTATCTTTACTGCAGTCACAACTGAGGAATTCAGACGAATTTCTTCATGTGAAATAGCAAAGGAGGCATGGGACATACTAGAGATTACCCATGAGGGTACGACCACTGTTAAAATCTCAAAACTCCAAATGTTAACCACCAAATTTGAATATTTGAAAATGGAAGACGATGACACATTTGATGAATTTTATGCAAAACTTAGTGACATTGTCAATGCTAGTTTCAACTTAGGTGAGAGATTAATTGAGTCCAAGATAGTTAGAAAAGTCCTTAGATCTCTACCTGAGAGATTTCAACCCAAGGTCACTGCTATTGAAGAGAGTAAAAATGTTGACTCTCTGAAGATTGAAGAATTAGTTGGTTCACTCCAAACTTATGAACTCAATCTTAGACCATCCAAGAAAACCAAATCTTTAGCCTTGAAATCAATTAAGGAATCGTTGGATGACAATAACAGTGATGGAGAGATGGATGAGGAAGAAATGGCACTCTTCGTTAAAAAATTTCAAAAATTTTTTAGAACGAAAAAGAGGTTCAATCCCAAACAGGGAGGAAAATCTTTTGAGAAGTCAAAGTCTAAGCCCTGGGAAATCAAGAAAAATTCCAAGAGTGGCGACAAGAAACCCCAAGGTGTTCAATGTTATGAATGTCATGGCTTCGGTCATATTTCACCTAACTGTCCTAACAAGAAGAATAGTAAGGGCAAGGTGATGAATGCCTGTTGGGATGACAGTGATTCCGAGAATGAAAAATCAGACAGTTCTTCTTCTAGTGAAGAAACTGATAATCATACTGCTTTCACTGTGTCCCTTTCTGGGATTCTTGAGACTACCTCGTTAGTTGATGAGAAGGATAGAAGTGATGAAAGTAGTCACGCTGAGTCAAGTGGAGACACTGAGAAGAGTCATACTGACTCTGAAAGTGATGAAGATTTGAAAACAACTTATGATAAGTTGTATTCTGAAAGTTTGAAACTAACTAAAGCAAAAATCTCTTTGAGCAAAAAACTCAAAATCATTCAAAATGAAAGAGATACTTGTAAACTAGAAGCAAAGGAGATGAATGCTCTAGTTAGTCAGCTTGAAAATGAGAAATAAGCTTTTTCTGAAAAAGTTAAATGTCTTTTGGAAGAAAATGTCTCATTGACTAATGTTGTCAGAAGATTAGAAGTTGAAAGAGACACTTCCTTGAAAGAAGTTGGAGAGTCAAGGACTCAATTAGTGGAGCTGGAATCTTTAAAAGAATCTCTTGTCAATAAGGTGAAATTTCTTGAAAAAGAACATCATATAACCCTTAAAGACAAGAATGACTTGATTCAGAAGGTCTATACTCTTGAAAAAGAAGTAAGAATGTTTGGAAATACTAGCTGCCTAGATGAAGTAGTTAGAAAATATGGATCAAATTCTAATAGATCTGGGATAGGACATGCTGACACACCAGCTGGTCCTTTAGCTGTTGGTACAATGGCTAGTGCTGTGTTTGAACCAATACATTCTGATCCCAAAGTGAATGTACCTTCCACATCAAGTACTAAGGCTTATACAAATGTTGTAAAGCCTAGAAATGCAGCTCCTAGGGTCAATACTTTGAGGAATCAAATTCCTTTTAGAAGAAATCCTCCTCCTTTTTCTAGATTCATACCCACATGTCACTTTTGTGGTGTAAGAGGTCACATACGACCAAACTGTAATGCGTTTAGAAGAGCTCCCCTAAATGGTTCATGGAACCAAAATCAAAGTCAAGGGAATCTTAAAATGCAGATTCAAGTTCTGGCTAAAAAATCTAGAATTTTGAGCGAAGATGTCAATAGGATAGCTCAAATGTCTAGAAATGAAAATGGTCCATTAAATCCTTATGATTACTCAAGAGGAAAGAATGTGACCAATCATTATGCTAGAACTGAACAGAACAGAAAGAGGTCTAGAAGATCTAAAAAGAAAAATGTCTCTACTACACAGAACAATATTCAAATGTGTAAACAAAGTTTAAGAACTGTGTATGTGAGAAAGGATGTTCTTAAGTGCCTTGTCATTCATACTGCCTTTAAAGCCCAAAACACAGAAATGTGGTATTTTGACAGTGGGTGTTCTCGGCATATGACAGGCAACAAGTCCTTATTTACTCAATTTGAGGACTGTCCAGATGGGACTGTTACTTTTGGCGATGGAAGCAAGTCATTAGTTAAAGGGAAGGGTATCATCGATTCACCAGGCATACCAAAATTGAAAAATGCCTTGTTTGTTGAAGGACTAAAAGCTAATTTGATTAGCATAAGTCAACTATGTGATGATAACCATGCTGTGCACTTTACCCAAAATAAATGCTTAGTCATTAATGGTAAAGGTAAGTATGTTCTAGAAGGGTTGAGAATCACTGACAATTGCTACGGCTTAATCCCTAGTACTAATTTCTCAAATGTCTGTAATAGGGCTAAAATTGAGGAAGTTGATTTGTGGCACCGTAGGCTAGGTCACATGAACTTCAAAGACCTATGCAAAATTTCAATGAGAGATGTGCCCAAACTAAGAAAGCCTTCTACTGCTATGTGTGGACCATGTCAGATTGGTAAACAAATTAGAACCCTACATAAGAAGACTTTAAGTATTGCTACTTCATATCCACTGGAATTAATTCATATGGATCTTATGGTCCTACAAGATCTAAAAGTCTAGGTGGAAAGCTATACATCCTAGTCATGGTTGATGATTTCTCAAGAATGTCATGGGTGGCATTTATAAGAGAGAAATCCGATGCTTTTGAAAATTTCAAAAGTATTTGCTTGAAAATTCAAAATGAGAAAAGATGCCCAATCACTCGAATTCGAAGTGATCATGGAAAGGAGTTTGAAAACTCTAAGTACAATGACTTTTGTAATGAGTCGGGTATCAAACATGAATTTTTTGCACCCATTACACCTCAGTAGAATGGTGTTGTGAAGAGGAAGAACAGGGTTCTCCAAGAGATAGCTAGAGTTATGCTTCATAGCAATAATCTAGCTTCTCATTTCTGGGTTGAAGCAGTGAACACTGCTTGTTATATAGTTAATCGAGTTTTTCTAAGGCCTGGAACAAAGAAAACCCCATATGAGTTGTGGAATAACAAGAAACCAAGTGTCAAGTACTTTCGAGAATTCGGAAGTAAATGCTATATCCTAAAGGATAGAGAGCAACTGGGAAAATTTGACTCACGGAGTGATGAAGGGATATTTCTTGGATATTCCACAAACAGTAGAGCTTATCGAGTGTATAACTTGAGAACCTCTACAATTATGGAGTCCATCAATGTAGTTGTGGATGACTCTGGTGTTGAAAATGTGCAACTTGAGGATGATGATAATGCTGGAAATGAAAATGTTGAAACTTCTTCAACTCCACTTATTACTAAGCAATCATCTCCATTAAAACCCACACATCCTGGGGTCATAAGTCCTCACAACTCCACAGATATAATTGGTGATCTTGAAAGTGGAGTGAGAATAAGGAAACAAATTGAAAATGAAGTTAGCTACATTTGCCATACTTCATCTTTTGAACCCAAGAATGTAGCTGAAGTCCTTGCAGATGATAATTGGATCAATGCAATGCAAGAAGAGTTACTTCAGTTTACTAAGAATGATGTTTGGTATTTAGTACCTAGGCCTAACAATACAAATGTGATAGGTACCAAATGGATTTTCAAGAACAAAACTTATGAAAAAGGTACTATCATAAGAAATAAGGCTAGGTTAGTTGCACAAGGATACACCCAAATTGAAGGTATTGACTTCGATGAGACCTTTGCTCCTGTAGCCAGGCTAGAATCAATCAGAATTCTTCTAGCTGTGGCTTGCCATATGAAATTCAAGTTATTTCAAATGGATGTTAAGAGTGCCTTTTTGAATGACATTCTACAGGAAGAAGTCTATGTGGAACAACCAAAAGGGTTTGAAGATCCACATCACCTTGATCAAGTTTATCGATTAAAAAGGGGCCTCTATGGTTTAAAGCAAGCTCCAAGAGCTTGGTATGAGAGGTTGACTACTTATCTCTTGGAAAATGGATTTTCGAGAGGGGGAGTAGACAGAACCCTTTTTATAAAAAATGTGAAAGGTGATATTGTCATCGCCCAGATCTATGTTGATGACATTGTGTTTGGTTCCACATTAGACTTACATGCTCAATCATTTGCTGAACAAATGAAGAATGAAATTGAAATGAGCATGGTAAGTGAGCTGAGTTTCTTCCTTGGTCTTCAGATCAAGCAATTTGATTCTGGGATCTCAATATCTCAAATCAAATATGCTAAAAATCTGGTGAAGAAATTTGGTATGAGTTCTGCTAAGCATGCTAGGACTCCTATGAGTTCTACAACAAAACTTAGTAAAGATACTTCAGGCAAGGATGTTGATCAAACTTCTTACAGAAGCATGATTGGTAGTTTGCTCTACCTAACTGCTACTAGACCAGACATTGCCTTTAGTGTTGGAGCATGTGCTCGCTACCAAGCAAGCCCAAAAGAGTCTCACTTACTTGCAGTCAAGCGTATCATTAGATATGTAAGTAGAACTCCATCATTTGGCCTCTGGTATTCTTTTGATACCAATGCCACAATAGTTGGATATTCCGATGTCGACTGGGCCGGAAATGCTGATGATAGGAAGAGCACCTCCGGAGGGTGTTTCTATATTGGAAACTGCTTAGTTGCTTGGCTTAGCAAAAAGCAGAATTTAATTTCATTGTCCACTGCCGAAGCTGAGTACATAGCAACTGGCAGTTGTACTCAACTTCTGTGGATGAAGCAGATGTTGCATGATTACGGGATTGAACAAGGCACTATGACTGTGTATTGTGATAATTCAAGTGCTATCAATATTTCCAAAAATCTCGTTCAACATTCTCGCACAAAACACATTGACATTAGGCATCACTTCATTCGTGATTTAGTTGAGCAAAATGTTGTGTGTATTGAGTATGTCCAAACAGAGAAACAATATGCAGACATTCTCACAAAACCCTTAGATTCCCTTAGGTTTGAATTCCTTAGGAAATCAATTGGTTTGTGCGGAGTTGAGTGATGGTGTGCTTTCTTCATAGCCTATGTGTTATTCTTGTTGGATTTTAAGTCATAGAGCTATTTTTTGTTGTTTTCTTTAATTAATAAAAATCCAAAAACATTCAAAAAATTGAAAAATGTTGCAAAAAATAATGTGTTTGTATGACCTTCTTTCCTATCATTATGCTTAAAGTTATTCCTTTGAAATCATAATTGAATATTAATTCCAAGGGTAAATTTATCATAGGATTGTGTAAATAAGGATAGTTCAACTATTAGTTCTATCTAGTGATTTAAAATGGTCATGGTCACCAATCTTAGTTAGAGTTGAGTAAACAATGATGTTATGTGTTGCACATGAACTCTAACTGATTTTTGAGATGGTATTAGATTCTATTTATAGATTCTAATGTTATATCATATGGTTCCCTAGTTTAATCAAATCTAGTATAACCAAAGTGATTAAAATTCCATAAGATGAGCCCCCTAGTTTTAAAAAATTATTGACATGGAAAGAACTACCTTTGAGTTTGTGTGATAGCTTCTAATGAATGCAAACAGTGAGAAATGGCTACCTAGACAAACAGTAGGTATCTATATGGGTTGCTAGTGTGAAAGCCCCCACTGTCATTAGAGAGGGCTACCTTCTCACTTGAGTGAAAGTCACCAATGTCCAAAGAAAAGATAATGTGTAAAATTTGATCATAAACTGAAATAACCTTATAGATCAAATTTGGGGTAAACATTGCTCATCATAATTCTATGGATGGTTCTTGGTTTTAATTTTAGTTTTTGAACATTCTAGAGTACCTTTATGCTATAATATCAAAATCTTGTTTTGTGGATGAAACCAATCCTCAGAGTCATGTTATGAATTTTTAATATTACGCACACATTACTTCTGAGCATTTATTTACTCCAAATGTGGATTTGATGCAAAAATCAAAATTAATCACTTATGAAAACTAAAAGTTCTTAACAGAATCCTTATTCATAACTATTCTGTAAGATACATTCTTGGTTAAATTTTTTTTTGATTTTGATGAAATAAATGTTTGCATAAGTGCATAGTTGTTAGGTGATTTTGAAGTGAAAATGAGTTTAAGTCTTGCTTTGGTTGAGGGGGAGAAAAATGATTATAAGTAATAATTTTCAGAAAATTTTCCAGACCACCGATCGCTCGGTGTTAATGACCGATCGATCGGTCTTTCGTGAACAGGGTTATAAAACCCTCATTTCTCAGTTTCCTATTATTTTGTTCTCCGAACTCTAGAACGATCCCTCGGTCCCTTCTTCTCCAAATCTCTCTTACGTTCATCTCTTTCTACTCCAAGGGTCTCCTAGCATCTAAAAAGGTAATTTTTAATCATTTTCTTGATTTTGGTTTACTTTTCACATCTAGGGCATCAAAAATTCATCATGATTTTCTTATACTCCTTAGTTATTCTTGTATTCCTCATGTCCGGTGTCTCTAAACGCCGGAGATTGGTCCTCAATAACCAAGAGGACCCTCTAAAGGAAGAGGATCACAATGAGCCATACTCTTTCACTCCAATAGGACATGGGATTTCAATAGGGGATCGACCAATCCGTAGAATGGTGGATTCTACTACTGAAAATCGCCAAAAGTCTTTGGCAGATAAAACCCGGAAACAAAAGGGAAAAGCTAGTTCATCTTCAAATGTTCTATTGGGTCCCTTCATTAGCCCTAGTGCTGCTCAGCTTTATAGTGAGTATTTTAGTAAAAAGGGTGTTATGGTTGAAAGGAGCATTAGAATTTCAGATTTTGGTGATTATTACCTTTCTAAGCTCATTACCGATCGTAATTGGGAAGGTCTTCTCACTTTATCCGGTCCTGCTCCTATTCAGTTAGTCTAGGAATTTTACTCAAATTTCTCTGAAATCAACTTTAAAACTTGGTCTTTTAAATCTCGATCTTTAGAACAATCAGTTTTGATAAATCCAAATGTCATTGCTAAATTTCTTGGTTGTCCTCGAGTTCCAGATGCCTATTATCCTTATAAATACAAGAAAGATGAGGATAAAGAATCTATGAACAATGTAGTCACCTTTCTTTGTGGTGCTCCTACACTTTGGGTTGGTTCCTTAATAGAAGTAACAAAACTCACTAGGGATGCACGACTTGTAAACCTAGTAATGAGTGCCAATATCCACCCAAAGGTTCATACTGCAGACCTTAGGGAAGATAGAGCTCGATTTTTATTCAGTCTCCTTCGTGGACATGATATTGACCTTGCAGCACACATAATTGATTTGATGATTCAAGCCTATCAAACTCAAACTGTGATTGGAGCTCTTCCGTTTGGATCCCTGATTACTAAACTCCTTGGTTCTCAAGGGATTATTGCTCCTCCTGGAGTTCCTACCCGTAATCCGAAAGGTCCAATCAACAAAAAGACCATCGCTCAGAGTTTCTCTCATGCTGCAGTTCGAGATATTGAGGAGGAAGCTGATTTTGGTACCGGATCCTCTCATCCACCTCCGGCCACGATTGATGATCTAGCCAGAATGATGAGAGAGATGCAGATGGATCTCTCGATGCATATTTCATCCCACCAGGAGTTCACCACAGAGATCCGTGGAAGACTTGGATCACTCGATGCAGCAGTGTTGGGCGTACAGAGAGATGTTCGTGATTTTAGATCCCTGATTACTAAACTCCTTGGTTCTCAAGGGATTATTGCTCCTCCTGGAGTTCCTACCTGTAATCCGAAAGGTCCAATCAACAAAAAGACCATCGCTCAGAGTTTCTCTCATGCTTCAGTTCGAGATATTGAGGAGGAAGCTGATTTTGGTACTGGATCCTCTCATCCACCTCCGGCCACGATTGATGATCTAGCCAGAATGATGAGAGAGATGCAGATGGATCTCTCGACGCCTATTTCATCCCACCAGGAGTTCACCACAGAGATCCGTGGAAGACTTGGATCACTCGATGCAGCAGTGTTGGGCGTACAGAGAGATGTTCGTGATTTTAGAGCTTATTATGAGTCTCATCTCACTTCAGATGATGAGGAGTGATAGTTAGTTTGATGTACTAGAATACTTCTAATGTTTCACTTTTATATTTGGGAGTTTACTGTAGTCCTAGTATTAGATTGAGACATTTGATGCATTTTGTATTGGTTGTACTTAGTACAAACCTCTTTTGGATGTTCTTGATTTGAATGCATTTGAGATGATGTTTGATATTTTACTCTAATTTTCTGTTATCTCATCTCTTATACTGATTTTGCCTTAATTCTTTCATTCCTATTCCGCCTTTGGCATTACGAGCCAAAAAGGGGGAGAGTAGATGCTATTTGTGATAGATGATGGTTTATGGAATGGATATGGATATGTTGCTAATGGATGATGGTTTATGGAATGGATATGGATATGTTGCTAATGGAATGGATATGTTACTCTACTGATGGTTTATGGAATGGATATAGATATGTTGCTAATGGAATGGATATGTTACTCTATAGATAAACCTGTTATGCTTGTGCTCGATGATGCTCTATTTTTTCTTTGAATATTATTTCCCATGCTTCACAGGTTTTTGGTTGAGCTTGTGCAGGCAAACAGGTTCTCAGATTGTTGGAACATGACAAGTTGAATGTCATGAGATTCTTTAGTCATGTAAAGGTTCACTTTTCCATTTTTGAATCATTTGGGAAAATTTGAACCTAGTATGTGAGTTAGTCTTGTTTTGTCCCGGAATTGCCAAAAGGGGAGATTGTAAATCTAGAAATAGGTGTTGGAAAATTCTGTGATCTTTAGATAGGTCATAAGAGTTGTGTCTTGTTCAACTTGTCGGAAGAGTTAAAGTTTCAAGAAGACTGAAGATATTGAAGAAAAAGCTTCTACTCCGGATCTAGACAGGTAATGGACTTAGAGACCCCTACCTAGGTTGGATTTGACTTAGATACCTAGGAGAATAGTTTTAAGCCTACCAAAGAGGTTTGATCTATTTTGAATCAAACAAAAATAAAAGAAAAATGTTTAGGCTGAAATTCTGTCTCAACCGATCGCTCGGTGTTGCGACCGATCGATCGGTGGCCTACCGAGCGATTGGTGGCTATCGACTGGTCAAAAACTTTGTATGGGGTATTTTTCCAGAGAGACTATTTTTAACCGGTCTCTCGGTGAAAGTTGCGATTGATCGGTTTTGGACCGAGCGATCGGTAATAAGCACCGATCGATCGGTCCTCGTAAACATAATTTTATTTTTTCTGGACTCTTTTCTAAACCCTATATAAACAACTTTTTGGAGACCTAATTCGGATCTTTGTTTATTTTTGAAAGAGTAGAGGTCTGAGAAACCCTTCTAGGGCTTTTTCCATTGTTCTTCATAGATCTTTAGTGATCCCTCCTTTTTCAATCATCCTAGAGAATGCAAGTATAGATCTATTCTTTTGATCTTGCATTGTGTGATCTCAGATCTGTATGAGATCCCTCTAGGGTTTGAAGCTTTATAAATTGATTCACAACCTTACACTTCGTGTGTATGTCCGGTGTATGATCCGGAGCCTTCGTGGAAGGAGATCGATCGTGTGTGATCGTGGCATTGAAGTAGCTTGAGAAGATTTGGTCGGTTAAGAACCGAAGCTGCTACAGCGGAGATCGAACCTGCTGGTTCGTGGAAATCAAGAGTAAGATTCTGTACCTAGGAACGTCAAGTCCGGTTTGGGTAAGGTCTTGTCTTGTACTTGAAATCTTCTTATAGTGAAGTTTGTTGCTGGACGAGGTCCCGTGGTTTTTTCCCGTAAGGGTTTTCCACGTAAAAATCTGCTGTGTTTGATTTGTGTGGATTGTTTGTGTGAATGGTTCATTGATTTCCAATCTAATTAATTAAAAAATTAAAAATTAGTTAGAAATTCTTAGATAGACCTATTCACCCCCCCTCTAGGTCATAGAGATCATTGATCAGAGTAATTTCAGGTTTGACGCCCTCTGGCTTAAATTTCACTATCTTTTCAAAACAAGCTACGTGCCCGTGGTATGCAGCTAGCTAATCCATCCCGAGAATGACATCGAAGTCTATTAGAACTCAAGGATGATCAGATCGATCGGCAATTCATGCTGCCCGACTTGAACTACACAATTCTGGTATCCTCGGTCTATATCAACCGACTTGCCAAGCGGAGTCAAAATGGTTAACTCTTGACGTAGGCAACTCGGCTCAGATGCTAAACCTTTGGCAAAGCTAGGTGACACAAAGGAATGTGTCGATCCCGTGTCGATCAACACACGAGCTAAACACTCATTCACTAGTAAAATGCATGTGCATTGTAATTAGCTACATCAATAAGTTTCAAGCAAAACATACATAGAGTATAGGTAGAATGATATACAAGTAAGTATACATACACATTAGAACAACCATCAGTTCACACTTGAAGAGTTTACAATTTTTCACCTACCTTGCACAACATCATCAGATGCCTGTGCATCTCTTTCAGTCAAGGCAAAGGCCCGACCCTGGTTTGTCTTGCGAGACTACTGTGTGGTCTATGTGGGCCGTGCAAGTCTATATGCAAAAGCTTGTGTAGACCCTTGCAAAGTAGTTTGACGGATTGGGAGTCTGCTCCCCTAAGATTAGACTCGCGACTGCCAGCGTGGGCAATCTTTAATCATGTGGCCCTACTCACCACAATGAAAACATCCTCCAGATGCTCTCTAACACTCTCCAGTCAGATGCCTTCGACCACAATGGTCACAGTCCTTGAAAGATGAAGAGGATGCAGGTAGCACATATCTGGTGCCTTGAGAAAAAGTGAGGCGAGGTGCCTGTGAAGTAGCAAGACGAGGTGTTGGCTATACAAAAGGAGGCCTCTGGGTCGGTGTAGGCCTAGGAGCTGGATAAGGGTAAATCCTGGCCCTCGTCTTCAGTGGTGCTGAGCCACTGGACTGACCCCAATGCATGACTCTCCCAAAGCCGCTATCTCTCCTCTTAATAAACTCCTCGAGTTCCTCTCAGCGATCTTCGCCTTTCCCAAAATCTCCCTCCAAGATTCGACCTGAAGAATAGAGACTCGATCATTGATGAAGGCTTTCAACCCATTCTCAAATTTCCTGACTCGCATCTCCTCCATTGTGAACAAGTGTGGTACGAATTAGGACAACTTAACAAACTTGGCCTCATAGTCGGCCACACTCATATCTCCTTACACTAGGGACATGAACTCCATCTCCTTCTATTGTCTAACAATCTTGGGGGAATACTGCCCATAGAAGGCATCAAGAAAATCTCCCCAAGACCATGGCTCTCATACCTTGACAGTGTCTCTCTGCTCATCGGTGCAGCGAAGAGCACGAAAGATCTTCTCTAGTTGCATAATCCATGCCTCTACAATCATGGGGTCTGTAGTCCCATAGAAAGTAGGTGGATGTAGCCTTCAGAATGCCTCGAGTCTCGAAGTGTGATGTGTTGGAGGTGGATGCACTAATACAGTAGCAACAGCAGGCTCTCGGGTTGCTAGCATGGTGATGGTTTCAACCATAGTATTTAGCAATTGAGATATGTCGAGTTGTTCATTACCCGAGGGAGGGTCTCCTCCATTACCGTTGCTCCGAGTCTGGTAACCGCGACTCCAACCGCCACATCTCATGACTTAGTCCTAAGAACAGTAGCAACCATGAATCTAACTTGGAAACCAACTTCATTGCAATCATAACTTCAAGCTCATTCCATATTCATAAGGTACCTAATAGTAATACATCAAAGTATACATTGCAATAGATAAGCATACAATTTGTGGTTCTAGCGTAGGATACTAAATTCGGTTGGGTTTCAACCGGTTATGGATTAAGACTAAATGATTAGTCTATACTTGGAATACGACTCATTTCTCATCCTAATGCCTTGTTTCCATCATGATATCGGACTTTAAGTGACCTTAAAGAACCTAATGCCTTGGCTCTGATATCACCTCTATCGCGACCTAAAATACCTCCTAGGAGTTAGGGATACTTTGGCTCGTGATGTGTAAATATCCGATACCAAACCATCCTGTAAAATATCCAAGACAATACATAGCGGAAACATAGAGTAATGCGGAAGCTTAATCAAGGTGCGGAAGCGTAACCTTAATATTTCTTTTCTATACATGATTAGTATTCCAAGTTTGTACCATACAAAACCCAAAATAAGAGTAGACATGCCTACTCATCAAAATACAAAATATAATATTCTCTCTCTCTCTCTCTCAGTAGTCACCCTGATAGGACCAATAGTCTAAGTCCCGTGCCTCCACCGAAGCACATATGTCAAAGAAAACACATGTACCTACCAACATGAAATATATGACTGAGCATGGAATACTGAGCGAGCAAAAACTACTAGCTAACAATGCTATAATAATCATAATATCACATACAGGTGCGTAAAGGAATACCATTCATAAAATTCATGCTTAAAACCAGTTATGGAAAACCTTTCATAAAAACTTATTTTTCATGGAAAACAAACCACCTTATTCATGCTTAGGAGTATGTGAGCATGGGGTTTCACTCTCTAAAATCTCACGGGTGTAATGTTAGAGTCGCCACCTATTAATTAAAAAGGGATAAGTCCCCGGATGTTGGATAAGGTCTTGGTCTACGGTAGAGGTCAGGGTAAGAGGTTCGTTTAAGTCCAGGGAAGGTGTTAGGCACCTTGAGGCTTCCATTTTGCAATGGTTCCCTACTCCTTAGGTTTAAGCCAATTTAAAGTAAAAATTGTTCAAATGCCTAAGTATTTAAGATAATACTACTCTAAGAAAGAAAAGCTAGTTAGGGTCGAATCCGGGTTAGGTTGCCTACGTATTCATAAGGGTGAGATCAGATCGGGCGTAGTTCAGGCACATGGGCTCGTGCCAAGGCTAGGGGTGTGTGTGTCCACCAAGGGTAGCTAATGGACTAGTCCGATAGACTAGGGTTTGGATGACCGGGTTGGTTAAGTGTAAGTTATTGGACCTGGTAGGCCAAGGGTTAGTCAGGTAGACTAAGAGAAAGGCCCTGTAAGCCAAGATTAGGCCTAGTAGGACAAGGGTTTAGGCCCGGTAAGCCAAGGGATAAGTCCGGTAGACTTGATTTAGACCCGGTAGGCCAAAATCGAAGAAAACCAAGATTAGGATTGCTAACCAAGGTTAAGGGTCAAACTAACCATGACTAGGGCTGC
Organism: Tetracentron sinense; assembly: GCA_015143295.1. Taxonomy (NCBI): domain Eukaryota; kingdom Viridiplantae; phylum Streptophyta; class Magnoliopsida; order Trochodendrales; family Trochodendraceae; genus Tetracentron; species Tetracentron sinense. Next base: position 20,027,804 of record CM026566.1, read on the forward strand.
TAACCATAGTTGGGGGTAACATGGTAAAGCCTGGTAGACTGAAGTTTAGCCCTGTAGGTCAAGGGTAAGCCTGGTAGGCTTGATTTAGGCCTAGTAAGCCAAAATCGGATTTAACCAAGGTTAGGGTTACTAACCGAAGTTTAACCGGTAAAGTAACCGTGGTTAGGGCTACTAATCATGGTTAAGAGGCCAAAGCAGTAACATTTTGGACATATGCAAGATTTCAGAATTTTTAGTATTTTTCCAGATTTTTACCAAGGGTTAACGGTGCTTAACCATGGTTAAAAGTTAATCGGGGTTGAGTTAACCCCAGTTAAGGTTGTTGGTCTAGTCAAAGTGAGCTTAGAGAGCATGGCAAGGCCTAGAATGGTCTCCTACCTGGTCTGGGCCCTGTGTAAAAGCTCAAAAGACAGAAAACCAATAATGGCGGTAAAGAGATTACCGCCATTATCAAGCATTTTCAACCATGGTTTATAGGGTTGTGGTTGTGTTAGGGATGAATGCATGAAGTTCTGGACCCACAGGGGTGAAGAGGGAAGTGTCGGGAAGGTCCTGGGCCTGATGTGAGTCGTAGAGGTGGTCTGGAGTGGGCCTCATAGTGGGCTAAAGCCACTATGTTTGGTATACTATAATGGCGGTAGATTATCTACTACCATTAAGCCAGTCTTGGTTTTAGGCCAAACTAACCATGGTTAAAGCCAATGGGTGAGCCTAGAAGGACCAGGCTAGGTAGAGGGACATCAGGAGGACCCAACCATGACTCTGGAATGGACCAGGGCCCCAAAAAAAGGGTGCAACAATGACTAGAAACAGGTAGGCCAGGAATGGCAGTAATTGTTCTACCGCCATTCCTGGATTTTTCCAGAAATGATTTTCTCCCTCTGGGGGCTACACCAGTGCTACTCCAAGGGAACCCTCATGATTTGAGGGACCCTCAGAGAGAAAGAGGAGGTCTGTGATTCCAGAAATGATTTTCTCCCTCTGGGGGCTGCACCACACCTATGAAGAAGGTGGGGGACCCCTGTCCTTGGCTGAGAAGCAACAAAATAGAAATAAAGGACCCCCTAGAGTAGGACCAAGGGGTCTTACATGGTTTAGAACAAAAAGTAAATGCGGTAGGGGAACCCTACCTGAGCTTGACTCCTTCGGTTTGGCAGAGGTGGTGTACAGTGGTGATGCAGGGTGGTGCAAGGCTTTAGGCAGACTTGGGTTGGTCTGGTAAGGCTCTTGGGAAGCACAAGGGTTTGCCTTGGATGGACCACGAAGATTAAAGGATAGGGACTGAGCTAGCCGAATCCAAGCAGAGGGTTGATATGAAGTTTTTGGAGTGAAACTAAACCATGAAGGAGGGGGGTATTTATAGGAAGGAGAGGACCTTGGGGCAGTATGGGGATTACTAGAGGTATGCCAAACAAGAGAGAGGTAGAGCATAGTGGTCCAAGAGGGGTGCCAGCTACTGCAAACTGGAAATCTAGTAATGGCAGTAATTGATCTACCGTCATTACCTTATTTTTGTTAAAAATGGCCCAACCCTCACACGATTGGCTAAGGGTACTGTTCCTTTTGCTAATTTTGGTAATGGCGGTAAAGTTATTACCGCCATTATTTGAATTTTCAAAAAAATCAGGTGGGCCCCACTATGTTGGGCTCACAGAGGTTTCTAGGCTTCGGATTTGAGGGTTTTTGGGTCTTAGGACTGAATTAGGGTTTACCTAGGGCTAGGCCTAGGGTTTGTTCAGGGTTTGCCTAGGGTTTTAAGGCTTGACTTGGATTAGGCTTAGGGTTTGATCAGGGTTTACCTAGGGTTAGTTTAGGGTTTCACCTGGGATTGCCTAGGATTTAGGGCTTGACTAGGATTTGCCTAGGGTTTAGGGCTTAACTAGGGTTAGGCTTAGGGTTCACCTAGGGTTAGGCTTAGGGTTTGATCAGGGTTTGCCTAGGGTTTAGGACTTGACTCGGGCTCAGCTGGGGATAATCATAGTTAAAAGACTTTAACCATGGTTAAGGCAACGTGTAAAAATTGGGTGCTTACAGCTGCCCCTCTTTGTCGGAGAGTGTAAAATTGACAATTAAACGACAAAGACTGGAATCATCCTCTTTTTACACCAAGGTTAGATTTTTAGGGATGACGATATGCGTGTTGTGCAAGTAGTGCAATGAGATGCAATTTGAGGAAAGTGAAAGGAGTTAGGGCCACTCTCTGGGGATTGAAGAGTAGTTCGTGCTACTTATGTTGGGGATTAATTGATGCAATGAAAAATGGCATGTCCAGGAGGCGCTAGCCAGGATTGGTTGTTATGACGTTATCCGGAGGTGCTTAGCTAAAACAAACGAAGGACACGCGGAGTGTCGAGAGGAGGACATGCGAGGTGCTGACAAGGTGTGTTATGTCGATGCTCACCTGGGATGTTGGAGACACACGGAGTGTCAAAAAGGGGGGACATGCGAGGAGCCGACAAGGTGTGTTATGTCGATGCTCACCTGGGATGTCAGAGACACACGGAGGTGTTGAAGGGGGACATGCGAGGTGTTGAAAAAATTTGTTATGTCGATGCTCACCTGAGATGTCAGAGACACACGGGGTATCAAAAGGAGGACATGCGAGGTGCCAACAAAGTGTGTTATATCGATGTTCACCTGAGATGTCAGAGACACATGGGGGTGTCGGAAAGGGGGGACATGCGAGGTGCCGACAAGGTGTGTTATGTCGATGCTCACCTGAGATGTCGGAGACACACGGGGGTGTTGAAGGGGGATATGCGAGGTGCCTAAAAAGTGTGTTATGTCGATGCTCACCTGAGATTTCAGAAACACACGGGGTTGTCGAAGGGGGACATGTGAGGTACCGACAAAGTGTGTTATGTCGATGCTCAACTGAGATATTAGAGACACATGAGGGTATCGAAGAGGGACATGTGAGGTACCGATAAAGTGTGTTATGTCGATGCACACCTGAGATGTCGGAGACACACGGGATGTCGAAGGGGGGACATGCAAGAGGTTATCACAGTATGGAGAGATTGCCAAGGGATACGTAGGATGTCTGGGACACATGGGGGTGTCGAAGAGGTTGTGGCATGTCCCGGAGGCGCTAGTTAGATTGGTTTTGAAATGGCCCAGAGACGCTACGTTTTGATGATGTCATGTAGGGTGTAAAGGCGAGGATGCTTTCCCATGACATTGTTGATTGCGACTCGCGCGGATGCGTGGTGTCGGCTTCTTCTGCTTATTGAGACTGCTTGATGCAGGTTGGTGTGACCAGGTCTCAGTACTGGAAGCTCTGTTTTGACGAACGTTTTTCGAAAAGTGTCAGATTTTTGTAATTTTTTTTTTATTTTAACAGAAAGAATGTTTATCTAACTTTTAGATTTACCAGAAAATTGCCTTTGTCAGGGCTTAGGGGACTTTGTTGTCTGTCTTTCACTCTTAGAGAGTGGAGCATGACCCAAAAGAGGATTCGTCATCGCTAGGGGTGCTTGGGGGTAGACCTATTTGTCTTGTCGTTGCTGGAGACTGGACTCTGGTTGGGGAGACGCTTACTGTGGAGCAATTGGAAACCTCTAGACTCTTGCTGAGGAGAGTGTTGTAGAAAGCATTTGAAGGCCTCTACTGGGAATCCGCTGGGGAATGTGACACTGTTGTAGATCACTGCTGGGGATCTGTTGGGAAGTGGCATTTTACTGGAGATTGTCAACTGTCTGCTGGGGAGTTGTGACATTTGCTGGAGACTACTGCTGGGGAAATCTGCTAGAGACTATTGCCGAAAAATCTGTTTCTTGTGGCAATCTGCGGGGGATTGTTTGGGAATTCGACGAGACTGATTACTGCCGGACTTTGTTGCCAAACTACTCTTTAGTTTTTCTCCTTTTTTTACCCTTGGAATGACCAAGTCTTGGGTTCGTATAATTTTTGCGCAATGAGGCCGGTGCCGGTTTTTCTTATGCCTGTGAGGCTGGTCGATTTTTATCCCTTTTTTGCCCCTAGTTGCAAGACTAGGTCTGGGGTCGCGTCATTTTGCGCAATGAGGCCGTTGGCGGTTTTTACTCATGCTCACAATTCGTTGGGACCCAGAGCTGTGAGCACGGGATTTGAGGTCCGCTCACAAAAAGCAAGTTGACTGAAAGAGTCGTCACCTATTCATTATTAAGGATAGGTCCTGGGTAAGCAAGTATTTGGATAAGGCAGTGGTCTATCAAAGATTAGGGTAAGTGGTTCGATTAAGTCCTGCGGAAGGTGTTAAGCACCCTAGGACCCCCATTAAGAAATGGTTACCTACTCCCTATAATTAAGCCAATTTAATCTCAAAATTAATTAAAAGACCTAAATGTTTAATTAAATGCTAATCGAAGAAATAAGCAAAATTAAGCTAAACTAAGGATTGTCTAGACTAGGGTCGAATCCGAGTTGGATTGCCTACGTACTCACATAGGGGTGAGATCAGACCGAGCGTAGTTCTGGCACATGAGCCCGTGCCAAGGCTAAGGGGTGTGTGTGTGTGCAAGGGTGGTCAAGGGTCTAGCCCGAAGGCTAAGGTTTGACTGACCGGGTTGGTCAAGTGCAAAGCAAGGTCTAACCGTAGTTAGAAAGGATTTTAACTATGGTTAGAGGCCTAACCATATTTAAGAAAGCAAACAAGCAAGCAAGATGGTCTATTTTGGTCTTTTATGTTTTCCTAATTTTTTTGGTATTTTATGAGATTTTTTTGAATAAAAGTTCAACCTAGGGTAAGGAAATTAACTAGGGTTAAGTTTAACCCTAGTTAGGGAATGCTAACCGTCCAAACCAAACTCATTTAGGGATTGTTAAATGCCGAAAACAATGCTGATTTTCAGCACTGTTTTGGGTAAACAAGGGAATCCTAACTAGCCTTCTTGTATCAACTTAGTCTTGGGTGTCAAGATAAAAAAAAAACCACAACCATAGTTACGGATGATTATTCTCCAATTGTGTAGGGGATAGTATCATGTATGATACACCTCACTTGCAACCGAAACCGACCCACTCATATTCTCCCAATATTTCGGTCACTTACTTTTTGTTTTGGTTGGACACAACAAAACCACAGGATGTTACTGTAGGCTTTTGAAAAGGGACACACACACCGCACACACTACATACACACCATGTAATCACAATACACTCACAAGGCCACACACCTCTTCACTTCACCCACCATTATTGGGAGTGTATCATGCTTGATACGCCCCACTCACTTACCATCCTTAATATCCGAACTCACCTCCTTATTTGGATATGTTTCTGTGAGTGTTTATCATAGAGACCAAGTCTCTCATAATCCCTCCTCTATTCACTTTTTTTTTTTCTCACCACTAGCCACCTTACCAACTAAATTTTCTATGCTTCCCCATTTTCATCCACTCATACTTCTTACAAACAAGAAAAACAACGATCAAATAAGGGGGCAGGATATCACAAGGGAGAGAGACTAAAGCAAAAAGATGAGAGAGGCTCTCGGCTTTGGGGAGATTGCAAGAGAAAAGGGAGACCTTTCACGAAGGTCTCTCTCTGTACCCCCTTCTCTCGGACTGTACCATCCAAGTGCTTCCTTGAAAAGTTGGTTCTCTTACATGAAGTGAACAGTGAAGGCAGCCTACTCAACTACAGTAGGACAGTATTGTTGTTGATCAGAGCAGCTCGGAGGTCTTTCTTTGCTGGCCTGGGCATGGCCTAGTTAATTTGTAGATAATAAAGGAATGTCCCTCTTGAAAGTAAGCAATGAATAAACTAAAGCAAGACCGTTAAATGAACAGAAAGTCCCTCCTTCTTCATGAGGGCCTCTTGCTTTGTTGAGAACAAGGCAAGGGACTCACACTAATCTGGGAAGGTGGGGACCTCAGAATCCTAGAAATGGACTAGGATATTGATACAAATGAGAAGAAACCAAAAAAACAAATAAATAAAGGAACAGGAAGGGAAGTCAAGAGAGGACCTACCCTTTCAAGATATCTAAGGCTTCAAGGTAGGGATGCTAGAAGCTCAGGAGGGAGATGACCGTACAAAGGAGGATAGCCAAAGCTAATCCTCAGGCACAAACTCGAGCTCCTGTAGCTGGGAAATCCTAAGGAGAAGGGGGTTCTGCAGTGTTCTCAAAGAGGTTTGAGGTTCAGGTGTTATGCAACAGGATTTTTTTTTTAGTTACTGCCTCCCTTCCGATCTCTCAAGAGTGGGTATTTATTGGAATTCAAGGGTTTGTGGCAAGAGTGTAAAAGGGAAAAGATTGGAGGGTCAAATGCAGAGTGCAGGAGAGGTCTGCCCATTGCAAACCGCTTTCGTGCAAGAGGAACTGAGTTGGCTGATGGGGATACTCAGGTAAGCATGAAAGAGGAAATAGTTTGACTGCATGGGTTTATGCGCATCACTCTTCACTCTCCTTCTCAGCTCCAAGTTTCAAATTTAATAAGCTTAGTTTGGCATTTGGGTCTAGCTTATTTGCCTCATGGGCTATGGACCGTGGTCCAAAAGGCTTGGGTTTTGGACTTGGAGCTTGGACAGCTTAGTGGGCTCTAAACCACCCTCTTTAGGCTTGGGCCTTGGTTAAGGATTTGGACCAAGGCTTGGACCCTTGGGGCTAAGACCTAACAAATAAACACATGGGTTTTGGGCCGGGGTTGGGCTTGATCTAAGGGTTGTCCTAGGGTTTAGTGGAGCAAACCATGGTTAAACCAGGATTTAAAGGGGGTGTAAAAATGGGGTGCTGACAGTTGGGAGAGTGGATCTTTTCCCTTCATTGCCCTGAATGGCGCTCTGCTGACGATTTGGGTTCCGGTGGGGATGTAGATGTGATACTGTGCTTGCACTCGTAGTTTCTAGGAGATCTAGGAGCACTTAGAGTAGGACAAAATGTAGGCTAGGGGATCGAAGTTTGGGACACCCTAGGATTTCTCCAGTCTGTAATTGATCTTTTGGGGAATTCTCATGTTGTACTCTCCTGGTGACTTGTACTTTGGGATTTCTGGCGTAGATTTTTTTTTTGGCTCCGCTGGGGAATTGAGAAAGGTTGTCTCTGTTGGAGGAGAGAGAGAGGTTGTCTTTGATTGGTGATTGTTTTTTGGGAGAGATTGTCTCTGAGAGGTTTCTGTTGGGGAAAGAGTCTAGAGAGGTTTGTCTCTGTGGGGAGTCTCTGACTTTTGCGAATGTTTCAACTTCTATTTTGGGCTTTCCTTTGATGGAAACTTTGTACCCTTGAGAGTTGACTCAGCTGGGGACGTTGAGAGGATTCTTGCTCTGTTTGGACTCTGCGGGGAGATATTTTTAGAGAGGCTTTGACTCTACTGGGGATGATTTTGAGGATGTCTGAACTCTACTTGGGTGATGATTCTGGAAATATTTTGATCCCTTTAGTGGTCGCACTTGATTTGTCAGGTTGCCTACGTACCCTTTGCAGGATCAGGTCATGACGTAATTCAGGCAAATGCCACAGATTGGCAAGAGAGGGTGTCCCTGAAAAAGGTTTCATGAAAGAGGGGCTGTTAGGCTCAAGGGAGCTAACTAGCTGATTTCATTGTTTTGCAAATGAGTTTACATTGCTGGGGATAAAGAGTGTGTCAATGATGGCCTCCTGTCATTTCTCGGAGAATCTACTAGTGCAAAGAGCCTATTAGATCTAGACCCTAAGCGTAGTATCTTTTAACCTTGTCCATGTTAACGGGTTCTAGGAGATCTTCGTTATAACAACCCAAATATTTTTAGAAATAAAAATATTAAATATTAAATATTTGATTTAATATTGAGAAATTCATATTATTACTTAAGCATATTATTTAATAATTACTTAAAGTATATGGATATATACTATGTATTAAACCTTATATTAACGCATGCATATATTAAAAATGAGTCATTAGCTAAGATTATGATATGTAGCAAGTGCCACATGGCAACAACCTAAGGGGGATGATTAAATAAATAAATGGCACTATATTAACTAAGGATTAATCTTGATTGGAGATATTAACTAAGAAGAGTTAATCATGGAGTTAAAAACATCATAATGATGACATATGACATAATCTCCACATATCTTCATCTATTAGATGGATGGACAAGATTTAATCTTGAGGTATCTAATGCCACATGACACCTTTATTAAATAGTTTTATGGAACAAAAGAAGCAAACATGAGATAAGGGAGGAAGAATCAAAGCTCACGCCCACTTTAGTAACCCTAGGGGTATGAACCCAAGTTAAAGTGAAGATTAACCAAGGGGTTATGAACTTAGTTGTTAGGGCATTAACCCTTAAGCCATGTATAATGTACACGCCCACCTTGGTTTAGCTTAATGTGATACTTGAATTGTGGTTAAAATAATTAGTTAACCATGAATCTAAATCAATGAAATTCATGGAATTGATAAGATACATGAACCAAGAGAAACATGGGGAATATACAACACATCAAACCATGGTTAGACCATGAGTTAAAGGGTCTACTTTAGTTACAAAATTTCTGGAATAAATTAATAGCTAAGAGATACATGTATTAAGATGGTTAACCATGGGTTAAGAAAAGAATCATGGTTAGGTTGATTACATAATTAAAGGATTCATATACCTTAGGTAAGATGAATCTAATTAAGGGTAATGAACCCAATTAATAGGATTCATGAAATTAATAAGGTTCATGAACTATAATTAATAAAAGGGAGTGTACCAATGTTAATGAGAGGCAAGACCCTTGCCTATATAAAGGAGACCCCACACCCACTTTGTGTTCACTTCAATTGTGACAATTTCTTGAGAGTCTAGAAGACCTTGCGCCCACTTGGGTATTCACTTTGGGCCAAATTCTAGAGAGAAAGGAGGAAAGAAAGAAAAAAAAAAAGGAGAAAGAAGGGAAGAAAGAAAGAAGAAAAGGTGTCGACAACCCTTCGTCAAATTCAAAGAAAAGGTAAGTGATATTCGGTGATATCATTCGAGATGGTATTTTAGAATGAAGGTTATGAGTAAGTACGATAATGTATATTCTACTACATTCTAAGAAATAGTATGATATTACTATGTTAAAATTCTGGAAAATAGTATGATAATACTGTGCTGAAAAATAGTGTGATAATACTATGTTAAAATTCTGGAAAATAGTATAATAATACTATATTGAAATACTAGAAAATAGTATAATAATAATATGTTAAAATACTGAAAAATAGTAAGATGATGTTATGTTAATGTGTTAAAGATATAGAGTGATGATATTATAATAGTGTGCTATATTTTATGCGTATATTACATTCTAATTTATGATAAGAAAAAGGATGTATTTGAAATACAAAAAAGAAGTATTCTAAATTATATAATTATAGTTATGAGATAGCTGTAATAAAGATAATTAGAATGAAATTTGTATAATCATAATGTTGTGATTTATATAAAAGTATTATCTTATAATGTCTTAAAGAAAAGGCAAGGAAAAGATAAATACACTTATCTTAAAAAGGCCTCAAGATAGTAGCAAGGCAAAGGGATACCAATTGGCAAAAACTCATGAGGGGTTAATGAAAATTCCAAGACGGGGTGAGCCAAAGGCAAAAACTCATGAGGGGTTAATGAAAACTCCAAGACGGGGTGGGCCTAAGACCAAAAATCATGAGGGTTAATGATAACTCCAAGACGAGGTGAGTCTTAAAAGGTACCTTGCAGTGATCATCTTGAGAGGCGGAATTAAGATAAGTCTGGAAGATAAAAGAAAAGATAAAGGAAAGATAAAAATTGTTTATCTTAAAAAGGTCTCAAGATAGTGGCGATGCAAAGGGTACCATTTGACAAAAACTCATAAGGGTTAATGAAAACTTCAAGATGAGGTGAGCCTAAGGCAAAAACTCATGAGGGGTTAATGAAAACTCCAAGACGGGGTGAGACTAAGACAAAAACTTATGAGGGGTTAATGATAACTTCAAGACGGGGTGAGTCTAAAGAGGTACCTTTCAATGATTAACTTGAGAGACAGAGTTAAGATAAACCGGATCCAAAGTAAAAGATGTTTAAAAAGAAATGTCAAAAATAATATTAAATGGTTTAATATTATATTCTTGTGATAAAGTTGTTATCTAAAAGTTTTTATTATGCTTATTCTAACTTATTGTTCAGCATAATATTATGGAATATTCTTATTGGGCTTCCTAGCTCACTGACTTTTTATGTCGCCAGATAATCAGTAAAATAACAGCTTGAAAGTAACGTTCAAGGAAAGACGGAGTCGCTTTTGATTTTACTATTAAAATTTGTTATATGTTCATTTTAATGTAATTAAGTTGGTAATGTAAACCTTACCTTGAATTAGGACATGGTTATGATGGCTATTGTATATGGATGGATAAGAGTTTAAAAAGTTTTAAATTCCCTTGGTATTTTACGCTTCCGCATTATATGAGAAAAAGGATCTCACGGACGGATTTCTCTTACATTTCATTAGTGAAATGTTAAGTTTAAGTCGGGACGTGACATTCGTCATCCATACGTCCGAGTTAAAGGGCGCCGCCTGAGAATTTGTCTCAAACGATGTATAGGCCTTTATAGTTGGGAGTGAACTTGCCCCTTGGGTCAAGGTGGTTTGGCAATATTTTTTGGAGAACCAGGTCACCAACTTCGATGCTTTGTGGCTTGAATTTCTTGTTGATTGCCCTGGCCATGTGCCTCTGATAAGCCTAAGAGTGGTTGATGAGTTTCAGTTGCTGCTCTTCGATCAGATTCAATTACTCATACCAGGTTTGTGCCCATTCTACTTCTGAGATGCCTGCCTCCATTAACACCCGGAGTGATAGAATTTCTACTTCAATAGGGAGGACTACTTCTATGCCATAGGCCAAAGAGAATGGTGTTGCCACAGTTGAAGTTCGAATGGACGTTCTGTAGGCCATGAGTATATATGGGAGCATCTCATGTCAGGCAGATTAATTGGTTGTTATCTTTTCTATGATTTTCTTCATGTTTTTGTTGGCGGCTTCAACTACACCATTGGTCTGCGGCCTGTATGGTGTGGAGTTGTGATGCTGGATTTTGAATTTCTGGCAGAGATCTATCATCCCATTGTTGTAGAAGTTGAGAGCATTATCTGTTACAATCTCAAATTGGACATCGTATTGGTAGATGATGGCGTTTTTCAGAAAACGTTGAACCACAGAAGTTGTGACGTTGGCATAAAAGGCTGCCTCGACCCATTTTGTGAAGTAATCGATTGTTACTAGAATGAATCGATGTCTATTTGATGCTTTCGGGGCTATGGGCCCGATGACGTCGATGCCCCTAGCTGAGAATGACCACGGAGCAGTGAGATTGTGCAGCCTGGTATGTGGTGTATTGATTCCATCGGCATAGATTTGACACTGATGGCACTTCTGTACATGATGTCAACTGTCAGATTCCATTGTAGACCGGTAGTAGCCCAGTCTGAGTATCTTCTTGGAGAGCATCAACCCTTTTATGTGTAAGCCGCAACTTCCTCTGTGAACTTTTTCAACTACTTGTGCTGTTTCACGAGTGTTGAGGCATCTGAGCCAGATTAGGTTTGGCGATCTCTTGTACAAGATTTTCCCTAAGAGGACAAATTGAATGGCCAGTCTTTTGATTGTCCGGCGGTTTATTTTGGTGGCAACGAGTGGGAAGGTCCCATCCTCGAGATATTGCTTAATGTCTACATACCAAGGCTTGTTGTCTGATACCTCTTCAATTTCAAGGCATTAGGCAGGCTGATCCTATTGCTGAATCTCGATTGTCCAGAGCATGATGCCCCTAAGGTCTGAACCATGGAGGCGAGAGTGGCCAGTGCATCGGAGAATATGTTGTGGTTCTTAGACCTGTGACTGAAACTGATTCTTCTGAACTGATTGATTAGCACTTTGAGGTAGGCCAAATACTAAACTAGCCTTGCTTCTCGGATGACCCAAGATTCATTAGCATGACAGATTACCAAAGATGAGTCACCGTAGACATCGATCTCCTCAATCCCGATGCCTAGGGTTTCTTTCAGTCCGGCTATGCATGCCTCGTACTCTGCTTCATTGTTTGAACATCTGAATCGTTGCTTAACTGAGATAGGGAGGTGTGCTCCCTTAGGGTGAGATTAGGACAGCTCCTGCCTCGTGCCCATGACTGTTAGTGGCTCCATTGAAATACAGCTCCTAGCTGGTGTATTCTTACTCTTCTGCTTCTGTATATAGGATGACTTTATCTGGAAACTAATCATGTACTAAAATATAGTCTTGTGTTGGGCTATAGGCCAGGTGATCTACAATCGCCTGCCCCTTGATTAACTTCTGAGTCATGTACGTGATGTCGAATTCAGACAACATCATGAGCCATTGGGCTATCTTCCAGGAAGTGGTTGGCTTTTCCAGTAGGTACTTGAGTGGATCCATTCGGGAGATCAAAATTGCCGAATAGGAAAGCAAATAGTGCCACAAACGCTGAGTAGCCCAGACTAGTGCCAAACAAGTTTTCTCAAGCGGGTTGTACCTCTCTTTGTACTCTAGCAGGCGTTTACTGATGTAGTAGATGCCTTGCTCTGTCCTGCCTGTCTCATCATGTTGTGTCAGTACTCACCCCATAGAGGTTTCTTACACTGAGATGTATAGTAGCAGTGGCCGTCCCGGTGTAGGAGGCACAAGTACTGGAGGATGTAGAAGATACTGCTTTATTATATCAAAGGCTTCCTGACACTCGTCTGTCCAGGTTGTAGGTACGTTCTTTCGGAGAAGCTTTAAGATTGGCTCGCATATCAGAGTGAACTGAGAGATGAATCGACTGATGTACTAAATTCTGCCCAGGAAACCCCAGATTTTCTTTTCAGTTTGGGGAGTCGGCATTTCGATGATAGCTCTGGCTTTAGCTGGATCGATCTCGATGCCTCTTTTGCTGACTATAAAGCCAATGAGCTTTCCTGATGAGACTCCAAAGACACATTTAGCTGGATTCAGTCTCAGGCCGAATTCTCTGAGTCTGTCACACAATTTCTTCAGGTCTTCTAGATGCTGCCTGGTAGTAGGCAATTTGACGATCATGTCATCCACATATACCTCAGTTGATTTGTGAATCATGTCGTGGAACAGTGCTATCATGGCCCTCTAGTAGGTTGCCCCTACATTCTTGAGCCCGAATGGCATTACCTTGTAGCAGAACGTGCCCCAAGGTGTGATGAAGGAGGTTTTCTCCATGTCTTCTTCTGCCATTCTGATCTGGTTGTATCCGGAGAAACCATCCATGAATGAGAGTGTCTCATGCCCTGCTGTATTGTCGACCAAGATATCGATATGCGGGAGAGGAAAGTTGTCTTTAGGGCTTGCCTTGTTAAGATTTCGGTAGTCGATACACATCCGGACCTTGCCATCCTTCTTGGGTACCGGTACAATGTTGGCTAACCACTCAGGATAGGTTACTACTGTCAGGAAGCCTGTACTGATCTGCTTCTCTACCTCCTTTTTAACCTTCTGTGACCATTCGGGCCTCATCTATCTCAGTTTCTGCTTAACTAGTCTGACTTCTGGGTTTAGAGGCAGTCTGTGTAACACCAATGCTGGGTCTAGGTCGGGCATGTCTGCATATGACCAGACGAAGACATTACTGTAGCTCTTCAGGAAGCTGATCATATTTGTTCTCTGCTGCGGGCTCATGGTTGTGCCAATCTTGACGAGCTAAGAATTGTCTTTGGAACCAAGGTTTATGGTCTCAGTGTCCTCGATATTTGACTGCAAGATACCTTCACTGTGCTCTATGAGGTCCAGAATCCTTTTAGGTGGTTCCTCTTCCTGTTCTGGGTCGTACTCAACTTCTGAAAGTTCAATGAGGGTTTCGGGGGTAGACTTATCAGATGTGATTTCCTAGCAAATCATTTAAACTTAGTTTAGCATGCTTTATGTTATTTTTGTTGGCTTCAGGACACTAGGCCATCCAGGGGAAGAGTCCATGTGATTTCGTCATCAGCCAGATGAAATATTTTATGCAAAATATGTTTTTGAGTCAAAATATCAGATTTTATAGATAAAACATGACCGTTGTTTACAAAATTACTAACTCAACAAAAAGAGGCCGACAATGGCCGACATTTGGATTTTACAATAAGAGTAAAAGAGAAGATAGATGGAGGAGAAGAATGGTGCTTCGGTCACCGCTTGATCAAACCAACCTGCCATGTAACTTGCTTGCCCTGACCCTGAATGGCCTCGATGGTGAGAGCCTCGGTCCACTAATGGATTAGTGGTTGGTGACTAGATGATGCCTCGGTACTATTGGAAAGGGTGCAGATCTAATCTCTCACTGGATCTTTTATTTTTGCAGCTTCTTTGATAGTTTGCTCGTCAAACATCTGTGTTATGCTGAATATTTCTGGATCTGGAATCCCTGAAGTCTCAACACTGGGCTGGGGTTTTGAGATACTGGCAATTGGTGCAAGAGGTGTATCTGGGTAAGGTTTGAATGTCCCTACCGAGAAGGTTATAGAGATGTGGGGTCGGGGTTCTAGTTTCACTTATCGGTTGCTCTTCTTTGTGATCTTGGAGAGATAGTCCTCGAATTTGGGCTTGTACCGCAATCCGAATGGTGGCTTGGAGCACGGAGGTATGTATCTCTTTTTTAACCCTTGATTTCTGACTCCCAGGCCTGACCCTGGTTGATAGTTCATTCTGGCCATCATCTTGATAAATGACGACACTGACTACCTGCTTTGCTCTTCTATCTAGGTGATAGAATTGACTTGCTCGAACTGGTATGTCATGAAGGCGGTTCCTTGCCCCAGTTCCTGGATGTACTCGAAGGAATTTGTCATCTTCTCAGAAGGGATCATGACCAGATGGTCATCCTGAATGAATTTGATTCTTTGATAGAGAGAGAAGGGAATGGCTCCTACCGCGTGGATCCACGGCCTCCAAAGGAGCAAAGTGAATGATGCTGACACATTCAAGACTTGAACGTTTGTTATAAACTGAGCTGGTCCGACCCTGATGATCAAGTCTATGTCACCCAAGTTCTGTCTTATAGAGTTGTCGAAAGCCTTGATTGTCATGGGTCTCTTTCTCACCTGTCTAAGGTTCAACCCTAGGCTTTGCAGTGTTGACAAGGTGTAGACGTTCAGGCCGGAGCCCTTATCGATTAGCACCGATGATAATGTCTTGTCCATGCATTGAACTGCAATGTAAAGAGCTCAGGTGTGATCTCGGTCATTGTCCGGTATTTCCTATTCTGTAAAGGAGATAATTCTGGATTCGAGTACCTGCCCCACCATGTGCCCTAATTTCTCGGACGTGATGTTTGGTGTTACATGAGTATTGTTAAATACCCGAAGTAGCTGCTTCCAGTGATGTTCGGAAGTTAGAAGAAGACCCAAGATGAAAATCTGTGCTGGGACTTTGCTCAATTGCTGAGTAATGTTGAACTCCTCTGCCTTTTCCAAGATTTTCAACAAGACTGCCGAGTCTACTGCTTCTTTCTCTGGGTCTGACATCCTTTCTTTCTCTTTCTCTGTTCCCTTTGCCCTTGCCGGCTCAACTGCTGGGAGTTGGTACACCTAGCCAGATCTGGTGAGGTAGGCGATGCTCTCACTCTCAAGGATGAGAGTGTGGAATGGGCACATGATTGAGGTTGAAAGGTGGAGAAGGGTGTAAAGGATCCGGATGGGGCTGTAGAGGTGGAGGCTTGAGCTGGGGCCGTGGGCCAGTTTGCAGGGCAGGGGATAGTGTAGACAATCTGTTCCGGGACATTATACTGGAGACTGAATGGTTTGTATATTTGACTAGGGAAAAGGGATTATGACGGGAGGCTGGTATGAAAGCCTGATAATGCCATCATTAACTGCGGGTGCGCTGGGTCTCGGTCGCCCTGCCCGGGCTTTTCTCACTCAATAAAGTTGATTTGCTTGTTATGTGGGGCAGTGATGCTTGATTAATACTGGTATTGCCATGGGTCAGTTCAACCCTATCCTCATCCAAAAGATCCTAGATGGTGCACTTTAAGCCGATGCAATAATTGGTTGTATGACCTAGGCCTCGATGAAAGGTGTAGTGATGATCGGCTTGATAATTTTTATTTTGTTTATCCGGAGGTAAGAGAGGAGTAGGGCCTCTCAAGGTGAGAAGATCCTGCTTGGTTAGAAAGTCCAGCAAGTGGCTAAGGGAATAGGGAAGATGGGTGAAGTTTCTAGGGGAGGTTTTGCCCCTGATTTTGTTTAACTGGCCGGGTGTTTCCGGACGCTTGCTGAGACTGAGCTACTAAAGCTGGCAATCTGATGGGTGCTGCAGAAGATACCATCTGAACATCTTCCTTCCTTCTCTGGTCCCGGGGACCACTGTTTCTGCTAACTGGTGCTGCTGTTCTGGGAGAGCAAGCCCTAGGCTGGAGTGGATAGCTCCACTCTAGATGGTTGTCTCGATGCGGGCACTAGTTTTGATGATGGTGCCGAAGTCTACCAATGGTAATGTTACGATCAAAGTTGAGTAGGGTTGTTTCAGAGTGCCCATGAATATGCTTGCTAACTCCTCCTTGGGGATCGGAGTAGACACCTTTGCTGCCATCTTCCTCTAGCGGGTGGCATATTCCAGGAAGGATTTGTTGTTGCGCTGGTAAATCTACTTCAGCTAGCTTTTCTGAGGTTGAAGCTCCTGATTAAAGGAGTACTACTCTACAAAGCTGTCAATGGCGTCCTGCCAAGTCTTGATTCGCTATTTGTCAACTGACATCCACCATGTAAAGGCTGCCCCTTCAAACTTTTCTAGAAGTATTGGATAAGCAGAGGCTGATTCTTGTTGTGCAGGGGCATGTACCCCAGATATAACTATAGATGTTGCTTCGGACAGCCTGTGTCGTCGTACTTGTCAAAGTCTGGCACCTTGAACCCTGGGAATACTACATCCCCGGATGAGAAAGCCAGGTCTTCCAATGAGAGACGGGGGCTGGTAGATGCCCCCTTCATTCGTCTCATCTCCTCCTTCATCTGCTTGATTTCTTCATACTGGTCCCTGAGGGACGGAATAAGGTCTAAGGATGATGGCCGGTCCTGATTGACGTACGAGACCTTTGGCTGCTCATCATACTGATCATATTCTTCACCTTCGCCTGTTGCGGGTCTAGGGTTTAGAATGATGATAGGGATGGGTTGATGTGGCTTTGGTTGAGGCTGTTCAAGAGTTTCTCTGGTAGGGATTCGGATGGAGGGTTCTTCGGTTCGGGCACCAATGAGAATCTTCAGGGATTCCAGAACACTGTCCAACTTTGCTTGCATGACTGTAATATCTCTCTCGTGAGACTGCAGGATCTCACTTGTTCGTTGATGCTGATCAGATGGTTCTGCCATCGACTCTGATTGGCTATCAGTAGAGGTTGTACTGTATACTTCTTCCATGACTGACACTTCTATTAGGACTGCGTCCGCGATAGTTGCTTCTGTGAAAATTACAGTCATAGATCGAGTCATGAGTCGACTCATGCAAACTGAAAAGGATGCAATGGCTAAACATGAATATGCAAGATGTCCAGAAGAAGATGCTAAAAAAGGATTTTTAATTGATGCATACAAAGTGAGTACAGGACTGTGCAACTCAAGAGGAGAAAAAGACTCGATCCTAGGTAGGTCCATCAGGGATCGTGAAGTCAAGTGGCTGGGGTACACCGTCGAGGTCCATGATTTACTGTTAGAGTGATATAACCTCAACCTCCATGCTTTCAATTGCCTCTGTAGCATTGAATATGTGGGATCCGAATTATCGGATCCGGTTGGTCATTTTAACCTTTGCATTATCAAGCTGCTCTTGGTAGAAGTGCAGTTGGGCTCTGATGACGGCTGTTTCTCTGACGTCGCCTCTGTATCTCTTCTAGAGAGCTTGGACTGTATGCTCGAGCTGTTTGACCTACCCCTGCATGGCTTGAAGGTCACTATTCTGCTCTGCCTCTTGTTGCCTGAATGCTTGTTGGGCCTTCCGTAGCCTTTTCTCCTTCTGCTGGATTCGGAGTTGTCTCTCCAGGAAGATGTCTTTTCAAGGTACCACCATATCAGCTAGGGGTATGGTTCTGTGAGATGGAGCTGAGATTAGTGTGGACAGTTCCCTTGGTGTCGGCATACCAGATGGAATGTCAAGATCTTCCACTCGTAATCGGTATGCTGAATCGATTGGTGGCCCTGATGTAACCATAAAGTTTGGCCATTGATCTCATCGGGAGCGTTGCCAGTTTCACTGGAAGTGTCGAGTGAGGGTGTCAGAGTACACTGTGAAGGTGATCCAGTCATTTCCCTGCCAGTCTATCACTGAGATGCGCTGAGGGAGTCCAAACTGATGGAGGACTCGGAGTGGTGCATAGAATGTGGAGCCTGTTAGACTGGCTAGGATCATGCACCGTCTCCCTATTATGGCGACACGAGGTAGCTTGTTTAGGACAAGTCACTCACATTGCCATACAATCTCCTTTAATAGGCTTTGGAGATGCTGGTAGAGCATTCTGACGTCTGTAGTCACGATCTGTCCCTGATTCTGAGACATCTTTCGGGGTAGACTGTATGCTTCACGGAGGTCGGTTGGTATCGGGATGATTGTAGGCAGGTGTCCTACCAACCATAGATGTAAGAGTGGTGCACTGGCATGGAGGATGCCCTTTCTGTCGTCCGCTGCTTGGTTGAGAGCCCTGAGAAACTCTGCTAGAATGATGGGTACAGCTGATTCAGAATTGTGCATGTCCTCGATGATCCCTACCAGTATTGATTCGACGGGGGAGCGACATATCGACATATCGGGAACACCAACTGAGACACAGCTATTAGTGCAAGGGCGTTGAGACCGAGAAGTTCAGTTTTAATGGAGTCAAGTTCTCACTTGCACTTGTACTGCTTTTTTAGATACTCTACGGGTATCCGATCAAAAGAGCTGTTAGGACCGTACTGTAAGCAGGTAGGCTTGATATGCAAGAACTTTGATAGGTTTGTCTGATATGTTGTCTTGTAGCGTAGTACTATGACTTCGCAGTTCATGTTTAGACCCAGAATGCATAGAATCTCTTCCAGTGTTGGACACAGTTCATTCTTACCAAAATAGAACATCATATGTGATGGGTTCCAACACTGGATAGTAATGTTTATGAGGCGCGGGTCTGGTTTAACCACGGATAGGTCTAAGATGGTCCCAGTTTTATAGTCCTGAGCCCAAGCAAGACGCTAACTGAGAGTGAATGCATTGATTAATTTTCAGAGGTTGTCATCACATACCGCCTGAGATGTCAAATGTACAAGTCGTGACGGTTGACCAATCGACCGAACGATCCCTGAAGGACCTGCCATCTACACCGGACAAAAGACAGACTCGATGTGAGTGTATTGTGTATGTAGATAAAAAATGTAAAAAATGATGATGCAATTATTTTTTTGATTTTTGATTTGATTGGGTGTGATAATACACATATGATCCGATAGGGCAAACGAATGGAGGTCCGACATGCTTTACCCGAGTTGTTGAGAACCGGGGAACCTATCAGGTCATGGTTAGGGATAGGTCCGGTGAAGACCTATTCGCATGGGATTTGAACTCCATATGCTATGTCGGGATGTAGGGTAGGATGTGTTTTATTACAAGCACAGGTTTGACTCATTATATGTCCCCGAATGGGTGCTTATCAGGATAGAATGTGCCCCAATAGTCAATCATGATTGGGGACAGGTATAGGGTGGAAGCAAGTTAGGGTTCAGAGTAATCCTCCCTGAGTGGGCTCCTTGTAGACTATACGCTACCCTAGGCTATATGTATGAATGCTGGTTTGATGCAAGTGTGTTCCTATCAGGATGAGGGGTCACTTAACACTGTATAATACGACTCCCCGGCATAGAATATACCTGAAAAGTGACGATTGGTGTAAACGGGAGAGTTTAGAATCCTTCTCTGAGGGTAATCACCCACCAGACGTAATTCCGCAGACCTCCAAGACTTTTAAGCCTCTGATATTAAGGATGATCATCCACTAGCCGTAAGCATAATAAGCCTATCTATTGGATTTAATATGTCATTATACTACTATGATATGTATGGTATGCGGAGTACATAATTAAACTAAAGAGATGAAATAATTAGTATTAGGCTAAATACTTAGGTATTTGAACAAGATTGAGGTTAATTGGCTTAAACCTAGGTTCTGGATTGAACCTTGGTTAAAGAGGTCCCCAGCTGAGTCACCAGAGCTGTGAGCACAGAATTTCACTCCCTAAAATCTCACAGGCGTAATGTTAGAGTCGCTACCTATTAAGTCAGAAGGGATAAGTCCCCGGGTGTTGGATAAGGTCTTGGTCTACGGTAAAGGTCAGGATAAGAGGTTCGGTTAAGTCCGGGGAAGGTGTTAGGCACCTCGAGGCTTCCATTTTGCAATGGTTCTCTACTCCCTAGGTTTAAACCAATTTAAAGTAAAAGTTGTTCAAATGTCTAAGTGTTTAAAATAATACTAATCTAAGAAAGAAAAGCTAGCTAGGATCGAACCCGGGTTGGGTTGCCTACGTACTCACAAGGATAAGATAAGACCGAACGTAGTTCTAGCACATGGGCCCGTGCCAAGGCTTGGGGTGTGTGTGTGTGCACCAAGGGTGGCTAATGGATTAGTCTGGTAGACTAGGATTTGGTTGACCGGGTTGGTCAAGTGTAAGGTATTGGGCCTAGTAGGCCAATGGTTAGTCTGGTAGACTAAGAGAAAGACCCGATAGGCCAAGATTAGGCCAGATAGGCCAATGGGTAAGTCTGGTAGACTTGATTTAGGCCCGGTAGGCCAAAATTGAAAAAAACCAAGATTAGAGTTGCTAACCAAAATTAAGGGTCAAACTAATCATGGTTAGGGCTGCTAATCACAGTTGGGGGTAACATGGTAAAGCCTGGTAGGCTGAGGTTGAGCCTGGTAGGCCGAGGGTAAGTCCGGTAGGCTTGATTTAAGCTTGGTAAGTCAGAATCTGATTTAACTGAGGTTATGGTTACTAAACGGAGTTAAACAAGTAAAATGACCATGATTAGGGCTGCTAACCATGGTGAAGAGGTCAAAGCAGTAACATTATGGACATATGCAAGATTTCATAATTTTTGGTATTTTTTCAGATTTTTACCAAGTGTTAAGGGTGCTTAATCATGGTTAAAAGTTAACCGGGGTTGAGTTAACCCCAGTTAAGGTTGCTGGTCTGGTCAGGGTGGGCCCAGAAAGCATGACAGGGCCTAGAATAGCCTCCTACCTGGTCTAGGCCCTGTGTAAAAGCTCAAAAGAGGAAAGTGTCAAGAAGGTCCTAGGCTTGATGTGGGCCCTAGAGGTGGTCTGGAGTGGGCCCCACAGTGGGCCAAAGCCACTATGTTTGGTATACTGTAATGGCGGTAGACTATTTACCGCCATTAAGCCAGTCTTGGTTTTAGGCCAAACTAGCCATAGTTAAAGCCAAGGGGTGAGCTTGGAAGGACCAGGCTGGGTAGAGGAACATCAGGAGGACCCAACCATGACTCTGAAATGGATCAGGGCCTACAAAAAAGGGTGTAACAGTGGCTAGAAATAGGTAGGCCAGGAATTGCAGTAATTATTCTATCGTCATTCCTTGATTTTTATAGAAATGATTTTCTCCCTTTGGGGGCTGCACCAGTGCTACTCCAAGGGAACTCTGATGGTCTGAGGGACCCTCAGAGAGAAAAGGGAGGTCTGTGATGGTGTGGATCTTGTACCCGTGCTCGAGATGCCTCAAGGGGGCACCTATGAAGAAGGTGGGGGACCCCTGTCCTTGGCAGAGATGTAACAAAATAGAAATAAAGGACCCCCTGGAGTAGGACCAGGGGGTCTTTTATGGTTTAGAACAGAAAGTAAATGGGGTAGGGGAACCTTACCCGAGCTTAACACCTTCGGTTTGGCAGAGGTGGTGTACAGTGGTGGTGCGGGGTGGTGCAAGGCTTTAGGCAGACCTGGGGTGGTAACGTAAGGCTCCTGGGAAGCACAGGGGTCTGCCTTGGATGGATCACGAAGATTGAAGGATAGGGACTAAGTTAGCCAAATCCAAGCAGAGGTTTAATATGGAGTTTTTGGAGTGAAACTAAACCATGAAGGAATGGGAGTATTTATAGGAAGGAGAGGACCCTAGGGCAGTATGGGGATTACTAAAGGCATGCCAGACACAAGAGAGGCAGAGCATAGTGGTCCAGGAGGGGTGCCAGCTGCTGCAAACTGGAAATCCAGTAATGGCGGTACTTGACCTACCACCATTCCTGGTTTAGCCTAAACCAGGAATGGCGGTAGCACATCTATTGCCATTACTTGATTTTTGCTAAAAGGGCCCAATCCCCACACGATTGGCTAAGGGTACTGTTCTTTTTGTTAATTTTGGTAATGGCGGTAAAGTTATTACCGCCATTATTTGAATTTTCAAAAAAACCTGGTAGGCCCCACTGTGCTGGGCTTACAGAGGTTTTTGGGCTTCGGATTTGAGGGTTTTTGGGCCTTAGGGCTGAATTAGGGTTTAGTTAGGGCTAGGCCTAGGGTTTGGTCAGGGTTTGCATAGGGTTTTCGAGCTTATTTGGGATTAGGCCTAGGGTTTGATCATGGTTTACCCAGGGTTAGAGTAGGGTTTTACCTGGGATTGCCTAGGATTTAGGGCTTGACTAGGGTTAGGCCTAGGGTTTGCCTAGGGTTTAGGGCTTAATTAGGGTTAGGCCTAGGGTTCACCTATGGTTAGGCCTAGGGTTTGATCAGGTTTTGCCTAGAGTTTAAGGCTTGACTCGGGCTCAGCTGGAGATAACCATAGTTAAAAGACTTTAACCATGGTTAAGGCAGGGTGTAAAAATTGGGTGCTTACAGATTTCTTTTGAATGCTTATGAGCCTCGTGAGTTCTTATGAATCTCTTATGAGCCTCTTATGAGCTTTCTTTTGAGCTTTCAAGTTCTTGTGAGCTTCTTGTGAGCTTTAGAGTTCTTGTTTGCTTCTTGATCTTTGGAGACTTATGAAAGATTTTAGACTTATGCAATTCTTATGAGTTCTTGAAAGCCTTGCGAGACTTATGATCCTTGGAGTTTATGCAAGATCTTAGACTTGATCATTGTGAGTATGAGGTAACCTATCTTAGAAATACCAACCCAAAGTTTGGCTTTGCAAATGCTTATGCACTTATGCTTCTTCTTATGAATTTCCTTTGAAAAACCTTTCTTATGATTCTTGAAATACATGCTTATGAGAAAACCTCGGCTATGTGAAACATGTCATGCATGGAGTGCTTGTGAGTATCATCATGTATATATGGAAAGCTTTAAACATTTCATATGGTTCATACAAGACATATTAACATCGTAGTATACTTAGACCATTCTAGAAACGTAGAACATTTTCATTCATTGCATCACGTCATCAAGATCATGGCTTTTAAGCCTATTTCATCACATCATACTTAGAATTATGGTTTTTGGTAGGACAATCACAATCACATACAAGCATCAACATACTCATCTCTTTATTGGAAAACCCTAAATCTTAAACCCTTGTTTTACTCATTTGATCATAAGATAGTTTACCCAATATCCGTCACTTACTATTTGTATCATAGTAAAGCTAGATAGTAGTAGTACTTACTATTGCTATCATAGTAAAGCTAGGTAGTATTAGCACTTACCTTGCAAAGATTAAATCTTAGCTTAGTAGGACGATTGAACAACAGCTTGAGCTTGGAAATGGCTATCCACGCTCAAGGATGAAGATCCAAGCTTGTGGAAGCTTGAATTTGATCTCCACTTGATCACCCAAACTCTCCTTAAGAAAAACCCTAACTTCTTCCCTTCTTCCTCTCTAATCTCTCTCAAAACTTGGCTTGAGGGTTTATGAAACCCTCAACCTCCAAAAATTGGGTATATATAGGAAATGGGTTGGTCTATGACCATCATACCCTTAATGAAAGGCTTAAAAAGACCATACTGGGCAAAAATCCGCATGGCCGGTCGACCGGTAGTGACCCTCGGTCGACTAGTCAAAAATGACCTCTCTGGAATAATAACCCATACAAATTTTTGCTTGATCGGTCGACCAGTAAGGAGTATCGGTCGACCGGTCTCTTTTCGGTCAACCGGTAGCAAACTCGGTCGACTGGTTCCTTGTGTTTTTGCCTTCCCCCCCCCCATTTTTAACACTCAGGGCATTTTTCACTCTAAATTTCGAAAACCTAAACACCCAAACATGAAACCTAGAATATCCTTCCATTACACACACCACATGAACTTGAATTAAACCCCATTTTTCATTAAAATCAACTATACAACACATAAGGCATCAAACCTCCACCGGCACTATTCACCATACCAAGCCATTAAGATCCGAGGTTCTACATTTTTGGTCGTTCTCAATTTAATATACCTCACAATAGTACTAATTCCATAGAATAGTGACTAGTAGGGGTGTCGAACCACAGAGGATTACACTAGTTTCGTCTCCTTCTTATCAAGATTATTTCTAGATTAATGGGTGACAAAAGTTGATTTAAATTGAATGAAACTAAAATAGAAATTAAACTAATGACTTCTCATTAATTAATCAACTAATGGGTTTTTGTGATCTTAAGGAGAGAAGATTTAGGATATTTGAATTCACCACTATCCTCATAAACTGATCACGAATTGCATCTATTCAGATTTCTTGAAGTGTAAGCAATTTATAGTAAGAGTGACTACAAGTCTCTAATCAACAGATCAAGAAAGATACAAGGGATCAAATCCTAGGTATATCTTATATGCAGTTAGCACGAGTGATACACACTAAATAGGGTTGTGAAATCATGCGTCTTCCCTAAGTATAAAATATCTAAGTATTTAATCTCTTGAACAATTAATATCATTGCATAAAATTCACAATTAATAATCACAGAAAATTAATATAAATGATTTTAATCTCAATTCATAACACCTAAGACAATGATAGAAATCCATTGAAATTAAATATAATCAATAAAACTGGTTGTTAAACAACCCTCTCATTATGCAATCAATGTTTACAATCTTAAAATCTAAACAAAAATAGAGATATAGTTACTTGGCTAAACCCTAAAATGGAAGATTAGTTCTTGGCGAGGGAGGAGAACATTGTCTTCATCAATGAACATGAAGAACACATTCTCAAACTTTTACAGATCTCTAGAGCTACCTCTTCTCTTTAATTTTCCAAAATCTGAACTTCTTTTATGGCTAATTGCTTTCTTATTTATAAAGAGAGTCCTTGAGGAATTAGGGTTTTTACTAACCGCAATTGGATCCAAACTTCTCACTTCCATGCGCTCATCTCGAGGTAAAAACTTCGATGGACGATCGATCGCTAGTGGTCTGCGATCGAACGCAGATACTGAAAATTTCTCAGGTAGGTACTATTTTATGGGCGATTGATCACAATATTCTGCATCGATCGCACTGTTTTGACTAGTGATCGATTGCCCTATAAGTCACAATCGATAGTAGGTAGGCTTTTTCTCAGGTTTTCTTCTTTCTTTTGTTCTTCACATGATTGAGGTTCTCCTGAGTCTTTGAAACTTGTAAATCTTCAATTTTATCTTGTTTTCCTCGCATGAACCTGAAAGAGACAAAAGCAATCATATACTGTGAAATAGTTTAAAAGAGAACTCTAAGGAACTAACAAGTTTAGTTTGAGGTGCATAAATGTGTAACAATTAGCAACGATCACAACCTCAAACTTACACATTGCTAGTCCTCGAGCAATGCAAAATAAAATAAAATCTAAATTAAACTATGTTTATATCCCCTTTCATGGGATCCCTAGTTGCATTGGGCATGTGCAACAAGCCGTTAAAATCCCTAGGTGGCCCTAGTGGAGGAGTGAAGTCTCGTTACAGTGACGGTAACCACAAACATCAGTACTACTCTGTAATTATGCAAATATAGTCAAGTATGACGTGTAATTTTTCAAAACAGTGACTAATACATATTCCAAAATTTTCAAAATCACAATACATACAACATAATCCGCATATTATTAACAAGTTTAAATTATCGACTCTCCATATTCTTAATTTCATACAATCTCAACCAATTCTGAATAATTCAGCTTGTTAAAGATTGATCATAATTTTCTTTAATGTGTAATGTGAATTAACAATTGAATATGTGATCTTAACCTAACTTCTCAATAGTTATTATGTCAACCAACTTGTCATTGAACTTCCTATCAATTTAAACAAACAACCCAAGGCTAAAACTTGACAATTTTCATATTGTTCTCATGTTTTTGTATATATATATATAAGTGTGGATTGTGCAAAGTCTAATTCATTTAAGCACTCAAGATAACCCGTGTAACTAGTGTTAGGCCGATGACTCCCAAACCAGAAGGCTTTAAGGCACCAGGTGTAAAAACACCCCTAAGGGCGTATTAACTCAAGTCAAATAGGCTTCGAACTTAAACTAGTCACATTATGATAGACTTCTATTCCAAAACCCCCACTGTTTGATGCGAACACTCTCTTCTTAGTGAGACAAGAGGCCCGATTACTAGGAAGGAAATTTGGTTCGGTGAACAAATTATCAAATAATAAAGACTTATTTTTCATAGGTTATTTTATTTATTCCAAAGCTCACACGGTTTGACATGAATACTCTCTGCTTAGTGAGACAAAAGGCCCGATTACTAAGTGTAAAACCTGGTCAGGTAACTCATTTTTGTCATAATTTTATTTTTAGTTTAGCCAAGAAAAGTGTTCAATTCCTAGGTCATACAACTTCTTATGAGGTAGCAAAAGCATTAATTAATCAGTTGGTTTCAAAACCCACTAGACAATATGTTAGAGTGCTCGTTCAAATTATCAAAGTGTACTTCTGACTTACAATTTTCAGTATGAGTAGTTCATGTAAGGGTTGAAATTGTGTCTATTTGGGATCACGTGTTCTCAAATTTAAACCTATCAATAAGAATTGGATTATTCTATATGTATTACAATTTTTCAAATTCAAAATATTTTAGTGTTTTGCATGTCCTACCCTATTGCATGGTTACACAATTACCCAAAATATAATAAAAATAATGGCTATTATTTCTCAACCTCAAACTTAAAGATTACATTGTCCTCAATATAAAAATAGAATTCAAGCATAAATAGGGATTAGAACAATAATACCTGACTGGGGATATGCAATCCATAGTGAGAAAGGCGAAGGGGGTGAACATAAATCAAGAATGTGTTAAAATTACCCCAAACTTCATCCAAACTATACCTACCAGGGTTAGTACAAAACAAAAAATACTCACACACAAGATAGATGCAAAGGAGTCAATATATATCAATGTAAAATTAGCATCCAAGCTTACATCAGTGGGTAAAAAAAATGAAGTAGAGTACCCGAGGCTACAACCAACAAACTGACTCAACAAAAGCAAGTAAACAACTAAAGTCACTGGAGTAGAACTTCTTACATCAGACTTTAAGAAAATAAAAATCCTAAAACTGGAGACTGGAAATACTACCTACTGGGGCAAAGGAAATTGAGGAGGAGGAAACTGGTCGGGTGGGAACTGGGTCTCATAAAGAGATCTCACCATCCACTGAGTGTCAAAGATACACGAAATTTGCTGAGCATGTGCAGAATCTATTTGGGCCCAACTATGAACTGCCCTATCACAGAACTCGTAGAACTACGAATGGGATTGTTGTTGGGCCTACCTAGTCTCATCCATAAATTGATAGGATTCAAACCAAAACTGCTCCTAAGATGACTGGTATCGCGCTTGAGAGACGTGGTAGGCTGTAAACTCCTGGCGAGTCATATAAATTGGCTCATCTAACTGCAGAGGAGGAGACTGAGGAGAAGGGGAATGCATATCTTCATTAGTCTCGCCGACTGGCATGTCAAGAATGGGCTGATCATCTATAGGAATCCACTTGCATGTCTGCTTAACTAAGGCATTGTGCTCTTAACCCATTGGGTCTCTCCAAATTGAATAGTCTCGATTGTGGGCTCATTGTCACTAATCAAATGCTCTTGGTGCTCCAGAATACAAGTAACTCTCATTCTCCGAGTCAGATTCAGAGGAATGGAATGAGGAGAGTGATGGGGAAGGTGATTTTTCTGCATTCTTTCTCCGTGAGGAGCTTGTTATTAGAATAACCAAGATCCATATGGGAACGAGGGAAAACATGATGAGGAATGAGAAATTTCAAGTAGTGAAAAGAAATTTCAAGAATGGGATAGTGGATTACCTCAAAATGGAGAGAAAATTTCAGAGCCCTAGCTTCAGTTTGGAGTGCGTTTGAATGAGTGAGAGCAAATGGGGGTATACCGAGGGTTTTATACATAAAACACGCAGGCCATTCGAATGCCCATTATGGCTGTTTGAATGGAAAAAAATGGATTGTCATCCGTTCGAACGCCTGAAGAGGAAAAACTTCACAGACTCTGATCTTTCAATTTTTAAATGACTCTCGCCCTCTCTCATGACACATAGAGACTCCCATAGAGATTAAAATCAACTCCAGAATGCAATTTTGAGCCTGAAATCATGCAAGATATACCAAGTTCTGAAAAATACAACTCCCCCTTAATTCAAGACAATTTGAAATCAATATTCATTTGTAAAACATAATTAAGTTCAATTCCAAATCAGTCAAGAACAGAAACTCCCCCTGAAAACAGGCTTGCATTAGCCACATTACAATCTCATATGTATGAAGCAATTTCCAAGAAGCCAAAAGATTGTTCACCCAAGATTTAATATCATTAAATTTTGACTATATGAGGATATGTCTACCTATACTAGTCACATGGACGATCAAATAAAAACATAGCAACCAATACAAATTTAGCAAGAAGTTTCACTTCGAAGCATAGTGTGTATAGTGAGGTTTCTGACTTGACTCTCTTGGAGGTTTCAACCCATGGTTAAGGTTATGACATTATTGCATTTCAGGGATTCAAGGTGACTCATACACTAGAGGTCAAACCTGTTAAATCCTAAATTTAGCATTTGTTAAACATGTGCTAATTTTCACCCTTGTTCATCTTTTATGAAATTTGTCTTTTCTTCTCTTTTAATGACAAACATAGCCATATTTTGGAATTCTTTTCTTGGTTTTTTCAAATTCTTCTTACAATGGTGGCTTTCACATTGATTGGGTAGGTAGCCCTTGCTATTGGCAGCAGGGGCTTTCACACCAGCGACCCAGATAGATAACTATTGTCCGCATAGGTAGCCATTTCATATTGTTTGCATCTAATAGTGACTTTCACACTATCCCCGAGGTAGCCCATTATATTGTCTCATTTTTAAAATAGGGGCACAAACAAATGGGATGTTAACATATCGGTCAATCCAGATTTGGTTAACCATGAATATCATCATGAATAATAACATTACTTTTACTTAGGAATTTAGATCATCTTCAAGAGTAAGTCAGAGTGCATGTGCATGACACTTGAGCAATTGAAAGGTATAATATCTTCATGAACTCAATCTTATTCAATATTTTTACTTTGACATGAATTAAGCATTATGAATGCAAGGAAATTGAAACATACACTATGATAGGAGAGTAACCCCAAACAACTACTTTTTGAATTTTTGATTTTTCAATGTTTTTGGTTTTTCGAATATATGAAGAAAAAATAGCCTAATCTAAAAGAAACATAAAATATTTTTGGTGTTTTTCTTTTTTTTTTTAAATCAAAAAGTGAAAATAAAGAAGGTGCAAAATTACTAATATACATCACATAGATAGCACTAGGAAATAATATGCATGAAGAACAACCTAGTCTATCAGGAAGCACACAATCACTCTCCCTCACACATGATGGAATTTGGGAATTTCAAAGAGGTGCGAGAGGTAAGGCATCTAAGGTCATCCTTTCTCACATAGATGGATTTGAGCTTTTTGTTGACCCTTTGGTCTTTATCCATTGTATGAGAAGATGTGAAGGTGGCCTTTTTCTTCTTCTTATTCCCATTCTTCCTTCTCCTTTGGGGAGCCCTACCCTTTTGGTTTATCCTATTACCTTCCTCATGATAAGCATAGGAAGTGTCCATACTATGTCTAGTACTAGAAAGTTGAGCAATTTTCATCACTTCTTCACTTAGACTTCTAGACTTTTCAACTAAGGCTTGAATTTGCCTTTGGAGATTCCCTTGACTTGAATGTTGATTTCATGAACCATTTCAGAGATTTCTCCTAAAAGCAAGACAATGAGGTCTTGTGTGACCATTCACTCCATGCTGAAAGCAAGTGGGGATGAATCTAGGAGGAGGAGGGAAGCTACCTATTGGAGCATGAACATGAGTCCTCTTTGCTTCATCAGAAGCAGAATCTTTACCACAATTAGTAGCAACAACGTGTTGGTATAATTAAGGATGAACTGAATTCTCATTTGGTTGAACATGGGTTTCTGAAATTCTCTCTATGGGGCCTGAGGTAGAAGGATCATCATGGCTTGGATTAGCATAAATTGACTCAAAAGTAGCAGATGTCATGGTACCAACATTCATATGAATAGGTGACCTATTAGAATGCCCTATGTCAGTCATGTTAACTGTTGAACGTTGTATTCTAGTCAATCCATCTAGAATTTGAGAATTGCTAACCAGTCTAGCTTCTCTCTCAAATTCAGTAACTTTCTTAGCTAACTCATCCTTCACTTTAAGGATATTCAGAAATTCCATTTCCAAAAATCTAACCTTCTCAATAAGGTTATCTCTCTTAGTCTCCAGTTCTGAAATAAGAGTCTTGGACTCTTCAGTTCCATTCTCAAAAGTGTCTTTTTCTAGAACTTTGACCCATTCGGTCAATGCAGCATTTTCTTCTTCAAGACACTCTATTTTGTCCAGGAAGTTAGCCTTTTCTCTTTCACGCTGAGAGACTAGAGCACCCTTCCTTTCTGCTTTTAGTTTGCAGTCATCTCTTTCAAGTTGAATTAATTTCAGTTTTTTATTCAAAGAGATTTTTGCTTTATTCAGCTTTAGGCTTTCGGAATACAGTTTTTGATAAGCTGAATACATATCCTCATTAGATTTAGAGTCACTTTGACTCTTTTCAACATCCTCACTGGTCTTGGTCTCATGGTTATCGTCACTTTTCTCCTTCTCATTAACTAAGGGAAGAAACTCAAAAATCTTAGATAGGAAAATAGTGAAGGTCATATGATTGGTAGATTCTCCACTTAAGAAAAAGTCATCAGAGTGTTCACTTTCAGCCTCATTATCATCTTATGTGACATTCATCACTTTACCCTTGTTTTTCTTATTATTAGGGTATTCAAGTGAGATAGGACCATATCTTTTGCATTTATAGCATTGGATGCCACGAGATTTTTTATCTTTACTTTTAGAAGTCTTCTTATTTTCCCAAGGTTTTGACTTTGGCTTTTCACCGGATTTCCCTCCTTATCTAGAATTAAACCTCTTATCTGTTTTCAAAAATTTCTGAAATTTCTTAACAAATAGAGCTAATTCCTTCTCTCCCATCTTAGAGTCACTGTCATCTTCATCCAAAGTTTTCTTGACAGATTTTAAGGCCAGATTTATTTTTCTTAGATGGTCTAAGATTGAGTTTAAAGGTTTAGAGAGACCCCACCAATTCCTCAATCTTGAGAGTCAACATTCTTACTCTCTTCTATTGCAGTGAACTTAGATTGGAATCTCTCAGGTTCTATATAAGGATTTTTCTCACAAATTTAGACTCTCAATTTTTCACCTAAATTAAAACTAGAATTAAAAATGTCACTCAATTTAGCATAGAATTCATCAAATGTGTCATTGTCATTCATCTTTAGGTTTTCAAATTTGGTTGTGAGCATTTAAAGCTTTGAGATCTTTACAGTAGTGGTACCCTCATGGGTAATCTCAAGAATGTCCCAAGCCTCCTTTGCAGTTTCACACGAAGAAATTCATCTGAATTCCTTGTTTGTAACTGTAATGAAGATTGCATTGAGACCTTTGGTGGAATTTGGATGTCTATTGTTAATGGGTGGACTGCACCCACAAATATTCTCGGTGATATAACAATCCCCAAAGACTCCAAAGACTAGATTTGAGAAAGGCTCTCATTCAAGCATTTCAATAAGCATAATTATTCCCATCAAATAGAGGAGGACGAGAGGCAGATCCTCCCTCTCTTAGAGTATTCATTGGTCAATGATTTTTAGACATGATCACACTTAAGGGTATAGCCTTGTAAGTGAACCCGCTCTGATACCAATTGAAATATCCTTGTTCAATGATTTCTTTGACCTAGAGGGGGGGTGAATAGGTCTTCCTAGCAATGTCTACCAATTTTAATTTAGTCGATTTATCGATCAGATTTTATGGCAAACAAATAAGCAAACAAGTGCAAAAAATATAGAAGACAAGCAATCCACCACACAAGATTTTTACGTGGAAAACCCTTCCGGGAAAAACCACGGGACCTAATCCAGTACAAAATCCACTATGAGAATAGTTATCAAACACAAGACTCAAATCTTATCCAACTAGACACCAAACACTGTTCATCGGTACAGATTCTCCATCTTGTATAACAACCACAAACTCTTCGTTCGATCCCTGCAGCAACAGCTACGGCTCCTCACCGACTAACTCTTCTCAAAGTTTCAAACCATGATCCAAATAATGATCTCCATCCTCAGCGGCTTTGACAACGCCAACCAAACATTCACACAGTGTAGCAGCCAAAAACCCACCCTAGGAGTTAGAGTGAATCTTGGACGACTTATCATGACTTGCATGACTTGCTTGACAAACCATCTTGTAAAAATACCTGGAGCATATACAATAGAGGACATAAAGGCAGAAACATACTACAAAGCACAACGGAAGACTAACCGAAAACCTCTAAATGTATATATATCTACATGATCCAAGTTCGTATACAAAAGAAATCACAAAAGAAAGTGCGGACATGCCTGCCAAAATACATGAATATACTCTCTAAAGCTCACCCACAGCTCACTCACTCAGAATCTACCACCACCTAATAGTAGCCCTCTACCGGAGGTTCCTCCACAGGTTCCTCGACGTACTCCTCCTCTACCCATGGGCCAGGAGCATAGACATCAAATGGAGCTGTAGCTCCCTCAGAACCTGCCGACATAAATGTACGGCTGAGCATGGAATACTCAGCGTGTACCAAATGCTAACCAACAATCATAGTACAGCAACAATGATATATATATAAAGCAGGAAGTAGTTAATCTCATAATAGGAAAGTAAAGTAGTTCATAGTCATGCTTGCATTCTCATAAAAGCCGATAAAACCCTTGAAAACATCATGCACTTGACTTGACTCAAATTGCCCTTTTCGTGCTTGAAAACTTGTCTTGTCTGTCTTGTCTTGCCTTATCATGTCGTGTCATGCATGTCATGCCATGTCATGCTTGCTTGGAAAATAAACGTGTTCATGCTACTTGTGAGGGAGGGGAGGCCCCTCTTCCTATATGAATGCAACTTGTTATGTCATGTATAATGCTTGCGTGCTTGGAAAGTAAACATGTTCTTGCTACTTGTGAGGGAAGGGAGGCCCCTCTTCCTATATGAATGCATTGAATGGGACATGCATGCATGGGGTGTTCTTGTTCTTGTCAAAAGCGAGGTAAAACATATCATAAGATATGTCCCACCTCTATACCTTATTCTTGAAAACGTCGATAAAACATGTCATGCATGCCGTGCTCGTAGAAGCGTGTGCATACTTTCATTTGAAATTAAATATGACATTGGGGATTTCACAATACATAGAACGTCAATAATTGGAGCAAGTAAATATTCGTGCAATTTAGGGAAAGCAAGTAATCACTCTATCATAAGCCCTAGAAAATTCCATAAGTATTTAACCATGCAATTTCTTAATTTACAAACCATTTTATTCACCTTGGCATTTCATCAAACATGGGGTGTGTTCATTATTTATTAAACCTACATCATGCTTTTCTAGGTGGATTGATGCTCACATCACACATGTATGTTCATTTTGGGTATAATGCCCTCCCCATTTCATTCATCAAAACCATACACACGGCATCCAATCGCCCATTCACATCCAACAACCATCCATTCATCCCATTAGGTTCATACGTTAGGAAAACCATAAAGAAGAAGGAAAGAAACAAGATATGAACTAGGAGGGTAGCAAAAGGTACCGACCTTAAAAAATGAGGGAAGAAACCCCTTGCAAAAATGTGCGTGGGTCACTGCCCTAGCTTGGAAAAAGTGCTCCTCACAAGCTTGAGTCGAGAACTTGAAGAAGAACAAGTTTGAGGATGATTGTGGGCCTTCAACCCTTTGATTTCTCTTCAAAAGAAAACCCTAGGTTTAGAAACCCCTTTCTCTTCTCTCCTTATCCCTCAAATCTTCTAAGTGTTGAGAATGAGCCCTAAAGACTCGGGTGAGCCTTATATGTAAAGGGTATAACACCCAAATGCCGAAAAAACCCTTAATGAAATTCTGCAAAAACACGAGAGACCGATCGATCGGTGATCAGGGCCGAGCGATCGGTTGCCTACCGAGTGAGCGGTGATAGTGACCGATCTCTCGGTCAAAAACAAGCTCTCTGGAAAATTTCCCCATACAAAAAATTTGACCAGTCGATAGCCTCCGATCAATCGGTTGTGGACCGATCGATCGCTACAATGGACCGAGCGATCGGTGGTCTGCAGGTTTTTGACACTGAGTCCCTTTTTCACCCATTCCTACTATTTGGACTTATCCTATTTCCCTTTTTATCTTTTCTAAACATGACTAAAACCCTTTCAAGGCTTATAGACATTATTAAATAATTTATTTAATTAGTTATAGCATTCTTGGAACCATTTCTCAAAGTTTCAAACTCTCGTTTCATAAATTTTGAGATTACAAGGCAATATGTCTTGACACACACTTCGAGGTATATACAAAAAGTTTTGGGGCTCTACATCCTCCCCCTTTATAAAATTTCATCCTTGAAATTTGGACAATACATGCATTACAAATCCCAAAACATCATTACATAGCACAAACAACACCTATTCTAATAACTCCGGGTACTTTGCTTTGACTTCGGCTTCACGTTCCCATGTAGCCTCTTCTCGAGCAAGATGTTGCCACTGCACGAGAACCAACTGAATCATTTTGTTGTGAAGGACTTGATCTCTCCGATCCAATATATGAACCAGCCTCTCAACTAAATTGAGATCCTCTCGAATTTCCAACAGTTCCAAGTCTATGACATGCCCGCAATGTACTTCCAAAGCCTAGACACATGGAAACGTTATGAACTGCAGTCATGTGAGGTGGAAGAGCTACTCTGTAAGCAACTTCCCCAACTCGCGTGATGATCTCGAACGGGCCGACATATCGAGAACTCCTTTGCTAGGAGATACCTTCATAAAGACTTGATCCCCAACCTAGAATTCCAAGTCCCTACAGCGCGTGTCTGCATAGCTCCTTTGTTGATCTTGAGCAGCTTTCAACCGATCCCGGATGATTTTGACTACACTCGCAGTTTGCTCGATCAACTCCGGACCAAGTACTTTTCTCTCTCCTACCTCATCCCAGTAGAGAGGAGACCTACAGCTTC
The DNA here is from genome assembly GCA_015143295.1 of Tetracentron sinense. Taxonomy (NCBI): domain Eukaryota; kingdom Viridiplantae; phylum Streptophyta; class Magnoliopsida; order Trochodendrales; family Trochodendraceae; genus Tetracentron; species Tetracentron sinense. Next base: position 20,063,299 of record CM026566.1, read on the forward strand.
ACCCATACAAGGCCTCAAATGGAGCCATTTGAATGCTCTCCTGATAGCTATTATTGTAGGCAAACTCTACATAAGGCAAGTGTTCTTCCCAACTGCTCTTTAAATCCAACATACATGCCTGAAGCATGTCTTCGATGACTTGGTTCACCCTCTCGGTTTGTCCATCCGTCTGTGGATGAAAAGCGGTGCTGAAATCGAGTCGGGAACCCATAGCTTCCTGAAAAATTTTCCAAAACCTTGATGTGAATCTTGGATCCCGATCTGACACAATACTAACTGGTACCCAATGTAGCCTAACCACTTCCTTGATATATAGTGCGGCCAACTGACTAGAGTTGAAGGTAGTACGGTAAGGCAAGAAGTGCGCGGACTTTGTTAAACGATTCACCACAACCCATATTGCATCCGAGTTCCTTGCCTTTTTTACAAACCAACAATGAAGTCCATGGATATGTGCTCCGATTTCCACTCGGGAATAGGGAGAGACTGTAATAGACCTGCCGGTCTCAAGTGCTCTGCCTTCACCTGTTGGCACACCAAACACCGTTCCACATACTCCGCAGCATCCCTCTTCATTTTCGCCACCAAAAGTGACTCTTGAGGTTCCAGTACATCTTTGTACCTCCAGGATGCACTGTGTATTTCGAACGGTGAGCCTCATCCATAATCTCCCTTCAAAGATCCGCGTTGCCTGGGAAACAAAGTCTTCCCTTGAATGTAATAACACCTCGACTAGTGAGAGAGAAATCCTCACTACCCTTGGATCCTTTCTTGTCCCGGAAAGCCAACAAGTCAGCATCAGTGGCTTGATACTCTTGGATCAAATCTATAATGTATGGCCAGACCATGACATTTGCCAAAATAGGATTGCGGATAGAATCATTCACACTGATGTCCAGATTTGCCAAATCCTCCAATAATCTCCATTCTCGCACTAACATATGAGCCCAACAACCCCGGAGGTCTTCTACTCAAAGCGTCCGCTACAATGTTTGCTTTGCCCGGGTGGTATTGGATGGTGCAGTCATAGTCTTTCAAAAATTTCATCCAACGCCGTTGCCTTAGATTAAGCTCCTTTTGGGAAAAGAGAGACTTGAGGCTCTTGTGATCCATGAACACATAGAATTCTACCCCGTAAAGGTAATGATGCCAAATCTTAAGTGCAAACACGACTGCAGCAAGCTCCACATCGTGTGTGAGATAATTCTTTTCATGCTCTTTCAATTGCCTTGATGCATAGGCAATGACCTTCTTGTGCTGCATGAGCACACACCCAAGTCCAACATGCGAGGTATCACTGTACACCTCATAACCACCATGTCCGGATGGCACTGTAAGGACGGGGGCCGTGGTAAGCCGCTTCTTCAGCTCCGTGAAACTGATCCCGCACTTATCGCTCCACACGAACTTTGCATTCTTCCATGTCAAATAAGTGAGCGGTGCTGCAAGGCTGGAGAAACCCGCTACAAATCTCCTGTAGTAGCCTGCCAACCCAAGAAAACTGCGTATCTCTGTGACACTCTTGGACCTCGCCCAACTCATGATTGCCTCTATCTTCTTCGGATCTACCGATATGCCTTCCGCAGAAATGACGTGGCCTAGGAATGCCACTTCTTCCAACCAAAACTCACACTTGCTAAATTTGGCGTACAGCTTGTGCTCTCTCAGCATTTCTAAAGCAAGACGAAGGTCTCGCATGTGATCTTCCCATGTCTGGGAATACACCAAGATATCGTTGACAAACACGATCACGCATCGATCCAAGTATGGCTGGAACACCTGGTTCATTAAATCCATAAAGGCTGCCGGCGCGTTTGTGAGACCAAAAGGCATCACCAAGAACTCGTACTGTCCGTATCAAGTTCGAAAAGCAGTTTTGGGCACATCCTTGGCCTTGATCTTCAACTGGTGGTAACCAGACCAAAGATCAATCTTAGAGAAAATTTTACTCCCTTCAACTGATCGAACAAGTCATCAATCCTAGGCAATGGGTACCTATTCTTTATAGTGACTTTGTTTAACTGTCGGTAATCGACGCACATCCGCATCGAGCCATCCTTCTTCTTAACAAATAAAACTGGGGCACCCCACGGTGAGACACTTGGTTGAATGAAACCAAGGCCTTGCAACTCCTCCAACTGAGTCTTCAACTCCTTGAGTTCAATAGGAGCCATTCTATAAGGAGCCCTGAAAATAGGAGCTGTGCCTGGTGCAAGCTCGATCACAAACTCAATCTCCCTGTCTGGAGGCAATCCTGGCAATTCCTCTGAAAATACATCCAGGAATTCACTCACGACTGGAATAGTCGAAGAGTCCTTTGCCTCGGGGTTCGCTAGGCTCAACGCCGTAAAACGGGCAATATCTCTACTTCTCAACCCCCGAAAATGAAATGGCTTGCCTTCCACTGGCCGGAAGAGCACCAAATTTTCAAAACAAGCCACATGCCCATGATGAGCAGCTAGCCAATCCATCCCCAATATAACGTCAAAGTCCTGGAATCCAAGGACAATGAGATCGGCTACCAATTCATGGCTTTCTACTTGGACTGTACTGCCTCTGAAAATGCTATCAGCTACCACTGTTTTGCCGAGAGGAGTCGAAATGGCCAACTCTTATTCCAACTGGCTAGGCTCGAAGGAAAAGCCTTGAGAGAAACTCGGCGATACGAATGAATGAGTAGACCCGGTGTCGATCAATACTCGAGCCAAACATTCATTGACTAGTAAGGTTCCTGAAATTTTAGCTAGCTAAGTCAATCCACACATCAACAGCGTATACATATAGATACATAGATATATAACATGCCATATACGTACACAAGGAATAAGGCATAACATGACAATCGTGGACAATGAATAACTCTAAACGCGTACCTTACACCACATCATCCGATGCAAGTGCATCACCCTCTGTCAAGGCAAAGACTCGCCCCTGGTTCGCCTAGCGAGGTGGAGGTGTAGACCGGGTAGGCTGGGAAGACACCTGGTATGATCCTGCTGGGGGCCTAATACTCTGAGACTGGCCTGGTAAATGCCGGCTAGGGCAATCTCTGATCATATGGCCCTGACGACCACAATGAAAACATCCGCCTGATGCCTTCCGACAATCGCCTGCCAGGTGCCTTCGGCCCGCATGAAGTACAGACCTCATATGTGTAAGTCTGAGGGGCCAGAGGTGGTGCATACCTCGCTACCTGAGGTGCAATAGGCCGTGGAGCCAGAAGAGCCTGAGGTCGCGGTGCCTGAGGCACATACTGCCGTGGAGCTGCAAGCGCATAAGATGGCCTCATCAGTGGTGCTGGCCACGCATACTGTGGTGGTGCTGACCATGTGTACTGATAAGGGCCGATACGAGCCCGCCTCTCTGGAGGTGCCGAACTGTTGGATTGGCCTCTTGCCAACTCCCTTTTCTTGGACACCGCCTCCGAATTTGCCTCGATCAATAAGGCCTTATCTACTACTTCCGGATAAGTAGCGTGCCTGAAAGCTGATACTTCCTCCATAATGACATCCTTGAGCCCTTGCTCGAATCTCCTCGCCTTCCTTGCCTCAGTAGCAACTATGTGAGGCACAAATCTAGAAAGCTCCGAGAACTTAGGCTCATAAGCGGCCACAGTCATCGAACCTTGCTCTAGGTTGATGAACTCTCTTTCTTTTCCCGTGCTCCAACAGGAAAGTACTTTTTGTAAAAAGTATCCTTGAACTCCTCCCAAGTCCAAAGTTGACCCTGCATGGTCAAATTTCGAGTCCTCAAGGCGGACAACCACCAATGGTGTGCCTCACCCTCAAGCATGAAAACAGCCCATGCTACTTTCTCTTCCTCTGTCGGCGATAGGACTGGAAAAATCTTTTCCAACTGGAGGATCCATGCCTCCACAGCAAGAGGGTCCACACTCCCATGGAATGATGGAGGCCTCAATCTCCTGAATGCCTCAACTCCAACTGTAGGATGTACTGGAGCTGCGGGTGGTGGAGTAGGTGCCGCCGACGATGGTATAGCCTGTCGAGCCGCCAGTATGGCGAGTGTCTCAGCAGTAGAGCCTAAGACCTGAGAGAGGTCCGGCTGCTCAACCTCATCTCGAGAAGAAGATGAAGCTCTGGTATGTGGTCCACGACCCCGTGTGCCCCCTCTCATGACTAAAGTCCTGAGAACAATAGCACCACATGAGTCTAACTTGAAACCACAATTTATCGTGTTGGTTCAATTCATCATAATTCAATTGTATAAATTGTATAATACTAGCATACATCACATTAAGTCATCGGAGTATTTATCATATTATACTTTGGTGTTCTAGCGTCTCTAAGACCTGTATTTGGTTGAAACAACCATTTTAAACTAAGACTAAAGTTTACTCTTACACTCGGAACAAGACTCATTTCTGACTTACTCCCTTCCTAACTTGTTTCCTAACATATGCTCTTGTCAAGCCGTGGTATTAGATTCTAAGTGACCCTAGAGACCTAAAGCCTAAGCTCTGATACCACTTCTGTAGCGCTCCAAAACCCACCCTAGGAGTTAGAGTGAATCTTGGACGACTTATCATGACTTGCATGACTTGCTCGACAAACCATCCTGTAAAAATACCTGGAGCATATACAATAGAGGACATAAAGGCGGAAACATACTACAAAGCACAGTGGATGACTAACCAAAAACCTCTAAATGTATATATATCTACATGATCCAAATTCGTATACAAAAGAAATCCCAAAAGAAAGTGCGGACATGCCCGCCAAAATACATGAATATACTTTCTAAAGCTCACCCACAGCTCACTCACTCAGAATCTACCACCACCTAATAGTAGCCCTCTACCGGAGGTTCCTCCACATGTTCCTCGACGTACTCCTTCTCCACCCATGGGCCAGGAGCACAGACATCAAATGGAGTAGTAGCTCCCTCAGAACCTGCCGACATAAACGTACGGTTGAGCATGGAATACTCAGCCTGTACCAAATGCTAACCAACAGTCATGGTACAGCAACAATGATATATATATAAAGCAGGAAGCAGTTAATCTCATAACGGGAAAGTAAAGCAGTTCATAGTCATGCTTGCATTCTCGTAAAAGCCGATAAAACCCTTGAAAACATCGTGCACTTGACTTGACTCAAATTACCCTTTTCGTGCTTGAAAACTTGTCTTGTCTGTCTTGTCTTGTCGTATCATGTCGTGTCATGCGTGTCATGCCATGTCATGCTTGCTTGGAAAATAAACGTGTTCATGTTACTTGTGAGGGAGGGGAGGCCCCTCTTCCTATATGAATGCAACTTGTCATGTCATGTATCATGCTTGCGTGCTTGGAAAGTAAACATGTTCTTGCTACATGTGAGGGAGGGGAGGCCCCTCTTCCTATATGAATGCATTGAATGGGACATGCATGCATGGGGTGTTCTTGTTCTTGTCAAAAGCGAGGTAAAACATATCGTAATATATGTCCCACCTCTATACCTTATTCTTGAAAACGTCGATAAAACATGTCATGCATGCTATGCTCGTGGAAGCGTGTGCATACTTTCATTTGAAATTAAATATGATATTGGGGATTTCACAATACATAGAACGTCAATAATTGGAGCAAGTAAATATTCGTGCAATTTAGGGAAAGCAAGTAATTACTCTATCATAAGCCCTAGCAAATTCCATAAGCATTTAAGCATGCAATTTCTTAATTTACAACCCATTTTATTCACCTTGACATTTCATCAAACATGGGGTGTGTTCATTATTTATTAAAACTACATCATGCTTTTCTAGGTGGGTTGATGCTCACATCACACATGTATGTTCATTTTGAGTATAATTTCCTCCCCATTTCATTCATCAAAACCATACACACGGCATCCAATCGCCTATTCACATCCAACAACCATCCATTCATCCCATTAGGTTCATACGTTAGGAAAACCATAAAGAAGAAGGAAAGAAACAAGATATGAACTAGGAGGGTAGCAAAAGGTACCGACCTTGACAAATGAGGAAAGAAACCCCTTGCAAAAATGTGCGTGAGTCGCTGCCCTAGCTTGGGAAAAGTGCTCCTCACGAGCTTGAGTCGAGAACTTGAAGAAGAACAAGCTTGAAGATGATTGTGGGTCTTCAACCCTTTGATTTTTCCTCAAAAGAAAACCCTAGGTTTAGAAACCCCTTTCTCTTCTCTCCTTATCCCTCAAATCTTCTAAGTGTTGAGAATGAGCCCTAAAGACTCGGGCAAGCCTTATATGTAAAGGGTATAACACCCAAATGCTGAAAAAGTCCTTAATGAAATTCTGCAAAAACACGATAGACCGATCGATCGATGATCAGGACCGAGCGATCGGTTGCCTACCGAGCAACCAGTGATATTGACCGATCTCTTGATCAAAAACAAGCTCTCTGGAATATTTCCCCATACAAAAAAGTTAACCAGTCGATAACCTCCGATCGATCGGTGGTCTGCAGGTTTTTGACACGGAGTCCCTTTTTCACCCATTCCTACTATTTGGACTTATCCTATTTCCCTTTTTACCTTTTCTAAACATGACTAGAACCCTTTCAAGGCTTATAGACATTATTAAATAATTTATTTAATTAGTTATAGCATTCTTGGAACCATTTCTCAAAGTTTCAAACTCTCGTTTCATAAATTTTGAGATTACAAGGCAACATACCTTGACACACACTTCGAGGTATATACAAAAAGTTTTGGGGCTCTACACACAGAGTTCAAACTAATTGAAGGAATAAAAATAGCTCCAGTGGGATCTCAAACAACAATGGAGATCAACCAATGCACATCTAAAATAGAACACTTCAATCTTGCATCAACTAGAGCATGAGAGAGGAGAACTAAGGGTATCCACCAAGTGGGGATTTTAGAACCGTAAAATCTTCAAAGTATTCTTAAAACTCTCTCACATTTTCCTTAGAACGAACTAAGGGATCACCAATTAAATAGTCAAGGTAATAGCACTTGCCAAAGCAGAGTTCAGATGATTTTAGAAACCAAAAATACGAGGTTCGTTCGAACCGCCATGTGAGGCGTTCAAACGGTCCTAGGATTGGATGGAATTGGTGAAAGTGGGGGGCTAGAGAGGCTATTTTTTTTCTGAGTTTATAATGCCCATTCGAACGGTCAGCTGGGCATTCTTGGGTGTTCGAATGGCTAGGCTAGGCATTCGAACGGCTAGGCTGGGCGTTCGAACAACCTGTGCCGATTTTGATTATTTTGCACAGCCTCTCTTGACTCAACATCCAATTCCCTAAAAGACCATCCAATGGTTATTATAAACACATGGGTCAATATCTAATCACCTAGGGTATATGATAATGGTTTTCTAAGTCAATTCCACATATGGTAACCACTAGGTATCTAAGTCACTTACCATCCTAAGAGTGAGCAAAGCTTGAAGCTGGAATGTACTTCACTTGAGTCTTTGGAGCTTCATCTTCACCGAACTTCATCAACCAATGGAACAACGACACTAGACTTGCATTGACATCATTTTAACATCGGAATTAAGCCAATACAAATTATGACCTTATAGGTTTCTCACTACAATATCCTAATCTAGATGGCTTAATGACTAATATTGACGTCATCCAACACATCCATCATACCCACAATGTAGTTATGTATCATTTCTTTAATAATTTGGATATTTGATGAGCCCATACTATGTTGGAAGCATGAAAAATGTGAGATTCAGCAGTCGTTGAATTGAGTTGATCATTATAAGCGTCTTTGTTTTGAGGATTTTTTCTTACTAAACTTTAATTTGATCATTGTAACCATATGATGTTCATGACGACAACAAATTTTCTCTGCTTGAAGCCCGAGTATGTTACTCGGGCATAGCCTCTTTGCCCAATGCTTGTTCCCTTTAATTGTGATCAAGATTCACTTACCTATAGGATTAATGAATCTAACCTTGGTTTTTAGAAGAATTTTTTTAATTGTTTAAGAATTGATTTAAAAATTAATTCTTCACCTGATTTTTTTCTAAAAACCATGGTTAGATTCATTAACCCTAAGGGCTTGTTTGGACGATATGAATTGCAATATCATGGATATTGCAATTCTTTGGAATTATAATATCTTTGAATTAGAATTCTTATGCATTGGAATTCTACTGTTTGGCTGAGACCATAAGAATTACTGAAAATATCATCTGAATTTCAATTCCACTATTTGGATGGTTACAAGATTGCATGGGAATTCATTTGTTTATTCAAATAGAATGATATACATACATGTCCTTCTTAAAAAAAATAAGATGAATAAATCAATAAAAACTAGACTTGTTCACAAAACTTTAAAAAATATATATATGCTTGTAAACATTTGCAGCCGCTCCAGTTTCTAGGACTCGGAATCATATAAGGGATAGAGAAAAAATCCAGTTAGCTCCACAAGACCAAACATCTGCAGCCGCTCCATTGAAGTTCTTATTTGCAATCACGTGTTAACCAGACAGTCATTGGAATGAGAAAAATTCAGTTTGTTCTTCCTGTTAGCCTAGGAGTTTGATTGATGCCAATAAAACAAAGCTAACACTCAAAAGGGAAATCTCTGCATACCTTAAGAGCTACATAGCTTGGCTGAAATTTTTGAACCCTCAGGCCAGTAACTGAATTTTTTTTTTTTGGGTGAAGTGCTGGATATTAATGACCTAATACATGAGCTTGTTTTCCATGACCATCTGCTTATCAATGACTTGATGGCAACATACTGGCCGTTCACAGAGTTCACAACCAATTTAACCTTGGCGAATGTACCTTCTACAATGGTTCTACCAAGATGGTATCTGAATTCTCTGAGAAAGTAAAGAGGCCTCTCTAAGAAACCTCATGTTGCTCCAACTACATCGTTTGACAACTACCATGCCTTACAAGAATAGTTTTTCATGATCAAGATAAACAAGATTTTATTTAAAATGGTCAAGTAATACTCTTCTACATAGACAATATAATAATCACTATGCAACAAAAATAGAAACAAACAAATCAAAAAGACAGGTTATGACAAAATGTAAATGAAATATCTCAAAACTAAATTATCACAATCATAACCATTCACATAGAAGGTATATCTAAATCTTAAACATCCAAAACCAAGTACAATATCAATTAACGGCAAAATAGTACACTTGCAAATGAAAAAGACATTACAAAAAAAGTCCTTAATGGTGACCTACGTGCCTCAACAACCACCGCTTCCTGACCTCATCAGGAAGGCTCAAAAATACCTAGGCCTTTTTAATATCAGTTGTCAAAAAGTCAATAATATCTAAATGCATATTCTCGTCCAAATCTAGAATCCTATTGACCTCTTGATACAACTTATCAACCTCCAATGTAGCCGGTGCTCGTTGAGTATATGCATTTGCCATAAGCTTAATGGTCTCAGCCATAGAGTTAATAGTTGAAGCAAGTGCATCACCGCTACGACTCCTCTTCCTTTTTGGACGTTGTATCTTTGGTGTTGCATGTCCTCCTCTTTGTTGACTTCCGATTCCATTTGGTGGATTCAATTCAGTACCATCTCTCATGTTTTCCAATTCTACATTGGCAATGGCTTGATCAGTATCATTGCTTATTTCATCAGATTCCATTTGAGCAGTAGTTTCTCCAGCTGTTTTAGAACCATCTCCATTTGCATGGTCATGGTCTATGATAGTTGCCAACTCAATGAAATTCGCAATAACTTTAGTGTGATATGGTTTTGCATCCTTGTGTACCTGTGACCAATATAAGAAGAATTTAGAAAGTAAAATTTTACATTCTTATAATAACAACTATGTTGCACTTGTTACTATTAGCCTAAAGGTTGCAACCATATAACCCTCAATTAGTTTTAATGATAACATAAATAATGAAATGACTCTTGTAACACTAATGTCTTCCATGAGCATCAACATCTACAGTATTCTAGAGATAAAGGATTGACTTCAATCAAGAACCTTCAATGAAAAAGGTCAAATCAAAGCATGATGACAATTTCAAATCAAAGTTTCAAGAAGATATTCATCTATAAGCAAAAAGGATTCTGGAAGATTGTCTACAAGGCACTGCTACTAAAGACCAAAGAAGCAAAAGGATCAACTCTAGCAAAGTCTAAGTTTAGGTAGTCAGTGGTCTGTCTAGGACTTCTTGTAAAAATCCTCAAGTAGTGATTTGGTGAAAAACTCAAAATACCTTAGATTGACCATAGGTCCCTTGAACAAATATAAAAATATAATTAAAGACCTTAAAACATTATCATCTTTCTCATAAAGGTTTAGTATAAAACCTTGGAATCAAATCTTATCTTAAAGGTTTTGAAAAATAGATTCTGCAAATAAAAGGTTTATCCAGTCGATCAGATAGCCCATCCAGCCGATCAGGCAAACCATCCAGTCGATCAGACAAGCCCTGTGATCGACTGGATAGAACAAATTTTTCCAAAATTTGTCTACATGTATGGATTGAGTTGAAACTCTTTATGAATCCATTTTAGATCATTCAAAAGATCATTATGAGATGTTAATCATGTTTAATTAATATGTTAAAAGACTTTGGAACTCATGCAAATCATTAAAGTCTAAGAAAACAAAATCAAAATATTTTTTGGTCTATCCAGCCGATCTGGTGGACCATCCAGCCGATCAGGCGGTCCATCCAGTCGATCAGAAGACCCTTGTGATCAACTGGATAGAACAAAATGCACTAAGTTTGGTTTTTGCCATCCAGCCGATCAGAAAATTGATCCAGGCAATCTGATAACCGTCAAGCCGATCAAAGGACCCTTCTAATCGACTGGATAGCTCAGAAAAATCTGAGACTCATCTTTAATGCTCAACAGCTATATTTATAATGGATGATTTTTCATTAAATGCTCATCAACGGTAATAAATACCAAAACACTATAAATAGAGATGATCTTTGAAAGATCCAAAAACAAAAACACATACATTTATATTGTTCTATTGATCAATCATTCACTTGAGCTAAAAATCTCAATCCTGAGAAAACGATACTCTGTTTTTTCTCTTTGAGCTAAATCAAAATCATTTCTTGAGAGATTTCTTAGAGCTTGCTATTCCATTCAAATATAACTCGTAAGGAGTTTATTATTTCGGATTGTTAATATAAAACCTTCATTTTTATTCAGTCAAGAACCTACGTGTTCTTGCAAGTGAAGCTGCTGCTTCGGTTTTGTCAGAGAGGGTTGTGCTATGACTGTGTAAGATTCCATCTTGACCTGAAGAAGGATTGTAAGGTTGTATCTCGACCAGAAGAGAGATTGTTAAAGGTTTAAGCTTCACCTATGAAGGAGCTTGTACGATTGTGGATCATAGTGGAACCTCTTGCGGTTTGCAGAGGCGGGGAGTAGGCTGGAGATTGCTGAACTTCGATAACAAACTGAGTTTGCACTTCCTTTTTCTCTCCTCTATCTTTTAGATTATCTTGTTCTTAGATTTCTATATCATCTGTTAGCTGCATTTCTCTTTGATTTTTAAATTTTGCATTAAAAAGGGAAACTAATTTTAAATCTGTCATTGACCCTATTCACCCCCCCTCTAGGGTCCATATCTGGGCAACAGTGACATACCTGTACATAGCTATTCCAAACATTATCATCATCTACCACTATCATCTTTCTTGTATCGTCCCATCCGAACCAACTTTGGTTAATGAGTTCGTTAGCGACCTTGTAATGTTTTTCCCATGTTTTTAGGCGGGACCTAATTTTATCCTTGTCTATAGAAAGATGAAATTTCTCATTTATTGCTCATATGGATGTAGTCATTTTCATAGGCTTCCAACCATTGTCTAACTTATTACCTTGATTCACTTGGTCGATGAGAGTGTTAGTTAAAAATTGATCCATTTCAATTGTCCATGCCACATATTTTCCTTTTTGTTTATAGCTTCCGTCTTCCATCCTAAAAACTCAAGAAAAAATATTTTTTTCTACGTAGGAGCAATGAAAATACAATACTTGTATCATTCCCAAAAAATAGCAAATGAGTTTGTATGAATGGAAACTTTTTAATCAGAGGAACTAAAGATGATTATAGATGAATTGGACAACTGAGCTCTTTGGAGAAATCAGAATGGTGTATTGACCCCATGACCACTTACATCTATGCAGAAATCAGAACAATGTGGAAAATAAAGCAACATCGTCATGTTGAGAGGTCTATTATGGGATGAGAAAAGACAATTTTAAGATGTTTGCCGCCACTAAACTTATACAAACCTGAATATAGGAATAGATTATCCTCCAGGACTGAGAAATGAAAACGTCTGTGCCAAGTAAGTAATGTGCCAAACTTTTTGCCAAAGCATTTATGTAATGGAGATCAAAATATAGCATTCTACACACACACAAAAGATCTAAGTACATCTGTTGATTATACTAGATTAAAATTCAGTAAAAATCTATTATACTCGATTTTGACTACATTGAAAATCAGCAGACATCTTTGCAGCCAAATCGTCCTGAAATTTTTGCCACTCTTCTGTAACTTGAACTTGTGTGATTAGTTCATCTTGTGAGACTTTTGGGTAGGTAAGTTCATATCAAAATCGTCTAATAAATCATTAGGATCTACAGACCTTATATAGCTGTGAAGAATGCAACATGCATTCACAACTATAACTTGTGTATCTATATCAAAGAATGGTTGAGTTCTTAATATAGCCCAACGCTTCTTCAACAACCCAAATGTTCTCTCAATTTTCATTTCGTGTTGAAGAATGATAGTGATTAAAAAGTAGGCACTAACTCAAGATGACTCCCAAATTTCGCATAATGTCAAACCTAGCCAAAGTTCATTGCTGATCTTAAGGAAATTCTATGGAGATGCACTAGATGATACAATGTTACTGAAGCATCAAACACAATAAGATAGACTTTATCATAGCAACACTAATCTACAGGTTTATTGTTTGGCTGAAAGTTGAGTTTCAAAGCATTAATGTAAACAAATTTTGGAGGTAAAATGAGATAATGTCTATTCCTATATCTAGAAAGTTCAGTCTCTTGTCTCTCTCCTCGCCTTCCTAACCACAAACATACAAACCTAAATATGCAGTAGCACTGTTCTTGAATTATAGGAACTAAACTATGACTAACTAAGAAACATGAAGAGGCTGTATTTGCATAAATGGCGATGCAAGTTAGTCTAGAGCTTTTTTTAGTTTTTTTCTTCTCTGTTATAGGATCTATGGCTATGTTTGTAATGAAGGTGTAAGCCTTCCTTAAAAACCAAAGAATCATCGAACTAGACATTCACACTTCTCTCGAGCATTCCATCGCTGATCAGCAAAGCACAAAATATGGACCCACACTTCACATACATGTGTACCTAATTGACTATTTGAGCATTTCATCCAAATCACCTCCTCATGATTTTTTTTTAAATGTCATATTAAGAAAATATAAATCTGAAACATAGAATCTCGATATGGTAAGTAATTTCAAATTGATTTTAAATGCACAAAAATTACGAAAAAAATAGACCGATTAAGCTAAAATAATCTATTATTCAAGAGATCAAGGACTATAAAGCAAAACCTATGACATTAACCTCAAATAAGCATAAACACAATAGGAAAATGATTGAAAATGCCTATAACATAGAACATGAAAGAACACACCATTTACAATGAGATTAACATCAAATGAACTAGAAAACACAGAAAAATCTGAGAGAACGAAAGAAAATCCAATCCAGCTCTTACAATATCATAATCATAGTAGATCACTTGATTTAAACCAAAAAAGCTTCACAATAAAGAAGAAATCGTGCATAAAGACACAGAAACTCAATATTCAAACACTTACCTAAACAGATTCCAGGGATCAGTTCATAGACAATGATCTGATAACCTTTGATTCGAAAAAAAATGCAGGAGAAATGGAGATAGAGATGGAAAAGCAGAGCAAAGAACCCTCCATTTTGCTGTGAAACTCGATATTCAAATGGAAAGAAAAAGATGGAAAGAAGGTCTGGTTGGGAGTTTAAAACTTAATTCAATAGGAATTGGAATTACAATATCTACCCTCCTGGGTAGGTCTTTCAATTATAAAAGAAACATAGGAATTGAACTTATTTTCAATTCCATGGATATTGTAATTCTGATGAATTTGGTGCGTCTAAACATCGAAATCGGAATTCATATATTTCAATTCCAATTCCAACCCCCTAATTCCTATCGACCAAACGAGCCCTAAGGGTAAGTAAATCTTCACCATGTGAACATAACTTTTCCATCTAATTTAATCACCCCTTAAATACATAAAGGTTTCACTCTCTCTTATTGTTGTTGTTGGTTTGGAAGTAGAGAAATTTGTAACAGCATTTGGACCCCTTAATTCATAAATTGATGGCACTTCTTCTAGTATATCATAGATTCCAAGCCATAAACGTTTTTTATATGTCACTTAACGTCCCTTTCAAACGTCCATGTGGCCATTGGCTTAGGCCTCTGAATCTTTTCTGACCATTTTCATCAAATTTTGACAACCTTAAGCTTCTCTTCTTACCTAACCCCTCCTGACAAATCCTCTTAAATTATGCAAAGCGAATGCATTAAGTGGATTATGATGTTTAACAAATGCAAGAAAAATCAGCTTTGAATGGGCGGACTCCATGAAGTGCAGGTCAATTTTTTTAACCCTAAAATGTAATTTTAGCTATAAATTTTATTTTAAAGGTACACATTTACATTTATATTTATATATAAATTTTTTAATTTTAGTTTGAGGGTGGTGTTTCATGGTAACTTTTCCAAGGATCTCAAATAATATGATTGTGGAGATGAATGTAGTTTGTGATAGTTGTGCATTATGTGTCAAGTTGGATCTTTGAAAAATTATTGTTGAGAGTGACTCACATTTTCATTCATGTCATAAATGGAGTTGCTAACAAGCCCCAGATCATTTAGTATGAGTAGCAGTCTATTATGCAGCTTAAATAAAAGTGTGAAATGGTTTTTATCTACACTTCAGAGAAAATAATTAGGTGGCTGACATTCTCTTGAAGGAGACCTATAATTCTCAACGTAATGAGGTCTTTCTTGATAAGAAATTTATTCTAAAACAAACTAGAGGGTGTCTAGTTCTTGATAAAATGGTTGTGTCTACTTTAAGATGTTAGTTGTAGCCCCCCCCCCCCCCCCCCCCCCCCCCCCCCCCTCTTTCTCTGGGTGGTTACAAATTCTAGGTTTATGACGATGTTTTATATGCTATTGTAATTAACACTTTGTAGTCCATTTATCAGACATTTATATTTGAACTTATTTTGTCCTTGTGTTGGTGTCGTACAGTCTTGGGAAGGACCATTTTTCACACAACTTATTTATGTCCAATATTTCTTTTCACCGCATAGTTGTATCCAAGAGCATCATGTTCCTCACTATGTTTCATCTAAAAGGGACTACTAATGATAATGCTATTTTTTCTTTGAGCTATTAATATTGTGAATAAAATTATAATTAACATAAACAATTGAAGAGATGAATGACAATGAACTTATAGGTACTTGAATTTGTTATTTGATGAGTTTGGAGGTTTTGGTTATATTTATTCAATTTTTCTGATTAAATCTTAACAGTTGTGTAAATTTTTTCTTACGGGTGGTTATTTCTAATATATTACATTTCTTTTATTTTTTTGGTAAGTGTTTTTATTTATTTTCTTAATTCACACACTCGTGCATCGCACATGCTCTGTGCTAGTATATATATATATATGTGTGTGTGTGTGTGTATGTGTGTGTGTGTGGAATGGTTTCAATTAGCGCCACTCAGTAGAAGCTTTAGTGAGCAAGCCCCAACATCTCATTTGGGGGTCCGACCGTTGGGTGGCAATGTGGGTCCTATGATTGACACATGGAAAAAAAAATGTTGATGGATCAATTCTAATTTGTTCAATTAGTTCATAGTTTGTTAGCATTAACCTCTTAGGGCACTAAAGGCTCTAGTGAGCAGCCATTCCTAGCATGTCATTTGGGGATTTGATCCGTTGGGTGCATATATGGGTCTTATGATTGACTCATGAAAAAAAAAATCAAGCCGAACTTTCAATTCTAGTTCATTCAATTAGTCCATAGATTGTCAGCATTAACCTCTTAGGGCTCATTAGACTCTATCGATGCCATAAAAATTCATGATTTTTTAATCTTCAATCGGATGGTCTAGAAATACTTGATCGGTCTGCTTTTTTTGTCATGTCTCTTAATTGATCCACCTTGACATTCAACAATTCTTTTCAAAAATAACCTCTTATATGTCCATTTTTCATGGGGTCACTCACCACTACTAGTTCTTGTGAGCGGCGCTCATTAGAATGTCATCATATATATATATATATATATATATACACTATAATATAAAGAACTAAGTGTCACCTAACCCCATCTCTTTGCTCTCCAATATTCAATTTTAGGAATCCTATGAGTTTTATTTTAAGGATGCCACGTGGCACCCATCTGTAATCTCAACCATTAACTTTGTCTCTCTCACACATTGTCTCCCTCTCAATTCAAAAACCCATTGGAAGGATTTTAGAGGATTGTTTCCCTCTACAACTCTATCTCTAATCTCAACCGTTAACTCTCACACACGTCTCCTTCACAATTCAAAATACCATTGGAGGGATTTTAGAAGAGGGATAGAGATAAGAAGGATAAATAGAGAATATGGAGAGAGATTTTAGAGGATTGTGATAAAATGGATAAAAAAGAGATAAAAAGGTAGAGAGAGAGAGAATGTAGAGAGAGATTTTAGGGGATTGTGATAAGAGGGATAAAGAGATAGTAGAGAATTATTTTTTATTTATACCCGTGCATCGCACGGGTCTCTACTAGTGCTTTATAAAGAAATAAGACTCTTCTCTATGATCTCCAAACTCTAAGCCTGTCAAAAAAGCCCTAGTCAAAGGTTACCCGGCCCTTCCAAACCCGCCAAAGCCCGGCCCTTCTTCGGCCCTTGGGCCGGGTAGGGCCCAAAACCAAGAAGCCCTTCTTCCATAGGGCCGGGCTAGGGCTGACCCCTTCCCAGCCCTTCTAGGCCCGGCCCGCCCTCCCCTCCTTAAGAATACTTAATTCAAGTTAAAAATTACTAATATAGCCCCCGTTAATGATATTCACATGGAATATATTCATAAATTCATAACCAAACCTCTTTATATATCAATTTTTCTTGAAAGTCGTCACAAAATTTTTCAAGAGTTCAATATGTTGTATGATTGTATCACCTATTTGAATGAGTTTCTTGAACAAAATCTTGCTCTCTTACGGCCCTTTGGCTTGGCCCAGCCCGGCCCTAGCCCTTGAGGGCAGGGCTAGGGCCCAATCAACCCCAGCCTTTGAAGGGCTAGGGCTGGGCTAGGGCCTTGCTCTTATAGGGAAGGGTAGGGCTAAGTTTGACCCCGGCCCTGTCCCTATCCGGCCCTTTGACAGCCCTACCAAACACTAATCCTTAGAATTCTAGAGGTGCTGATGTGGTACCTCTAAAAAGGAGAGTGATTTTAAGGGATTGTGACAAGAGAGATAGAGAGAGAATATAGAGACGTATTAATCTATGAGTCGGTCTATGGGTACTCCCAATTATACTCCCAAATATACTCCATAATCCTAACCGTTTATAACCAACCACTAAAGGTCAGGATTTCAATTGGCTTATTTTGTCTTTTATATTGCCACATCAGCTCGAATCCTAACTGTTTAATAATTGAGATAAACGGTTAGGATTTGGGAGTATATATGGGAGTACACTTTGGGAGTATCCCTAAACTAATTCTTAATCTATTTGAGAGATTTTAAGAGATTATGATAAGAGGGATAAAGAGAGAATGTAGAGATGTATTGATCCATTTGAGTGATTTTAGGAGATTGTGATAAGAATGATAGAGACAGAATGTAAAGACATTTTAACTCATGATAGTGATTTTAAGGGTTTGTAATAAGAGGAATAGAGAAAATGTGTAGAGATTTGTTTTTTCACACTCCTGCATCATCACACGGTCTCTACTAGTATATATATAACTGGTTCAGGCAAGTCCCTAGTTGCTCTAATTAATTTATTTTCTCACAATTAAAATAGTCAATGTATGTTTAAGCAATTTACGGAAAAAAACAAATTATGCACTTAAGTAAAATATTATTTATTTAAAAAATGGTGGTTGCAGTCTGTCAGTGTCTCTCACGAGGAAGAGGGAAGATTCAAAAATTAACTTTAAGATGAAAAAAAGGCCCAAAATAAATTTGAAACTTTTAAAGTATTATAAAAGTGTCTACATGACACCTGCTATAATAAATTAATAATCCACTAACCAACAAACCTTGAATGTATGATGTATTATAAAGCAGTGAAAGAAAATCTTTACACTGGATGCCTATGAAGAGTCAAGTTTTTTATCTAGGTGGGACCTACTCAAATCCTCTGGTGTTCAGCTCTTTCATTTGCACCACACATTCGGTCATGACATGTATACATCATTCTAATGCATCCATTATTATTATTAGGGTTTTTTTTGTGAAAAAACCCTTATGTTTTCAGTTATTTATAAATACCCATTTCCTTTTGTGATTTTGTAATCCACTAACTTTTAAATCCTATTCAAATCCACCCTTTCATCCATAACTTAGTTAACGATGTTTGAGTTTTTATGAAATAATTATTTTAAACATTTTTTTAAAAATCAATGAGAAATGTAAAAAGTTTTCCCAAGTGTTTGGAACCCACTAACTGTGATTAAGATTCTCTCATCCCTAGGATTCATCTATCTATCCTTGGTTTTTAGAGAAAAAAATATTAACTTTAGGTTGATTATGCTTAACCACAGTTAATAGGAGCTCTACAAACTACCACATGTCCCTTTCAACACCCACTAACTGTGGTTAAGATTCACTCATCCATAGGATTCATACATCTAATCTTGGTTTTTTTTTTTTTTTTTTAAATCTTAGGATGACTATGCTTAACCAAAGCTATTTACAAATAGCTGAAAAGATAGAGTTTCTTTTTTTTGTTGCGAAAACCCTAAAATATTTTGTTTGAAGGAGGTGTACCTCGTTCGCGAGAGCGGCTGCTACCCATATGGTCTCCTCGTTCACACACAAATTAAACCACATCCCAATTCTCATAGTTGGTGACAAACTACTATCACAAAAGTAAATAGGGTACATCGTACAGACACTTAGAGCCCCCTTTAATTATGGTTAAGTATAGTCAACCTAAGGTTAACATTTTTATATTTTTTTTCTAAAATCCAAGGTTAGATAGATAAACCTTCGGGGTGAGTGAATCTTAACCACGGTTAGTGAGTGTTAAAGGGATACCGGGCGACTTGTAGAGCCCCTATTAATTGTGATTAAGCATAATTAACTTAAGGTTAATATTTTTCTTTCTCTAAAAACCAAGGTTAGATGGATGAATCCTAGGGGTGAGTGAACCTTAACAACGGTTAGTGAATTCCAAGCACTTGTGATAACTTTTTACATTTCTTACTGAATTTTTAAAAAAAAAATTAAAGAGGTCATTTTATAAAAACTTAAACATCCGATAACTAAGTTATGGATGAAATGGTGGATTTGTAAAGGATTTGAAAGTTAGCGGGGTAAAATACAAAATTACAAAAGGGTATGGAATATTTAAAAATAGTTGAAAAGACAAGGAGCTTTCACAAAAACCCTTCTTATTATTATTATTTTGGTTAAAATAGATGAAATGAAAGTACTAACCCGCATAAAGAGAAATACATAGATTATCTGCAGCATTTTGCTGGGGTTTGGAGATCTCTTCTGGGTAATAAAGCAATACTCCTAGTATATATATATATACTAGCAGGTGGCATATGCGATGCACGTGAGAGCGAGGGGAAGGAGTTAACCACAGTTAATAGGAGTTAAAAAGGACACATGTTAACCCACAGGTGCGATTGAACTCGTGCAATGAACGTGAGCGCGAGAGGAAGGCGCGAGGGGAAAGAGTTAACCACAGTTAATAGGAGTTAAAAGGGACTCGTGTTAACCCACGGGTGCGATTGAACTCTCCCCGAGTTCAATCGCGATTGGCTGTGATTCTAAATAGATAAATGAGCAAGGGGTAGTTTGGGAATTAAAGTAAAACATTAAATCAAATGCAAAGGGTAGTTTGGGAATTTCAAAAAATTCATCTACGCAAGGCTCTTGCTTTATTACAGTTACCTTCAAAAAAAAATATATATATATATATACACATATATAATCTTAGGGATGCCATGTGACTTCCCTCTTTAATCTCATCGTTTGTTTTAGGTCATCAGTTATCAAACAATCCTAGAGTCCTATCTATCTCCATTATTATAGAGTTCTCTCTTATCTCTAACTCTTAGGTATATTAATTTAAGTTTAATACTAAATAACTTATGATTTTCTCATAAATGTTATTAAAATAATAATAAATTATTAATATAAATTTAATTAATTAATACAAATAATTATGTATATCAAATAATAAAAAACTAATACTATTAAAAATAAAATTTATGAAATATTCTTAAAATATATTACTTAATATTTAAATGAATAAATAATATTATTTAATTTTAAATATTCTTAATTAGTACCGTACATCACACCATCTCAGCTAGTATATATATTTATATATAGATAGATAGAGGAGGGGAGGGGGACAACAGCCATTAATATCATGAAACAAGGGGAACTACCATCACTAATATCATGGAATAACAATTACACGTGAGTCACGTATACTATCTCAATGGTAGGTGTAGTCCGCAGAGAAACGTCTTTAATTTTTAGAGCCGTGCTCGAAGGGGTCGGACTTGCTTAATGAGTTCGATTGTGACATCTATCCTGGGGAATTTGTTTGGAGGTTCTGAGACCAGTTGTGGCTTTCATGATGATACCGATTAGAAGCGGTAAAAGAAGATTCATTATCATTTGGCGACAAGTCCGTATAGACAAGACTGATGAGAGTACTAAGTTTGAGAAGGTAAATCAAGTTCAAAAACCAGCCAGCGTAGCCCCCTCTCCTCCCCCTCACCTAAAAAAGAAAAAATCTTGCCAGACATGTCCCTACTTTGAGTAAAAAGAAGTTAACACCTCATGTCTTGCTTTAACATGGGTGTCAGTTTTTGGTTGGGGTAGGAAATGCCTAAGAGTAAGGCTAGGACGCATCCGAGAAAATACATTTACACCCCTTGAGGTTTGACGAAAATATACATAGACTTTCTCAGATTTCAGAAAATACATTAGGTACCCTACATTTTAAAATATTGACACTTCCATCATTTTTATTAATTGACCGTTAGTCAACTAATGGAATGATGATGTCGGATAAAATGATATGAAATACCAAAAATATCTTGGAGAATTTTTAAATGAGATCAAATCATTTAGAGTGACCACGTGTCCTTTTTGACACCCCTTGTGGTGGCCACAAGTCCTATTTGACACCCCTCGAGGTAGCCACGTGTCCTTTTTGACACCCTTGAGGTGGCCACATGTCCTTTTTGACACCCCTTAAATGAGGTTAGATTCATCCACCCTTATGGTTTACCCGTCCATCCTTGGTTTTTTTTTCTACATATTAATTTTTTTTTTTAAATTAATAATTGTTTTTAAGACTTTTTAGTATTAAAATATTTAAAAGAATAATTAATATTAAAAAAAAAAAAACCAAGGATGGATGGCTGAACCCTATGAGTGGGGGAATCTAACCTCATTTAAGGGGTGTCAAAAAGGAAATGCGGCTACCTCAGGGTGTCAAAAAGGACATGTGACCACCTCAAGGGTTCACCCGTCAATCCTTGGTTTTTTAAAAAATATTAATTCTTTTTAAAAATATTTTAATATTAAAAAAGTCTTAAAAATTGTTTTAAAATTTTTTAAAAATAATTATTATTAAAAATAATTATTATTATAAAAAAAAAAACCAAGGATGGGTGAGTGAACCCTAGGGGTGGGTGAATCTTAACCACAGTTAAGGGGTATCAAAAGGGACATCTGGCTACTTCAAGGGGTGTCAAAAAGGACATGTGGCCACCCTAGGATTCACCCGCTCATCCTTGGTTTTTTTTCTTCTAAATATTAATTATTTTTAAAATATTTTAATATTAAAAAAGTCTTAAAAACAATTATTAATTTTTTAAAAAAATTAATATTTAGAAAAAAAAAACCAAAGATGGACGGGTGAAGAAGGACATGTGGTCAAAAAGGACACATGGCTACCTTAGAGGATTTGATCTCATTTAAAAATGGATAATTTTGGTATATGGGAAAAATAGAAAATGACAACTTTAGAGAGGGTATTTTTGATAATTCATACCATTTTATTCCATGACATCATCATTCTAACGATCAACTGATGAAAGGGGTGTAAATGTTAATATTTTGAAAAGTAAGGATATCTAATATATTTTTAAAGTTGAGGGGGGGTTTATGTGTATTGTCGTTAAACCTCCGGAGGTGTAAATGCATTTTCTCCTTATCCTCAAGAGGTTTGCTTGGTACACTTGAGGTCTTCTTGAAGCCACAGATTAGCTCGCCACATGAGGTCTTCTTGAAGCACACTAGTTTTCAGGAATTGCAGTTCCGGGGTTTTGCTAGATACACTCTCCCCCCCTTTCATGTAAAGAGACGAAAATTGTGTATCCACCGAATGCACTCTCATTTTTTCATGTGAAAAGACAATAATGTAGTGTCCCCGAAATTTTGGTTCCTTTTGCATGGAAAATAGAGAGAATAAAATAGAAGACTAACATTTTCTTAGTTCATTTTTTTGTGGATACTGTCGCACTCAACCTAGCTAGTCAATGAATTAAGTGTTGTGCTTAGCCTTACTCACGGTAATTTTCTATTTTCAGCCAAAAATCCTGCTTTAATATTTATATTACATGTTAGTAAGTACTGTAGGAAATGTATAAGAGTAAGGTTAGCAAGTCTCATGACGGCATATCCTTAAAGAACTCTAAACTAGGTTTACCAAGTTCGCTACATCTTATAGCGAACTGAGCAAACCCGAACTAGTTCGTGGTTCGATTCGTGAAATTGAACAAATACTTGGTGGTTTTAAAATAATATTGGTTTGTCAAATTTTTTATTTAAATTCATTGATATTTTTCTTTAGGTTCGACAAATTTATACTTTGAGTTCATGAAAAGGTATTTTTTCATATAAGTATTTATAATATATTATTTAAATGCTTAAGAAATATAATTTTTATAATATAATATAAAATATATATTTATTTTTACATGCTTAAGTAGCGAACCAAAAATGAATTATCTCATCCTATCTAGCGAATTGGGTTCACTCTAGAGTAGAAAACTGCAAACCGCAATCTTCATTGGGGGTGGGCAAAATGCACGTATAAAAAAACTAATGATTTTGAGGGTAGGGGTGTATTCGAGCTTGGGTTTGGCCCTCCTTGGCTCGGTTTGAAACTTTTTCATCTATGCGAAGCTCGAATCTACTCAGTTAGGCTCAAGCTCAAATTGATTGGAGCTTGGATTGAATTACTAAAAAAAAAATTATATATAATAATGATATATATATTGTTTTTTTTATATAATAATCAAGCCGAATTAAATAGGCCTTGGCTTGAACTCGACTTGAATATATTCACAAACTCAAAAAATAGTTCGGCTCGATCGAACTCAAGCATGGAACTTGGGGGTTGGGGGGCATAGCCCGAGGAAAAAATTTGGGGGTAATTTTTTTTTCCGGTAATGTCCTTGAGGTAGCCACCCTATTGATAAACCCCTTAACTGTGGTTAAGATTCACCCACCTATCTTTGATTTTAAAAAATATATAAATTTTTTTTTCAAGCCCTAGTTAAAATTCACTAACTCCTAAGGTTATAAAAGAAAATATAATATTTGTCTAAAAATCAAGGATAAATAGGTGAACCCTAAAAAGTGGGTGAATTTTAACCATAGTTAAGGAGTGTCAATAGGACATGTGGCAATTTAAAGGGCATAACCATATTTTATTGGAGGACCCACTATATATATGACAAAAAAATTGGAAGGGGGCAATATATATAAGACAAAAACAAATTTTGGGAGGGGCATGTGTAATAAAAAAATTAAAATTATTTGAAAGGTTCAGTATTTCATACCAAATCATGAAGGAATTACAAAAAAATTGGGACTAACCCCGTAGCTCGCCCCTTGGCCCTGCATTATAACGATTTTTCCCCAAAGTTAGGGGGGCTATAGCCCCTGTCCACATGTGGCTCCACCCTGCTCACATTGCCCCTATAATTGTCCTTTTATGAGAGTTGTACTAAAGACTTTCTATTAGCATACAGTATAGTGCAGTCCTGGGCTTTGGCTTAGTCACCGATTCTTATACATTCCTAAGCTTCCTTTGCCGTGTTTCGGTCAACTCTGATTAAAAAATTTTAATCTATAGAATTAATATTTTTTAAAACAATTATGGTTAGATTGTTTAATCCTAAGGATTCTTAAATCTTAATCATAGTTAAAGGGAATTAAAAAGGACACATGTACGTGAGCTTGTGGGTGTGATTGAACTCACCCAAGTTCAATGACAGATTGAATATGATCCCAACGGCCTCTGATTGTATCTGGCGAAAGCCAGAAAGGTAGTCCCGGGCTACCACAAAATAGGGGACATGTGGCGATAAAAAAGAGAGAAGTCATTTCATTTTCTTCCCATGATTTTGACTTCTCCACTTGTTATCTCTCCCTCTTTATATCACCACTTTATCGTCATGTGTCAAATAATGTGTGGAGAAGCCAAATTCATGGGGCCCATGAAATGACTTCTCCAACCACATGTCCCCTATTTTGTGGTTGCCCGAGAGGAATCTTTCTGGTTTCGCTAAAGACAATCCGAGGCCAATCTCAATTCTAGGTTCACATTCGGAGATCGAATCAGAGTCAATTGTGATTGAACTCAAAGAGAGTTCAATCACACCACAAGTCAACACGTGTCCTTTTTAACCCCTAGCTACTAACTCATGTGGTTAAGATTCATTAACTCTTGGCGTTCAACAATATAACCTGGAATTTAGAAAAATAATAATATTTAATTCTAGTTAAGAATTTTTAACCCATAGGTTTAATATTTTTTGAAAAAAAACCAAGGTTATATTATTAAACCTGAAGGGTTAATGAATCTTAATTCTTAACAATAGTTAATAGGGTTAAAAGGGACCCGTGTTAACCTGTGGGTGTGATTGTACTTTCCCCAAGTTCAATCGCGATTGACTGTGATCCAATCTCTCACATTTGTGGACATTGATGGCTAAAGAGATCGAATCGCAACCAATCAGGATTGAACTCCACCCACAATTCAACATATGTCCATGTTAACTCCTATTAACTCTGTTTAAGAATGACTCACTTTTAGGGTTCAATAATATCACATTGGTTTTTTGGAAAAAAAGTTTAAAAAGCTTTTAATTATTATTAAGAACTTTTAATTTTGATTAAGAACTTTTTACTCTTAGGGGTAATAAATTTTAATATTTTTCTAAAAACCAATGTTTTAAAACCCGGACCAACCCATCTGGTCAGACCGGTTGACCCGTAAACCGAGACCCTCAACGTGTTGGGTTAAACTCTACATGGGCTGAATGTCTAACCTAGATTGACCAACTTAAAACCGTCTAACCCGCCACAACCCAATTGACGCAAATGGTTTTCTTTGAACCACCCGAGTTGTGGAAAATGCCTAATTTTTACTTATCTATTCTAAAAATTATGGAGCCTAATATTTTAACTAAAAAATTAATTACTAAATATAATATTTATAGAAAACAAAAAATCTACATTAAAAAGTTGGAAGGAGATTAAAGATAGAGAGGGAGCTCAAGCCAAGGTGAGGATAAAAACAGACTTTTTTCATTGATTTTAGAGCATCTCCAATGCTGTGCTCTATGGTGTCTCAATACTAGATTATAACATTGAGAATAGAAATTTGGTCTCAAACGGTTGCTTTTGGATGTGCCAAAATTTAGCATAAGAACTGACATATGCCAAAATTTGGCACATCTTTTGACCGAATGATTTTTGTTGGTTTTTTATCATTTCACCCTCCAATGTCTATTTTTTTTTCCATTTTATCCTCTAATGGCTATATTTTATTTATTTTTTATTATTTTTCCCTCTAACGGCTATAATTTTTTTTATCATTTTACCCCTCAAATCCTTTGTTTGTAGAAAAAAATATTAATTATATTTTTAAATAATAAAAAATATTTTTAGGGTTGGTGAACCCTAGAGGTGAGTTAATCTTAACCACGGTTAAGGGATGTCAAAAAAGGGATACATGGCGACCTCAGATGTTGTGATTGTGAAAAAAATGGAAATTGGCACAACCAATTTGGCACAGACCATTGGAGCAACCTGTGTCAAATAAGACATTTTGACACTGTAGCTTTGCCAAATTTGAAATTGGCACAGCCAATATAGTATTCACCGTTGGAGATGGTCTTAAGGATTTGTATATGTTTTTTTTTTAACATTTGCTTGGATAATAATACCAAATTTCAATAGTTCAGTCGTTAAGATAAATTTTGTATTTCTATTTTATTTTTTTAATATTTTGGTGAGAAAATGAGATTGTTTTGATTTATTTTAATTTTATGAGAATTTTTAATATATTTTGATTGATTATATATAATAGCACTAATTACCAAGTATTTGTAAAAATGTATAATAAGAGTATTGTTGGTGTTATTCTACTATTTTTTAAAACTATTATATTAATCTTAAATATTTTATAGCATCACTTGACATCATTGGGTCAATTCGAATTGACCCGACGATCCAATTGTTTTGAATCCGACGCACCCCTTGACTAGATCAGTTTTATAACATCCCTAAAAATCAAGTTATTGAAACTTAAGAATTAGTGAATCTTAACCATAATTAAGGAGAGTTTAAAAAAAAAAAAACACACAAAATGGATGCATTTAGAGTTTGATCTCATCCGAATTCAATAGTGATTGTTTTAAAAACACACAAACACTCGTAACTCATCTCATCTCATCTCATATTGGGAGATGAGATAAAAGAAGAAGCAAGAGGGCTCGGTTTTTGAGAAAGAATGAGAAAGAGAAAGGGACCAAAAGCGAAAGAAAAAAGATAGGGACAGACGGGCAAGGCTAGGTCGGGTAGCGTGGAATGTGCCTGTCTCAGCACGCCCCCACATTAAAAGCGCCACCACGTTGTTACCGGTTTCAAGTACTGTCCCACTCCTTCTTCCCTCTTCCCCCCACCCAGATTAGGCTGAAACGGACGTTGCCTCCAAAGCCCAATCAGATGCTGCCAAGTCACAAAATTATTATGTTATGTACACGTGTCCTAGTATATTTTTCAACTTGGCAGCTCAGGATTGGGTATTTGTACTGCAATATAAGAAGTCAGAATTTGAATCACAACCAATCACGATTGAACTCAAGGAGAGTTCAATCACACCCACAGGTCGACATGTGTCCCTTTAAACTCTTATTAACCATGGTTAAGATTTCCTAACCCTTAGGCTTCAACAATCTAACTTTGGTTTTAGAAACAAATTTTTTTAAAAAAAATTAACCTTAGAGTTAAGAAATTTTAACCTAAGGTTAATTTTTTTTCAAAAAAATTCTAAAAACTAAGTTTAGATTGTTAAATTTTAAGGGTTAATGCATCTTAACCATGGTTAAGAGGGTTAATAAGGACACATGTTGACCTGTGGATTCAATTGAACTCTTCATAAGGACACATGTTGACCTATGGATTCAATTGAACTCTTCATGAATTCTATCACAATTGGCTGTCACAATTGGCTGTGATTCGATCTCAAGATGTCATTACCTTTTCGATGATTTTCTTTTTTGCTTACCACAATTAGTAACATTAGTTAGCGGTGGTTAGTAGGGGTGTACTTTCTCATGACTGAAGCTTCGTCTTGTGGTGTTGTTATCTTAACCACAAAAAGAAAAAGTAGGGGTGTAAGCAAATTTATATCTTAGTCATATTTAAATTCGATTATTCGGATAATTATTAAAATATTCAAAGGGCACGGCGAATTTGAATGATTATATAATATACTGTAAGTTTTTTAAAATAAAATAATCTTATAAGTATGTGCTTTTTATATTATTTAATATATTAAATTGATATTTTTAATATAAATATAAAATATTAATTTTAATTAAAAATATATTTTAGATATTAATTTACATTTTTTTAACATTTAAAAGTAATCGAATATTTCAAATTTTATTCAAATTATTTTAATCGGAGTTCTAATGCAAATATCATATTTCACTATCATACTTATTCAAATTCAAAAAATTATATATATAATCTGATACAAATTCAAGTATACCACTATCTATTACAAATTCACCTTGTTTACCGCTCTAGTGGTTTGTAGCTTTTAAGTGTTGAATGTTAGCAAAATGTCTTTCTAAATTGTAAAATATTAAATTTAGCTCCAGCTTGGATCTAAGGAAATTAAAATTCCTAATATTTTACTTAAGACATAAATTTCAATCAATATTTTAAAATCTTAAGATTATAGTGATTCAGTTGAAATAAGGCTATTTTTTTCGTTTTACAAATTTTGAATAAAATTAATTTGAATGAATAGTTCTCAAACTTTCTTGAAATATGAAAAAATTTACCTAAATCTTTTTTTTTTAATTTAAAGATTTTATATTAAAATCTTATTTTATTTAAAATTCATAAATTAAGAGTTTAATTACTATGAAAGGATACTTAATAAATACATCTTTTATATGAGAACACTTAATCAATTATGACTTAAATTCAGATCTTAATAATATAATTGTTAATTACTATAATAAGATACTTAATAAATAGAACCTTTTATAAAAGAACACTTAATAAATCAAGACCTCTTAAACAATGACACTTAATAAATTACAACTTACGAAATTAATATCATTTTTAAGTAGAATACTTAATAAATTAGGACTTTCAACCTACTTAAAATATGATACTTGGTTGATAATATAAATATCACCATAATTAGGAAATGTTATAATATAAATATTTTTTTAAAGATAATCTTTGAAATAATATGTTTAATATAAATAAGTTTTATTGGTTCAAAAACTTAATTATAAAATAATTATTAAATTACTTATAAATGAAATATAAAGGTTATAAATAAATTATAAGGGATTAAACTATACATTTTAATAAATATATAGTATATTTATGTGAAGATAATCTTAATTTTATAACTATTTTACAACTAATTAATATATATTACAATTAGGATATGTTATAATATAAATATTTTTTTAAGATAATCTTGGAAATAAGATGTTTAATATAAATAAGTTTTATTGCTTCAAAAATTTAATTATAAAATAATTATTAAATTAATTATAAATGAAATATAAAGTTTATAAATAAATTATAAGGGATTAAACTATACATTTTAATAAATCTATAGTATATTTATGTGAAGATAATCTTAATTTTATAACTATTTTACAACTAATTAATATATAATTACAATTAGAATATTAAAAGTTAGAGTAAAAACTCATTTGATTTCGAAAAAATTTCAAAATTTTGTGGCTGAAAATTTGTAAATTTTAGAATATTTCGGATGAATAAGTATATAAAAAAGGGAACAAACTAACCTTCCCCAAATTTTCAAATTTTATGGAATTTCATTGTGGGTTTGGGACCGAAATAGCCAAAAATTTTGCCACTTCAAACCTTGTTAGAACTTGGAAACATGAGCATATTTTTTTTCTCTTGGTAGGTAAATTAGGGGTGTCAATGGACCGGCCAAGCATGTCTTTGGCTTCACCTAATTATATATAATTTTCCATTTAAATAAACCTAACTCCATGTCCCATTTTTTCTATGCCTCTAGTTTGACCTAATTATATCTAATTTTGAATTTAAATAAACCTAATCCCATGTCCCATTTTCTCTCTTTCTCACATATTTTGTTGGTCTAATCCAACCCATCACGATTAATAATTATATTGAGACTACTCTGAAACCTTATGAATAATCAAAGCCAAACCTAGCATGCGGAATGAGCCCGTACCATTGACAACCCTGTAGGTAAGGGACTTGCAAGTATATTTTTTTTTATCCGAGCCTTGTTTGGCCAAGGTTCTTTAAGACTAGAAATATTGGTTTCTTACAAGCAGACCCTACCAACTAAGCAAGCATCAACATTTTCCGTGAGTTCATTGGGAAGAGATCCATTTCATAGAGTTCTATTTGACATATTTTCTTGGTTTGGCTGTCAAAATATTAAATATTTTTTTTATTGGAATCTTAAATATGTTGAAACAATAAAAATTAGAAAGAAAGAGATTTTCTACATACTCCAAAACCTCTTTGGCTTCAACCTAGAGAGAGATTTAACACCAATGGTGTGAGCTCATTGGCCCTTTCGATTAGGGGTGACAATCGGGCCAAGTTCGGATTTCAAAGCCTTGGTAAATGTGTCGAGCTTCGGGCCGAGCCTATTAAAAAATTACCAAATTTCAAGTCGAAACCCGGCCCATTTGTCCTTCCTACTTTTGATGTCATTAATTTCCAATCTAGAATCAAACCACCATTGTGGAATTGAGAAATTATGATATTGCAATTTTAGTAAAAAAAAAAAAAAGAGACTCTTGATGTGGAATTGAAGTAAATGTTTTGCAATTACATTTGAGAGTCCCTGATAAATATAAGGGAAGGGACGTGGTAGTATAGAAAAGGATCCAAAAATTAGGGCTCTCTACCCTAATGGGTATTAGTTAGATATTTTCTATTCGAGATTTTTGTTAACGATTTTAGTGGAAAAAGTAAACCATTAATGAGAAATAGGAGAAAAATGGGAATCCTTCATGGTGTCCATGACCCTAATTTTTGGATCCCTGATCTATACAATCACAACCCTAAATATAATTTGTAGACTTGAAATAAGAGTCATCTCAAGGTTTCTTTTTCTAGGAAGGTTTTTATTTTTTATTTTATAATTTTAAGTTAAATAAGTTCTTTTTTTTAATAAAAATAAAAATAAAATAAATCATTCCATTTAAAATAACCAAAAACTTACAATGGTTCGACTTGCTACCTAACTTCTTTTAAAATAAACTCATTTATATTTTGGTACAAACAAACACCCATAAGTTATTAAAATAAGGGGCAATCTAAGGTCTTCAACATATAAACTAAATCCTTCATTATCATTAAACGAGTTTGAATTGAAATGGTAGAATAAACAAATTGTGACCTCAAGGGTGTTGATATTTATTGATGAACTACATTCAAACTATCAATGAATTAAGAAGAGTTTCCCTTAGATGATGTGTGGCTAGAAGGCTCTTTCAACCTACAAGTGCAAACAACTAAGCATAGATAAAGGATGTTATAACAAAAAGTAAAAAAGACATAATTAGGATCCTCTCCGACACATGTTAGAGAAGACATCTTTGAAAAGCACAAAAATGCAACAGGATGCCCCATTTAAAATAACCAAATAACTTACAAGAGTTTAACTTGCTACCTAACTTCTTTTAAATTAAACTCATTTACATTTGATAAAGACAAACATTGTAAGTAATAGAAGGAAAATCTAAGGGCTTCGACATATAAATTGAATCCATCATTATCGTTGGACGAGATTGAATTTGAAATGGTGGGAGCAACAATTCTGGCCTTAAGGGTGCTGATATTTTATTGATAAATTAATCCAAACTACAAATAAATTAGTCGAAGCTTCCCTTGGATGGCGTGGTTAGAGGACCCTCTCAACCGACTAGTGCTAATAAGTAATAACTAACCATAGATAAAAGATGTCATGTCAAAAAGTAAGAAAAGACACAGGATCATATTTAACAACTCTGAAAAGTACAAAAATGCAACACGTGCCTCAGTTAAAATAACCAAACAACTTGCAAGGGTCTAACTTGCTACCTAACTTCTCTTAAATTAAACTCATTTACATAATTGATACAAACAAACACAATCAAGTAATAAAAGGGCAATACGAAGTCTTCAATATAAAAACTGAATCCTTCATTATCATTGCACGAGATTTAACTTGAACGGATAGGAATGACAAATTATAGATTCGAGGGTGCTGAAATTTTATTGATAAAGTGCATTCAAACTCCAAATGGAATGGTAAAAGTTTTCTTAGATGATGTGACTAGAGGGTCCTCTCACCAACATGCTAATGACTAACCATAAATGAATGATGCATTGTATAAAAAAATACATAGGTGTACCTACTAAAGAGGACCTCTCTAGAAATTAAAGCACAAAAACACACAACATCTGCCCCATCAACCTAGCTAAGTTAGCATTAACTCATATGATTAATACTAATCCAATTTAGTTTTTAGAAAAGATTGACAAAACTAAAGACTCTAGAAATATGTTTTTGTGCTTGTCATATAGGTCCTCCTATTTGGAAAGTGCCAAAGAGAATCCAACCTCAAAAAAGTTGGGTCATGGTTAGAAGAAGTTAGATACCTAGCATTTTAGCTAGGCCAAACAGTAGGCTTTTCAACCACCACACCAATACGTGGGAAGTGATCCTATACCACCTAAGCGGGGGATACACATACTGCCATTGGTATCAGTAGGCGGGTGCATGTGTAAAATACCTTGTATCATGTATTACACAATGTTTGACATGTGACAAGAAATTACAACAATATAATTAAAACATGACATGTGACAAGAAATTACAACAATATAATTAGAACACCATCACTCACAAGATCTAAGATGTCCAAACTCATGATCTAATCAATAAGCTAGTAGTATCTTAGTCATTAATGTCCAATAATGAATTAAATGGGTCACGATGTCTAAATCCCAACAATGCACTACATATGAATGGCGTTCATAACTCAATTCCCTCTAGTTATGGTCTTCATGGTAAATTTAGTTAATAATCATGAGCTACCTCTTCGATAGGTGATAGCTCCAAATTTTGTGAACTAAGTCGCTAGATTAGACTCTTTCTCTCTACACAAAATATTGGTTGTCAATAGATCAGATCAAGATTTGAATCCAATCTGATTAGACTGGATCCATATCATATTTTAGATCTGTCGGATCGGATACAGGTCTGAGATCTCGAATTCGATTATATCAAATCGGATTCAGATCTATGCGATCTAATCCGATTAAATTTTGATTTAGTTAAATTATATAATACTAGTAATAACATCTATATAACTTTGTAAATATATTATAGTACCACTCACAGATATTTTAATTTTTCAATTAAAACATTAATTTTTAAAGAAATTAATATTAAAATCAAATATTGAATAAATAATCAGATTAGAATTTGAATTCAAAATCTGACAGATCTCGGATTGAATTTGGATCTGTCAAATTATGAAACGGATCAGATTTGGATATAGACAAATTCAATCTAAATTTGATCCGTTTACAACCTTTATAATATGCTTAGATCACATGTTATTTAGATCAAATCAATAACCATGAGTAAAACACTCAATCTACTGAGAGACGATGATTTATTTATACATATTATATGAGATATTGATACTGGTACGGTCCAAATCTTAGTATTATCTACAACAAGTGGGATGCATGTGAGAGAGGGGAGAGAGAGAGATTCGAAAGAGGGACCCTAATGAGGGGCATTTTAGAAAAAAATTAAAGACATTTTGGGTATAGAAACTTGAGGGACATTTTGGGTAAAAAAATTGTGGAGGACATCTTAGTTATAGAAACATGACGCAGAGACATTTTGTGAACCAAAAAACTTTAGGGTCTTTTGGGAGTAAAAACAATTGTGGAATTTTGGGTATATAAACTTAGGAGCAGTTTAGAAATATAAAAAAAATAAAAAATGAGCAAACTTGAGGAGCATTTTGGGTTAAAATTTTTTTGAGATGCAATTTGGCTATAGAAATTTGACTTAGGAGGATTTTGGGAACTAAAAACTAATTGGGACATTTTGACTATAGGAAAAATAGTTAGGAACATTATGGCCAATAAAATAAATAAATATATTTTTGATAATAAAAGGACATGATCCAACTGTACTGGTCGAACCGGGAACCGGTCACCCGGCCAGTTCAATGGCCAATTCGGTTATGAAAATATTGCTTTATATATTAATAAAGGGCAATTTTATAATTTAATTAAATTTCAATCAACTTTTTAAATGTACTATATTTTTTGGTGAAAAAGTTTCCTAAATAATTAAAAGCTAAAATTAATAAAGGATAATTTTGAAAGTAAACTAAAATTCAATTAATTTTTTTTAAGTATCATTCTCTTTATATATTAGCAAAAGGGTTGTAGAACCCCGGAACTTTTTGTATATGCCTTGGAATGTGTGTCAAGGCATGATGTCTTGTAATCTCCAATTCCATGAAATGAGAATTGGAACATTTGAGAATTTTTGCTTTGGTGTTATAAAATAATTAGTAATGAACTACAGCCTGGAAAAGGTCCTAGTCATGTTTAGAAGAGGTCAAAAGGGAAGTAGGATAAGTCCAAGTAGTAGGAATAAGTGAAAAATGGACTTAGTGTCAAAACCTGCAGAGAACCGATCACTCGGTCACGAGAGCGATCAATCGGTCCATATTGGCGATCGATCGGTCCACAACCGATCGATTGGTAGCTATCGACTGGTGCACTTTTTTGTATAAGGAAAAATTCCAGAGAGTGTGTTTTTGACCGATTGCTCGGTCAGAACACCAATTGCTCGGTAGGTGACCGATCGCTCGGTATTGACCACCGATCGATCGGTTTGTCGCGTTTTGTAGAATTTCATTAAGGGCTTTTTCGTCTTTTGGGCGTTACACCCTTGCCTAATAAGGCCTGCTCGAACCTTGAGGGTCTCATTCACCTCACTTAGAGTATTTGAGAGAAAGGGAGAGAGGAGAAAAGGGGATTCTAACCCTAGGGCATCCTCTTGAGCAAATCAAGGGTTTTGAAAACCCTAGATCACCACAAGCTTAGATTTCTTCAAACTCACGGCCCAAGCACTCGAGGAGCACGTTCTCCAAGCTAGGGCAGCGACTCCATGCACGTTTGGAGGGTTCTTCCTTATCCTATTCAAGGTCGGTACCTTTTGCTACCCTCCTAGTTCACATTCTTCTTTCCTTCCTTCATTTTTATGATTTTTCTCTACTATCTAGGTGTGTAAATGCTATGAGATGGATGAATGGAGGATGATTGGTGATGGATGCCGTGTGGATGTGTTGTGATGAATGAAATGGGAAGGGTATTGTACCAATAATGAATACACATGTATGTTGTGAATACAAACCACCTAGAAAAGCATGGTATAGGCTTTAACAAATAATGTACACACCACATATTTGATGAAATGTCAAGGTGAAGAAAATGAGTTGTAAATCAAGAAATGCATGCTTAAAAGCGTACGAAATTGCTAGGATTTATGATAGTGTGATTAATTGCTTCCTCTAAATGGTATGAATATTTACTGTGTTAAATTAATGATATTCTATGTATTGTTAAAATCCCAAATGTCATATTTAATTTCAAGTGAAAGCATGTACATGATTTCACGAGCATGACATATATGACATGGTTTATCGATGTTTTCAAGAATAAGGGTTTTAGAGGTAGGACATATCTTACAATATGTTTTGCCTCGCTTTTGACAAGAACAAAAATGAGCATTGCACATGAGGGAGTCTTACACTTCCCTCCCTTCAAGATTGAAGGAGGGGTTTCCCCTCCCTTACAAGTTGCATATCATTGAAAGAAAGGTCTCTCTTCCCTCTCAAGTGCATCTCATGTAAAGAAGGGTCTCCCTTCCCTCGTAAGTGCATCTCATTTAAAGAGGGGTCTTTGAAGAAGAATGGATTCTATTGAATTCTCTAAAGTTGATTACAAAGAGACCCAACTAGGGTTTATATAGATAATAATATATAGATAAAATAGAAACTAAATCAAACATTCCTAATCTCTCAACCTCAATCACAATCTCTTTCTAAATCCAAATCTTTCCAATAGTCTCATTCACTTTCTAAATCCAATTCTTTACAATTGTGATGATGGTAATGATATGGTGCATCTCATGTACTCTATTACTCCCCCTCAAACTCATGTATATTTGAAAAGATATGCGTGAGTTTGATACTCAATCAGGTAAGGTAGCTTGCTAGTCATTCCAATGTCGTTGCAGATCTTGATAGTTGTCAATCGTCACCATTGTTGATGTGTTGCATGACGAGAGAATAATAGGAGCCTCAATGGGCTGAATAACCTCTTGGGCAATGAAATGGACCTCGTGGACCATATTCAAAAAGACATCTGTGATCGTACCTATGGTCTTGCCAAAGGGGTCACAAGTCTGGACCTCAAAAGGTTAGGGCCTCTTTGGGCCGAATAGCCTCTTGGGCAATGAAATGGGCCTCGTGGGCCATATTCAAAATGACATCCGTGATCGTACCTATGGTCTTGCCAAAGGGGTCACGAGTCTTCAAAATGGCCTCTTTGGGCTTGAAAAACAAAAGTGAGCGTTTCGCTCTTTCTCTCTCTTTTTTTTAATACATCTTTGCAATGACGATGAAGTGGTGATCATCAGGCTATAGACCTTGTTGATGCACAAGCTTCTTTCTTTGTGCAAGAAAGAAGAATGGGAGCAGCAGAGCTTTTGTCCTTTTCTGTATGACCCGAAAAAGTTACCTCAAAGGAAGTTACCGCATGTCTTTGATGGCTAGAGAACTCCGATAATTCTTCTCAGATATATGTATATATATTGAAGTAAAGATTGTGGAAGATATCTGAGGATGAGACTAGTATGAGAGGAGAGAGTGGGAACTCCCATGTGGAAGAATGAAACCATGTTGCGGAATTTTTCCATTGCCACGCTTCTTTAACGTGCTAGTCCCTTCTTCGATTGGTGAAGTGAATTGTGCACAAGACTTAAGACCTAATGTTGAATCTCGGGGGCTCACACCAGCCTTGGGATATGAAAGAGAGTGTAGCTACTGTTGTAAAAAAGTCTTCAGAAAATGAAGAATTTGGTGAAACCACAATAGATGAAGAAGTGGGAGTTGTGGGGCATGGGAGTCATCACTGGACAATAAAACCTGCAGCCCAAGCAAACTCTTTGATCTTGAAAATACAGCCATGGGAGAGATTGAGATTGATCATGTTTTGACGTTAGGGAAGAGCAAGAATAATTGTGACCGGAAAGGTGGTGGCTGCTGGCCACCCACCGGAAAAGCGTAATCAATTAGCAAGGAACTAAAAAACAAAATCAACAAGAAAATAGAAGCTAATAGACTGAAATGCAGGAATTAAAAAAAAAAAAAAAAAAAAGTTTAGGCCCGGCAGGTGGCAAGCGGCACCACCCGCCGGAAAAGCGGAATAAAAAAAAATCAAAATAAGCGGCGGATCGCCCGCTCTGATACCATGAAGACAAACTGAATATTATTGAATTATCAAGATGATTACAAAGAGACCCAACTAGGGTTTATATAGATAATAATATATAGATAAAATAGAAACTAAATCAAACATTCCTAATCTCTCAACCTCAATCACAATCTCTTTCTAAATCCAAATCTTTCCAATAATCTCAATCTCTTTCTAAATCCAATTCTTTACAATTGTGATGATGGTAATGATATGGTGCATCTCATGCATATCATGTACTCTATTAGTCTCCCCTCCCTCGCAAGTGTACCTCACAAGTTGCATGAGCATATTAAATTCCAAGCAAAGCAGGCATGACATGCATGACACGACATGACAAGCATTACACGACAAGTCAAGCAAGACAGAACATGACAAGATAAGTTTTCAAATACGACAAGAGTGTTTTCAAGTCATGTCAAGCACACGATGATTTCAAGAGTTTTCCCGGCTTTTAAATGATGCAAGCATGAAATATGAACTGCTTACTTTCCTGTTATTTATGAACTGCTTCCTGCTTTATATATCGTTATTGTTATTCTGTGACTGTTGGTTAGCATTTAGTACACGCTGAGTATTCCATGCTCAGCCGTACGTTTATGTCGGCAGGTACTGAGGGAGCTGCCGCTCCTTTCGACATCTGTGCCCCTGGCCCTTGGGTAGAAGAGGAGTACGTTGAGGAACCTGTGGAGGAACTTCTTGTAGAGGGCTACTACTAGGTGGTGGATTCTGAGTGATTGTGGGTGAGTTTGAGAGAATTATACTCATGTATTTTTGGCGGACATGTCCGCACTTTCTTTTGTCTCATTTTTTACCAACTTGGATCATGTATATATACTTAGAGGTTTGGTTAGTCTTCTGTTGTGCTATGTTAAGTTAATGCTTCCATTATTATGTCCTCTTTGTATATGCTCCAGGTATTTTGCAGGATGGTTCGTCAAGCATGTCATGCAAGTCATGATAAGTCGTTCAAGATTCACTCTAACTCCTAGCGTGGGTTTTTGGTCGCGAAAGAGGTAGTTTTTGAATTAAGCTAAAATTCAATCAAACTTTTAAAGTATCACTGTCTTTATATATGAGTGAATTGTAGTTTTAGAATTAAGTAAAATTCAATCAATGTTTCGAACCCATATGTGTAAAGGGTATTTTTGAAATTAGCCAAAATTTAATCAACATTTGAATCTATATGAGTGAAGGACAATTTTGAAATTAATTAAAATTCATTCAACATGTGTAAATGGCAATTTTGAAATTAGCTAAATTTCATTCAACATTTAAACCTATATGAGTGGAGGATAATTTTGGAATTAACTAAAATTCATTCAACATTTTAAATCTATATGAATAAAGGGAAGTTTTGGAATTAGTTAGAATTCAAGGGAAATTTTGGAATTAATTAAATTCAAGCAAAGGACAATTTTGTAATTGGTTAAAATTCAAGGGCAGTTTTGGAATCAACTCAACAATCAACGATTTGAGCCTTATATGAATAAGTGAAAATTTGGAATTAACTAAATTTAATCAATGTTTTTAACTCCCCATTCTCATTATATTATAAACTAGTGGGTCGCACGTGCGATGAACGTGAGAGAGAGTGGAGGGAGAGAGAGACAACGAAGAGGGACCTAGTGAGGGCAATTTGGGAAAAATTAAAAAATATTTTAGGTATAAAAAATAGAACGGCATTTTAGGTAAAATAAATTGTGAGGGACATGTAGGGTATAGAAACATGCCATAGGGATATTTTGAGAACCCAAAAGCTTTAGGGGTATCTTGGGTCTAGAAAAATTGAGGGCATATTGGGTATAGAAAATTAAAAGATATTGTAGAAATAAATAAAATAAAATATGAACAAACTTGAAGAGCATTTTGGGTATAGAAATTTGACTTAGTGACATTTTGGGAACTAAAAAATATTCAAGACATTCTGACTATAGGAAAAAATTTGAGGACATTTAGGTATAGAAACCGGGCATTTTGAGAATAATTTTTTTTTAAGGACAATCTGACCAAGAAAATAAAAATATATATTTTCAATAATAAAAGAAAATGATCCAACCAACCGGTCGTACTGGGAATTGGTAACCCGACCAATTCGACGGTCGGTCCAATTATGAAAACATTATTTTATATATTAATAAAGGGTAGTTTTATGATTATATTAAATTTCGATCAACTTTTTAAGTCCTCTGTATTTGTTTTGGTGAAAAAGTCATGTATATTAATAAAATCTAAAAGTAAAGGATAGTTTTGAGATTAATAAAACTTCGATAAACGTTTTGGACACGTTCATCCTCATTATATTAGTAAAGATTGATGGCCTAATTGTAATTTTAACACAACTAATCTCTCACATCTCATGTCAATGCAATGTATGAACCTTTCTCGTTTGTTGGTTGATGGTTAGATAATCATCATGGTGGGTGTGTAGACTATCTCTACCATCTTCGGAATAGTCAACAAATCCATTTAGGATTAAATAGAAAAAAAAATGCTTGATATTGTAATATTAATGATAATGTCATATTAATGAATTAGAAAGCCTTTGTATTCTAGAATTAGTGGAGATTATGAAATTTGAAAGAAATATGATTTAATTTTTTTAGATAATTTTATAAATAGATTGGGACACAATCACTTGAATCCACCATCCGAACAAAGAATGGGCTCCAGTACTTCTCAGTACAAAAAAATATTCTTATTATAGTATATACTATTTTTTTTATAGTATATAATATGGTAATTTAAAATTTATAAATTTCATTTAGTATTAATTTTTCATTATTTATTTAATAAAATAAAATATGCTATATAAATTGAAAATTATATATAATAGATATGTATTGGGAAATCATTCTATATTTTAATGATAATTGTAGGTATTGTTTTGAAAATTAACTATTCAAATATATAAATATTATTAATTTTTCAAAATCTTATTTAAATGTAATTTTATTTTGATAAAAAGTTATGGATTTTTTTTTTAAAATTTAAAATATTTAGAGATAAATGAATGAAAAATAATTTATGTAAACCATTTAAAAGTCATTTAACAAAGAATAACAATTAAAATAAAAAAAATTTATTTCATTAATTTATAAATAAGAAATAATTTAGAAAATAATTCAAATATAAAATAATCCAGGAAATTTTAAAAATTATGTCAATTCTAAATTTATACGTGAATTGCAATTCTCACAAAATGTAGAAATTGACATTGTTTGAATTTCTCACAGTTGAATTTATAAGAATTTTGGTTGTCCAAACTCTATAATCATAATTCATCCTCCAATTTCATTTCCTACCCCCACTTGATATGTGACATTGTGATAGCAACTTCAAATTGGAAGATATATTTCACTCACCTACCTTTCAAGGCATTTAACAGTACTTTTAAATATTGCTTCTAGAGTTTCTTAGTTCAAGCAATCCAAACATACTTTAGAGATTTTTTCATCTTTTAGGGAAACCCTCCCAAAATCTATGCTCGATGGGGTGAATCCTTATCACTCGGGCTATCAAGAGGGTAAGCTTGGCTCAGCTTGATTATGATCAACATTTTAAACTAGGTTGACCTGCCTGAGTCATTAATCTGGTAAGGCCATGATAGCAAAATCTACAAGAGAGTAGAGAAAATCGGGTCAGGGTTAGAGTTAATAAAAATTTATATTTACTCTGTTAATAATAAAAGATGCAAAATAAACTAATTTCTATTGATATGGCCACTATAAGGGGCCCGACTCCTATGGAGCCACTTCAAGAGGGCAAAACTTCTTTACATGACTTACATTTGTCAAACACCTCTAGGAGGGGTGTTTGATAAATTTTTTTAATAAGCACTTTCTAATTAAGCTCTAAAAATAAGAGCTATTTATAATAATAGAATGGTCTGAAAATCGATATTGTTGGTATAAGTAAAATCAGTTTTTTTCCCCAAAAATTAGCTAGATTGCTAATTGAATAAGTGGTAAAATCAATGATTGCTAAAATATTTAGGTGACATTTGGATTGAATTTTATTAGCCAAAAGTAATTGTGATAAGAATTGATTGTGTAGAAATAAATTGTCAAATAATTTCTTTTACAAATAATAGTGTTTGGGGAATACGAAGTTGAGCTAAAATATTTAGGTGGCTTTTGGATTAGAGTTTATTAGCCAAAATCAATTGTGATAAGAATTGTTGTATAGAAATTTAACTGTCAAATAATCAACTTTTGCAAATATAAGTGTTCGGGGAATACAAAATTGACTTTAGGTTGAGAGATTCAACTTTGTATTCCCCAAACACTATTATTTGTAAAAGTGATTATTTGACAGTTAATTTCTGCACAATCAATTCTAATCACAATTGAAATTTGGCTAACAAAGTCCGATCCAAATGACCCATTAAACATCACAAAAATATTTTCAAACAGTCTTATTTAAAGAGCTTAATTTAGTAGAATAAGTCGATAAACTCTTATTTTAAGTTTTATTTAACTTTTTAGACTCTTATTAATAGACTAGCTCATACCCTTTCCAAAAGATAAGACAAATCCTAAGAAAATCTAATCTAAATATCCACTAAATCTAATCAAATTTCTTAATTTATTCATTACTAAATAGGGTTGTAACATAATCAAATCCGTCTAGCCATTACAAATAGAGTATAAAACTCCGGTAAGCCCTTTATTCTAGGCCCAAACACAACCCAATTAGTACTAAATGGGCATAAGATCAGGCCCAAGCCGGCCCATTGACTCCCCTACTTAGTGTTATCAAAACCGGATCAGACCGATCGGTCGAACCGAAAAAATTAGGAACCAGTCCCCCCCACCAGTTCCTAAAACCCCCAAAACCAGAATTCTTTAAAAACTGGCCAAAACAGGTCAGAATGGACCAGAACCAAGTAAAAATGAGAAAACATAATTTTTTTAAATAAAAAAAGGGACATAATCGAACTAGACTGGTTGAACTGATCAAACCGGGAATCAACACCCAGCCAGTTCGACGACCGGTCCGGTTATGAAAATACTGGCCTACTTACTACATACTCAAGATCCTTGTGGGTTGTGGCTGTTATAAACACTGTTTACCTTCTGCGTGTGCTTGAGTTGTCAGTTGTCACTTGTCAGCAGAAGCTAGGGGTACTACAGTAAATTATTCGGAAAACAATGTCTAATTAGAAACACAGAATCATTTTCAGTAAGAAATCAAATTATGGCTATGTTAAGTAGTAATTAATGATAGTTTAACAAAAATCCCCCAACTAACGGGCTTTGGCTACTCCTTTCTCTGTCACTGTCGCCGATAAGTAGAGAAACGAGAAAAATAAAAAGAGACAGAGACGGCGATTTTGCTCCATTGCACATCTTTCAAGCAGGACTGCAATTTATACTCATATTTATTCCAAATCTAGTCTACAATGGCTAGCTTTGATGGTAGAGATTAGAGAAGAGAGATTGATTTTTGGATAGACCCATCTTGTTCTTCTTGTTCTATATCATCATCGTCTTCAGTTGCAGAGATATTAATGGATTATAATAATGATAAGTAAGTTGGAGTTCTATTTATTGATTTTATTCCACTTGGGGTTCTTTTATTTTGATTTTTAGCATCTGGGGTGGTGCTGAAAATCAGTTATTTGAAATTTCTGTTTTGGGTTTTTTTTTTGAAAATTTTGTTTTGGGGTTGTAGTGGAAATGTAGAATCTGATGTTGGTTTTTCAGTAGAAATGCTGGTTCTGTGAGATGGGTTTACTTGATTTTGTCTGTTTTTTTTAATTTTTTGAGGGGAAAATGAGTTTGTGGTTGGGGGATTTTGATGCAATTGTTGGGTTGGTGTTTTTACATTTTTTCGATTTTCTTTGAATTTTTTTCTGCACATCTGTTATGGACTTCTGATGAAATGCTTTGTTATGGGTCAAAATTTCATTTCCTCGATCTTTAACAATTTTTTGCCATTTCTGTATTTAATTTGTTTTTCTAGATCCAAATGCTAGATGGGTCCTTTAATAATGTATTTGATGTTTGTGCTGTAGGACCTGTTTTAGAATCTCTAGAGAAACTACTTATTTTATTTTTTGTTCTGAGAAACTAGATCTACTATTTCTCTCTTTCTATGTTTTTTTCTTTCCTAGTTAGTTAGAACTGTTTACTCTTTTGTTGTTATCCCAGTGAATGCTGTGTTTCATTTTGGTTTTTACCATGTCTGTGTAGTTTTCATTTTTTTGATCTCTTTACCCAATATAGAATTTACCAAATGTTACAATAAAATGCAGCATAGAATCTAGTTTAGGCCTGAGATTATCTGATCCCTCCAGATTTTCTTTCACATTGGATCTAACTTCAGCTTGAGTTTGAGTAATTTGCCCCTTTAGATGTGTTGCTTTCTACTTTTTTCAATTCCTACTCAA
This sequence comes from Tetracentron sinense, assembly GCA_015143295.1. Lineage (NCBI taxonomy): Eukaryota > Viridiplantae > Streptophyta > Magnoliopsida > Trochodendrales > Trochodendraceae > Tetracentron > Tetracentron sinense. Next base: position 20,107,072 of record CM026566.1, read on the forward strand.
ATTTATGATTGGGAATGTTCTTTTTCGATTTGCAATGGTCTTAGGGAGCCATGGGAAATTCCAGGGGAAGACTATTATCTCCAAAAGGACTCTAATCTCGGTAAGTCATTGATGGGGTTATTCTTGTACTAGTAGTACAAGAAACTTGGAGGAAGGTATCTTATGTTCAGTGCATCTATTTTGTTTGGAGCAGATATAGAGCTGTGGGACGGAATAGACCAGAATGAAGAAGATCTGTCTTACATGTTTGATGAAACAACCCCAATTAAGGATTGTGGGGATTTGGCTTATCATGTTACGGACAGTGAGAGTATGCATTTCCTCTTTCGCGAACATTTTTAGCTTTTAGATGTAAGTGGAATTGCATTGCACACTTCTAATTTGAATGAGTGGATTTCAGAAAGCATGAACAAAGAACTGGACGAATGTAGAGAGTCTTCTTCGCAGGTAAAGAGGCGGCGCATGCTACAGTTCAACACTCATGTTACAGATCCCTCCCTTTGTGGCGAACAGATGGCCTCCGCATTCTTAAAATCGAAGGTCGGTGGTTGCAAAACCGTGGAGATTGTCTCATCCATGGATTAATTATGTATTGATTTTGTTTTGATGCCAAAAACAATGTATGTCATTGAAATCAGCTAATGTATATTCATCTGCAACTAACTAGTCATAGATATGCCATAGTTATGTTGTAAGCATTGCATCTGCTATTTGTTTATTTTCTTAATATTGTTTAAGCTGAACTCGAACAAGGGACCTCATTGGTTTCAGTGTAGCATGTTAACCAGCTGAGCTTGGGGCTCGATCCCTTTGCATTTGTTATTCATTTACTCTGCATTTGTTATTCATTTACTCTAGCCTGAGTAAATATAGGCCGGGCTTGGGCCTAAATATATGAGGTCTGTTTAGAAGCGGGCCTAACCATGCCTATCCCGGCCCATCGACAGCTAGCATTGAGTGCTATGGGCAATATAGAAATGTCTTTATGTTGTCCATCTTGAATTACTGGATTTATCTTTTGCCTTCTATGTATGTTCAGGAGAGAGTTCACTCATTTGAAGAAACTTTACCAGACACTTCACAGTGGGTTTCGGAATATTCCGGTCTGTCTCTTATCAAATGCTTCTGTTCTCAAATGAATAAACTATAAATACGTAGTCATGTTTTTCTAATATGTAATTTATGTTAGTAGATAGGTGTACTTATGGTGGCGAGGGCTTGGATCAATCATCTGAGGGGTGGCTTGCCAACTGCTTTAGTGATGCACCAATGCATATTAGCTCCGATGAAATGTATGCCTTTTAAACTCTAGTTTTTCACTTTGGTTACTCCTCTCCACCTTAAAGTGATTGTTTTGCTATGTTGGCACAGGAATCTGTCTGCGGTCTCTGATGATCAAATAGATATTACAGGTACATGAAGATGAATTTTAATTTAATATCTTACACTGAGTTTTCTTCTTATTTTAATCAGAATTAGATCCTTAACATGACATCACTGTTTTTCTAGAGTTCTGCAACATCTCAACTGAAATTGAAGCTGATATGGTGCAAGAGTGTGCCACCCGAACTCCTCGAAGTGTTTTTAAAGGTTTTTACCTGTTCTCAATCTTAGTTGTGTGTATCGACTGATTAAACTTCATACGAACCATATTTGAGGTGTTCTTTTGTGCATACTTAGGTAGGAAGTCTTACATGCAGACTCCCACAAAGCTAGCTTCTTCTGTAGCTTATCCCTTTGCCCTCATCAAACCCTGTGGTGTCCATGGAGATGTAACTCTGAAGGACATAAACCAGCGGATCCGCACCCCACCTCCAACAACACTGAAGCACAGTGATGACGACTCTTCTGCTTCTTATCCCACTTCAGCTTTTTCTGGGAAGCCTGTGGTTGTTAAAACCAAAATCCGCACGGAAGGAGGAAAAGGCAGCATCACAATCATGCGAACTAAAGGCTGATTAGATAAGTTTTCTTTTGATTTCCCTTTTTTGTGGATCTCTCTCAATTCTTTTCCGGTTGTGAAGGTTATTCTGTATGCTTCCGAGGCCAACTAGCATAGAGTTATGCATTTTTTGGTAGATGTTCGTGGAATTTGTAAAACACGTTGAAGTGTTTGTGTTTCCAAGTTGTTCCTTAAGTGGCATACATCTGGTGTTTATACATGGTGACTTTGATTCAAGACTAGAGCGACCATATTGATGTATTAGAGATCCTCTTTTCTGCTTTGGCTTCGGAAAATTCTGGTTATCCTTTCATCATATATTTATAATGTGAAAAATATGCCTTTACTTGGTACCACGTGTGGCTTTGGAAGTTTCTTGATACTCTGTCTCGGTTAAATATATTTGGCTTTGGTACTTGTGTGTTATAAGGTCCATCTGGATTCCTTAAAGGCATAAATAGGTAGACTTTTAGATACCCGGGCACTTAGAAGAACAAATTGAAGAAATTTATTTGAGGAATACAGGAGAGAGTCAGGTTTATTTAGCTTCTTTTGCTAGGCGCAGTAAATGGTAATATTAAGGAGGAGCTTGGTCATATATTGCAAACTGCTGGGGGTGCAAGGCATATATGGCGGAATGTATGTAGTTTTATCAATGTAGATATAGTGGACTCTTTAAAGACTTAAATAGGTAGTATTGTAGTTCTTGGGGCACTTAGAAGAACAAGGTGGTTAAATTTGTTTCTTGAGGAATACAAGAGGGAGTCATGTTTACTTTGCTTCTTCTGCTAGGCCCTTATAATTGTAAGATTGTGGGGGAACTTGGTCATATATGAAAAACGGCTGGGGAACATATGGCTGTGACATATGTAGTTTTATCAATATAGATATAGTGTGAAGACTGTTCTATACTTTTTTCAGTTTCATACTTGCTTGAAGTAACTGATTATTTTTTTTTTGATCGGATCACTTTGATATTTACATGGGATTATTATTAATTATTGAAGAAAGTCATACTGGATCACCATCTATACATCACCCCTTTGAATATAATAATAATAATAATTACAATGTGTCTATTTGTATATGCTACTAATATCTAAGCTGTTAATTTCAAATATTATCATGACCTGATTTGTAGCCGTTTCTTAATTTACAGTGTTCATTCTTTGAATTTTTAAATTAAGAAACTTGGCTGCATGACAAGCTGGGTGTTGTAGAATGTGAGATTTTAAAGACCAGCCCTAGATACTGTCTAGAGATGACCATAACATTCTCTCAACATTTCTATTGCTGAATAGTACTCCTTCAATCTCTTCATGGTGGAGGATATGTTTCCTTTATTGGAAGATTAGGGTGGGTGACTTCTCTCATATCCAAGGGGGGCTGAAGAGAGTAGAGATGCCTTGCAAAGTTTAGTGTTGGCCTTAGCTTGTTATGTTTTTAAGCTTTTCGTAAGGTTTGGAGGTTTGGTCTCTCTCTCTCTCTCTGGAGATCGAATTGTCCTCTTTTACCATGTGTAAAGAAAAGACTACAATTAGGATTTAAATGATCTATACTTTCAACGAATGTATATGGTCCTTGTGAAATACGAATGCTAGACAACAAACATTTACCCCTATAGGAAGTAAAGTATTTACAAGTGTAAAGTGTGTTATTTTACATTATATATGCACATGCATATGTACTTCCCCTTAAACTAGAACTACTAAAATGAGAGACTTAAGATGTGCTTGGCTCTAAGTACCTAGAACTGGGAGTGAGAGCGGGAGCGCCAAAGCGTCAGTGACGACAATGGTTCTTCACCTCTTTACAAGACAATTCATAGAAGCATAATTATATGTTAATTATCATGTTTATTTAATTGTGTTGTTTAATAATTATATTTATTTTGTGCATATATTGAGAACATATGACTTGAACATCTTGTTCTATTCTAAGCATTTTAAATTATATATATATTAAAATTGGTCTAAAGACTCTAAACATACAATTAAATATGTTGTGTCCAACGGTACAATACCTTATGGAGCAAGATTCGGGAAAGGATCACCTTCTGAACCGCTGAATTGAGGATCTGGAGCAGGAGTAACACCCAGCATAGGAGATTGCAGGCACTTAAGGTTTGGCTGCTAGGATACATTGTCCTGATCGAGGATAAGACACAGGACTTTTTTGTTTTTTGACGAGCAAAGATATCCACCATCTCTGGCTTTTAGGCTTTTTATTTTTGGGAATCGTGTTAGAAGTTGAAAAAAACTTGTTTCTGACTTTTGATGGGTGTGAAGGACCAATTCCTTTACATCTGACCTCTTCTGTTGAATCCAAACCCTTATGGCTTAGTATGATCAAAACTAGTTTTTAATTGTCTGCAGAACTAAGATGGATATATGTAGGTGATGCGAGTGCGGACTCAGGGGTAATATACATTAATATTTCTCTTTATTTTTACGTTCTACTTCTTATATTAGTTTACTTCTGTGGGATGACCAGATGGCCGATGTGCATGGTGTTAAAGGTTAGATCTATCATTATGTTACTGTTTCTAGTTGTTGTTTGAAATAGTTCTGGCTTATATTAGTTTGAGTTCTGGTGCATTCAAGTATTAGTTTTACCGGGAAACCTTGTTTATAGGCATTGGATGGTTGAGGAGTTCTATTTTTTCCCCCCAGTTAGTTGATTTTCTCATTTACATTAGATGAAACATTTTTTTTTTATGGTGTTTTTATGTTAGGCCCAAAATTTGTTTCTCTAATGGATGAACTCTTTCTGTTAAAAGGAATATTTATATTCCTGCTCAATAATTTCCATAGTGAATTCGGCGACCATGGACAACCCTAATTGTTCACAAAACATTAATAGGTGTTTCATTTGAATTTCGATGTTCTCCTATCACGCCCAAGTTTTGTGATGAGATAAGTATCTTATTGCAATGGATTTCCTCATCGTTCTCCTGTTTGAACAAGTGGAAGGATGGGGAGACTATAATTTTCTTGTTGTTTGAATGGGTATTGGACGTGAAGGTTGCTTGTTCAAAACATGTAGAGGCAATTTGTGGGATTGTTAGGTGATAAAACCTAGAAATCTGTTTCTTTTGACAGAGCTTTATTTTTTCACTTTACTTTTAAGTTTTAACACTCGATCTTGCCAGTACACACCATTTGTCTGTATTAATCATCCTCTTGTAGTTGGGAAATCTAATTGAAAGAGATGCATATTGGAAGTTTTAATCAAATCATATTTACATGATATGGGCAATTGTGCACAAAGCAGAAGTATATGCTGCTGGAAGGAACCAAAATGAAGAGTCTGAAGACTAATGGAATTGATTGTAATATATCTTGTGCATTTATATTACCATATAAGACGTTGAAGAACCACGGAATGCAACTGATATTCTTTTGGTGCTTTTCTTGGGAATAAGTGTAACACAACTGATATTCTTTTCATGAATTTGGCGCTCTCAAACAGCTGTGATCTAACTATATCTTAATACTTTTTAGAGGTTAATATTTGTTTGATCGATCTTTTTGAGAGAGTTAAATATATTTTTATCAGCCTGAGAGCTTTTGGTACATGCTTGAGGTTTAGTGGTTGGAATGGAGGCTAATTATTGATTGATGCTTCAAATGAGGAGTTTGGTTCTACTTGGGCTACACAACCTCACACTACTAGGCAAGGATATCCTATGAAGTACTAAGTATCGATAATACTTAAATTTGTGATATTGTATGTTTAAAATTAGGAAGAATATTTTCCATTCTTTTCTTAAATGAAAAAAAAAATGTAGCTGTCATTATTCTATCACAATGTTCTTAGGCACCCCTTTTCCTACAAAGGTTGTTTATTATATGTTTGGCACATGGTGTCAAAAATCGACTCAATTTTGCCTAAGTTAACCAAATTGAGTTGACTTTTATGGTGTTCGAAGCAAAATGCACTTGTAATTTAAAATACTGGAATGCACTTGTAATTTAAAATACTGGACGTTGTGATAAACTTTGGTAAACTTCGATCGAAACAGGGAAAAAAAGTGTTAAGAAAATACAGAATTTCGGTGGAAGTTAACCGTGTACAGAAAAAGTCTGTAAGTTGAAGGGCTTTTAAGTTTTAAATTAAAAGGGTAATGCTAGTTCCATTCGCTTTAAACTTACTTTCTTCACAAGGAAAGACGTATGTCCCTAGCATTAATCCTATTATAAATATAATTAGCTTTAAAAGAGAGTGTTCCTAGTATTTACCTTATTAGAAATTATAATTTTATTATTAGAGTGTGGTTATCATTAACCTTATTATAAATTACAATTTTATTATTCTAATAATTTTTTTATTAGTATAATAAACCCATAAGGGCTTTTTAGTAATATTAAATAATTTCTTAATAGTATTTCATAAATTAAAAATTATTAACTACCCATCTCCTCTTCACATGTTGATTCAATCTTGTAAAAACATTGAGCTCATCAATTGCCGATAGAAATAGGTTTAGATACTAAATTGAACTTCAATTTTTATCAACTTTAATGTTCATTTATAAGCTTTTCAGGTTTCTAAAACTATTAACATGGATAATCATTAAAAAAGTAAAGAGAATACATATCCCCTTCACTTGACAAAGAGGATAAAATATAGTTATAAAAAATTTGACAATAAATATCAAGCAGAAATTACAGCTTTCTGAGAATCAGATAACGCATGTCACTTAACATGATTCACACATTTGAGTACTACATGTTTGCATCACTAATTTAATGAATTCTAGATGTGTATTTATACTTTAGTATTGAATTTCTAAAGTTTCATATTAGATTTCTAATGTTTATTTAAAGTTTCCTACACATTTTTAATTTTTACATAATTTCATTGGACTTCCTTAAATTTCCTCGAAACGTGTCAAATTCCTTAGCGACCGAAGTTTATACTGAAATTAAACTTTAATATCTTGGTTTGGCATACAAAGAATATTTTATTGATCTACAGAAAAGTACAAAGTAAAGGTATTATCTTCCCACAATGCACTTTGTCCAATTGGAAGTGTAGGACACCTCTTTCCGTGGATAGTGTTTGTTATTTGTTTGGCATGAATGGAGTCCAATTGTTCAGTGAGTTACGACTATAGTTTTGAACTGGTCTGATCTTTGATTATGTAAAAAGATTCTGTTAAAATTGAAATTTTGGAGGACTTGAGGGAAAAGAGTTGCGTGTTTTGATGTGTTTCCATTGTTCATATAGGGTTGAGTTTGCTTCAACCATGAGAACAATATAGATTGATGCTTCGATGTATGTTCTATCATCTCTGTCTTTGATGATCAGTTTATCTGCTCTAAACAAATGGTGTCATGTTCTAGAATTAAATTTCTGATAGTGATCATATTTGAATTGTTTCTCGAATTGGATTGACATTCTTGTTCATCAAAATTGGAATGCAGCTATCCTCTTCATCACTGCAGTCTCCTAGTGAGATAAAAGTCAATCAGGATTCAGTTGAGAAATGTATTCTACAGGCTTTAAGAAAAAAACTAAATTGAAGGCTTGTGGGGGGGGGGGGTAAGGAATTGCCTTTATAGAGTAACTATTAGAGGTCATTAAATAATAACAGGGACAAGATTGTATCTTTTTCTCTACACATATGGAAATGTACTGAACAAATGTGCCTTTTCTGTATGACTATCGAGACACTTCTGTTCTTCCTACGCTTCAACTTTAGGTGTTTAAATGGTCGATAAGTTAGAGCCATATTCTATATAATGAAGCTGTAGGTGTACGATTTTAATGTTTCGAAAGATGATGTTATGCGTCTAAGAGGAATAGAACATGGATTTGGTGCACTACCTATATCATTCAAAAGAACATAATGGATGTAAACTTCAGTACAAGTGCGATGGTTCCAAAATCACAAAGCAGTATGACAGATTTTGAAGATTAGTTTATATGTCAGAGAATGCCTAGCCTTTCTGATGGAGACCTTTGCAAGGAGATTTACATTACTCAGCACCACATTTTCATCCTCATGTTGTGTCTTATTTATTTATTTATTATTTTATTTTAGTAATGGTATAAAGATAGAAACATCCTAATGTTGTTTGCTTAGTACAGATACTATATATATTTTAGCAAGCTTCTAACCCTCTATGGATGGTAGTCCTTTTCTTTCATCATTGAAGGTAATTTGCCTATTGTTTTCCAGTTTATTATTGATACAAAGATCATAGTGAACTTCGATAGGAAATTCTCTTGTTGCAATTATGCGTTGATCAGATCTAGTAGCCACGGGAACTACAAAGGACTATTTAAATTGATTCGGTTCTGCCAATAAGCTCCAACTGCATCATAGGAACTAAAAAATAGGGTTCTTTTTCTTTGGTATGCATAAATAAAAGATAAATATAAATTTGTTTTTGAAAAAGATAAATAGGAAAAAGTTGCTTCATTGGCAAGTGTAGATGCGATGTATTCTCAAATTTGGATGTTCAATTGGAACTTGAAGTTAATTGAGTAAGTAAATTGTTTTAGGACCCAAGTTAAATTAGAGTGGAGTTATTTATTTATTTTTTTTAAAATGCTCCATAAAAGCTAATACAATCAAATTGTATGGAGACCCAAGTAATTCTGTTTGAAGGTGGTTGCAGAGGTTTGTTTCTACCTCAATACCTAGTTTGCTCAAAGTAGTTTCACAAAGCATTGGCAGTACTCAGTTCTAGTGGATTGGTGTGCCCCTCTAGCTCTGATGGTGAGGTGTGCTCCTCATTAAGGTGACCTTGGATCAAGTCCTTGGGAGGCAAGCTCTCAGCCCAATTTGGTAAGCATGCAATTCACTCACCAGCTAACAGTAAATAAATGTTTTTTATACTGTTAAGTGGATTCAAGTCTAAATTACTGACTTCTAGTTAAAATTGAGTATTAGCCTCTCGTTAGGGTGGTCTTGTGATCAAGTCCTTGGGAGGTAAACTCTCTGTGCAATGAGCCAAGCTTGAAGTTTACTCACCAGCTAAGAATAGATAAATGAATTTTAAACCGTTGAGTGGATTCGAGTCTAAATTATGTTTTTTAAGTTAAAATTGCATATTAGGGTTCCATTTGATTTTCTGTAATAAATAAACCTTTTCTGGCATAAAATATTATCATAACCCCTCCCCTCCCATCCTTTTTTTTTTGGGGTGGCGCCACCTTGAAAAAGGTTGGGAAATTCCTTTGGACAAGGGGGTGTAGGAGAGAACCAGTGGGAGGTCCTAGTATTTCATTGGGTATAAGTTAGTTTTTACTAGGGTTGTCAATGGTCCAGGCCAGGTACAGGGCCAACCTGGCTAACATTTCAAAGGCTAAAAGAATATTGTTTTCATTAAATGGGCCTATTTGGCATGGCACGCCTGGCTAGAAGTACAGTATCATGGGCCTGACCTAAGGATCTACGCCCAAGCCCAAGCCCAAGCCCAAGCCCAAGCCCAAGCCCAAGCCCAAGCCCACCATCTATTTAATTGGGCCGGGTTGCAGGCTAGCCCAGTCCACTGACACCCAGACTATTTTCCTGCTTAAAAAAAAAATAAAAAAATCTATTGTAACCCTTTGTTTTTTCCAGCTAAAAAGGAATTGAACAAGAAGGAGGTAAAGCCCTAGTAGCTTTGATGCAGCAAGTCTACATTCCGAAGCAGAAATCGAAAACGGGCTAAACTGATTTCTAGCACCAAAGGAAAGTGTTTCGCCAGCCAAAGAGCAAACACATTGCCTTGATGCCTTGTGTGGGTCACCTTATTTCATAAGCTCTAGCAAATGGATTTAATCACAACAAGAATCCTTTTCTATTATAATTTGTCAAGGTCACATCGCACCCACTGAATCCTCCATAGTCTGAATGATTTTTGCTAGCCCCAGTTGTAAATTTTTGAAAGTCGCAACTCTTTGTTGATACATAGAAATTGATAGAGTTAGAATGTCCCAAACTCTGAACCATAGTTACCACGAGAAGCAAAAACGAGAATTAAAGCGAAAGCAAAAAGCGGGAAGCGAGGTTGAAAAGAACCTTAGGAAAGGGGAAGCGAGAAATAAGCAACTCATTCCCATTATATTATGGGTTGCTATATCTTAGATTTTATCTTAAATGAGATTTTTATGAAAAAGTAGGTGCCTTAGGTTCTAAACTGACATACTTGCTTAGAATCTACACCTTAGGCTACAGACTATGGTTTATCCCATCATTTCACACATAATTATATTGGACTACTAAATGAGACGTGGTGAAAGCGAGCTTCCTAGGGAGCTAGTATATCCGAGAAAACGAGTCTAAAAAATGAGCTTCTTGGGAAGTGAACTTCCCAACTTGTACATAGCTTTCCTGCAACTATACTCTGGGCATTGCTACACATTCCAATTGCTAACACTTCTTGCGAGCAAGAGATTTTAATCGCCATTCTAAATCAAGAAATTTCCTAATCCTAAATAATGCCAAAATTGCTAAATTTGCATTCACCACCTATTCTACTTCGGGAGAGAGAATATGAACCATAAATTTATCCAATGGTATAAGACAAATAGTTTACAATAGAGAGTCCATGCAAGAGATCATCTATTCGATTGTGTTAAGATAAGGTGTTAGATTGTGTTAAGATAAGGTGTTAGGCACCTTTAAACACCGGCTAAAAGAGATTACCTACTCTCTAACTCCACTTTGTACAATACTAAAAATATTATTAAAATTTGTAAATAGAAATTGCTATTATTGAATCATGCTTCAAATATTTTTTTTTCGAAAAAAACATGTTATCATACCAAAAAAGAGATTAATTTAATTTAGAAATATGCTAAACAGGATAAGATTAAATTTGGTCATGTTATCACGATGGAAACATCCTAACAAGAGGACCTTTCTAAACATTCAATCACCCAAAATAAAAGCATACTAATAACTATGATAACATACTAAAATAAAAAATAGAAACTATTTGCAAAAAGAAAATAAACAGAAAATGATAACAAATTGCAAAAATAAAACTAACCTAAATTTTTTATTTAGAGTAGCTGAACACGATCAATATTGCCTATGTATCCAATAAAGTGAATCAAACCACACATATTCCATGATTCCATGATGCATCTTGTCAGCACCCTATTTTTACACCCCTTAACCGTGGTTAATTAATTTAGCCATGGTCCAAACCAAACCCTAGGTAAACCCTTAATCATAGGACTAAATCCTAGTTAAGACCCTAGTTAACCTAAGCTTAACCCTAGGTAGTCCTAAACCCAAACCCTAGGTAGCCTTAGCCTAACCCTAATAAGCCCTAGGTATACCCAAGGCCCAAGCCCATTTGACCAAACTTATACCTAAACAACTCAATCAAACCCAATTACCTAATTTCATTACCCAACCCAAGTAGTCAAGCCCAAATATCCAATCACCCAATTGCCTAAGCCAAAGCCTATTTCCATAGCCTAAGCCCAAATGTTATAGTCAAAATCCATTAATCATAACCCATGACCCATCTACTAATAACCTATGATTCATAAGACCTAATCCATATATCCATATCCACCTACCCTATATCCTACAACCCATACTCATATAACCCATAGTTCACTCAACCCACCAACTCTCTTACACCTCTCTTACACCAACCCATACCCATATAACTCATAGTTCACTCAACCCACCAACTCTCTTACACCTCTCTTACACCCTATATCCTAGAACCCATACCCATATAACTCATAGTTCACTCAACCCACCAACTCTCTTACACCTCTCTTACACCTCTTACAATACTCAACCATCAACTCTCTTACACTCCTTACAACACTCAATCTATCAACTCAGCTTACAACACTCAAGTCTTTACCCACTAGCTCCTTTTATCCCCCATGTAAAAGACACAACCCAACCTCTTAGTTTTCCTATAAATACCAATCCCTTAGCTCCTTAGATCCATCCCTCAAGACCCCTAGAAGGTTCCCACCCACTTGTGTTTCTCTTGAGTTTGAAGAAGGGAGAAGAAACTAAGGTTTAGAGTTTGGAAAGAATTCTAAGACTAAAAGCTTAGAGTTCTTCACTAACTCTCTTCCTTTGTGGATTCTAAAACCCTACCCCTTGGAGCATTGAAGGAGAATTCTTGGAGGAGTAGGCACTCCTTCTTTCATTTTCTCTTCTTTTTTATCTTTTTTTTTATTTGGTTCTCTCTTCTTGATCTCTCATTTCTCAAGCATAGTTGGGCCTCTCTACACCAATCTAATGGTGTAGAGGGACCCCATATCAAAAGCAAGGAGATGCTCCTTTTTTCTTTTCCTTTCCATGTACATATTTTCTTCTTTTTTATGTACCCACAAGTGTGGATATGGGTAGGCCCATAGAGAGTGGAAGCTAAAGCTATACCTCTCTTTTTCATTTTATTTTCTTTTGAGATTCTAGTCCTCTTTCTAGAATTTTTTGTGAAAGCTCATCCCCTCCCTAACATTCTTTAGAGCAACATTACATCATTAATAATGGTGTAAATGAACCACCTTAAAAGGGAGATGATGAGTTTTCATTTTCTTTCATTTCTTTATTTTTCCTTCATGTTCTATGTTGAATGGGTAGGTGATGGTTTAAGGACTTAAGATAAATGATGGTGTAAGGACTTAAAGAGGACATTCTTAAAAATGTTTCATACTAAAGACAATGGTATTTGATCTATTATCAACATCAATCCAACAAAATAGGTGTTGGTAATAGACCATTTACTATTCATAAGGCACATCCCTCTTTATGTCTTAAACTATAATCTTTTAGCCAAACTCTTGGACTAAATTTGACTTTAGTTAAGTTTGTCAAAACCTTACCTATATGAAAATTAAAAAACATGATAAAATCTCAAAATACCAAAAACATGATAAAATCTCAAAACACCAAAAACATTCAAATATAACCAAAATATAAAAAATATTCAAATATCCCCAAAAATCTCAAAAAATATAAAAAATACAAAAAGACCAAAAAGAGATTTGTAGGACCTCCTTAGCTTTGGTTAGCTCATCTAATCATGGATAAATACCCTCTAACCGCGGTTAGACTTAACACTTGTGCACTTGGCCTCCCTGATCAGTGCTTAATGTTGCACATTATGGCACCCGAAAGTACACTTGTTAGCTCTTTAGGACTTAATTCTTCTAGTTTTTAATTATAATTTATTGCTTTCATTATTTTCAGGACTAAGGGGAGAAAATATCATAATTCTCAAAGGATGAGAGCTTTCAAGAATTTAGAAGAGCCCAGGTGATGAAAGAACTGAAGAAAACAGGAAAATAAATGAAGAAAAAGTATACTGGTCCAAACCGCCCGAGCGCTGGATAGCTCCGCCCGAGCGGAAGTCCGCAGATTTATTTTCCGGATTTTGCCTTTTTGAAACCCTACTTGCTACCTTATAAAAGGAAACGAGTTCAAGAGTTCCAAGAGGATTTTGGAAAAAGAAAAGGAGGCTAGAGAAGGGTTTTGAAAGGTCTTGGAGCATGGAATCTTCACCATCAATGGCGGCTACTCTCTCTCCCATGATCAACTAAATCTCTCATCTAGGGTTTCGATGAAACCCTAGCCAAGTAACTATGGTTTAGTTGTTTTGTTTTAGGGTTTTATTATTTGTAAACGATGATTGCATGACTTGAGGATTGCTTTGACAATCGATTTTAATGTTTATATTCAATCTTAATAAAGTTATTCCTTGTCTTAGGAACTCTTCTTTTTGATTGAAATTCAATTCATATTTAATTTCTGTGATTTTATATATGAATGGTTATGCAATGGAATTTATCGTACAAGTAGTTAAATGTTAAGATGATCTATGACTAGGGAAGACGAATCGTGCTACAACCTTAGGTTAATTAATTTAGTGTGGACGATTCGTGCTAACCAAAGATAGGTCATGCCTAAGATTTAAATACTTGACCTTCTTGATGATTTGAATTGAGACTTGTAGTCTCAATTAATCGTAATCGAATGCAAATAATTATACCCTGATTAAATACAATATACCATGGTTAGGAGGCTAGTGGTAGATTCGATGCCCTAGATCTCTTTCTCTTGACTTTCACATTACTTTTATTTGTTTTCAGTATTTAGAATAATTTTAAGATTTTTAAATACAAACCAAAAACCTTTATTCACCATTAAATCAAAATCCATCTTTACTATTAAGCAATATAACCAGCGCAGTCTTCGTGGTTCGACACCCTCAATACTTGTCACTATTCTCCGGAATTAGTGCTTTTACGAGGTAACGATCTTAACCGATCAACTTTTTGGCGCCGTTGCCGGGGACTGCTGGAACGGTTACATTGCTTAACTTTGAAAAAAAAAAAAAAAATTTGTTTTATTTTTTTTTAATAAGCAAAGTGCAAATCAACTTACCTTTGAATAATCTTTGTTTTACAGGTATCAGTTCAATAAAAGAAGTGAGGATGTTGTGGCTGGAAACTACTTGAAGTGCTTCAGAAATAGCGAAAATTTGGCTACACAACCTTACAACAATCAAGCACTGTAAGTTTTTACTTGATAAAAGTAGAATTTTCTTACAGTAAAGAGTTGGTGTCTGTCCAAACTTAGAAGTTTTCCTAGAGAATTGGAGTCTGTCAAACTTAGAAGTTTTCTTGTTAGGGTGTATGCACGGTCGTCGCTCTTGTGATCCTGAGTTAATTCCCATTGACTTAGAGTTAGAGAAAACTCTTAGATCCATTAGAGCATCCTTTCGAAATTTTTCTGATCTTGACAACTTTCATTATTATATAATGGAGGGAGAAGCAGATCATGCTTTGCCCAAAACTCTTAAGGAGTATTTTACTCCAACCACATACACCTCACCATCATGTATTCGGTTGCCTGACATAGCGGCAGCTCATTACGAGATTAAGTCGAGCATTATACAGATGCTTCCATCCTATTTTGGACTTAATAATGAGGATCCATACAAACATTTAGATGAGTTCTTAGAGATCTGCACTACTGTTAAGTTGCAGAACTTTACAGATGATGCCCTTAGGTTGCGCCTCTTTCCTTTTTCTCTTAAGGATAAAGCCAAGAATTGGCTAAATTCTTTAGAAGCCAACACTATAACAACTTGGGTCCAAATGCAACAAGAGTTTCTGAAAAAGTACTTTCCAATCGGAAAGACTAATCAGATTAGGCGAACCATCACAAGTTTTTCTCAACTAGATGGTGAGCAATTCTTTGAGACCTGGGAAAGGTTGAAGGACCTTATTCGTAAGTGTCCGCATCATCAAGTGCTGAAATGGCAACTCATTCAATGTTTCTATGATGGTTTGACTGACCACAATCGTCAAATGGTGGATGTCTCTTGTGGTGGCACCTTTATGCTTAAGAATGAGAATGAAGCTTGGGAGCTCTTTGAGAACCTGAGTGAAAACTCAATGCAACATGCCACCTCAAGTCGTTCCGAGAGACAAACATCTACAACTTCGCAAAAGATGGGCATTTATGAGGTGAATAACCATGTAGATGTCTCTAATAAAGTAGATGCATTGTCTCGAAAGATAGATCAACTCCTGTCTGCCGGAAAAATTCGAACACAACCACCTCAAGCTTCATCATCTAACGAGGTGTGTGCATTATGTTCGAGTCTTGCCCATCTTGTTCATGACTGCCCTTCGGCAACCCAATTTCCTGAATTTGTTCAGGAGCATGTTAATGCCATGTATTCAAAACCGGGTAATGATCCATTTTCCAACACATATAACCCTGGTTGGAGAAATCATCCAAATTTCTCTTGGCAACAACAAGCTCCAAACAATTCCTTTCCTCAACCACAGAGACAGAATGTCCGACCATTTCCAAATCAGTCCAATTACCACTCTCCTCAGCAACAACAAGGTCAACACCCTACTCCTCCAAGAAATCTAAATTTTGAGGAGAAAGTGTTGACCGCTCTTCAAGGGTTAGAGGCTAATACTCAGTTATTACAAGCAAACACCCAGTTGTTGCACTCTCATACTCAGTCAATCCAAAAGCTTGAGTCTCAAATGGGACAACTAGCTAATACTGTAAACAGAATAGAGGAAGGGAAACTCTCGAGTCAACCGGTGAGTAACCCAAGAGGTGTGCACATTGTTGATGATGCTCAACAAAATGGTCATCCCCGTGAGCATGTGCAAGGGGTCACCACTTTGCGGAGTGGGAAGGTATTAGAGAATAGAGTTGGAGAGAAGAATGATAGGGAAGAAGAAGAACCCAAAGTGGGCTCAACAAATTCTAATGGACCCGGAGTGAAAGTTTTTGAGAAGGACACAGTTCCTTCTACAACTTCATCCCATTTCATTCCTGAGGCGCCTTATGTGCCTAGAGCTCCATTCCCTCAGTGCTTAGATGCACCATCTCCCTTTGGTAAAAAGGGAGCGAAAATGGATGAAATGATGGAGGTCTTCAAACAGGTCAAAGTAAATCTCCATTTGCTTGATGCAATCAAGCAAGTTCCGGCCTATGCTAAATTTTTAAAGGACTTATGCACTCAGAAGCGCAAATCTAGGACACATGTGTCCAAGAAAGTCCTTCTTACTGAGCAGGTGAGTTCTATTTTGCAACATTCTACTCCTCCTAAGTTCAAAGATCCGGGTGCCCCTACAATTTCTTGTGTCATTGGAGATCACTCCATTGACCTGGCACTCCTTGATTTAGGAGCGAGTGTCAATTTGCTTCCCTTCTCAGTATATGAGCAGCTCGGTTTAGGAGAGCTTAGCCGTGGTTCAGTCATTTTGCAATTAGCAGACAGATCTGTTAAAATGCCTCGTGGGGTGATTGAAGATGTCCTAATCAAGGTCGACAAATTCTACTTTCCTGTTGACTTCCTCGTCCTTGATATGGAACCGGTTCATAATCCTAAAAGACAAATCCCTGTCATCTTAGGTCGCCCATTCTTGGCTACTGCCAATGCATGTATCAATTGCAGAACTGGGGTGATGGATGTGTCTTTCGGAAACATGAATGTCCGGCTAAACATTTTCAATGCATCCAATCAACCACCGGAAAAAGAAAAGTGTTTCTTGGTTGAGATAATTGATGAGCTAGTAGAAGATGCCCTTCCTGATATCTTGACTGAAAATCCATAAGAGGCATGCTTAGCTCATTTTGGTTTTGAAGACTTTGACATTGAGAAGTCCATAGAAGAGGTAAATTCATTGCTTAATTCTGCGCCTCTTATGGATTTCTCACCATGGAATATTAGAGAGGAACCTTTGTTGGCCACCTCTAACATATCAGTCATTTCCCCCCTTGATACCCCTCCAAAACTTGAGTTGAAGCCACTCCCGGTGACACTCAAGCATGCTCTCGTAGGCCTTGAAGACACTCTTCCGGTCATAATTACCTCTGATCTAGCTACTGAGCAGGAGAGTAAATCGATGAATGTGCTGAAAAATTATGAGGAAACTATAGGGGAGACATTAGTGGATTTGAAGGGAATCAACCACTCCATTGACATACATCGCATTCATCTCGAAGAGAATGCAATACCTTTGCGAGAAATGCAACAGAGGTTGAAATTAAAGATTCTAGGGACAGGCATCTACTCAAGGTTAATGCCCAATGATTAAAGCCCTATGTTTAGGGTATTGTGAGTGGGGTGCTAATCGAGTCCATTGAGTTGGTGGACCCCGTCTATTAGGATGAGTGAGATTGTATCACGTCTGGCTGAAGACGATAAACTTAGCGCTTGTTGGGAGGCAACCCAATACCCTCTTATTGTATCATATTCCTTTTAGGATCTTAGAGTAATCATTTAGTTTAGAAGTTCGAGTTTGGGGTAGAGTAAGATACACCCCGCCATCGTGGTCACTGTACGTTTGTGGATGCGTGAGACTTCATTGTGCTTGCCTGTCTAGTATGCATCGTCACTCATCCAGCTTGATGTCGTTTGGGACCTCTCAGAATCTGTTTAGGGTAGGCGGGAGGGAAAGCGTTCCCCGGATTGTGAGTCCGCGTCTATAAAATCCCGATAGGAGGATGATGTTCCTGGTGAACTGACTGTGGAGGTGTTGTTGAACCTCCGAAGGAATTGCATATAATGGCGTGAATCCATGAACCTCTGGAATGAGCGATGCTTCCTTAAGATAGTTTAGGATTCTTCTTAAAAAAAAAGAAAAAAAGAAAAAAAGAAAAAAAACAACACACTGTAGTAAACCGCCCGGGCGGCCCAGATGGGCGCCCGAGCGGTTTTGCCCAGAATTTAAAAAAAAAAAAAAAAAAAAAAAAAAAAAAACTCGTTTTACACTCACTCCTTATTCTCTCCTCCATTCTTTCCATGCTCCACTCATTCTCTTCTCCAAATCCACCGAATTTTCTCATTTTCTCTATTCTTATCTATCCTTTTTCCATTTTCTCTTGTGAATCTAAGATTGATTTCAAAATTTGGGATTGTCTAAATACCTTTTCAAGGAAAGGTGTTTGTGAAGTTGCTTGGTAGATCGGTGTATTATGGAGAAGATTGATGGATTGGTTTAGTAACTACTGTTAGGAGGATTGGGATATAAATAAAATTGCTTTGGATTGGGATTCTTGTGATGAAAACTTCAAAGCTTGGGTTATGAATGTGAGGCTTGGGTTGTGAACGTGAATGTGGGTTGCGACATTTTCTTTTAGGAGTTCTAGGATTTTCCATTTGTAAATTTTAGTTCTTTTCTTTTCTTACTAGGTATTTTATGCTTCTTTTCTTACTAGGTGTTTTATGCTTCTTTTCTTTGCTCTATTTATGTCGAACTCAATGTTATTAAGGATTATGCTTATGCTTTTGGTTTACACATTTTTTTTAGCATTCTCCTTTATCTCATTTACTTAGTGGTTACTAACATCTTTTAAAGGTCCTGTTTCAACGAAGTTTGGGGGCGTGCTTATGTGTTATTTTTTTAATTCCCCATTTTCATTTATTGATCTTTTATTTCTGGCATTCACCAACTGAGGTAATATTGTTCTTGTTCTCATCTATGTTTCTTGCATATATTTTACATTGAGGACAATGTATTATTCAAGTTTGGGGGTGAAATAAATTGAATTACAATGGTGACTTTGTAAAAATGCAAGGATATCAGGTCTATTAGGATACTTTTTGCAAGTGATGAACAGTTAGTAACTATAGAATTTGTGACATGTAAATCATAATTCAATTTTTATTGATGAGTATAAATTTGAAAATACATGATCACACAATCAGAAAATATAATTATTGTTCGAACCATTTATGCTTGAGTAATAAATGAATCATTAGTACACTTTGACCAATGCACGAGCACTCTAACATTTGTTTTGTGGGGCTTGAAACTTAGTCATCTTAATTTATATTCTTGTTATCTCATGCGGAATTAGATGACCTAAAAATTGAAAAACCTTGGCATAACTTATCTGTTATAAAAAAAAAAAAAAAAAAAAAAAGGCCATCTAACCAAGCTTTATACCAAGTAACCGGGCCTCTTGCCTCAGTAAGCAATGAGTGTTCGCGTCAAACAGTGAAAGCTTTAGAATGGATAAAAGGCCTGTGTGTGACTAGTTTAAGTCCGGAGCCTATTTAACTCGAGTTAATAAGCCCTTAGGGGTGTCTTGACACCTAGTGCCCTAAAGCCTTCTGGTTTGGGAGTCATTGGCCTAAAACTCGCTACGCGGGTTGTCTAGAAAGCTTAATGGACTTAATCATTGCACAGTACACACACATAAAAAAAAAAAAAAAAAATTTAAATCTCATGATTGATAAGTTAAATGCCTTGAGTTTTTCAAATTGATAGCAATTCTGATAATGTGTGGGATAACATAATATGTGTTTTGAAGCAAAATTGAGGCCACATATTCTAATGTTAGTTCATTACACACCAAAGAAACTAATGACAATTCTGTGAATGAGCATAAGGGTTCGAACTATGATTATGTAGATTTGAATTTTTAAACTTGTTAATAATTTGAGAATTATGGATTTTGTGTTACAATTATCTTATTACTACATGTTCTAGAAATTGTTTAAGTTTAGAAGTCCTGATTGAGCATGTTTGCAGGATTGGATGTTAGTAATGATGTTTGTGGGTATCATTTCTGGTAAACCCTCACGAGACTATAACTCGTCCTCTAGGGACACCTAGAGGTTTAAAGGCTTATTGCATATGCTAAATGCAATCGTGAATCCCACGAAAGTGGATGTAGATTAGTTTTATTTATTTCTTTGCATTGCTAGAGGACTAGCAACGTGTAAGTTTGGGGGTGTGATCGGTGCTTAATGTTGCACATTATGGCACCCGAAAGTACACTTGTTAGCTCTTTAGGACTTAATTCTTCTAGTTTTTAATTATAATTTATTGTTTTCATTATTTTCAGGACTAAGGGGAGAAAATATCATAATTCTCAAAGGATGAGAGCTTTCAAGAATTTAGAAGAGCCCAGGTGATGAAAGAACTGAAGAAAACAGGAAAATAAATGAAGAAAAAGTATACTGGTCCAAACCGCCCGAGCGCTGGATAGCTCCGCCCGAGCGGAAGTCCGCAGATTTATTTTCCGGATTTTGCCTTTTTGAAACCCTACTTGCTACCTTATAAAAGGAAACGAGTTCAAGAGTTCCAAGAGGATTTTGGAAAAAGAAAAGGAGGCTGGAGAAGGGTTTTGAAAGGTCTTGGAGCATGGAATCTTCACCATCAATGGCGGCTACTCTCTCTCCCATGATCAACTAAATCTCTCATCTAGGGTTTCGATGAAACCCTAGCCAAGTAACTATGGTTTAGTTGTTTTGTTTTAGGGTTTTATTATTTGTAAACGATGATTGCATGACTTGAGGATTGCTTTGACAATCGATTTTAATGTTTATATTCATTCTTAATAAAGTTATTCCTTGTCTTAGGAACTCTTCTTTTTGATTGAAATTCAATTCATATTTAATTTCTGTGATTTTATATATGAATGGTTATGCAATGGAATTTATCGTACAAGTAGTTAAATGTTAAGATGATCTATGCCTAGGGAAGACGAATCGTGCTACAACCTTAGGTTAATTAATTTAGTGTGGACGATTCGTGCTAACCAAAGATAGGTCATGCCTAAGATTTAAATACTTGACCTTCTTGATGATTTGAATTGAGACTTGTAGTCTCAATTAATCGTAATCGAATGCAAATAATTATACCCTGATTAAATACAATATACCATGGTTAGGAGGCTAGTGGTCGATTCGATGCCCTAGATCTCTTTCTCTTGACTTTCACATTACTTTTATTTGTTTTCAGTATTTAGAATAATTTTAAGATTTTTAAATACAAACCAAAAACCTTTATTCACCATTAAATCAAAATCCATCTTTACTATTAAGCAATATAACCAGCGCAGTCTTCGTGGTTCGACACCCTCAATACTTGTCACTATTCTCCGGAATTAGTGCTTTTACGAGGTAACGATCTTAACCGATCACTCCCCGGTCAACTAAACCATAGCCTTCTAGGCTAGACCCTTTGACCACCCTATGCACACACGCACTACCCCCCTAGCCTCGGCACGGGCTCATGTACCAGAACTACGCTCGGTCTGATCTCACCATGTGAGTACGTAGGCAACCCAACTCGGGTTCGACCCTAGCCATCTAGCTTTCTATTTTTCTTGGATTAGCACTCACTTAAAAACTTTGGACATTCTAATTAAACTTTGAGATTATAATTGGCTTAAGTTTAGGGAGTAGGTAACCGTTATAAAACGGGGGTCTTGGGGTGCCTAACACCTTCCTCAGGGCTTAATCGAACCACTTACCCTAACTCTGATTAGACCATTTGCCTTATCCAAACAAACAAATACCCGGGACCTATCCCTAAGAATGAATAGGTGGCGACTCAAGTCAAAACATATAATTGTGAAAGTGGGTAGGAAGATCCCATGCTCACACATCTAATAGATTATTTTTGAGTTTTTTTAAAAAAATGTTTTTTATGTTTTTTTTTTTTTTGGCCTGAAGCAGTTTTGGCTCATGTAAGTAATAAGCATGACGTGAGCAAGCTTTAGATGATCACTAAAGTCTATATGCAAATGAAAAATAATTAGGAAAAAGCACAGAGTGGATTAGTAGAATATTTAACAAACGGGCTCTTTGGCCCAAATTTTCAGTAATTAAAGAGTAATTAAGCATACTGTCAGTAAACAGTGTGGTTAGTGTGAGTTAATAGAATGGATACTCGCCAAAATCTATTCGCCGCATGAATGGAAGGAACACAAACAGATTGGTGGTAGTTGATTGCCGCTAGTTACAGATTCTTCCTTATGTGCAGCTGGGTGTATTATATTAAATTAGAAAAATAATCACCTCCTCGGTGGGTGAGACAAGGAGTTGCGTCTCGGCTCCCCTTTTCTTGCCGCGTGTCCTCCTTTTAATCCCATTTAACCGTGGTTAAGATTCATCCACCCTTAGGGTTCACCCATCTACCCTTGGTTTTTAGAAAGATAAAATAAAAAAATTAACCACAGGGTTAAAGAACTAACCCAAGTTAATGACAATTGAAGGGGCCGCTATGTGAGAGCGAGGAGTAATAGTTCACTCCTCGCCAGTGGAGCAAACTATTGCTCATTAAATTATGAGAATCAACAGGAGCTCCGGTTGAACAGTCAACCGGAGCAACCCAAAAATTGTATTGGGAAGGGATATTTATGGAAAAAATTTACTTTTAAAAAATAACATTCTTTTTTTTCATAATTACCAGACTACTACTTCCCCAAGCAAATTTTGGGTTACTCCGGTTGACTGTTCAACCGGAGCTCCTGTACATGATGGAATTAAATCATACCGAAAGCCACAAATAAATTCTAGATGCAACATTCTAGAACAGTAAATCCTAGGATCTACATCATGCCAGATTATTAAGGATTTATGGGTTTCGGGTGACATACCTGGATCCATTATGAACGATCGCCTACTGTTGCGGAAATACTACGACAATCGATCACGAACGGATGAACACGAACAGGTGGGTGGTTTGTGATCTTCCTCAACCAAATCACCTTAGTTCCTCAATGGGACCGTTGTCTCTCTTCCAAATGGGGAGAAGGGAAACTGTGTTATAATTTGGTGTATTGGGGACCATAACTTAAAGGGGCTATATATTGTTTAATTAGGGTTCCCATAATCCCCTAATTAGAACAAAATTGGTATCTACTCAATTAGTCCATATCAATTTTTAGCAGTCTATGGGCTTACCAAATTAGACCACTTGATTTCGGCCCACTAAATTAAATAGCTAATATAATTGAATACATAAAATAATATGTTGCCCAATTTAGTATCCTAACATTATAGGAAACGTGATTTCCTAACAGTACATAGTTAATCTCTTAAATTATATCCAAAGCTTATTGGGCGATAACCTTCTTTTCTGAACTTCAAATGGAGTGAAGTTTCTTCTATGAATTAGTCTAGGGTTAAACAGTTAAGATTAGACACTTAGTGGTTAGTTATAAACGGTTAGGATTAGAGAATATATTTGGGAGTACATTTGAGAGTACCCATGGACCTACTCTTGTTCTCCTCCAAATCAGAAAGGATATCTATATTAGCCCATCTACAACAGATCTTAACCCATACTCAATGGTTTCCTGATTTCTCTCTCTATTGTAATATTCACCTTCCATTCTTATCCCACACGGTTTCTAAAACCCAATGCTTCCAGCTCATTGGATTTGAATCAACCTTTGTATAGAACATTATTTTATTATATATAGAGCACCAATGGACCATGTTCTGTGTGGTGAAATTCCCTCAATATCTTTGTTTTTAGTTCTTTTATGGTATCAGAGCACTTAAAGAACTCACACTCATTCGATCCTTTTACAACCATCTATGGCCTCTTCCAATAACTCGTCCTCCCTATCACCATCTCAACTTTTGCTTGGAAGCATCTCACACTTAGTCTCCATCAAGTTGGACCGCACAAACATCCTGTTATGGAAGACTCAATTTCTGCCTACTCTCCACAGCAATGATTTAATGGGTTATGTTGATGGGAGCAATGTTTGTCCTCCCAAATTTCTATTAGATAAAGATCAGCAGCCTACCACCTCTCTTGATCCAAAGTATGTGGATTGGCAAAAACAGGAGTTGGCTCATTGCCACTATGAGTGAGTCTGTGTTAACACAATTAGTCGGCCTCACCACCTCTCGCGCCGTTTGGCTCACACTTGAGAAAAAGTTTGCATCCCACTATAGGGCATGCATAATGCAACTCAAACAATAGTTGCAATCGACTAAGAAAGGGGCACTTTCAGTGTACGATTATCTTCAACAAATTAAAATGATCTCAGATAATCTTGCTCTAGTTGTCTCTCATGTTGATGAAGATGACCTTGTCCTAATGATTCTTAATGGACTTGGTCCTGAATACGTCCCGTTCAAAACATCAGTCACCACTTGCTCAGATCCGGTTGGTGTTGATGAGTTATACGGCTTACTCATTAGCCAAGAGATTAGTCTCGAACAAGCTGCACCAACAATTCCATCATCCCCTACCTCAGACTTTGTTGCGCACCGGGGAGGCCCTCAACAAACACGGGGTCGTGGTCAATTTCGTGGTCGTGGACGAGGTCGTGGCCAATATCATACAAACAACAATGATGACTATTGCAAACCCTGCCTCACCAGTCAAATATGCAATCGTGTAGGTCACTTTGCCTTAGATTGTCATCATCGCTTAGACCACACCTACCAAGGTCGTGGCCCACCACGACACCTAGCAGCAATGCAAGCATCTGTCACTCCAATCGGCAATGATCAATCTTGGTATGCGGATACTGGTACCACAAACCATGTTACATCGGATCTTGGAAACCCATCTCTTCGATCGGAATATAATGGCATAGATCAAGTTTTGGTTGGAAATGGTTCAGGTTTGCACATACAACATACAGGGAGTTCTTCTCTTTCTACTCCCACCAACACTTTCATTCTAGATAACATATTACATGTTCCTCAAATCAACTCTAACCTCCTCTCTGTTCATAAATTTGCTAAAGACAATGACTGCCTTTTTGAATTTGATGCCTCTGGTTTTGTTGTGAAGGAACGAATCATGGGGAAGATGCTCTTGCACGACACGACTAAAAATGGAATCTACCATCTTCCGGTTTATGGCCACCACATTCAGCCTTCTTCATCCCCTTGTGTTTTTATAGGTGAACGTGTCTCTTCTCAACTGTGGCATAATCAACTTGGCCATCCCTCACAGTGAGTGCTACGATTTCTTCTATCCCATCATAGTCTTCCTCTACGTGGGTCACCGGAGATCTCCACTATTTCCACTTCATGTCAACAAAGGAAAAGTACACGCCTTCTATTTATGCTTTCATCTTCTCAATCTCATTCTCCTCTTGAATTACTACTTACCGATGTATGGGGGTTATTCTTTAATTCCTTCAATAAGTGGAGACCGTTATTATTTAGTAATAGTTGATGACTTTTGCAAATATACTTGGCTTTTTCTAATGGCATCAAAATCTCAAACATGTGACATATTTACTTCCTTTAAATTTTTAGTTGAAAATATGCTGAATATGTTACTATTAAAACCATTCAATTAGATGGTGGAGGTGAATTCACTAGTCACTGGTTTCCCACTCTTCTCTCCTCCAATTGTATCACTCACTGGATATCGTGCCCATATACTCCAGAACAAAATGGAGCTACCGAACGTAAATACCAGCATGTGGTCGAAATCGGCCTCTCACTATTGGCTCATGCCTCCTTGCCAAATCATTTTGGACTGATGCTTTTTCCACGACAGTTTTCCTCATCAATATATTGCCAATGAAAGTCATTGGAAATATCAGTCCTTGGAAAAAATTATTTGCTAAAGCTCCCAACTGTGCTTCACTCCGAACTTTTAGTTGCGCCTACTACCCATACTTGCGTCCATACAATAATAACAAATTTGAATTCCGTACAACTCAATGCGTCTTTATTGGTTACAGTCTTAACTACAAAGGCTACAAATGCTTTGAGCCTAAGAGTAGACGTATTTATCTTTCATGCCATGTTGTCTTCGATGAAGGTGTGTTCCCGTTTTCAAAGTCATTCAATCCCGTTATTCCCAACCCACAAGTTCCTTCTTTAGTTCATATTCCAAACTTATCATCTCCCCACATCGCCGCTACTAATGAGTCCATTGAGGTTGCTGCCAAAGGAGTGCTACTTCCTTGTAGGGAAGTATCTCATTCAATCCTTCCTCCACCTACCAATTCACCAATTCCCACCACATCTACATCAACTTCCTTGCCTACACCAGATCTCACAAACCCACATTCTACTCAACCCATTAACCCAACCAATGCTCCCTTAGCACCACCCGACTCACATATTGTATCTTCATCAGTCAACTCACCTATCACATGCCCTACACCACCTATTCACACTAATTCCCACCATATGACTACCAGAACCAAAGATGGAACCAGAAAACCCAAGACACTTTGTACAACCTGGTTCCCTCTCCCCAAGGTTCTTTTGGCATCCTCAGTCCCTACTGAACCAACCTGCTACAGCCAAGCATCCAAACATGAGGCATGAAGAGAGGCTATGGCCTCTGAATTCAATGCTCTGATGAAGAATGGCACATGGTCAATAGTTTCATCATAGCCTCATCAGAATGTAGTGGGTTGCCGATGAATTTACAAAGTGAAATAACAGGCTGATGGATCTATTGAACGCTTTAAAGCGTGACTTGTGGCCAAGGGGTTTCATCAACAGGAGGGGTTTGACTACTTGGAAACCTTTAGTCTTGTGGTAAAACCTACCACCATTCGAGTTGTCCTCACACTTGCTGTCCAGTTTGGCTGGACCATTCACCAGTTAGATGTCCACAATGCCTTTATACATGGACATCTTGCCGAGGAAGTTTACATGCAGCAACCTCCTGGCTTTATTGATCACTTGCATCCTACACATGTGTGCCGGTTACATAAAGCTATCTACGGCCTCACACAAGCCCCCCGGGCATGGTTTCAGTGGTTTACTAATTTTTTAATGGAACTTGGATTTCACGATACTCATGCGGACTCTTTGTTATTCATACAGTACCGCAAACACACATCGATCATTTTGCTACTCATCTATGTTGATGACATCATCATCATGGGCAACTCCTCTACTGACATTAGTCGATTGATTGCACACCTTGGCACAACCTTTGCAATGATGGATCTTGGCAGCCTTCATTACTTTCTAGGACTACAATTTTATCGCACTCACCGTGGAATTTTTCTCACTCAAACCAAGTACATCATAGATCTTCTCCACCATTGGAAATTTAAAGATGTCAAACCTCAGTCTACTCCTGTTCCTACTGGCCAAAAATTGTCCAAACTTACCGGTGAACTACTTCCTAATGCCACAGATTACTAAAGCCTAGTTGGTGCACTACAGTATCTAACATTGACATGCCCTAACATTGCTTTTGCTGTTAATCAAGTATGCCAATTTATGCATGCCCCTACTTCGGTTCATTTGATTGCTGCTAAGCGCATTATGCGCTATCTTAAGGGCACCACTCATCATGGTCTCTTGATCACACCCAATCCCTCTTTAGAACTACAAACCTACTCTGATTCAGATTGGGCAGGGTGTCCTGATGATCGACGTTCAACTAGCGGATTTTGTGTTTTCTTAGGAAACAACCTCCTTTCTTGGAGTCCAAAGAAACAGACGACTGTGGCATAATCTAGCACTAAGGCTGAATACCGATCTCTAGCTCATGCTGCTGCCAAACTTACATGGATTCATAGCCTTCTAAAGGATCTTTCCATTTACCTGCATGCTCTTCCAATCATCTGGTGTGATAATATTAGCGCCATGGCCTTGGCTGCTAATCCTGTGTACCACGCTTGTACCAAACATGTGGAAATTGATTATCACTTTATTAGAGAATGTGTGATATGCAAAGACATTGATGTTCGCTTCACCCCCACTCAAGACCAAGTTGCGGATGTTTTTACAAAGGGACTGACACGACATCGACTTTGGACTCTCATTGGCAAGCTAATCGTGACAGAACTCCCGTCTAGCTTGAGGGGGTATATTAGCCCATCTACAACAGAACATAACCCATGCGTAATGGTTCCCTGATTTCTCTCTCTATTGTAATATTCACCTTCCATTCTTATCCCACACGGTTTCTAAAACCCAATGCATCCAGCTCATTGGATTTGAATCAACCTTTGTATAGAGCATTATTTTATTATATATAGAGCACCAACGGACCATGTTCTGTGTGGTGAAATTCTCTCAATATCTCTGTTTTTAGTTCTTTTAATCTATTGCCAAATTTCAAGTCAGAACTCAATCGGACCGTGGGGTCCAATCAAAGTTTCCACCTATATTATAATTTTAGGTACCCTAATTAATTAGTTCAAAAATGAAATCTAGTTTGTAGATGAGTTTAGATGGTAGAAAAACCTTTAACTGACCATATGCATTATATATTTATCTTAGTCGAGCATCATGGTTCACACCTTGATGCTCAGACTCCTACAAATGTCTTTCACGGGTATTTGCTGGGTGGTTGAAGGAAAATGCGTCAATTTTGTTGTGATTAGTCTCCCTTCATAAATCTCCACTAGCACGTAAAGTTAGTACCATAGTGAGAAGCATTAAGAAACTGAATCTAGAAAATAGGTAATAACACAAGATATGAATTTATGTGGTTCGGCGTAAAAGCCTATGTCCACAGGATCAACCTGCAAGTCTTTCCACTTTGAGAATGCGATTAAAGACAATATAAGGAGGTATATTTCAATACCTGAAATCTACACCCAATAACCCTTGCACACCCCTCTTTCTCTCTCACTCTCAAAACCTGTGAAAAATCCACAAAAGATCATTGTTCTCTATTGACGGCTCCCTAAAACATTTTTCTCTCTTTATACTACTTGGTTAATAAAACCCAATAAGTAGAGTCTTAACCGTTAGATCAAGAGATGATCTAACGGTTAATAATAAAAACATAAGCCCAACAATCTCCACATTGGCTTTATTTATATCCCCATGAAGATCTCCTGTTTGCGCCTTCGTCTATGACTTGTATCCACCCCTCCACCTCGGTCCAAAATATCTCGAACCATCTTAGAGATAATATTGCACATGTCTCCCTCAATGAAATTTGCATCACTAATGCCAGGGATGCACCTCCGCCTTGAACTTGAATCAATTCACCATTGACTCAGTTACATGTTTGCTATAACCTCAAAAAACCATTGACCTTAAAAAACCATCATCTACACACTCCATCCCATCAACTATACACTCCATCGAATCAAAACGGTCTAGACCCACCTGACTCGATCATAACATGACCTATGCACATGTATAGCCGTCTTGAGTTGACTCCCTAGTCAACTCTAGAGAGACCTTGATGTGTCCTTTCTAATTGCAGGAACTATCTCACCATCATCTATAACTTGAAAACCTGTTATATTTGTCTCTGCTCCTACTGCGAAAGAGACTTTGTGTATGCACATACACCACCATGCAACCTGTTTCCAACTACCAATCGAGGCCTAGAAATACCATTTACCATTGTATTCCCTCTTAGACGATAAAACTTACCATACTTCTCCCCCTTCACGAGGACCATATAGCCACGTGTAATTTTCACAACTCCACCTCTAACTGAATACCCACAACCTTTGGAGTCCAACTTGCCAAGTGATATTAAATTCTTTCGCATCTTTGGAACAAATAACACATCATCCAAAGTTCGTACCACTCCATCAAACATTTTGATTTTAACCATCCCAACACCAATGACATCACAAGTGGACCCATCATGTAAGGATACAAAACTCATCTCCTCTAGGAACGTATCAAAATATTCTTTCTTGTAGCATATGTGAATAGAACAACCTGAATCTAATAACCATCATTAAAAGAAGTGTTAATACCTGTATAGATTGTGAGAATATATCCAATGTATTCTTTACTTTCTTGGTCATTTCCGATTGGAACCGTCGCATTACTAGGATCACCTTCATTGTTTTTTTTATCAGCACATTCAAGACAATCCCTCTTAATGTGACCATACTCCTTGCAATGAAAACTTTGTATTCTTCCTTTCTCTTCAATTTGGATCTTTCCAAGATCCTCTATCTGAAGTCCTTCCTCTTTGTTTCTCTCCATGAGCAATTAATCAATGAACTTGAATACCCTTGAGATTATGCTTCCTCCTAATATCATTTGATAGGAGCGCTACTGTGATATCTTCAAGCTTCACAATATCTTTTACATACAAAAGCATTGTCACCAAATTATCATACAAATCAGGAAGCGAGGTAAGAAGCATTAGGGCTTTGTCTTCTTCCTCCATCTTAACATCAACCTTGTGGAGTTAATCTAAGATCTTATTGAACACATTCATGTGTTTCAAAAGATTACCACCTTCAACTATCTTTAGCCCATACAATTGTCACTTCAGATATAATTTATTAGTTAGACTCTTTCCTATTTAGAACTTTTTTTAATTTTCCAACAAGCCCGACGCTGAATCTTTATCCATAATGTTAAATAAAACGTTATATGCAAGATATAATCAAGTTGTGTTGACTGCCCTTGACTTAATATTTTCTCATTAATTTCGATGATAACACAATAATGTAATGTCATTTGTGTTACTAATGTCTCAATTAAGTTTATGTGAAAATCAAAATACCAAGAGTATTAACAAATTATTCAAGGCAAAAAGCATGTAAATGACACAATCCTTAAAGAAAATTTATCATCAAGTCAAGTAAGCTATTGGATCAAGTTGGGTCATATTAAAGATGTTCAAGATCATATCAAAGTCCAAGTCATGAAAATGAAGCTTAAAGATGAAATCCAAGAAGATGATCTAAGATCAAGTCATGAAGATTGAAGACTCTTTAGAAAGGTTTATTGTTTATGTTTCAGTGAGAGAGTGTTTTAGGACTTGTGTAAAAAGTCCTCAAAATTTGGTTGATTGAATGTTCAAAGCTTAGAATGACCATAGGAGCCTTAGACAAAAATTGAATAACATTATAAGATTCTAGGAAATCATTAAGAATGATAAAAAAAACATGATAAAAATGAGCTAAGAGTCCTTGCAAATCATTTAGACAAGGTAAGGATGGGATTTAAGAGAGAAAACAGAAATCTTGTCGACGAAATTATGGAGGTCCACAGATCTCGTCGACGAAATTAGCCGCAAAATTACTGTTTTTAATCCTGTCTTCATCTCGTCGACAAATTCTCAGAGCATACCTAATATCGTCTGTGAAATCATGCGGAACCCAGAAAAAGCCTATAATAGCTAGTTTTCAATGGTCATATATTTCCCAATGCCTCTCCAACGCCTATATCTTTGTAAAGGCTATAAACTGGAATGTTTTATGAACTAAAAAAGATGATTTAAGAACTCCTATTCATTCAAATCATTCTAATACTTACTCTAGCATTTATTGATCAATCATTTGAGTAGGAAGCCTAGAAACCCAAAAGAGTCCGAATTTGAGCTGTTCAACTCCATTCGTTGAGAGATTTTTAGAGAGCTTGAAAGAGATCATCCAACTTGTGTCAAGGAAAAAATTGTGATTGTAATCACCTTTGTATAAAGTGTGAAAGAAATCAAGAACCGGTGGATTCTTGTCCTTGAAGCGAGGAGCTTTGTAAAAGTCAAGAGAGGAGTTTCTCTTGCACCTCCCTAACCCATAATACTTTGTACTCGCCTAATCTTTCTCCAAAAATCTATCACCAATTACTAACAAGATCGATCGACTTAACAAGCAGTGGTAGAAACTATTGAGATGTAGCAGCTCCCAAAGTGGTGTGAGAAGAAAAATTAGCAGCTGAAGGCGAAGATGTTGATGTGTGCAGAAGAGATGCATGATGGGTTGGCATTTGTAATCCAAGCATCCGTGAGGGAGGTAAAGAGGTGAAAATTTATCTATTGTCCTCCAATAGGCATTGGGTTTAGCGGAGGACATTTTGTCCAAAGAACCTTCAAGATCTCTTTGTTAGAGGGAGATTGGAGTGAGTGGTGAAAACAAAACAAAAATTTGGAGAAATGCGGGAATGAAACCGGAGAGAGAGATGTTGGAGTGGCGGTGAATCAATTAAACTTTTTTTTTTTTTTTTTGTGGGGAATCCAGAAGACACGAGAGGTGAGAAGTAAATTTATAAGGGGTATGTTAGGTAACAAAAGTTCAACGATAGGTGATTGGTTTCAATCCCTTTTTCTTTTTTTATAAGGGTATAGATATAGAAATTGGAATCGGTATATTTTAAGATTTCAAAATGTTCAATCAACCTACACTATCCTTCCATTTGTTGTATAATAGTAGAGAAATAACTGTAGGATTTAATGGTCATTAAAGAAAAGATCAACCCACACTTTTGACCCTACCATTCTCTTTATAATAGTTGAGATAGATAGATAAAAGGAGTAGCATTCTAATGAGCCATGCTCATTGAAACTTGTAATGAGTGGTCCCTAATAATGTGACACGTGACAAATTGTTTTGGAATATGATCGTTTGATGTCAAGATGGGATGCTCGAGAGACACGTGACAAACAATTAGTTCGGTTGAATATTTATAGACTGTTAAATCGAAGAAGGGAAGATCAGCCATTTCTATATCCTAGATAGGGTCTGGTGAACCCTAAGGGGTTAATGCTATAAACAAGGGTCTAATCGAATGGTCTAAACATGTTCGATCGGTATGATTTTTTTGACATGAATCTCTAGTGGACCCAACTTGACATCCAACGGTCAGATTACAAAAGGTATGCCATGTGTCATCATTCTAGAGGGACCGCTGCTGCACAAAGCCCGATCGGCTCGTTGGTTCGGCTCAGCTCGGCCCGAATTTTAGGCTAGAATGGGCCAACCTAGAAAAAAGCCTGAAAAATCAATCAAGTTGAGCTCGGGCCAACCCCTGTGCGGCTCAGCCTGACTCGATTGAGTTTTGATTCAGCCCGAACTCGACTCGAATATTATTAAAAAAATAAAAATATTATTTATATATATCATTATTATATATATAAATAATATAAAATATTATTATTAAAAAAAAAAAAGTTCAAGCCGAGCTCGAGCCAAGCCAAGCCCGGCTCGAGCCTGAGCCGAGCTTCGAGCCAAGATTTTGAATTCAGACCAAGCTTTGGGCCGCACTTTCAAGATCCATTTCGGGCCGAGCCGGGCTTCGGGCCTCAATCAAATCCATTCAAGCCGAGCTGAGCTGAGCCGGGCTTGGTCAAGCCCGGCGCGAATACAGCCCTACCGCTCACTACAAGCTTTAATGAGCATGACTCATTAGTAACCTTTCCTGATAATAGATAGATAGATAGGCTTGAGTTGAGATTGAAGGGCTCTGTGTGCGTGTGTTACCAATATATATATATATATATATATATATATATATATATATATATATATAGAGTGATATTCTAATGAGCCATGCTCATTAAAGTCTTTAATGAGCGGTTCCTAATAATGTGACACATGGTGAGTTACTCTAAAATCCAACTGTTGGATGTCAAGATGGGTCTACCAAGAGACACTTGGTAAAAATCAGCTTGATCATACATTTATAAACCATTCGATTGAAGTTGGGAAGTTTAGCTATTTCTATAACC
Organism: Tetracentron sinense; assembly: GCA_015143295.1. Taxonomy (NCBI): domain Eukaryota; kingdom Viridiplantae; phylum Streptophyta; class Magnoliopsida; order Trochodendrales; family Trochodendraceae; genus Tetracentron; species Tetracentron sinense. The sequence continues at coordinate 20,140,610 of CM026566.1, forward strand.
TAGATAGGGTGTAGTGAACCCTAAGGGGTTAATGCTGATAAACTAGGGTCTAATCGGACGGTCTAAATAAGTCCGATTGGACTGATTTTTTAACACATGTCTCTCACTGGATCCACCTCAACTTCCAACCGTCAGATTTAAAAAAAGATTGCCACATGTCATCTTTCTAGAGGGACCGCTCATTAAAAGCTTTAATGAGCATGACTCATTAGTATCCTTCTCCCTCTCTCTCTCTCTATATATATATATGAATTAGCACGGTTACCCTGTTCCCTTAAAGCCAACTGTCATGGTGGATGGGCCTTTGATTGGAGAGTTGGGATCCTATTCAATCATCATTGAACTCAGGAGAGTTCAATCGTGCCCATAGGTCAACACGTGTCCCTTTTAACCCCTATTAACCGTGGTTAAGATTCACAAATCCTTAGGGTTCTACAATCTACCCTTGGTGTATGGAAAAAATATTAATCCCAAGAGTTGATTTTACTTAACTAGAGTTAAAAAGGGCAACTAAAGGATCCGGTCTGTCGATTGGATGGGATGTACATTTGTTGATTTGGCTGTGCTTTGGTTAAAGGTTTGGGCAATCTGATCGTTGACATGGGGTATATGGCTGACTCTCGTGGGTTCGATGTGAAATCCTAGTTGCACTCTCCACCAAAGATGGGAACTGAGGAAAGTTAAGCCACTTATAATAAGAGATTAACTATGAACAGGACAAAATATATGCTTTATGGCAAGGACAGTTTGGAAATTGCAAATATAAGGGAAGAGTATTTCTGTCAACTAAAACTTATTCTCCTTAATTCTCAAAATACTCCTCGCAAGATATATTTTGGGTTCCTCTCGTTGTCTCTTTAACCCTAAGCTATGTTCATAATTAATCTCTTATAACAAAAGAAAAAAAATTCATTAATGTCCTATCTCCTTCTCTACTTTAAAAAAAAATAAATTAAAACCCCTCTTCTAATCTCTCTCTCTCCCTCCATTTCTTTTAGTTTATTTGTGAAACAATCTTGTGACTTAAAAATATGAAAATTAGACACAAACGGAATTGACTTAAAAGTCCACGAGAACTAAACAAAACAAAGATATGACAACTTTCTCTCTTCCGTTTATTATTAATTAATTAATTAATTTTTGTAATGCTCTCACTCAATGTTTTAAAACCTAGACCGACCCAGCTGGTCAGATTGGTTGACCTGCCATCAACAGGTTGGGTTAAATCATTAATGGGAGATTGTCTAACCCGGACTGACCTAGTTAAAACCGCTTAACCCGAAATGACCCATTCGACCCGGATGGTTTTCTTTGAACTATGAAGAAATGTCAATTTTTATTATCAACCTCATTCTAAAAATTACGGGAACTATTATTCCGGGAAAAAAAAAAAATTACTAAAGACAATATATTAAAAAAAAAAAGAGTTTTAAAAAAAATCCTAGACTAAAGAAAATACATAAACAGAAAAATGGAGAGGAGATTGAGCTTAGTCAAGATGAGGACAAAAACATATTATTTTTTATTGATTTCAAGGGTTTATAGACTTTTGCTACTTTTAGTTGAATAGTAATCCAAAATTTCAATAAATCATGTTCTTAAAATAATCTTATGATCTTTTTAAATTTTTGGGTGAAAGGTGAGATTATTTTAAAAAAATTCACTGATTTTTTTTTTCCGTTGTATAATTTAGTGAGAAAGTAAGAGTGATTTGGTTGTTTTTTTAGTCTAAGAGATTTTTAAATGTATTTTGATTGATTGTAGTAACTATTTATGCATATTAATTACCAAGTATTTTGTAAAAATGTCTAATATGGGTATTGTAAGTATTGTATTACTAATTTATACCATTATGTTGCATGCATGTTTTACTAGAAGGCCATGAAATTGTTTGTGACAAAAAAAATGTTTTTTCTAAATTCTTATAGGATACTGATGGGCTACTATTCAACTATTAAAATGTTTTGTATGAGAATGATTATTTAGTAATGCTAATTTATCTTTTTTTCTTTTGTTGGCAAATGTTAACAAATCTTCAATTAAACTTGTTCTTTAGCTTTTCTTACAGATTTTTGGTGAGAAAGTGAGATTATTATATATATTTTTTCTAATATATGAGGATCTCTCTCTCGTATGTATTTTAATTGATTGTAGTAGCTTTGAATACTAAACATAGTTGAAGGGAAGTTATTACAAGGTGAGAAGCTCACTTCCCCGAAAGCTTGCTTCTCCGACTCGCTTATGTATCATATAGTGATAAATGGGGCTATGTAGGATGTAATTGAATAAACCTGAGTCTAAAGCATATGGTGTAGATCTTGAGCAAGTCTCGTTAGATTGAAACCTAAGGCATCTAATTCTTCACAATTACCTCATGTGAAACTAAAATCAAAGGTATAATTGATCATCCTAATATAAAAGAAATGTGGTCCATATATCTCATATATCGCTGATTTCCAAAGGATTTTTTGAGTTTCGTTTCCCTCTTCTTGTTTTCACTTCTTACTTCGGTAACTATGATACTAAGTAACCAAATATTTTTAAAATATTTAATAGAGGTGTTGTAAGTGTTATACTACTAGTTCATTGAGTCAACCCGGATTGGTCCGACCGGTTTGGACCGACTCACCTCCTTGGCCTGGTCATTGTCCAGTCTAGGTTTTAAAACATTGCAGTCTAACTTAAGCTTTCCATTTGGTGATTAAAAAAAAGGGAACTGATTCCCTTTGGTACATGCATGCCTGAGTATTATACTCGGGCATAACTTCTTTTGCCAATGCGTGGAAAAGTTTTGAACTAAGGCGGTGATAGCGTGTATGCATATGTTCCATTCGGCAGTACACAGACACATTCCCAGCTAGCCATATGTCGTCTTTGACACTTATTAATTGTGGTTAAGATTCACTCACCCCTAGGGTTATATAATCTAACCTTGTTTTGAAAATAAATATTTTAAAAAAAGTAACCACATGATAGTGAATCATAACCAAGGTGAATGTTTTTTAATATCTTATAAAAAAAACTAAGGTTAGATTATTTAACCATAGGAGTACCGGGTGAATCTTAACCAAAATTAAGGGGTATCAAAGGGGAAATGTGGCGAGCTAGGGATGTATGCGTGTACCGCCCAACATAAGTGCGCATTCACGGTATCACATCTTTAGTTCAAGACTTTTCCCCACCTTAGCAAAAGAGGTGATGGCAAAAGAGGCTATGCCTGAGTGTAATACTCGGGGATCTGCCATAGAGGCTATGTCCGAGTGTAATAATTGGGCATCTGCTAGCCTTAACAAAAATCTAGAAGTTTGTGAATAACTTAAATAAAAAAAATTAAAAAAGGAATATGAGAGAGAGCAAAGTGGTATAAAGTAATAGCAATGTAGTGTTTGGTAGGGTCCTATTCTTTATAGTTAAGATTAAGAGTCAATGAGAAAAAATATAAAAGAAAGACTCAGAGGTTGGGTCTTTTTGTTTAAAAAAGACCTAGGGGAGGAAAACGTTTTCGTATGTTAAGATTAGGGGCTTTCAAATGTCTCACCATTACGTGGCTCAAACTCAAATCATCCCCTATAGGAGACACTTCCCACCGTTGTAACAACCAAGGAGGTGTGGTATTTCTATCAATGTAAGTTTCAGTTTACTTCCAACAACTTCGAAGCTGTTACCTCAAAATAATTAATAATAGTAGGCCTCCGATTGTCTCTGGCGAAGCCAGAAACCCCTCTCGGGGTTCCATACTTGTGCGACAGTTGGCATCAAAATGGGGAGAAGTCATTTTATTTTCTCCCCATAATTTTGACTTCTCCCCATTTGATATCTCTCCCCCTTATTCTCACATACTTATCGCCATATGGGGTCAACGGTATGTTGATAGGTTGTGCTTGAAGAGAGCCTTTGATTCGAAAAAAATGTTCTTGGACCAATGCCATGTGAGTTTGTCGGGAACAGCCATTAGACTAAATGGAATTTTGTTTATTTCTTGGACTGATTCATTTTGGAACAATAACTGTAATCTTGATGTGCTCCATACCCCCTATCCAAATCCATGGGGGTATCCACTTGCAAGTCGGAGAACCTGATCCCGGTAAAGGAAGAGGCCTGAAATTGGGTTGATTTGGGGCCCACGGATCAGACCAGACTTTAAATGATTTTCCATTGCCTATTTGCCATCTCAGGCCTAGCTTGAGGACTTCCCTCCCTTCAATCAGGCTTCGCCAGCCCTGTGAAGGTTGAGCCCCCACTTTAGCCAATTGAAAATCCGAATGCGGAAAGTATAATGCTTTGGAAAGAACACTTTGTGTCACAAATGTACCTAGGAATCACGGGTCCAAGTCTATGTTTTGGACTTTGAGAAGGGGTACATAATATGATTTTATTAGTCGCTTTATAAATGAGCCAAGTTTGGAATTAGCTCTTTGGGCCTAATAATAATACCTAGTTAATTGATCAAAATACATAGATAAAATTAGATAAAACATTTAATAAATATTAGTTTTAAGTTTAAATATCATAATAGAATATAGTTAAGAAATTTATTTAGTTAATATATATTTATTTTAAAGGATCATGTTGGTGGGGGGTTTTTTACGGTAGAAAAGGTATTTTTACGACATGACTTTGTAGAGTGTTTAAATAAAAGTCGTGCTAGCCATACTCTCAGACATTCACTAATCTCAGCCAAAAATCTACATCTGTCCTTGCTTAATTTCGGCCAAAAATCAATCTTTGTCCTTTCTTTAACATGTGTTTTTTTTTTTGGCTGAGTAAGGCTTTAATAGTGTTGCATGTTTTTTAGTTGAGAGTATGGAATGCCTGAGTATGCCTAGTGTGCTTTTTAAATAATGAGTACAAGACTCCAAGCATGGACAATCTCAAAGATTATCCTAATATAATCTTACATCTAAGGTAAAGATTGAGATGAGATACACTCATTATACAATGTATCTCATTTTATTTATTTCCTTAATAATTGGTTGAGGGTTTGCCTTATTCCACCCGTTTATAAATTGGTTAGGTCCGGAGAAATGGTATTATATTTCTTTATTTTTATACTTTTTTTGTCAGTAACAAAATTATCCACCAAATATTTGAGAGAAACCCTAGGGGTGAGTGAATCTTGACTATAGTTGATGGGATTAAATGGGACACGTGGTGGACTGGAGGTCAGCTGAATGCACAGGCGTAAAAATGTTTTCCCCAATTTGAATTTATTGCTATGTTTGGTTGCTGAGAAAATAGATGAAAACATGGAAAAGAAAAGAAATTTTCAGATTTCTAATACAATTCTTAGTTGTGTTTTGTCTCATTTTCTTTTCTTTTCCATGTTTTCACTTATTTTCTCGGCAACCAAACATAGGGTAAATGGTTAATTTTGGTATAGTAATAGGATACATTTAGGTCTATCAAATGTACCAAGGGTAATATATAAAATTCACCAACAAATTTGTATTCATGTCAACTGAAATTTGAGGGAAAAAAGGAAGAAATCTACGAATCTCATTGCAAGGCAATTTTGGTACTAAAATAGGAGGCATTTGGTCCACCAAATATCATAAGGGTATTATATCACTTTTTAAACATTTTTGAATGCAATAACGGAAGTAGAAGAATGAGGTTCTTTGTCTAATGGTTGAAAAATAATGAGTTAATTTGCAAATATGTTATGTTATAAACCTAACAGTTGATATGCCAAAACCCCTCATATAAATTATTACCAAATGCATTGATTCTAAATTAACAAAGTTCAGATAGAGATTTTGAAGATGAGTAATTATATGTTAGATGAATGCCCAGCCTGTCTGAGGGCAACCTCTTACATATCTAAGCACCAAATTTTCATCCTAATATTATGTCTTTTCTGCAACATCGTCATAATGTTTTTTTACTTAGTACTACAAATACTATAATTTTTAGCAAGCTACTTATCATCTATGGATGGTAGTCCTTTTCTTAATTTAATCGTTGATGTTTTGCCTGTTGTTTTCCAGTTTTCAATATGATACGAAGTTGATTGTTACCACCTCAGTGGTTGAATGTTGATGAATGAAATAAGGTGACCTATATAGTATTCTCCACATTGATGTTGATGCATTATTCTTTTACTCCTCCTTCAGAAGATAAAACAGAAAAAGTTGCTTCATATAATTAGCTAAATGAAGATGCGATACATGTATTCTCCAAAAATGGGATGTTTAATTGGAAGCGACCGAAAATCCATATAAGTTAATCAACAAAGTAATTAGTTGTTTCTGGAGCCAAGTTAAATTTGATTGAAGTTAATTTTATTTATTAATTTTTTATTCCCCATAGAAGCTAACACGAGCCAAATTGTATGGAGATCCAAGTAATTCTATTCTATTTGAAGGTGGTTGCAGAGGTTTGTTTCTACCTCAATTCCTATAGTTTAACCCAAGCAGTTTCTAGTGGATTGGTGATGGTAGAATGAGTTATACAATTGAGTTGGAGGAATAAAGGTCAATGTGGTGTTCTTCATTTTGTCAAGAATTAGACATTAAGGTCTCCCTCCTCTAACGATAGCATGAGTGTTACTTGGCAATAATGGTCTTTGTACCCTAGAGTCAGGGGTGGCGACAGACTTAAATTTTAGTGATTTTTTAAATGAGTTTGGCTAGAATCCCGACACATTTACATAGGCTTTGAAGCTCAAATTAAAAGTGAGTGTCAATAACATGCTAACACATTTGGAAAAATATGAGATATGCATGTTGGTTACGGTTTCTCTAGAAACCGTTTCATTGTGAAACAGTGTGGCCCACTTTGCCACATCACCCACTTGTTGGTTAACCCCAAAACACCCCTTTCGATTAGTTATCAAAGTGGCAGCCTTTCAAGAAGTAACTACCCTAGAACCAATCTTTGATGAGAAGATGGTATAAAAGGGGTTGATGAGAGAGGGTCCCTAATCTAACAAGAAAAGCTTTCAAGTTGTCTATGTCTCCAGGTCTTGTTTAGATTAAAAGATATATCTATAATTAATTAGTATTTCACGTTTTCGATAAAAGGGTTAATCGTAAGTGATTGTAAAGGATAAATGCGACATCAAATCTAACCTCCAAGATCTTTTACATTATTATTAATGCTTACGATACACACTTTTCAACAACACAACATCTTCATTTTCTTATTAAACTACAAGAAAAACTTGCATGGTATCATCCTAGGCCGGGTCAAATAATATTACTGAGTCTAAAGCAGGCGACCAACAACAGAGGTAGGAAACAAAATTTATGGAACTCAATACAGTTAACACCCAATAATACTTATCTAGATGACTCCTATTCAGGGTGTCCTGGAACCAACTCAGTCGTCCTCCCCTTTTGCTAACCTTGTCTACTATATAGACGGAAAGGACGCTGCCAATGGTTCCTGCTCCAAAGATAGCTTTGGTGAAAAGAGACTGATACCTCTTTAATGAGACGAGAACTTCTTGAGCCCAAAATTTGGTGATTATTTCTTCAGCATTGCTCTCAATGTTCCCTAAGAAGAAAAGCTGTGGAAGCAGCCAAAACATACTCATCGGAATTCTATCCTCAGGCTTATCAATTAAACCATATTTCTTAACCACATGTAGCCTTTTGGCCTCCACCAGCGCAGCGACAATAAAGCACAATATAGAGTTGAGTAGTGGGAATGCAGCTAGAATGCCGGCACGGGTCTCTTTATCGATTCTTTCGTAACCCTGGTCCTTGCTCCACTTTACCATGTTATAGTAGAATAAAAGGAAGTCAATAGGGACATGTAAGGATCCAAGCTTTTGGTTCATGTGGTTCGCTTGCTCAAGAAAATAAGTGTTCCCAACAGATATCACTACCCCCACAAACTATGAAGGTCGTACACAACGGAATAATGAGTAGAATAATACTAGTTTTCCCCATATTTTTGAAAAGCCCCAATCTATTATTGCATGGTTCCTCCCCTACAGCTACTTCACACCTGCATTCCATCAAAATAGATAGCATTTCATAAGGTAGTGTCATATCCGAGTTCTTTCCGAAGCTACAATTACGATAATGTAATATCCATTAGATAGACAGGAATATCTCTCAGATAATCTTAGATTGTGTCATACTAAAGTTCTTTCCTACTCTCACATCCAGCAAACTACATGTTCATAAAGTGTGTACTTTAACTGTGAGAATGTGCTTTAACCTATTTTGTTTATTGACTTTATGGACGGTTGGCTAAATGTGAGAGTACGAAAGAGCTGAGAGTAGCACTCCCCATCCGGGGGGCCAGATTTGATCTGGCTCTCGCCTGACCAAAATCATTCGGCCTCCACATAACAGGGTGACATGTGACATGTGGTGATAAAAGGGGAGAAATATCAAGTGGGGAGATGTCAAAAACCAGAGGAGAAAATAAAATGACTTCTCCCCTTTTTATCACCACATGCCAGATGTTTTGTGGAGGTGGGATGATTTTGGTTTGGCGAGAGCCAGATCAAATCCGGCCCCTCATCCGGGTAGGCCCCTCGTGCATGGGAAATCATTTGCAGCCCATTGTATCAACCTAGGCCTATCCCACTTAGGGCTGGCAAGCAGGCCCTTCAATGAGGGTACCCGACCCGACTAAGCCTAGAGTTTTTTCTTCCCAATGCCTGTCGGTTGGGTAGGCCGAATTTTGGATATCACTCTAACTTGAGGCCTGATTAGGGCCTAACCTGCCCGGCCCAGCCTGACAGGGCACCTAACCTTTACAAGCAATTCGAATACCACAAATGCAAGAGATCAATACCCGAGCTTGTATTGGTCTTGTCATCTGATCATATAGGTCTCCCCAATAGAACATTGGATTAGAGTGTATTAGGGCAAGAGTGAAAACTAGCACTCCCTTAGAGGTTTTGTATGATTCTCGTGTGTGTGTTGTTTGTGTTTATGTGTTTTAAGAGTTGCCACCACAGAAAATATTGCCGGAATCCCAAATCGAACTGACCAAGGCTTTATATAAGCAACTAAGATAATGGCAGCTACCAAGGCAATTATCACTACAATATCGCCCAACCCTTTAAATTTCTGCAATCCATCTTGGTTCTCTTGTTGTATTTCCCTGAACGATTTTATGGAAACTGAGTGACTGGACTTGCCGACAGCTATTAGAGCCAACGCCACATAGAAGAAGATGGATTGTATGTTGCCAATGCATGCCGGCTCATATGCACTACAAGTGCCCGTAAACTTCGAAAGAACTGGTGGGGTTGACATGGCCAAGAAGCTCAAACCCTGTACAGAAACAAAGTTCATGAGAGAGAGTAATTCTACGATCTCAGCAATTACCGGAGTTTCTAAGGAGGAAGAAACTTACAATGCTATAAGTAACACTCGAGAGAAACAGCATCCAATAGGTACCCAGACAATTATCAAGAAGGAAGACCATGCCTATCGGCATTATGCCCACCAAGCCCGAATACACGTTCACAATTGCTGCAGCATGAGTGATACTAAGCTTCCACACATCTGTGAGAAATGTCATCAACAGCCACATGGTGTACGCCGCTACAACGTTGGCGCATTGCAGAACTAGACAATGAATACGAAGGGAAATTAGAGTTTTTAGTTTTTAAAACTTTCCCCACTGGATGGTTTTCTGATACATATAATACGAAACGAAAATTACCACCGACTCTCATAAAGGATCTCCCAATTGCCATGTCTCTCTATCTCTGTCCCTGCAAAGAACTAATTATAGAGAATCAGAAATATTATTTGAGGGCATGGTAAAAAGAGTCTATCTTGTTATACATGATAGACTATATTGGTGTGATATATTACATGTACTTAAGAGAAACTAGTATATATTGTGGCTGCCTTGGTGCAACTTTTCCGGCAAAAAGTGCCGGCTCATATGCACTAACTGTTTCTTGCGAAAAGTGCTTAGAGTCCTTAGACGAGAATGGATCCTTGAGGAGTGCTGGCCATACTCTCTTCACTTGTGAGGGCAAAAAGACCACCATTTTGTCTCAAAATCTACCTTTTTTTTTTCTTTTCTTTTTTTCCGAAAAGAAGAGTGCAACAAAGAGAAAGGGAATAACAAAATCCAAAACTGAAAGTTTGAAGAGTCCCTCTAGGAGATCCAACTATGGTTTCGCAAATTTCAACAATGCAATAATACAGAGGGACTGAAAATAAATCAAGCATAGATAATTAAGAAGAAGAAGAAGACACTAATTTACTAAAACCCTCAAAATAGTATAAGAGACGAACCTAAAGAGATGTAAGCGTTATGGTAGTCTTAGAAAAATATTCAGTGAGAGACCCAATATGGGAGATATGAAGACTAAGATTGTGGTTTGTTTGTAAGGTTTGGGCATTTATAAGTTGATTATACATAAACAAATTGCTAAGATTCACTCTCCATTTTTTTTTCTTTTACAACTTCGAATTGGATCAGTGTAAGCGCTTGGGACAATAAAATCCTACCTAATGGAGAGAGAGTTGGATAGGTAACAAAAACCTAAACTTTTCATTACAAAACCATTAATCAGGAAAAAGATGGATTATTTTGTGAAAGCATTTTTGGGCTTATAAAAAATGGAATTATGCTTGTGGATATTATGGAGCAATCGGAGTTGTAATTATTTTTCTTGGTAAACATGGAGTGTGAGAGCTCAAGATTACGACTATTCCCCACGTGGGGGGATGCTCTTCCCCTGCCAACTGATAACGTGGGTGCTCCCGAACTTGATCTCGAGACCTCTGAGTCTAGGGTTTGACTTCATGCAAGAAACGATGCACAAAAATAATAGTTGACTTCAAGGTCTATTAAAACTAAACCAGAAACCTAAATCTCTCGCACATAGGTAAATGTGCTTAACACATGCGTTTGTCAAACGCAAAAAAAAAAAAAAAAAAATCCTTAATGCTCAGCACATGGCCAACTTCCAAACTGAGTTGACACATCTAGGTTGCCAATTAAGGTAGATGTTGGCTGGGGTGGGTGTTTTCATGAGATTCAATGGGCCTGTGGGCTGTTTTTACAATACATTTTTGTATTTGATTTTAGTACTTAGGAAACAGATTGTTCCGCACTTAGAGCTGGTTACCCTAAAGCTAAAGCTAACCAAAGCATGCTCGGCAGCAAAATATAATTCCTCATTCTCATGATGCAATAGGACCATATTAAAAATTAAAATAAGAAGCTCTTCTTCAAAGCAAACCGGAGCAACCAAAAATATGCCTTTGAAGCATGAGTTCGGAAATTGCAATACATATGATTTCCATCAAATCAAACTTTTTCTTGTAGTTCTCAAACTACCCCTATCAAGGATTATTTTGAATTGCTCTGGTTCACTCTTTACTTGGAGCTCCTGTTCATGGGTTCTTCCCAATGACCAACGATTTTGAAGGCTAGGATTTCTCCAAGAGGTGGTTACAACGGTTACATCCATAAAACCATTTCATCTTGACCTTCCAACACTCATGGCCACAGGGAAGAACCCTGGGCACAGACGATTTGTTTCCATAAATATCCATAGCAAAAAATGACAATCTCATCTTAAAAAATTTATGGTATTATTTACCAAATTGCTAGTATAGCACATATGGGGCATGGCTTGCTCTCGTGGGTTCACGAGGCAATTAACAGAAGATAATGCTAATGCTTGTCCCGTTGTTTGTGTGTAGTTCACCACAACTTTGATCCGGGATCCAGTCCCAAGAGGGTGTACGTGAAGGTGATATCCATCCTGTTCCACTAACCTTGAACACATACTAGCCGTGCTAACTGAGGTAGCGGTTTTACCGTGCATGTTAACATGCAACTTCAAAAAAACATAAAAAACTCTCTTTTACGACAAAATCTCTTTTTGAGTGGGCAGAGTGTTAGGTTCAAAACAGTTGTTATTATGGAAGACAATAACACATGTCTTTCATTTGAAAAAAAAAAAGAAAAGAATTTTAAAGACAATGTAAACGCATAACAAAAATGGTAGTCTCATCTCTAAGTTAAGCTATGCAAGGGGCAATTAATAATAAAAAATAATAAAAAAAGAAGACTTGAAGTCAATGAATAATTATAACAAATGAATAAGAGAGAGAGGAGAGAGCAAAGTGGTTTAAAGTTTCTGCATTGTTGTGCTAGACTGCTAGGTAGGGTCATTTTTTTAAACCTGCGATAAACATAAAAAAAAAGAAAGACTTGAGAGTCAAGGAATACTTGAGCCAAAAGATATAAGAGAAAAGAAAAGAGATATGATTAGCGGACCTCAGGGTCCTCTTCCAAGCTGACCTCTCCCATCAAATTTTACCACACTAGTAAAACATTGGGAAAGTGAAAATGACAACCAATAAAATACATTTTTTTATGGCCACGTTTCTCTTAACATTTTGGGTGGTCCGTTTGGGAGAGGACCCTGAGGGAGGTCGTTTACCATTTTCCAAAAGAAACTCTCTTAGTGAGTGAATGTGCATGAGGGAGAGAGAGCAGTGTGTTATAAATGGGTCATATTCTTTAAAACTAGGACATGAAAACGTGGGCGGCCATGTCTATTCAATGTGAGACCTGTAGTTATGTAAAAACTTCATTTACAACCAAAAAATAAAATAATATTACTAACAACTTGGACTTAGAGAATGGGAAGGGATATGACTTGCTCCATCTATTTATCAAAGGATAATGCTAACAACACTCTTTTTAAAGAATCACTCTCTTTTTGATTGGACAGATTGATTGGACAGAGCGTTAGTTGGAAACACGTGTACTTCTCTTAATGAAAGACAATAACACGTGTCTTCCTCTTAAATAAAGTGAGCAAGAAAGTGAAGGTATTCCCTATCCAGCATGCTTATAAAATGCACGTTTATAAACCTAGCATTACCCAGTTATAAAATGCCCATTCTGGTAAGCCAATTAACTTCCAATGCCATGCTTCCAATGCAAGGCATCTCGAGGTCGATTCTTAGGCTCCCCTCAATATCGGTTGTATGGGGTGGGTATTCTCTATGCAACATGTGAGACTAGTCTGATTCTTTAAGCTCAGGATTTCATGTTTATAAAAAAAAACATAAAAACTAATCAGAGAGTAGAGTAATATATATATATATATGGGCCAAGTTTGGATCTTTGATTTTCTTATCAGTAACTAATTGTCAGTAAACATTTAACAAACAACTGACATTCAAGAAATCTATTGATTAGGCACAAAAAATTAGTGATAGAAGCAATACCCTTCACTAAAATATTATTCTAGCATGGGCAATGTCGCGCCCCAAATTTCCATCTAGACTAAATGAGACCTTGGCACCTGGCTTACTTGTCTTACAATACTGTTAGAATCATATAAGACATACAAAAAAAAATGTATGTCAAAACCCGGGCCATAGGGTTGAACTAGGGAAGAGCACAGTTGATTTGGTTCCATTGCCATCCCGAGTTAGGATGGGCAACAGCGCACTTGAGCTGTTGCCCCTTTGTGTCTTATAAAAAATGGGGCCCATTTTTTTTTATTTCTAGTTTACCCCTGTTGAATGTGGGGCCCTCCTTTGTAAGACACAAAGGGGCAACAGCTCAAGTGCGCTGTTGCCCATCCTAACTCGGGATGGCAATGGAACCAAATCATTTGTGCTCTTCCCTAGTTCAGCCCTGTGGCCCGGGTGTTTGATGGCCAAGATTTCTTGTACAACTATTAAATCCGAGCAACCACTTTGATCCTAGCATTCAAACACTCATGGCCACAGGGAAGAACATAGACGATTTGCTTCCAGTGGCCATAGACCTAGTATGAGATTAAATTTTAGTAATTTTTGAATACTCCAGGCTTACACATTTACATAGACTTTGAAGCTCAAACTAAAAGTGCAAAGTATTAATACTTAAGAAAATGCTTAACTCATAGGAGGTTTTCATTATGTAACCAAATGACCCGTCCTCATTGGTCTATGCCCCACTTTTTAATACTTAGCAGCAATTGTGGTTAAGAATATTCACTCACCCTTAGGGTTAGGCAATCCAACATTAATTTTTTTTTAAATTCTTAACTTTAATTTAGTTGAGCATAACTAGGATTAAAAGGGTGTTACAAGGGACACGAGGACACAGCGGTAAGTTAGTTAAGCAGCGGCCATGTGGGTCCCTGCTAATCACTGCTCAAAGGAAAAATATGAGAAATGCACACTTTTCAACAACATAACATCTACTTTTTATTATTAAACTACTGCAACAACAACTGCCATGGTATCATCCCAGGCCGGGTCGATTCTTACTACTCTTTATCTTCCTATAATTGTACCAGGCGACAAGCAAAAAGTAGACAATATAATTTATGGAACTCAACACAGCTAACAACCAATAATAATTATCTAGACGACTCTTGTTCAGGGTGTCATGGAACCAACTTAGTCGCCCTCCCATTTTGCTAACCTTGTCTACTATATAGACGGAAAGGACGCTACCAATGGTTCCTGCTCCAAGGACAGCTTCAGTTAAAAGAGGTAGATACCTCAACATTGAGTCAGGAACTTCCTGAGCACAAAAAATAGCTAGTATTTCTCCAGCAACGTTCTCAATGGCGCCTAAGAAGACCAGTTGTGGAAGCAACCAGAACATACTCATTGGAATTGTGGCATCGGGCTTATCGATTAAACCATATTTCTGAACCACATGTAGCCTTTTGGACTCCACCAGTGCAGCAATGATACAACACAATATACAATCGGCTAGTGGGATTGAAGCTAGAAAGGCGGCATGGAATTTTTTTTTGGCTTTTTCATAGCTCCGGCTCTTGGCCCACTTTGTCATGGTATAGTACCAGAGAAGGAACTCAACAGGGACATGTAAGGATCCAAGCTTACGGTTCATGTGGATTGCTTGGGCAAGAAAATAAGTGTTTCCAACAGATATCACTAGCCCACAAACTATGAAGGTCATCCACATGGGAATAATGCGTAGAATAATACTAGTTTCGTCTACACCTGGAGTTCTTAAAAGCCCAAATCCTCTTTCCCCTGCAGTTTCAGATGATAATAATGAGGTAGCCGTGGCCGTGTCTTCACACCTGCATTTCATCAAATATAAATCACTTTTCATAAGAGGCTACTAAATGTCAATCAGTTCCGAAGCTATTTTTAAGAAAAAAATATTATATTAGAAAAAGGACTTTGCTACTGAGACCGCATTAGGGCCAAGAACTCCGAGACCTCGCGCATGTGTGCGAGATTTCAGGTGGGGCCCATCATCACATAGTGGGCCCCACTTGAAATCCCGCGCACATGCACGAGGTCTTGGCCCTTATGCGGTCTCAAAAGCATTTCCCTTAGAAAAATAATGATATAGGTAAATGATTTTGAGACCACATAAGGGCCGAGACTACCAAAACCGTGCATGGATGCACGGGATTTCATGTGGGGCCTATCATGTGAACAAGGGTCCTACCTGAAATCCAGTGCACCCGTGCACGGTCTCGGTGGTCTCGGCCCTTTTGCGGTCTCAGTAGCAAAGTCCAATAATATAATATTTATAAGATATAAAAGATATAAGATACATTGGATCTCAATCTTAGATTAATGTGGTCTCCATTCCTTGTTGAAAGCTTATCTTGTTCACAAAGGGAGTGACTTGCATTTCTTATTCCTTATCTCCTTATGGGGATATGAACCGGGTTCAACCTAGGTCCATGGTACTTGTACTTAGGTGTGGCCCTCTGGCCCTCCAATGAGGGCACCTGGTCCAGCCAACTCTCATAAAGCCTCCAAGTTCATAAAAATCCATTTAAATTGAGGCCGTATTAGGACCTTACTCTTCCCATGTTCTACTACAACATAAATACAGACATGTAAGCTTTACCACCATACCCCACAATGCCAGGATACGCGAACTTGTATTGGTCAATATCATCTGATCATAGAGAGAGAGAGAGAGATATACCTGATGTAAGGGTGAAAACATAAAGTGCTCAAAAACAGAAGAGTTGCCACCACAGTACATATTGCGGTAATCCCAAATCGAACTGACCAAGGCTTTGTATAAGCAACTGAGATAATGGCAGCTACAATGACAAGTGTCACCGCATATTGCGGGAATCCCACTTCATTGTTGTAATTTTCTCGGTTCTCTTCCCGGAACGAGTTTTTAGAAACTGAGTGACTGGACATCCCCACGGCTATAAGAGCCAACGACGCATAGAAAAGGATGGATTGTGTGTTGCCAATGCATGCCGGCTCATATGCACTACAAGTGCCTGTGACCTTCGAAAGGACCGGTGGGGTTGACATGGTCAGGAAGCTCAAACCCTGCACAGAAAGTTCAGTTCATGTGAATTCCTCTATGATATGCACTACAATTACACAAGTTTTTGAGGAGGAAGAAACTTACGATGCTATAAGTAAGACTAGAGAGCACCACCATCCAATAGCTACCCAGACAATGATCAAGGAGGAAGGCCATGCCTATTGGCATTATGCCCACCAACCCCGAATATACGTTCACAATCGCTGCAGCATGGGTGATACTAAACTTCCACACATCTGTGAGATATGTCATCAACACCCACATGGTGTACACCACTACCATGTTGGTCCAATGCAGAACTACCATGAAGACAAAAGAATATGAAATTTTTTAGTTTGTTAATTAAACATTTCCCACTGGATGGTTTTCTGATATATATATAAAATAAGAAAATTACCATTGAATCTCAAGAAAGATCTCCCTCTTGCCATGTCTACGTATATACCACCGCCTCTCTCTCTCTCTGCAAAGAACCAATTATAGAGAATTAGATATAATTTTTTAGGGCATGGTAGCAAGAGTCAATTGTAAAAATGAACTATTTAGAGAATGAGAAATGCTAGTGAGACTTCAAAGGCCCGAGACCGTACATGTGATGTCCAGGACTCAAACTTTTATTGAATCCATTTTAATTTTTTTGAGTCTCGTGCCTCACATGCTCGGCCTCAGTGTGGTCTCACTAGCATTTTACTCTCACAACCCCTTTGATTAAATTATTGTGATATTGACAGATATTTAGAGAAAGACTCGTAATCTTTTCAAGTTGTAACCGATTTTTGGTGAAACCAGTTATGCCCTGGTCACCATGTGTCCCTTACACTCCTTAATTATGGTTAAGATTCATCTACTCCTAGGGTTCACCCATCTATCTTTGGTTTTTAGAAAAAAATTAATCCTAGGAGTTGATAAATTTTAACCACAGTTAACAAAATTTTGTATTATTTTTAAAAAAAAACCAAGGATAGGGGGGTGAACCCTAGGGGTGACTGAATCTTAACCACGATTAAGATGTGTCAAAAAGGACATGTGGCCACCTCAGGGGTGTAACTGGTTTTGGCAAAACCGGTTACAACTAGAGAAGAATAATACGTCCCAGCCTACGCTCAAACAAAAAGAAAAAAGAAGATAAAATTGTGGAGTGCTAATTTCACTCTCCCCTTAGGCATTCGTACCTTTTGGGGTAAAAAAACCACGATTTTTTCTCAGGGCCTTGTGGGCCACCATAAAATTTGTCCCTTTTTTTTTTCTCCAAGAAGATAGTACAACAAGAGGAATGGGACTAGCAAAATCCAAAAATCTTTGATGTCATGGTAACAATCATATACTTATGAGAATAATTATACTATATCATCGTGCCAAAGATGAAAATTTGAAAAGTACCCCAAGGAGATCTCACTATTGTTTCGTAAATTTCAACAATCCAATAATACAGAGGAACTGAAAATAAATAGAGAATTAAGAAGAAGAAGAAGAAGACATGTTAATTAATCTACTAAAACCCTCAAAATAATATAATTAAAGAGGCGTACCTAAACAGAATGTTAGACTTAGAAAGAAATACAGTGAGAGATCCAAATATGGGAGATATGAAGACAGATTGTGGTTTGTTTGTAAGGTTTCTCTAAACTGGCCTAACTGTAAGGGTATTTATAAGTGATTACAAATGAGCAACTTGCTAAGATTTTCTCTCCATTTTTTTATTTTAGTTATTTGTAAACACTCTAATCATGCATGAAACGATGCACAAAAATAACAGTTGACTTCAAAGTCTATCTAAACTAAATTAGAAACCTAAATCTCTCACACATAGTGAGTACACATGCGTTTGTCAAACAAACCTTAAACGAATCCCATGCTCGGCACATGGCCAACTTCCAAACTTAGTTGACACATCTAGGTGGCCAATTAAGGTAGATGTTGGCTGGGGTAGTGGTGAGCTAATTTTATGATACTTTTCTGTATTTGATTTCATTATTTGGGAAACAGATTTTTCCGTGCTTAGAGTTGGTTACCCTAAAGCCAACCAAAGCATGCTACGCCAGCAAAATATAAATCTCATCGTCATGATGATGCGATAACATCATAATAAAACAAGAAACACTTGTTGAAGAGTAAATCAGAGCAAACAAAAATATACTTTTGCAACAAGGGTAGTTCACCTTTGATCCGGGATCCAGTCCCAAGAGGGTGTGATGGTGATATATCCATCCATTCCACTAACCTTGAACACATGCTAGTCATTCTACCTGGGGTAGCGGCCTAACCGTGTAACATGTAACACAAAAAAATATTCTCTTTTAAAACTAACTTTCTTTTTTGAATGGGCAGAGTGTTAGGTTCAAAACAATTTTCTTTCACTTAATGGGAGACAATAACACATCTTTCCTTTGAAAAAAGTGTAGCTAGCGTTACACTTAACAAAACTTGGTAGTTTGGTATCTAAGTTAAGCTATGCAAGAGGCAATTAACAAGAAAGAAAAAGGACTTAGAAGTCAATGAATACTTAGATCAAATGAATAAGAGAGAGAGTGAGACAGAGACAGAGACAGAGAGGAGAGCAAAGTGGTTTAGAGCTTTAGCAATGTAGTGCTTGATAGGGTCTAATTCTTTAAACCCATAATAAACAAATAGAAAAATAAAAAAATCATGACTTAAGAGTCAATGAATACTTGAACTGAAAAATATAAAAGAAAACTCTCTGAGTGAGTGAATGTGCGTGAGAGACTTAAAGTAGTGTTCTAAAGTTTGAGCACGTTGGGTCTTTTTCTTTAGAGCAGTAGTTCGCTCTTTTTTTGATTAGCCAGAACATTAATTGAAAACATGTGCTTTCGCACTACAACAAAACTATTGAGCAGTGACAAATTTTTTGTCACTAATAATGTGATTTTCGTCACTAATAGCATTAGTGACGGAAAACCTAACCGTCCCTATTTTGTTACAGATACAACCGTCAATAATATTCTTAGTGACGGAAATCATTATCCATCACTAACTAGTGATGAAAATTTTCCGTCACTAATACCTTAATTTGATCACCTATTTCAACGAGAATTTGTAACAAAATTTTCTAATTGTGACAGATTATTTAACATCAGTGACAGAAATATATCCGTCTCTAATAGTCAATTGTGACAAAAATATTTCCGTTACTAATAGTGAAATAGTGTTAGAAACAAAATCGTCTCTAATAGTTATTTGTGACAGAACTTATTCTGTCATTTAATCTCAATTTTCATTATTGACGAAATAATTTTCGTCACTAATGCCCTTTAAAAAAAAATAAAATATTTGTTAGGAACTTGTAAGATATTCAACCTGTAATCTATTGAACCTGAAACCTATTCAACCTGTATCCATTAATTTATTCACACATGCAATTCATTCACACAACCATTCAACCTGTAACATTAAATCTTTTCAATATGAATGTTCCATCAAACATTCAACTTGTACCCATTTCATTCACGCAACCTGTATCTATCCAGTCGCACATTCAAACTTTAACCTATTTAGTCACACATGCATTCAACCTATATATATTCACACATTCATTCAATCTATTCTAACTATTCACAGCTAAACTACTCATGAAATACATAGGGAGAAACTAGTCCATTCCTTTCAGTTCATAAACTAGTGACATGTACAGTAGTCTAAAAATACATAACATATATAATTTTTAATAGTGTTATAAAAATCGACAACAATAATGTCTAAACACATAATGAGTCAATCATCAACAATCTCAAGCAATGGTATCATCTGGGGGCTAGGTGGAATCGAGATCCTAGGATTGCCAGTGAGATGGTGGTGTGGGGAAGGATGGGATGCCAGTGAGATGGTAGTGTGGGGAAGGATGGGAATGAATGATCTAGACACTACGTCCGGAAGAAATCTGCAAGGGATCAGAAGTAGTTGTTCATATCATTCATTTGAACCTCCATAGTCGTTTGGCGAGCCAAAACAGCCCGGTTCGTAGCCTCATCCTCCTCTGACCTCCTCCTCCAATGATCCACATCTAGGCTGACAAGAAAGTGTGCAGGGAAAACACCTAGTCCATATGTTCAGACCCGCTCGTGCTCGTCTAGACCCATCACCTCAGTGAATACCTCGTTTCAGGCACTGCTGCTACCAAGGCCTTCAGGACCCTGGTTCACAAGCTGGTCCATCTACATCTACAGTTATAGACAAGAATTCAATTTAGATTAAGCAGTTAAAAAAATACTTATTGCAAGTTCTAGTGTATGATAAATAGAGAATTTGTCTTAATCTTTAATTCATGAATTGCATATACTTACCATCAATTCCTCGGATGCCTGGTCAACAAAGGGCGCATCCTTAAATTTTGGAGTACACAATTACATGTTCTCAATCTATAATAGTTTAATTGAATTTATTTTTGTCTTACCAAAACTCTATTATCATTGCATGTATCATCTCCTCTGGGAAATGCCTTCAGTCATGGTATGTCAATGGGTTGACATCCCCCTCCCGGGCCATGACCCCAATCAACCTTGACAACGTAGTAGCGGATGCGCCGACGGGCTGCCCTAAAGAGTTAATAGTCACTTGGCTGGGGCGCATATGTGGTGGGGGCAGCTTGTTCGGACCCCTGGTCCGTCTGCACTGTGATGGCGCTGTACAATGTAAAAAAATATATATGTAAATGAAATAATTAATAATTATAAAGGGGCAAGAATTCGAAGTAAAGGAAGTTTCAGATGTGAGTTACCTGCTACAGTCTCAGGCGGGGGCTGCGAAGATGACAGACCACCCTTAGGATGGGATGGCCCAGGTTGAGAAGATGACAGACCACCCTTCCGATTTTTCTACTGTAAGTAGACATCTTCTCTTGCTTTTACAGTTGTATATTGAAATAGACAATAGAGAGTTGTAGCAATCAAGGATGAGTATCAATGAAACAAAAGAGCAGAGAATAAAGTGTTTGGAAAACTAATATAAATTAATAAGGTTGCTAAGGATGCCCCACCGAATCCTAAGGATACTCATCTTGCCACCTCATCAATCAACCATGATTTGGAAGATATTCACTCTACTAGAGACAATCAAGCAACTGCCAAAGAAAGAGAGAGCTTTCCCAATCTGCTATATACGAATGAAACAAAACAAGGAAGGTTTCCCAAGTTGCTGCACACCAATGAGAAACCTTCCCATGTTGTTCGATAGGAATATTGTTTGTAAATTCAAAAATTCCATCTCTTGTATACAGCCGTGTACACCTTGTAAATCAGCTCTTTATATATTCAATGAGAATCCCAAAAGGGACTACCGATTGAATCATCTAAGGTTTCAATCCCTTTTATGGTATGAGAGCAGCACGTTATCTTGGAACCTCTACTCCATTAACATTGTGCTAAGCTATGGATCAAACAACCAATCCATCGTCTTTCTCTACGGTCTCACCAAGTTTGCCTTATTCATCAATGGCGAACATGCTGTCAATCCAGCTCAATGGCAGCAACTATCTCTTATGGAGGAACCAAATTCTTCCCCTTCTCGAAAGCCAAGAGTTGCTTGGTTACATTGATGGTACGACTCTCCCTCCTTCACCAACGATCACTCCAAAAGATGGAACTGCTACAAGCAATCCAGATTTTCGGACATGGAGACTCATGGACCGCTTTGTTGTAAGCTTGATTAATTCCTCTCTCACCGAGGAAGCCATGAGTGTTACCATGGATTGTCAGAACGTAGCCGATGTATGGACAGTATTGGAAGAATCCTTCACTCACAAGTCCAAGAACAAGGAACTCCAACTTTGCGAAGAACTTCAAATTCTAAAGAGGGGAACACAGTCCATTTCAGACCATTCTCAAAAATTTCAAGGGATTTGTGACCAGCTGTCCGCTATTGGCTGCCTCGTGCCGGACGCAGACAAGGTCTTCTGGTTCCTAAGAGGTCTACGATCAGAATATCATAGTTTTGTCAAAACCGCCCATACCAACGTTCCAAGAAGTTGTTCCTGCTCTCCTTAGTCATGAGCTATTGTTAAAAAGCTTAACACCTCATGAGAGCACACATGAGTCAGTCTTTACGGCTCAACGCGGAGCAAGGAATGGTCGCACCAACAATCGTGGAGGAACAAAAATCAGAATTTTCAAAGTAATCACTATCGAGGCAATGGAGGTAATTGTGGTAATATCCATCATTATGAGGGAACAAACCGTGGTGGACATGTTTCTTACTATGAGGGAGGAAACCGTGGTGGTCATGGTCCTCATTATGCTCCTCACAACAATGGTAATGGCAATAGACATTTCAATGGCAATGACAACTTCAATGGTAATGGCAATCGATCCAATTCTGGAAATTTAATTTCTCCTTCGGCAATCCCTTCACATGTGTGTCAAATATGTGGTCATGGAGGTCATCTTGCACTTGAGTGCCAAAACAGTTTCAACCACACCTACCAATCTTCCCAAGCTGCAGCTGCTTTTACATCACTCACCATCCAAGATGCACAAGATACCGAGTGGTATCCTGATAGTGGAGCCACATCTCATATGACTAATGATGAAGGTAACCTTGATACTATTAAATCTTACCATGGTACCGATCGTGTTCTTGTAGGCAATGGCTCCTCTATTCCAATCTCTCATACAGGATCGGTATCACTCTCTACTCCTATGAGTTATTTTCAACTCAAAAACACTCTATTTGTTCCTCATATTCAGAAAAATCTTATCTCAGTAAGTCAATTTACTCGTGATAACAATTGTGTCTTCATTTTTTCTCCATCTGGATTTGTCATACAGGAGCAGGGAACGGGGAAAGTGTTGGGGATAGGGAGTAGGAGAGCTGGACTATACACACTTGATCACCTTCATCATGCCTACATCTCCTCCAATATTCCTTCAGCATCAAACGCGTGGCACAATAGGCTAGGACATGCCTTAGCCAAAGTTATTTCCTTTTTAAATAAATCTAGAGATATCCAACGGACTCTAGTTCTTGTATGAACTCTGTTTGCTCTAGTTGTCAATTGGGAAAAAGCAAAAAATTGCCGTTCAATCTTGATAAAGGTCGTTGTGCTAAAACCTTAGAGTTAATACTCTTCGATATTTGGGGGCCCTCACCTATCATCTCACCATCTGGTTTTCGCTATTATGTAGTTTCTGTTGATGACTACAGCAGGTTCTCATGGTTCTTTCCCATGAAAAAGAAATCAGATTTTTATGCCACCTTTATTCACTTTCAAAAACTGGTTGAAAATCAGTTTGATTGTAAGATCAAAATACTCCAATCTGATGGCGGACAAGAATTTGCAAGTTCAGCATTCCTTAATCATCTATCCAATTGTGGCATTATTAAACAAATGTCTTGTCCATATACTCAAGCCCAGAATGGTTGAGCCGTACGCAAACATCGTAGTATCACTGAAATGGGACTCACACTCCTCTTTCACAGTCATGCCCCTATTCACCTATGGGTTGAAGCGTTCTCTACAACGGTGTTCATTCTCAATCGGCTCCCTACTGTTGTCCTCCAACATGCATCCCCCTACCTACTTCTCTTTGGTAAGTCACCCAACTATTCCATGTTTCACACTTTTGGTTGTTTATGCTTTCCCTATTTACGTGATTATTCACCCCATAAGTTAGCTCCAAGGAGTTCGAGATGTGTTTTTATAGGGTACAGTACCATGCATAAGGGCTTCCGCTGTCTTGATCTCTCCTCCAACCATGTGTATATCTCCCGACACGTGGTATTTGATGAGACTACTCTACCCTATCTTGGGTCTTCTTCTGGCTCCACTGGCATTGAAGAACTTGGTATATTTTGTGATCTGGATGGCTCGCATACCCCAGTTGACTCCACTCTTGATGCTGTCCGTGAGCCCTTGCCATGCTCTACCCCTATTCAGCTTGAGGAATCTGATCCTCTGCTCCATGCTATTGCTACCATGCCCCAAATGACCAGCACCTCTGCCTCTACAGCTCCACCTGACAACTTCAGTCCATCTTCACTCACTGGTGTGGATCTTCCATCACCAACACTTCCTCCTTGCAGTGCTGATCGACTCTCCCATGTGAGTCTCCCATCATCCTCAGAAGCAGCTCCTGTTATCGAAAATGCAGCTCTTATTCCTGGTGGACATATAGTCATTGACTTACCTATTGCACCACCTCCACCAACCGAGCACTCTATGGTCACTCGGTCAAAGACTCGCCGAGCCACTAATCATCCTCCACCGACTTGTCCGGACTCATCCCCCAAATCCATCGCGTTCTTTCATGCACTTCTCTCCATGAAGGATCCCCGTGGGTACAAGTCCGCAGCCCGCCATTCTCATTGGCTCGCTGCCATGGATGATGAGATGCATGCCCTCCATCAGAATAAGACATGGACCCTTGTGCCTCGTGCTCCTAATATGAATGTTGTGGGTTGCCGCTGGAGTTTCAAGACTAAACTCAAGTTTGATGGCTCTATTGAACGCCACAAGGCCCGTCTTGTGGAAAAAGGGTATTCCCAGTTACTTGGACTGGACTATGATGAGACTTTCAGCCCTGTTGTTAAGCCTGCCACCATTCGGCTTGTACTTGCCTTGGCCACTATGCGTCGATGGGAGTTATGCCAATTGGAGGTCAAAAATGCGTTCTTACATGGCAACTTGCATGAAGAGGTCTACATGGATCAACCTCCTGGATATGAGGATCCCTCTCTTCCTCATCATGTATGTTGACTGCAGAAAGCTTTATATGGCCTTAAACAAGCCCCCTGAGCTTGGTTTGTGCGATTCAACATCTTTCTTCTTAAGCATGGCTTTTGTCATAGTCATGCCGATACTTCCATGTTTTATATACACAACGAGCTTGGCACTATGATCCTCCTTGTCTACATTGATGATATTATCCTCACCGGAAGCAACTCCACTATATTATCCCATTTTATTGGTCAGCTAAGCCGTGAGTTCTCTATGAAGGATTTGGGACCCTTGCATTTTTTTCTGGGCATAGAAGTTGTGGCTATACCCATGGGCCTGTTTTTATCGCAGTCCAAGTATGCTCTTGAACTACTTAGCCGTGTGCACATGGATGAAGCCAAACCCATTTCTACTCCCATGGTCATTGGTCACAAACTCACCAAACTCGGCACTCCTTTCTTGGATGTCACTCAGTATCGCAGTATTGTTGGGGCTTTACAATATCTCACGTTGACAAGACTTGACCTCTCTTACTCTGTCAACTCAGTGTGCCAATTTATGCATTCCCCCACAGTGGAACATTTTAAGGCAGTAAAGCGCATTCTACACTATATTAAAGGTACACTGTATCATGGTCTTCAAATCCACTCCGATTCTCCGGTTACTCTCACGGGTTATTCTGATGTTGAC
Source organism: Tetracentron sinense (assembly GCA_015143295.1). Classification (NCBI taxonomy): domain Eukaryota; kingdom Viridiplantae; phylum Streptophyta; class Magnoliopsida; order Trochodendrales; family Trochodendraceae; genus Tetracentron; species Tetracentron sinense. The sequence goes on from CM026566.1 coordinate 20,166,204, forward strand.
TGGGCTGGTTGCCATGATACTCGTCGTTCTACCTCTGGCTTTGCTTTGTTCTTTGGCCACAATCTCATTTCTTGGAGCGCCAAGAAACAAGCCACTGTCTCTCGCTCAAGTGTTGAATAGGAATATAGGGCTCTTGCTCATACTGCTACTGAGATCACTTGGGGTATCCTACTTACTACGTGACCTGCATATTAGTCTTCCCGATTGTCCCATCATCTATTGTGATAATCGGAGTGCTATTCATATGAGCTCCAATCCCGTGTTCCATGCTCGTTCCAAGCATATTGAACTTGATTATCATTTCATCCGAGAAAAGGTCACTATTGGGCAGCTTCAAATTTCATTTGTTCCATCTGAATTTCAAATTGCAGATATTTTTACTAAGAGTCTCCCTCATCACTTACTACAATTCTTCTCCTCCAAGTTAAACCTTCGTGACATTGCTACCTTCAACTTGCGGGCGCGGGGGGGAGGGTAATAAGGTTGCTAAGGATGCCCCACCGAATCCTAAGGATACTCATCTTGCTACCTCATCAATCAACCATGATTTGGAAGATATTTACTCTACTAGAGACAATCAAGCAACTGCCAAAGAAAGAGAGAGCTTTCCCAATCTACTATATACGAATGAAACAAAACAAGGAAGGTTTCCCAAGTTGCTGCACACCAATGAGAAACCTTCCCATGTTGTTAGATAGGAATATTGTTTGTAAATTCAAAAATTCCATCTCTTGTAGTGTACAGCTGTGTACACCTTGTAAATCAACTCTTTATATATTCAATGAGAATCCCAAAAGGGACTACCGATTGAATCATCTAAGGTTTCAATCCCTTTTATAAATGATGACATATATTAAAGTGTAGTACATATCTAGAGAGTGAGAAAGTAGTACTGCTAGTTGTAATAATAATAGAAGTTGTGTTGGTTATGATTGTGGTGGTGGTGACATTTATAACTAAAAGAAATCAAAAACTCTAAGCCGAGCTTCCATGAACTAAATTTCTTAGATTCATCAGAACCACTTGAGTGTGTGTTATGGGTGCATGTGATAGGAAGTTCTTTTGATTTCCTCCAAATTGCTATTATCAATAGTATGTAATTTGTGCCAGTATGTTTTGTGCATAGTGATCAATGATTATATTTATCTTGCTATATTGGCTCGGCCTGAAGCTGTGCTTTGGCACCCAATTCTCAGAATTTTCCAAAAACAACAACAAAAAGTTATCCAATAAATATTCAAGGTGCCGTGTGGGGTGCATAATCTATCATACTCATCATGAAGCAAATTTCACGATGATAAGTTAGTAGACCTTAAACCATTTGTAGTCAATTCATTTCTACACAACAAATTACAGGCCAATGCACACCCAACTTGGAGAGGTCACCTATAAAGTTTCACAACATAGAACACGAAATAAAACCCACAACACATCACGAAAGCACAGATTTTCCATTATAATACTTTAAGAAAACTAAATTCATGTCTAACAGGATCATGTATTAACATCATCACTTAGAACACCATTGCAGATTGCAGCTGAATACCTCATGACATGTAAAACTACCATAACCAAGTAAAACAAGGATATGAAGCCAAGCCAAAGAGATATGGTGGAATTGTCTGTAGTACACAAATCGACTTGGAGAATTAAAGCCCATCAAAAATAAAAAGAAAATATGTGGGGATCATCCGATAAATCACATTCATTTATAGAAATTGAAGCACATACGAATCAATTAGAAGCAACCAGTGGACTTCGAAAATTTATTACATTTTTTCTTAGTTTGCTTCCATCACAAACAAAGATTAGATTTTTTTTCTTGCATTATAAGAGACAAAAATCCCAAGGATCTGAGATCACTATTAATGAAGACATTAGTGCCGAGATAGAGCCTATTAAAGGTGTTGATTATCCTACCAAATATACCAAGAAATGGAGCACCAATAGATCTGTGAGCAGGTGGAGCTCACCAATATGTGTTTATAGTTACAAGGTAAACTCTTCAAGTTTCCTTAACTTTTTCTTTCGTTCTGTCTTGTTTCAGCTTATCTGCTACTCCACAGATTAATGAGAAAATCAGAAAAGCCATTAATTTGCAACTTAAACATAGTTGTTTGGTTTCTCATTTGGATTGATAGTCTTCTTGTATCTTCTATCTGATAAATCCATGCATTGATGCATCATTTTTATTAGTTAATAGGCAGCATGTTGCTTTTAGCTGGTCAATATTGTATGGCTTACACTAAACTGGTCTTGACTTGTTCTGTTAAAGGAATTTGATCATGTTATGCTTGTACCCTGATTTTCATTGTAGGGACCTTGTATGTCGTATTGGGTACTATTACCACTATATTTATTTTGCTGGTGTGGAAAGCATTTCTCTAAAATTGGAAGCGGCATACAGATCAAGTGTGTAAATACAATTCAAATATCAAAAAGAGTGTCATCTTCTCCAGAGTCTTCGAGCTCAGATTCCTCTCATAGGTCATCTAAAGGGTCTGCTTTTGTGATGAGTAGAGGTTCCAAGGATATTTGGCATAAAATCGCTAATATTATCAACATCCACTCCAATGTCATCCAATCATACATTGTTTGTTTGCGCCGTTTCGAGGAATGCCTCTCTCAAATTTGAATGTACGCGCGCCATCTCTCATGCCAAAGTAGTCCCTATGTTTAATTGAATAGTGACGTGTTAGTCTTTCTCTATCAGGTCCAACATAAAAGACTTGCATTGCTTGAGAGGTGAGCACAAATGGTTCATCAGTCTTTAGCAACCATTGAAGATTAACAAACCTAAATTGCAACCACCCAATGTAGTCCACATAGGAACTAAATATAGAACCCCAGAATCAAGTTCTCATGCTATGAATAGTGCTGTGAATAGTGTTGTAAATAGTGCTTTGAGGCATTGATGTCTCTATATGTTTTCCTTGGTTATCATCAATGGAGAACAAAGTTTTGGCATTTGAATTTAGTGTTTAATGTGTTATAACATATATGGGAGTCTTAGAGTATTCTCACTACAAAATTCAAGATCTATTGTGGTGACTACAAATCGTCGCTACAAATAATAAAACCGCCGTTATACATATCTAACGGCAGTTCATACAAACGCCGTTGTAGGTACTGTCGCAATGGATATAACGGTGGTTTATAATGACGGTTTTTATGCCCACAGCTGTAGATCCCATTTATAACGGCACTAGGAAGCCACCGTAACAAATAAATGTACAATGGCGATTCCAACCATCGTTAAAAAGTAAATATATAACGGCATTTCAAACCACCGTACCAAATCAATTTATAACGGCATAGTAAAACCACCGTACTAAATCCATTTTTAATAGTGATTAAAACTGTCGTTATAATGTCCATATATAACGGCATATCAGAACCGGCTGTTACGGTGCGGTATCTATAACGGCGCCTACGAATAGCTGCAACTAAAGAAAAATTATAAAAAAATAATTTTTTTATTTATAATATTTTTTACTTGTATTAATTGTACCTGTAAGCAATTTAAATAAATACAAATTATCTGCAAAAGTTCTAAAGACTGAAATATAATCCATAATAAATATATAGATTCATGTGCATAAAAATCCCATAATAAACTGTCTAAAATGTCCATCAATATATATATATATATATATACATGTCCATAAAATGTCTCAAATGTAAAATAAAAAATCTGCTAGAGTTGCCTAGCAGGTCCCTCCCACTTATGCGCAGGTCCCTCCGACAGATGCACTCCTACTGGTCGAAAACTTGATAAATGTGTGCTGCCGACACCCTCCTACAAAAATAATAAAGTCAATTCATTATTAGACTAGCAAAATGATAAAATTTATGAATTTCATCAATAAAAAATTTGCAAGTAAAAAAATAATCGTAAAGATTTCATAGTTATTGAGTTCAACAAAAAAGTTTTTAGTTCATTAGCCTAAACCAACAAATGCGCACCAAATCCAAACTGGGGGTCGGATTATGATGTCGTTTATTCTAACGCGTATATTTCGACCCAAGTTGCATGTGGGAATTCGTTTCGTCAAAATCTGATGCCGTTTGCCCGATTTGGGCACCAAGAGGCCCGGAATCCATACTTGGATACTATGCTTCGGCCTAAATTTACATACGCCCACCAAATCCAAACCGTGGGTTGGATTTCGATGCCTTTTCTTCTAACGCGTGTATTTCGACTCAAGCTACGTGTGAGAATTCGTTTCGTCGAAATCCGAGGCCGTTTGCCCGATTTGGGCACCAAGAGGCCCGGAATCCATACTTGGATAGTATGGTTCTGCCTAAACCTACATACGCCCACCAAATCCAAACCGGGGATTGGATTTCGATGCCGTTTCTTCTAAAGCATGTATTTCGACTCAAGCTATGTTTGAGAATTTGTTTCGTCGAAATCCGATGCCGTTTGCCCGATTTGGGCACCTAGAGGCTTGGAATCCATACTTGGATAGTATGGCTCTGCCTAAACCTACATACGTCCACCAAATCCAAACCGTGGGTCGGATTTCGATGCCGTTTCTTGTAACGTGTGTATTTTGACTCAAGCTAAGTGTGGGAATTCGTTTAACTGGAATCCGATGTCGGTTCCTGCACGGCTTATTACAACCGCATTTATTGAAGAACATACTTGATAAATTTTCTTACTAAATGACCCTTGTATGGGTCAGGAATATTCTCATTCTTGGGCCGCTCATGCGGACACTCTTTACAATAAAAGGTCCAGTGATGGTGTGTCCCGTGATGCATAGATATACATTTTTTAAAAACCTCTTCCTTGATTGGGCCTTCACGTCAGCATACACACGGAATCGTTGATGATGACATACAGTGAACAAAATAATATGAACAACAATATTCACTTTTGGTTATGTCGTTAACATCGTAGAGTATTCCGTGGTATTTGAAAACCACCAAACTATGTGAATTTGAATAGGCTGAAAATTTTGATTCTTTTCTCTTATGATGCCTTACACCAGTACCGTTCGCGGCAACTTCCTTCCTGGGATGGAGGTCATCCAAACCATTCAGAGATGGTTTGTTATCCGTCGAATTAGTACTCATTTCCAAAAAAGCATTTGCACAATTCTTTCATTAGTTTCATCAAAGAAAAAGTAGGTTCAATAATTCTTTATGATTTAGGATATTTATCTTCAACTAATTTTAGAACTGGATTCAGACTAGGTATGTGGAAGTTAGGCCGATTTGGGCCCCGAGAGGCCCATATGTCTATCACTGAATGGCTTAGATGACCTTCATCTAAACCATAACGAAAGTTGTCGGGAACAGTAATGGTGAGAGGGATAACTGGATAAGAAGAGAAAGAAATCAAAAATATACAAGTTATTCAAATTCATGTAGTTTGGTGGTTGTTCAGTAGCACGGAACCCTCAACGATGTCAACGACATAACCAAAGGTAAACATTGTTGTTCAAGTTGGTTTGGTCACTGTATATCATCATCATCCATTCCGTGTGCATGTGCACATGGCAAGCCTGGTCAAGGAAGAGTTTCTAAACGAATGTATATCTATAAATTACCTAACTCAACATGACCAGACTTTTTATTGTAACGAGTGCCCATATGAGCAGTCCAAAAATGAGGACATTCCTGACCCATGCAAGGGTCATTTAGTAAGAAAATTTATCAAGTAAAGTCTTAAGTAAATGCGGTTGTATTAAGCAGTGTAGGAACCGGGTGGGTGGTACATCGAGGCATAACATGCAATTTGCAGGTCAAACTTGATCCTTGTTTTAAATTTAGTGCTAGCTAATGTTAGAGTTACATCATCACCTTCCGATGCCCGATTTTGGGCACCGCCAAGACCAAATTCCAGATGTGAAAGTCTACTTTGGCCTAAACCTACAACCTCGCACCAAATCCTAACTGGGTTTATTTTCAAACAACCTAAAGATGGATCAAGAACCATGTATAACATATGTTTATCCAATTATATTCAAGGTTTCGTTCCAAGGCAACTGAAGTATATATCGAGTAAAGCCTAGACACTAAACATGACAGATTTTCACATGAGTATATTCATGGTTTCCTTTCCAAACAACTTAGGTATAGACCAATAACTATACATGGCAGAATTTTTTTTTTGGCAGGTATGTCCATGGTTTCTTTTCAAACAACTCTAGTGTGCATCAATACCTAGCATATCCAATTTTTATGTATCAAATTTATTATTGCTTTTCAAATAACCCAAGTACGGATTAGAGCATTCCTCACAGCCTCACCAAAATAACCAAAAGGTTATTTTGGTGAGCCAAATGGGTAAAAAGTGCTAAAAACTCTATCCAGTAGCCTCACCAAAACTGAGCAAAATAAAATTTCAGGTTTGGAGAGTGTACAGTACTCACCAAGTTTGGTGAGTTACTGTACACTCACCAAAGCTAAAATTTCTCTTTTCCTCCTTTTTTGTGGGCCCACACAAATAATAAAATAAAGGTTTCTCTCTTCCTTCCTTTATTGTGATCCCACACAAACAATAAAATAATGTTTCTCTCCCTTTCTTTTTTGTTTTCCCACTCAAATAATAAAATATTGTTTCTCTCTCCTACTGTTGGGTGAGGCTGCTGGGAGTGTTTTAAACAAGTGGGTCACCAAAATAACTTTTTGCGTGTTTGTAGGTTTAGGTGAGTAAAATTTGGTGAGGCTGCTACGAATGCTCCTAGTACCAAGGCATGGCTGTTCTTTTTTTTAACTAATTACATTCAAGGTTTCATTTGACATACACCACAACAATAACACTACCACTACCCACCACTATCTACCACCACCACCTACCACCACTACTCACGACCACTACCACTACAACCACTACCTACCACCACTACCCACCACCACCACTACCACCACTACCACTACCACCACTACCTACCACCACTACCATCACTACCACCACCACCACTACCTACCACCACTACCACCACTCCCCACCACCACCCACCACCACTACCTACCACCACTACCACCACCACCATCACCACCACCACCACCACCACCACCATTATATATAAAAGATTTGAAATTATAACTAAAATCTTTTAAACTTAACATGTACCTCCAGAGTCGCATGTGGTGCTGTAGAAGGCGAAGCTGCACCCTGTCCACAAAAAATTGGGTAAATCAATGAATGAATATCTAAATATTAACAATAATAATTAATTCTTCTTATATTAAATACCTGTCCCGCCATGAAATCTTGCATAAAACGCTCCAAGGACGCCACACGCATCCGAGTGTCCGCCAGCAACTAGTCTTTCTCTGCCACTGTTTGCTCAAGAACTCTGATCCTCTCGGCAATCGAGGGTCAGGGGGAGAGGCACCGGAAGGACCTGTAGATCGTGACCCCCATAACTGGGTGGGGGTTGGGCCTAACCCAACCCCACAGATACGTCCAGCTCTCTCAGGCCCCATGACCTGAGCGAATATATCATCTTGGCCCGTGGTATCCTACGAGCCCTTCGGTGCCTGTGCCCTCAGTTCTTGCATCTAGCGCTGCAAATAATTTGAGACAGTTGATATGTCGTAGGTAAAAGGGGAATTCTAAGATTTTCAAATAAGTAAATTTACATACAATTTTCTCCCCCACCTCTGCATGCACTGACGTGCCATCCTTGCGCAGGTGCGTGATGATGTAGACCTCTGCATGACCTGGGGGCATCTAAGAGGGGCTCGCAGCTCGCTATGACAATCACAATAGTAATTAAAACTTAGTCAATACAATACAAAAAAATTACAAAAATATCTTTTAACAAATCCAACTGAACATATTGCCTCATGCCTAACCCTAGCAAAGCTCTTCGTGCCGCTCGTATAGGGGATCTTCTGTTTCGAGTGATTTATTTTTATTTGTTTCGCTCCGTTTCTGTAGTAAATTTAAATTATGGTTAATTCAAAGAGTTGAAGCACAATTTATTGATGTTACCTATTAGAATGAAGAAAATATGTATATCTATATATATATATACCTGGTCCTCCTTGGAGAACCAAAAAGCTACCAGTGTAGGCCACTGGGCAGCCACCACATCTGCAAGGCACGCAGTAAGAAGTTGCTCCGGTGTAGTCCCCGGGATGACGTTCTCCCGGCGTAGCTTTGACTTCCAATCATGGTATTTATGCTCGAGGGAAGCAAGAATGAATTTCTCTGCAAATGGTTCGATGTCAAATTTTTTCTGAAACACGATTTCATATGATTAAACCATGAGCAAATAGTAAACACCAAGATATGTAATTAAAACTAAAAATTAAACCAATTTCAGATATTTTTCATTCCTACCCGAACCAACTGCAAAGCTCGTTGTTTCTGCTCCGCATCGATGTGAATCCAATTGGCCACATCGAGCCTAAACAAATGCCTATCCCGGGCAAGATTACCGAGGTAATCAGCCAACATCTTTGCAGCCTTTTCTACTGGATGTGCTCTATCGTCAGTCAGTACCCTCTGTTTCACCCCGGGAGGGTAGTCTATGCAGGGCAAGAATCCTGTTCTTGCCTCGACCCCTCCTAATAGTTCTGGAGGGAGAGGGGGAAGGGGCAATGCAGCACCAGATGTGCTGGGGGCGGAGGTCTGCCTCCCCCCAGTGACTGTGTAGTGTCCATCTACACAATAAATAATTCATCACAAATATTTCATAATTGTAGAGTTTAAAATATAAAAGTGTATGAATTTATTCACTAACATGATAATAAACAAACCAGTGCAGATTTTTAGTAATTACAGAGAACCAACGTTTAATAGTGTATGGATTACTTCACTAACATGAAAATAAACAAGTCATCACAGATTTTTCATAATTACATAGTTTAAACACATAAAAGTGTATGAATTTATTCACTAACACGATAATAAACAATCCAGTGCAGAGTTTTCGTATTTACAGAGCACCAACATTTAATAGTGTATGGATTACTTCACTAACATGAAATAAATAACTCAGAGCAGATTTTTCATGAAAATAAACAACTCAGACTCAGGATTGGGATCTTGACTACTAGTACCCTCATCTTTGTTTGGGACCCTGAACATCGTGCACCATATCTTCCATCTCATCCTGTCTGTATAACCTACAAATGTCAAGATTTTGAGACATTTGGGCAACTAGTTAGTGTTGTAATATGTCCTCCCCATGATGAAACCAGATTTTATAATTCAAATCAAATCTAACGCAGATCATATGCTCATACGCTGTAACCTTATCTTGATAAAGGACATTGTTGCAGTTGGGACACAGACAATTTATACTGCTGGTGTTATCGGTCGCTCCACTAGCTATCCCAAACTCTATAAACTCCTTCATCCCTTTTATATATTCCTTTGAAACCCTATTTAATACCAAAAATATACTTACAATTGCTTAGATACTAACACTTTATCATTCGATGGTGCTTACAAAATTATGAACAGAAGGTGCCTTGACATTTCAATCCAACTCCTATCCATGACGGTTGTGAAAAGATTTATAAGTCCTTCTTCGTTTACTATTCTGAGAAATAGCAACAATTCGATATCATCAGTCAATTACAATATGTATGCATGCTTCCTATCGCCATCAACCGTTTCTTCTACAGAGTGGGGTGTTCCCATCCCATTCAGGAATGCATAATCCCCATCAATCTATAGCTCAGGTGCTTTGTACCATTTTAACGAAATTTCAGCAGCATTTCCCTATGGTTCTCCAAGTACACGACTTAGACTAGGGGCAAGCCCCCCACATTGTCTAAATATGTACCCAAAGAACAAGAGAAATGACTAACAAAATTTTTCTCAATCTGGACAAAACATGAGCAACTCACTATACTGGAGATTATGCATTCCCAAATTGTCCAACCAGACAATTCAAGAATCATATACAGACAAATACACTTTATCACAAACGAAACCAAAAAATTGTTAATCTGCATTTAACCCCACAAGAGAACTAAACGTCATAGTTTACAACTAATCCGTCTAAATAGGTGATACAAGAAATTCACTTGTCACATTATGATTCTTGAACATGAGATCTAAGGTTCTATGCATGCATGTGTATGAAATTAAACAAATTCAAAAATCCAACAATCATAAACACGAAGTTTATACACTCCTAAGCATTTTAAACAGTTAACATAGATACTAATTTATGATTACCATCAAAAAGACATTTCAAGGAGGAATCATAATTGTATACTACTATCAATCTCTATGGACAGCTCAGTATTATGAACGGAACTCTTAAGAGTTAAAAAGATTTTTGTGTTGTAACCAGACTCTTAAGAGTTTGGTTATAACCGTAGAGGATTAGTCATGGGGCAGCTGTCCCATGAAAGTTTTTTTTAAAAATATCTTTTAACTATTTTGTTTAGTATTTAATGAATTAGTCTAGGGATACTCCTAAAGTGTACTCCCATATATACTCCCAAATCTTAATAGTTTATCTCAAGTATTAAACTGTTAGGATTAGAGTTCGTGTGGCATTAGAAAGGACAAGTATTAAACGGTTAGGATTAGAGTTCATGTGGCATTAGAAAGGACAAAATAAGCCAACTCTATTTCAACTTTCTAACATCTGTGTATTTTCAATGAATCCATAACCTAATCTAGATGCATGTGTGCATATCCAGTTTGATCCTCACACCCAGGGAGGCAATCCCAGTTAGTGGATGCCACTTAGTTACTATTCTACAATTTTTAGGTCCGTCAATTTGGCATATTACATTATAGAGGAAGTACTGCACCGTGGTGACCCAATGTCATTCCTATCAAAAATTGGGAATTCTTTACTAGACCATATAATTATAACTCAAGTAATAAAGACAAACACCCAATACAAATTGGGTATTGACATTAAAACAAAGACTAGTGAGTGGCACATGCAATGCACATGAGAGATAGGGGGAGAGGAGAGAGACCAGAAAGAGGGACCCTATTGAGGAATTTTGGAAAAAAATAAAGAATATTTTGGATATAGAAATTTAAGGGACATTTTGAAAATTGTGAGTGACACGTTGGTAATAGAAATATAACGTCAGGACAATTTGGATAAAAAAAATAGTGAGGGACACGTTGGAGTCCGATTAAGACCTTGAGATTGCCATGTGTCTCTTTTGATACTGCTTAATTGTGGCTAAGATTAACCTACCCCTAAAGTTAACCCACATAACTTGGTTTTTGGAAAAAAATATTAAAATTTTAAACCCTGATTAAAATTCAAGGGTGACCCAGTGACGTAACCGGCCATAGAGAATTTCATGTCTACTCTTTTATAGATGGGTCGTGATAACACGCCTGCGTTTCACCTTAAATAATGTAAAGTTAATATGTTCTTATATATTAGTTTTAAAAACCAAGGTTATTAGATAGATAACCCTAGGGGTGAGTGAATCTTAACCATAGTTCATGAGAGTTAAAAAAAAGGCACGTGGTGTGCCGTGAAGGCAGATCATCTATTTTATTTCTTAATCATGGTTAAGCATTTTTGTATTATATGAATGGTTATGATAAAGGGTAATTTAGTAATTGCAAAAAATAGGCTACTTTTTAAGGGAGTAAACATATAAAAGAGTGAGGGGGTAGTATGGGAATTAACCTAAAACTCATCATGTATTGTCTTCTATTAATAATAATTCTGATAAGGGCTATTTGCGAATTTCAAAAAATAGGCTACGTTTTTAACTCATTACAATGGCACCCACATCCCAAGATGTGCCCATTTTAACCTTTATTAACCATGGTTAAGATTCATCAACCCTTGGGGTTCAACAATATGACCTTGATTTTTACAAAAAAATATTAAAAAATAGCTAACTCTAGTTAAGAAATTTTAAAGCTTAAGGTTAATATTTTTTTCCTAAAAATTAAATTTATATTATTAAACTGTAAGAGTTAATAAATCGTAACCACAGTTAAGATTACATTTCCAACCTCTGGAAACTAACTTAAAGGTTATTTTAAAAAAAAAATCAGATTTAGCTAAGTTACTACTAACCTAGAAACCAACTAAAGAAAGCTAACTCAAATACAAATTATATTTCAACTAAACTAAAAATCAGATTAAAACATTGAAACTAATCTATCTTAAAACAAAAATAACTTAGATTGCAAGCAAACCTAACATTAAAAAATGATTAAACTAATTAGAACTAATCTAATCACTAAACTAGTTTTCTAAAAAATGGATTAACAACTAAAAATCTATAGCAAGTCTAAAACAAAATTTTAAATAGCTTAAATTTTTTTATAAAATGCAAGCTAGTAAATAAAAAAAAGGAAGACAAACCAAGAATTTGCATTCCCTAGAACACCAAATTTCAACAAATAATTTACAAATTAAAAACCTAATCTTAAACCTATTGGAAAATATTATCCTAACACAACTTGGAATTCAAAAATAACAATCATAATAAATAAGAAATTAAATAAACGAGAGAGAGAATTCTTACAGAGAGGGGAGGTGCTGTCAGAGAGGGTTGTTGTGCTGGCCAGAGACATGCAAATAGATTTAGAGTAGAGAGAGAGAGAGAGAGGGCAAGAGAACTTACCGTGGAGTTGTGGCTGCCGGAAAGGGTGACCGGAGCACAGAGCAGGGAGGCCAGAGCAGGAGGCCGGAGCATGGAGAAGGGAGGGGAGCATGAGCAGGTGGCCGAAAACGCTGAGAAACAGAGTGAAGTGAGGGGAAATAATCGGGTACTATTTAAAGATTTGTAATGGCGGTTTTTAATGATCGTCGTTACAAGTTAGTTATAATGTCATTTAATTTCTAACCGCAGCTAATATTAATAATTATAACGACGGCTTTTTACCATACCGTCGCTACAATCAAGGCGGGAAATGATAGGGCGAGAAGATGAAAGGGTGGTGGGAACTATTTGCTACGGCGGTTATGAAAAAACTGCTGTTGTTGTTCATGTTATAATGGCGTTGTTTAAAAACTGCCGTAGAAATCAATACAATAATTGCGGTTATTAAGATACCGCCATTACAAAGAGGCGACAACCAGGAAACTACTGCGGTTTAAGTTAACTGCAGTTATAAGTACCCTTCTGCCGCGGTTTTATAAAACCGCCATTACAAAACCGCCATTACAGCCATGTAGTTTAGTAGTGTCTCTTTTATGTTTATGGGTGTTAGAAACAAAGTAGGAAAGAGGTCTAAGTGAGAAAAATGGGAAAAATAGTAAAACAGGAGAAAAACAGGGCTCACTTGTCGACAAGTCCATCTGGGCGTTTCTCACTCGTCGACGAGTTCTCAGGGTTTTGAAAAAACAGAAAGTTTAGAAGTCTCACTCGTCGACGACTTCAGCTGGGGGATTTCCACTCATCGACGAATCTTGCGCAAAATTGGTCCTTTTGCCCTGAAATGCGTAACCGACCTTTGGGAGATATTTTGAAAAGGGTCTTTTGGAAAGCCATGGCCTATAAATAGGACCTAAATTCGTGGGTTTGATTTACTCAAATCCTGAGAGAAGATAATTTTAAGGATTTTGCAAGGAAAGCTACGATTCTTCACTATGTTCATTGAGTGTTCTTGAATTCGGAAATTCAACCACAAGAGGAGTTCTCTTTCTTCTCAACTATTTTAAAGTGCTAGAATAAAGGGATTTAGTCTTTGGAAGGTAGATACACTCTACTATCTACCCTTGTCATATTATTTTTAAGCAAAACCATGTTTCACAGTGCGTTTTTGAATGAATTGGATGGATGAACTATACATGGGTTGTAAGCTATCACTATTACTGAATTTTTATGACTATGATTCAATGTTTCTAAGCTTTCTAAGTATAGTATGATATTCACAAGAACTCTAAGCGCTTTATTTCTTACATGTCTCGCATGAGTCTATGGTTTCTCATACGAACGGATTCATTGAAGCATTCATAAGATTTCTAAGAACTCATAAGCTACCAAGCTCAAAAGCATTGATAAAGCTAAACTGTTGGTTGGTCAAGGATAGTGTGTATCCCATGGATATGTCACATCCGGCTCTAAGAAAAAGGTTCCATGTTCAAAGATCGTTTTACAAGCTTTATGGATCATAAATGCTCTAAGTCTCAAAGTCTCTAAGTTCTCTAAGGATCATATTGCTTACCATGACTCATAAGAACTCTAAGAAACTTAACATGATTCAAAGAACTCATAAGACTCTGATCCTCATACGATTCATACGACTCATATGGTTTTGATTTCATATGGAAACTAATAAGTAATTGGTTTGGAAACTAGTACGGGCTTTTATGGATTTCCATGTCTCTATGTATTTGCATGCTCAATGGTATTATTACATTGTTAGTTAGTAGTTTGTATACAATGAGTATTCCATGCTCAGTCGAATTATTGACTTTGACAGGTTCTGTGGATGCTCGTGCTCCTGAGCCTTAGATAAAGGAGGAGTACTATGAGTCGGAGCCCACCATGGATCATCATCAGAATGATGGAACTCTAGATAGGTGGCCCTATCTAGATTATTGCTGAGAGAGTGAAGGAGAGTTATACTTGTATTTTGAGAGTATTAGAGAGTGTGGCTTGTCCACTTCATACTCAAACTTTTTGTTTAGAACTGTTGGTTCGGACTTGAAGTCCATGATACATGTTTATGTTATTAGAAGTTTGCTTCCATTATGTATATGCCTTGTGTGTTCTCACAGGATGGTATGGTTTAATAAGGCACATCACGAGCCAAAGTATCCTTAACTCCTAAGGGGTATTTTAGGTCGTGACACTAAACATCGTAATTTACAACAAATTTTTCCATATTGATGATAAGTGAGACACTTATCACATTAACTATTCTTTAACGGGAGATCTAAGTTTCAATGCATGCACATTCTCAATGAGCTTGAACATAGCTGTACAATCCTGGGTCTAACAAACCAATTCATCAAAACTGTAAAGCTCATTCATCCACAAGATAATGGACGTATTTAGTACATTATCATGCTCCAACATATACATACAAACACAATATCTAGAGTCATTCATGTCTTCCTAAAAACCCTCCTCTGTATGCTATAATAATATTAGTTGAAGCTAATATTAGGAGCACCATACTCAAAGCCATTCATGTCTCCCTAAAAACCATCCTCCAGATATACATATATGCTATATATATGTCCACATATACATACATCTTAATGGGTTAATTCCAAACAGAACCTCTTTTATATTAAAATGATGTACAAGTACCTCCTTAAATAAATTCCATCGATAGACCCATATTTTAAAGTATGGGACAAATGGGGACCTGCCGTTACTTTTCATTGACGTTTGTTGGTATCCTAACTTGAAATGACTAAAAATTCCCCACTAAGAGCCAAGACCATGAATGGAATTTCTTTGGTACTTAATTCTCCTCTTCAAGATTTCACCAGAGAAAAGGAAAGGAAATAAAGAGAGGGAATGCCATTACAAACAAATCCCACTGGCATATTCTTCTTACAAACATTTCAGAAAAGTATACGTGTAAAAATTATGAACAAAAAGGGGGTCCTGACTTTCTCTCTTGACCAGATACCCCCTATTTCTTGTTAGATAGATTGAAACTAGTAGATTTTGCTTTTTTTTTTTAATTCTAATTTTTTATTTATTATTTTCTTTTTGTTCTACTTGAAGATTGATGTTTCATTTAAGTAGCTGCAATGGTGCTCATTTGAACATGGTGGTTCTGGGTTTTGTTGGGGGTCTATGATTTAGTCTATTGTCACTACAAGATTTCTACCGAGCAGTGACGGAAAATTTGTGTCACTATTGCTTGTTTTTCCATCACTTTTACTATTCGAGACAGAAAAATTGTCACGATCAAGCGCTTACTGTTGTGCTAAACACCGTGGCTGGTAGCAAAGGCGCAACTTTATTTCCTTATACTAGCCCATTACTGGCCTTGGGCGGTTGGGTATGCTAAACACCTATTGAGCTGGGGCGACACTGTTTGATGCCATCTCCCAGTGGTAGACTACTGGCACCCATAATACCAACAATCCCCCCTAGCAGCTATGCTAGGAGCACTCGAACCCGCAACCACGCTTTGATACCAATTGTTAGGATCAAGCGCTTACCATTGTTCTAAAAGTCATGGTTGGTAGCAAAGGCGCAACTTTATTTCCTTATACTAGCCCATTATGGGCCTTGGACGGTTGGGTACGCTAAACACCTGTCGAGCTGGGCTGACACTATTTCATGTCATCTCCCAGTGGTAGACTACTGGTACCCATAATGCCAACAAAATTATCTGTCACTAATCCGTTACAAATGCGACCGTAGCTAAAGGTTATTAGTGACATAAATATCTTTCGGTCAAAAGTGACGAAACAGTTCTACCACTAATGTTGGCTATTTGAAGTTCGAGTTTAGTGATGGAAAGGGCATTTGTGACCGAAATTTTCCCGTCACTAAATTAGTGATGGAAACATATCCGTCTATAGTGTTTTAGTGACGGAAATTTTGCTATCTCTAAATATATATTAGTGACAGAACTATTTCCGTCTCTAGTGTAGAATAAGTGACAAATAGTGTTCCATCACTAATATTAAGTTAAGGAAAGAAATTTTCCGTCACTAATAACCTTTACTCATTAGAGATGGATAAATTTCCATCTCTAATGCCTTTTCTTAAAAACAAATGTGCACCTGTAAACCTATTTCCATTCTTGCACCTGTTTTCCTACACCTGTATTCAAGAGATAAACATGTACATTTAAGAGATAAATACGTCCTGTTAGCTTTTGAATCTCCTTCCTCGTCCTTGGTTCCGGTATATCTAACAGAGCATGGATTTGAGCAGGATTAGCCTCAATGCCAAGCTGACTGACGAGATAGCCCAAGAATTTGCCTGAGGTGATGCTAGATATGCACTTCTCTGGGTTCTGCTTCAGATTAAAAGCTCGAAGAATAGAGAAAGGCTCAACCAGGTCAGCCACAAGAGTTGCCCATACTCGACTCTTCACCACGATGTCATCAATATATACTTCCATCGTCTTGCTGAGCAAAGGACCAAACATTAGAGTCATCAAATGCTGATAAGTGACACCGACATTCTTGAGACCAAAGGGCATGACTCGATAGCAAAATGGACCACACTCTGTTATGAAGGCAATCTTCTCTTGATCACCATCAGTTAGAAGAATCTGATTATAGCCCAAATACCCATCCATGAAGGACAACATTTCATGGCTAGCAGTAGCATTGATAAGTCTATCAATTTTTGGTACAGGAAAAAAGTCTTTTGGGCAAGCTTTATTTACACTAGTGAAATCAATACAGACTCTAACTTTCCCACTCTTTTTAGGTAGAACTAATACATTCGATATCCAGTCTGGGTATTGAACTTCTCGAATGAACCCGTGCTGGATGAGCTTGTTAATCTCTTCGTTGATGACATCATGATAAGCAGGAGCAAGTCTTCGTGGCTTTTGCTTGACAGGGCAGATAACGGGATCAACGTGGCAAAGTCATCAAGATTCTTCTTTAAAAAGCATAACAGCTCAGCCTCCTCCGTTGTCAGACTGGTCCCTATCTGTAAGGTCCTCGGCTCTTCGTCCGGCCCCAAATTAACACTCTTCGTGGGCTCAACGAACGGTCTGCACAACACTTTACCTGTGCACTCTTCCTCTACGGTCCCGATCTGTAATTGTATTTGGACACGTCGGGTGGGGTGTAGTCACACTTCTGAGACACCAACTGATCTCCCCTGATCTCTCTTGGCCAGTCTTGGATGGGGCACATCAGCACTTAGTAATAAGATGAGGGAACAACTCTTGTCTCATGCGTCCACCACCGTCCTAGGATGACTTTATACGGGGATGGTGCATCAAGGATGGAGAATCATGTTGGCAAAACGATTGGTCCGGCCTCAACAAACAAGACGATCTCTCCAAGAGGCTGCATTGAACTCCCATCAAACCCAACCAACAGGGTTTAAGCAGCGACAAGTGAAGCTGGATCCAACTTCATCTGGGTGAAGGCTTGGAGATAGAGAATATCTACTGCACTCCCTGAATCAACAAGCACCCTCTTGATGTCGAAGTTGCCAATTCTCATAGTGAGGATGAGGGCATCATAATGGGGCCTAACCACGGTTGACATTTTGTGGTCATAGAAAGTAAGAGCTTGCTCGATGCCCCTCGTTGCTGGTTGCACCTGGCAGACCTCAGCCATATGAGATAGCTTTCTCGTCTTTGCCCTGAAGTTCTGCTCCAAGTCTACCACCGGCATCCGAGCACGGTGGATGACATTGATAGTACCCATGGGTGCTCCTCCTCGTCCTCCACCACTGGTACTTGGATTCGAAGGTTCTTCAATACAGGGCAGAGGTGGTGGTTCCCTGGCATGCACTGCTCCATCATTAGGAACCACATACTCTCCTAAATAGCCCTCCCAGACTAGCCTCTCAAGGTACTCCCTCAGGATTCGACGACGGTAAGTCATGTGACCACGACACTTGTGATAGTGGCAGTACTCTTGTGCCCGTGGTCCAGTTGTGACATCACGAACAGCACGTGCAGGCCATTCGAAATAAGACTCGTTCTTCATTGACTTTATTATAATCCACGGACTGACCATGAAATTAACTTGATCAGTCCGTGCTGGAAAAGGACGTGTCTACATTATCCGGTTGCCCCGATCTTGAGGGCCTTGATTGAATCTGGGTTGCACCTGACTGGGCCGATAAGGATGCCTCTCTTTCTGCCCCTGGTGCTACTGATAATTTTGATTTGGCTGAATAAGACACCTGTTCGTCCTGCTCTGCTGCTGGTTCTGATTTTGGTATACTTCATACGGGCGCTGATCCCGTTGATCCACATACACAACCTTCTCTCTTGGTGCTCTCCATGGTGACTCTTCATCATCAGAGGATTCATACAGTGGCCTCTTCCCCTTCTTTGATGAAGATGCTCTATCGGCCCTCTCCACAACATCCACTCATACTCCCTTCATCCTTGGCCATGCTTGAGATGACTAACATCCACTCCGACTGAGGTGTTGTCTTCGAATCTCCCGAACTTTGCAGCATGGACAAGCATATCATCTAGCTTGGTGGAATAATCAAGAGTAAGAGATTCATATATTTTTGAGTTCTTTGGCATTGCATTCTTGAAAGCGGCTATGCTGCTGCTGTCCTCCACTTTGTCATTGTTCGAGACCTCATCATTGAACCGTTGAATGAAGTCCCTTAGAGACTCTGTGGGCTTCATCTTCAGAGAAGATTATCATCACCTGATTTCTTCTTCTTATTCACCTGCTTTCTTCTTCTTATTCACAATATATTGATTAATAAAAGCTGACCTGAGTTCGGCCATGCTTTTGATCGAGCTAGAGGGTAAGTTACGGAACCACCTTGCCGTTGTCCTTGTCAAACTATACGGGAAGGCCTTGTAGAGAAGATTATCATCAGGTTTGCGGAGAGCCAGAGCATGCTTGAAGTTGAACAGGTGGTTAACGGGGTCTGTCCTTCCATCGAACATAATGAAGTTCGACGTTAAGAACTTTGAGGGAGTGTATAACTGGTTGATCTCATCTGAGAAGGGATAGGTTCCAACATCCTCCTTTGCTTTCTAAGCAAACTGATCGGAAGAGCTCCCACCTGTGCCTTTGACATGGGTACTGATCATGGCTTCCACATCCTTGGGAGTCATCCACGTCCTCCAATCCTCGTAATGCGTTTGAGTGTTCGACTCCTGAGCATTACGTGTTAGACATGATGCCCATAAAAGTTATTTAGATTGTTAGATTCTTATTAATTTGATTAATGAAGACTTATTCTTTATCTATTGTGTATTCATTATGGGTAATTGACCATGATCGTAAGATGATTTATACGATATGAGAGATCGATAAAGGTCCTTAGGATATATTGTAGGAAAGTTATGTGATTGGATTATCACAGGCAGATATAACTTTCCAGTTCCTTATACCTTATATAGTCACAACTATAGGTGAAGCTAGGCACTTCACTTATATGGCTGCCGCCACTATGCTAAGATGTTCTCAATAGTTGAAATGTAGTTCTATCTCGAACTATTGTAGTGGAGACTACACATCAACATATGGGTGATTAAATGTACACTGATTAATTTCATTCAATGAGAGACCTCTTGCATAAACATACTATCAGATAGTTGGTCTCTCATTTACATTGAAAGTTTCAATGATCCTTAGATCTGATGAGTTCATTTATAACTGAACAGTAATTTGACTGTTTGATTCCACAAAAGTATTCTCTACCTTAGGGAATATGATACAGTGACAGTTGGATAGTCAAAAAGTTGTTCGAGTCATAATGAATTTCAAACAAGAAATCCATACTCATTAATTTGAGAGATTATCCAAGTTCCGGGTAAGATTGTCGATTAAGCTTAAATCTTGCGCAGGTAATTTTGAAACAAAACAAGTTTGAAATATATTTTATTTAAAATATATTATACTTATAAAATTATTTTTCTCAAAATGTTGTACATGAGAAATTGTTTCTCATGGCTTAAACAGAAGTCTTGGAAACCCGGATGATGTGCAATGGGCTATGAGTTAGATAGTATAAATAATCTCGAAGGCCCATTAAGGATAATGTAATTGGAAGGATCAATTGAATTAAAAAATTCATGTGGTGGGATCCGTATTGGTTAATGTTCTTACACTGGGATTCAATTGCAATATGAATATCTCACGTCACTTGCAATTCCGATGTAATTCCTGTTTAGGGTTAATGGGATAACATTGGGTAAGTCAGGGTAAGAATGTCTCAGAGTAATCTCTGGAGATGCTCACATAAGAAATACAAGCTCATAAATTGATTAAAATTTAATCAATTATTTAAAAATGATTAAATGTTAATCATTGATTATATAGATTAAAAGTTAATCTATGGTTTAAATTAATTGTTAATTTAAATCTAGGGATTATATTAGTAATTATTTAATTAACCTAATTAAATGGGAATTAGGTTTGACCCATATCCATAAGCCCATTAATGTGGACCTTTAATATGGGCCCAAGCCCATGGGTTTAAACCCTAGGGTGGGGCTCCCATTTTAGTTCTCCTAATTGGATTAAGATTTGATTACTTGAATAATTATTTAATAATAACTCTATTAATCATGGAATTAAATTCCAATTGTTGGAATAAAACAAGGTTTAAGATAAGATGAAATTGGATCCAAACTAGGAGTCCAAGGCTCCCCAAAGCTCAAGCCTCCCTTTTGCTCACGCACCATTTGGAGAAATCCTGATTGGATTAGGATTGGTTGATTGTTGACTAATCCCTTTAATTAAGGAATCATTTTTTAAGGACTCTTTAATTAGTAGGATTACTATAACTAAGGTAGTTATAGTTAAACTAGGATTTATTTAAATTAATAATAAGAGTTATTATTAATAAATAACTCCTAAAGGGATAAGTTGTAGTTGGAGTAGAATTTGGATTTGATCCTATCTATAAATATCCCAACACCCAAAACGTTTGGGATAGTATTCTCATAAAAATCTTGAATTTTTTCTCTCTCCCTCTCCTCCTCTCCAAATCGTGAGCCCCTAGGGATTTTCGTGAGCTACAAGGGTGCTTCAAGTTGGGTTTTGCAACTTAAGAGTTTTGAACCCTAGGGTTTTAGGTGATAGAAAGTCTATACCATTACTCCATCTTCTTCCTCTTGCTTCATCAATTCCAAAGAGAGATTCTAAAGCTTCGTGGGGATAGCGAAGAACAAGGATCGAGCTTCGAGTATTTCTTCGAGAAATCTCTACAAAGAGTTCTGACGGTTCGAGTGGATTTAGCTTCACCAGTGAACATCATTCACCGAGGTAATTTGACTAAAACTTGTGAGCATGAGATTTTCCTACCCACTTTCACACATTATCGTTTGATTGAGAGTCGCCATCTATTCATTCTTATGGATAGGTCTCAGATTGTTGGATAAGGTAAATGGTTTAATCAGAGTTAGGGTAAGCGGTTCGATTAAGCCCCGGGGAAGGTGATAGGCACCCCAAGACCCCCATTTTACAAATGGTAACTTACTCCCTAAACTTAAGCCAAATTTATTCTCAAAGTTTAATTAAAATACCTAAATGTTTAATTAATTGCTAATCCAAGAAAGAAAGAAAGCTAGATGGGCTAGGGTCGAACCCGAGTAGGGTTACCTATGTACTCACCGGATGAGATCAGACCGAGCGTAGTTCTGGCACATGAGCCTGTGCCAAGGCTAGGGGTGTGTGTGTGTGTGCATAGGGTGGTCAAGGGACTAGCCCGAAGGCTAGGGTTTACTTGACTGGATTGGTCAAGTGCAAGGTCAATCTAACCATGGTTAGAAAGGTGTTAACCATGGTTAGATGGGCTACCAAGGTCAAGAAAGCCTAGCAAGCATATTTTTGGTCTTTTTGGATGTTTTGAATGTTTTTGGTATTTTTGAATGTTTTTCATTTTTTTTTGGATTTTTTGAATAGTAGTTTAGGCTAACATGAGGTTGATCTAATCCTAAGGATTGTCCTAAAGTGAGTTTAATTAACTAAGGCTAGCCTAAAAGAGGACTTGGGTTCAACTAACTAACCTAAGAATCACTTTATGATTATGTTTTAAACCTATGAGAACTAACCTAGGGGTTATTCCCAAAACTAAACTAACCTAGCAAAATTGGCTAAAAGGATTTTAAAAGACTATCACTAATCTAAGAAACTAACCCATATCAATTTTAATCTATGTTAACTATGAAAGAGATTTAGTCTAGATTGTAACTAATCTAAAAAAACTAATCAAAATCAGATTTACCCAAGGGAATGCATAAGGAACTAACCTAGAAGTCAAGTTCTTAAACTAATTAAAACTAAGCTGGAACTGAATGAAAACACATTCTTTTTAATCTACATTGAATTAGAGACGGCTTAGAGCTAACCTAAAGAATTGATTAAAATAGATTTTAAAATAATCTAAACTAAATAACAAAAAAAAAAAAAAACAGATTTAATATTAACTAATTAAAACCAACTTAACCACTAATTTCAGAATTCACGTTTAATGGCCTACCAGATTAACCCTAACTACTCGATGGTTAACACTAACCTAGCTACTCATAGCTAATACTAAGGTAACTATAGATTTTACGTAAGTTTTAATACTAATTTAACTAGCCCAAGGTTAACACTACCCTACTCATAGCTAATACTAACTCAATTACAGATTTTAAGTCAACTTAACTAGCAGATTTGAATACTAACAAGTTTTAATACTAATTTAACTAACCAAAAAACATGATAACTACATTCAAGTTTTTTTTAAAAATAAATAAATAAAGAGGGAAGGAAAGTACACCTGCTACCGTTTCGGTGGAGTGAGGATGTAGGTGCCGCCGACAATACGATTAATGTTGCTATTGATATTGGGCACGATGGCTACTGTGTGCACTGGAATATGGCCACTTGGTGTGCTTGTAGTGAGCTGATCAAGACTGCTACTCATGGAGAAACTGATGATGGAGCCGTTGGGATGGTCATGCTCAACACTGATGGAGGAGATATTGGGTGTATGATGCCATAGCTACTATCGAAGGAGATAGCTACAGTAGCTGTTGGTGCCATGAGCTTGCAAGAGCTCTCTTTCTTGTTGTCACCAAACCAGAAACAATGGGAGAGAGGGGAGAGGGTTTGAATGAGAGTTGGGCTGATTCCCCCTTTTGATTCTCTGGTTTTCTTTGGGTATTCCCAACCTCAGACCGCCTAAGTGTGGTATCTGTCCCAAATTCCCCAAAATTCCTTGGTGATTCCCTCCTTCTCTACTGATTTCATCCCCCTCGTTTTTTAGCTGGTCTGGGTCTTCATTTAAAGAAGATAAGGGGAGGAGGTTTTCAAAATTCAAAAAAAAAACTAGCTAGGTGGCGTGAGGGCAGTGATTAGAGGTCAACCTGCATCCAGCAGGGGTAGGGTGCAGTTGGAACAAAGGAGGCAGGGGCTGCTTTGCCCTCTTCCCCAAACTTATGCAAAGAATTCTGGGTTTCAAGAAAGGTAGGTACGGGTAAGCAAGAAATAAATTATGGGTATTTGGTCCTTGGGTCTAACCCATGGATCATGGGTTTAAACCGTGGGCTTTGGACCAACACTTAGGCCATGGGCTTGGTTCTTTTTCATTGACTTTGGTCAAAGTTTGGGTTTAGGGCTTTCGGCCCTTGAAGTTTTAGCAATGTTTGGCCTTAGGACTGAGCCCTAAAGGGACATGGGTCTTGGACCTTGGGCTTTGCACACAGTTAGGTCAAGGTTGGGTAGGCTAACCATAGTTAAAATTATTAACCATAGTTAAAGAGGTGGGGTGTAAAAATTGGGTGCTTATAAAACTCATAGATAATTTTGGTTGCTCTATATGGTATAAAGATCATTGGGATCCAATTTCTACATAAATTTTTATCCAGATCCTCTTACATTACGTACCCGTGGCTCCTCACGGGGGTACTGGGGATCACTTGGGTCACTACGAATCCATGGTTCTCGCAACTCGGCAGGAGCATAGGGAGTCTGTTGTTCCGCACAAACATACTCCAGGTCTCGTAGTTCAGCACGGGTATGATCCCGTTGTCCAGCATGAGCTTGTTGGACAGGTGGAGAATCAAGATGATTAGCTTCAGTGGGAGGAGGAATAAGCATGAATCTGTTGTCAAGATTTTCTCTTAATGGCGGTGATGTTGGCCGTGCTGCTGCTCTTTTTAGGGTTGAAGATGGGAGGGGGAGCTATCGTCGAACGGGCACCTTCGGAGTGGCTCAACATTCGATTCATACCTATCATGCTCGTAAGCATCCAACATCTCTTGAAATGACTATTGCAAGCTTGTTTGATGGTTTAGAGTGGACTACTGTTGCTGCAACAACAGCAAGATCTGGCTTGTTTGAGAAGCCTCTCCTACGAGATGCTCAGAAGGTTGCCCAACTTCTGGTTTAGGAGTCTGTAATGAGGTTGGAGCAGTAGGAGTGGTTCGAGGGGTTTGATCCTCAACCAAGGGTATGGGGGTTTGATCAGCCATGGTCCATAAAGAGAGCAAAGGGAGGTTCGTTTAAGAATTTCCCACAGATGGCACTAATTTTTGTGTGTGAATTTTCTTGATCGTCCACACATCAGTTGCTTCTTGAATTCTGGTTTACTGGTAGAAGGATGAAGATGAAGGGTGTGCACCCTGTAATACACTCCGATGCCAAAGTTAGGATATGAAGAAGAGGATGTATAGTAAAAGAGATTGAAACAATAGCAATATTCAAGAAAATTGCTGATCCTTAGGCACTGAAACTCTTGGGGCATTTATAGGTTTAGTTCTGTATGTCTATACATGCCCATAGATGGCCATGGATGGCCATGCCACTTGCTTTATGATCATTACCAAATATGTCAAAACAAATCTTGAGTCTTATGTGTCACACGGGTGAGCCTACTATTTGTAAGGTCGGTCTAGGGTCGGAAAATAGTTTGAGATGATTAACATTAAATGCATTAAATGCTAAGACAATGTTTTTCATCTAACAACAGAATAGAATGATCGCCTCCTAATTATTTTTTCCTACAAGTCGGTCTCGTTGTTGACTTAAGAACGGGTTCCTTGTGTATGTGATGATGAATAGAATAACTATTGTTCAAACAAACTGCTGCTACACTCGTCTTCTGGATAGCGAATCCGTTGTCTTGAAGACAACGGGTTCGTACTCAATTTGATTACGGGTTCCCATCCATTGTCATAACAACGAAGATTAGCTCGTCGTCACAACACTTAATCATTTTACGAATTTTGTCTATTACATCCTTAAGTACTCCTACCTCACCTCTCTTTTTTGAGGGATGTGTAGTTAAAGGCTTGAGTTAAGATTATAGGGCTGTGTGAGTGAGTGTGGTGTGCATGATTGAGTGTGTGATTAGTATATTATAAAAAAAACAATGTAATAATAGATGTTTTGATTTTCTTTTGTTTTATTTTTTTTATTAGAGAATGCTTGGGTTTGGATTAGTGAAGGTTTAACCTAAGTGAACTTTAAACATTGAATATATTACATGGTTGTTCCCTAGGGATAAAAGTGACAATTTAAGTGCTAAGGGTTGGCAGCGTGTCTAGATCATGTTGGGTCAAGCATTGACCTAGTGACTTATCATCGACTAATCGATATGGGACCTTTTGTGGAGTAAAATCCATGAAAGTGCGACATGTATCTACTTGTGCACACAATAGATTTCCTCTGACAGATGCCCGATAATTACACTAGGGTATCACAAGGAGGTGGTAGCATCTATTGCACGTTTCATTGGATGGTAAACACATCTCCCAAGTTTGCCAAGTGTCTTCTTTAATATTTTGTCAAGAATGGCGCACTCAAGGTCCGATAACATGAGTAGTACTTAACAATAACAGTCTAGATAATGCTAGCAACACTCTCTTTCAAAACTCTTTTCCAAGAGTCACTCTTTTTTTTATATCTTTCTCTTAATGGAAGAAAATAACAAATGACTTTCCATAAAGAAAGTGCATGTAAAAGAAAGTGCAGCTACATGACTTTCCATTAAAGAAAGTGTAGCTACATTGCCCGGTTGGTCTTTGAAACATAGTACAAAGTATCAATACCATGCTAACACATGGAAAAATACGAGACATGCAAACTTTTCAACAACATAACATCTACTTTTTATTATTAAACTACAACAATAACAACTTGCATGATATGATCCAAGGCTGGGTCGATTCTTACTAACGCGGCCTTATGCTCCTAATCTTGAACCACGAGATCAAAAAGAAGTAGACAACAAAATTTATGGAACTCAATACAGTTAACAACCAATAATAATTATCTAGACGACTCTTATTCAGGGTGTCCTGGAACCAACTCAGTCGCCCTCCCCTTTTGCTAACCTTGTTTACTATATAGACTAGAAGGACGCTACCAATGGTTCCTGCTCCAAGGACACCTTCAGTCATATAAGGCACATACCTCTTCATTGAGTCAGGAACTTCTTGAACACAAAACTTTGCAAATATTTTCCCCGCACTGTACTCCATGAACGCTAAGAAGAAAAGTTGTGGAAGCAGCCAGAACATACTCATCGGAATTGTGTCCTCAGGCTTGTCGATTAAACCATATTTCTTAACCACATGTAGCCTTTTGGATTCCACCAGTGCAGCAATAATACAGCATATTATAGAGTAGAATATTGGGGATGAAGCTAGAACGGCGGCAGGGTTTTTTGTCATGAGATTTTCGAAGGACTGGTCGTTGCCCCACTTTAACATGTTATAGTACAAGAAAAGGAACACAACAGGGACATGTAAGGATCCAAGCTTGTTGTTCATGTGGTTCGCTTGCTCAAGAAAATAAGTGTTACCAACAGATATCAATATCCCACAAACAATGAAGGTCGTCCACATGGGAATAATGCGTAGAGTAACTCTAGTTTCGTCCGCTCCTCGAGCTCCTACAAACCTCAATCTATTATTGTGGTATTCCTCTATCAAATGAGATGGTACTGTTATGACAGCTGCGCCTCCAGTACTGCATTTCATCCATATAAATAACCTTTTTTATAAATCGAGTTAGGAGGAAATATTATGTTTGAAAAATAATAATGTAATATCTATGAGGGCCCTGACTTGTCTTTGGCAAAGCCAAAAATGACTTATCTTGGGCTTCCATAGAATAGGTGACAAGTGGTGAAGAAGTCAAAATCATGGGGCCCATGATTTTGACTTCTCCAACCATAATAAGACATGTGGCTATAAGTGTGTGAGAATAAAGTGGAGAGATATCATAGAAGTCAAAAAAAATGGGGAGAAAATAAAATGACTTCTCCCCATTTCCTGCCAACTGTGCACAATGTATGGAACCCGAGAGGGGTTTCTGGCTTCGCCAGAGACAAGCCTAGGCCATCCATGAGATACATAGGATCTCATAGACACTCTTAGATTAATGTTACACTCAACCCTCTATTCGTCCACTACTTGAGCTCCTACAAACCTCGATATATTATTGTGTAGTGCCACTTGAACGTGAGCTTGTAATGCCTGGAAATCTCCGCATGCCATTCTGCATTTCATCCATGTCAACAACTTTTCATAAACCGAGTTAGGAGGAAATATTATGTTAGGAAAATAATAATGCAGTATCTATGAGATACATAGGATCTCATAGACACTCTTAGATTAATGTCATACTCAACCCTCTATTTGCCCCACTCCTTAAGCTCCTACATACCTCAATTCATTTTTGCGTCGTTCCTCATCTAGATCCAGATCTTGAATATAAGATTGTAATGTTGTGGCAACTCCGTCTTCACTATTGCATTTCATCCATATAAATAACTTTTCATAAATCGAGTTAGGAGTAAATATTATGTTAGGAAAATAATAGTGTAATATCTACAATATAGATAGGATCTCACAGACAGTCTTAGATTAATGCTATACTCAACCCTCTATTGGTCCGCATCCCCTGTTCAAATCATACCATGTTCACCACGCATTTTATATCATTACCAAGGGACATGACAGAGATTTATCCAGGGAGGCCCTGCATCTGTAGAAAGCCCATTGTATCAATCTAGGCCTATCGTAGGGGTGGGCAATTTGGCCCTTCAATGAGGGTACCTAGTGCTAAAAACGCAACTTGGTGGCTACAAATGTCAAATATTTGCTGATTTTTATTTTTTTTAATATGTTAAATTATCAAAATTCTCCACGTGTGTTAGACCTAATCTTGTGCCATGGAAACATTTGGAGTAAATGTGACTGGGGCTAAAACTCCACATTTTGGAAATCCCTCTAAGTTGAGGCTTGATAAGGGCCTTACCCTCCACATGTTCTACTATGCATAATATAAGTATGAGGAATGCGAGCCCCAAACACACTAAGTCAAATTTTTTCAGCGGACGCAGTGTAGGTGCAACACATGGTGTTGCTACCATATTGCAGGGAGAAGAGCTAACAATTATTGCCAACACCTTATGACTGGGGCGACTGGGGTTAGCATTTCAGTGTACGTACTATTGGTCATGGCAAAAGATTCGCTCTAGTGGCTGCCGGGCTCGGGCATGGGCATCCACAAAACATTGGCCAGCTGGCGATATCATTTCATTTTCTACCCATGATTCCCCCCCCCCCCCCCCCCCCCCAATGATATTTCTCCCCTTTAAAACGCCACATGCCCACTGGTTTGTGGATGCCCGAGCGCCCAGCTCGGGCAGCCACAAGAGCCAATCTTTTGCCATTGGTAATATCATCTGATTAATAGAACATTGCATTAGAGTGCATTGGGGCGAGAGTGAAAACTAGCACTCCTTTAAAGGGTTTTGTATGATATGAGAGAGAGACCTGATTCCACTCGTTTGAGGTGGTTTGATGAAAGTGTTAGAACATAAACTGCTCAAAAACATAAGAGTTGCCACCACAGTAAATATTGCCGGAATCCCAAATCTAATAGACCAAGGCTTTATAAAAGCAACTGCGATAAGGGCAGCTACCAAGGGAAGCATCGACACATAAGAAACCATCTTTTTAAGTTTTTGCAGTCCATCTTCAGGGTTTGTTTGGTTCTCTTCTTGTTCTTGGTTCTCATTTTGTAGTTTCCAGAACGATTCTACAGAAACAAAGTGACTGGACTTGCCCACGGCTGTTAGAGCCAATGCCACATAGAAGAAGATGGATTGTATGTGGCCAATGCATGCCGGCTCATATGCACTACACGTGCCCGTGACCTTCGAAAGAACCGGTGGGGTTGACATGGCCAAGAAGCTCAAACCCTGTACAGAAAGTTCATGTGAGATAGTAACTCTATGATAGCGGGAGTTTCTGAGGAGGAAGAAACTTACAATACTATAAGTAACACTAGAGAGAAACAGCATCCAATAGGTACCCAGACAATGATCAAGAAGGAAGGCCATGACTATTGGCATTATGCCCACCAAGCCCGAATACACGTTCACAATCGTTGCGGCATGGGTGATACTAAGCTTCCAGACATCTGTTAGATATGTCATCAAGATCCACATGGTGTACACCGCTACCATGTTAGCGCAATTCAGAACTGCCATTAAGACAAAAGGAGATGAGAGTTTTAATTTGTTAAACAATCCTCACTGGATGGCTTTGTGATAAATAAAATAAGAAAATTACCACCGACTCTCAAGAAGGATCTCCCGCTTGCCATGTCTCTCTATCTCTGTCTCTGTGTCTCTGCAGAGAACTAATTATAGAGAATCAGAAAGATTTTTTGAGGGCATGGTAACAAGTGTCTATCTTCTTGTACATGTATTTAGAGAAACTAATTGATAGTGTGGCTGGCCAGAACGATCTCGTCCTAGACAGTCTCAGTAGCGAAGCCCAAAGTGTTTAGACGAGAATGTATCCTTGAGGAGTGCTGGCCATTCTTGCCTTTTGAGGGCAAAAATACCACCATTTTTGCCTCAGGGCCTTATGGGCCCACCACAAAATCCCTATTTTTTCTGAAAGAAGAGAGTGTAGTACGGGGAATGGGGCTAGCAAAAATCCAAAAATCTTTGATTGAAAATTTGAAGAGCCTTTACGAGATCCGACTCTGGTTTCATAAATTTCAACAATGCAATAATACAGAGGGACTGAAAATAAATATAGCAGCAGTTTTAAATCAAGCATAGAGAAGAAGAAGAAGAAGACCACCACGTTGATCTACAAAAATGCCCTTAAAATAATATAAAAGGCGTACCTAAAAAGTATGTAAACGTTATGTTAGGCTTAGAAAAAATACAGTGAGAGATCCAATATGAGACGTAATTTGTTTGTAAGGTTTCTCTATGCTGTTTTAACTATGAGTTTATTTATAAGGAATTACAGTTGAGCAAATTACTAAACAAATGAACAATTTGCGAAGATTCTCTCTCCATTTTTTTCTACTTTTATATAAACACTCTAATCAGTTACCAAAATAAAATATAAACACTCTAATCCAGAACAATAATCAACTGCAAAAGAGTTTTGCAGCCCCGGGCTGCAAAGCACCATCAGAGGTCCAACCTGTTCAGCTTGGGTGAGCCCCACCATGTCAGGCTACGTACCGAGCATCTCAGCTGTGGGGCCTATCCGAGCTGAACAGGCCGCCCTTTTTTTGTTTCTTTTTTTTTTTTTCTGATATGTTTCTTTTTTTTTTTTTCTGATATGGCCGTGTGAGGGTGCTTTAGCAGACCTGGGCTGCAAAACCCCTTTGCAGCTGATTATTGTTCCTCTAATCGGTGCATGAAATGACGCACAAAAATAAAGGTTCACTTCAAAGACTATCAGATCGAAACCAGAAACCTAAATCTCTTACACACTTAAGAGAGAGGATGGGTAAATTGCTTAACACATGCGCTTGTCATACCCACAACATATCCTTGAAAAAATGCTTAAAAAATCCTTAAACGAATCCTTCCAAATTGGTTTGACACATCTAGACCACCAATTAAGGTTGATGTTGGCTCGGGTGGGTGTTTTCAGGGGACTCAACGGATACTTTTCACTTTTCAGTAAGTTATTTTTATAATACTATTTTAAAAATTTGAATGCAAAAATTTTACAAATATGGAACTTTCAAATTAGATCAAAAATTTTGAATTTTGTAAGTTTCATATATGTGGAACTTCTAATTAAACTGTACTCAATAAATTTGATATACTATGGAGTAACAGGGTAAGAAACGCTCTCCTCTCGCTTCCCAGACTCTTGCATCTTGTTCTAAAATATTAATGTTCTAGACTTTTAAAAGTTCATTCAAAAGAACGGAGAATAGAACAAGGACCTCTCGTTCAAGAGCCAATCGGAGCAAGCAAAACTATGCCTTTAATGGTAGTTTGAATGTTACGATACAAATGAAAGGTATTTTTCTCAACTAAAACTTAAAGCAAAACCTTTTAGACAATAATAAAAATGACTTTGTGTGAACTGCCGGTTGTGAGCCTCACCTCTACATATAGGTTATTCTACCCACTTAGTCTACAAAAAGTCCCTAGATACCTTTGGTTAAGGCTAGTTATTCATTATAGTTAAGTGCAAACTTGCAGTTTAAAGGAGACCAAAATCTTTAATTCGAAAGACTATAACCTATTTAGGACGGTAACCTTTGAGTAAGACAATCTAAGCTAATTTAGTTATGCTCATTTGAATTCCTGCCTTACTGGTGGTCATTCCTAAACCCTTATAGGATAGACCAAAACCTTAATATTGCACTAAAACAGTCTTTTACATGCTCAGAAGTTGAAAAGGACTCCAAAAATGGAACCAGAAGGCCCAAAAACCCAAGAAAAAGTCGGACACTCCTCTCAACGTGTCCTGGAGACGTGTCACACGCACAAGACAATCTATGCGAGCTTCACGCACGTGGACTGTTGTTCATGCGCAGTGGATTGTGCCTCATGTGCTGGACTGTGCGTCACGCTCGCGCAGTCTGACGTAATCACGCAGTCTAGTCGAGTCGGGTTTCTGATCTAGTGCGGGCCTATTCGGATATCGACCCGGTTCGATGGAAACCAGTCGGGTCACATCCAGGTCGGGCCAACCCATTCGGGTTCGGGTGACGGATTGGGTCGCAGGGTCAGGTTGACCCTCGTGACTCAGTCTTCCTCACCCAAACACTGATAATTTTTTTTATGTTGAAAACCTTAACTGCCTAACTTCCCTCTTAATTATTATCGAATTAGAGTATAGATTTTTTTTTAATTGTAAATGTATGTTTCACATTCCGCTATAATAAATATCAATAACAAAAAAATGGCAGTCTCATCTCATAAACGTTTTATGGTATTATTTACCAAATTGCCACTGCCGATGGGGCACTGGATTGCTCTCTTGAGTTCAAGAGGCAATTAATAGAAGATAATGCTAGTACTTGCCCTATCGATTGTGTGTAGTTCACCACAACTTTGATCTGGGATCCAGTCTTGAGAGGGTGTGATGGTGATATATCCACCCATTCCTGAACACATACTAATTTAGCTGGGGCAGCTGCTTAACGGTGCAACATGTAACAAAAAAAAACTCTCTTTTAAGATTAAACTCTCTTTCTGAGTGGGCAGAGCCTTGAGTTCAAAACAATTTTCTTTCGGAAGACAGTAACACATGTCAAAATTTCATTTAAAAAAAGTGAACTTAAAAAAAATGTAGCTAGCATTGACCTTAACTTAATAAAAATAGTAAGCCTGGTCTCTAAGGTAAGCTATGCAATTGCAATTAACAACAACAAAAAAAAAAAAGAGACTTAGAAGTCAATGAATACTTAGACCAAATGAATATATTTAGTCTTTTAAACCTAGGATAAACCATAAACAAATAGTGCTTGTTGGTATTAGTGCCTTGGATAGACAAACAAAAAAATTACTTAAGATTCAATGAAGACTTGACCCGAAAATATATAAAACAAAACTCTCTGAGTGGGTGAATGTGCGTAAGGGAGAGACAGAGCAGTTAAAGTGTTTTAAAGTTTAAGCAACGTGGGTCTTATTCTTTAAAACTAGGAGAGAAAAACGTCGGCTGCCATGTGTATTCTGTGAGCATGGGATTTTCCAACCCACTTTCACAATTATATGTTTTGACTTGAGTCGCCACCTATTCATTCTTAGGGATAGGTCCCGGGTATTTGTTTGTTTGGATAAGGCAAATGGTCTTTACAGAGTTAGGGTAAGCGGTTCGATTAAGTCCTGGGGAAGGTATTAGGCACCCCAAGACCTCCGTTTTATAACGGTTACCTACTCCCTAAACTTAAGCCAATTATAATCTCAAAGTTTAATTAAAATGTCCAAAGTTTTTAAGTGAGTGCTAATCCAAGAAAAATAGAAAGCTAGATGGCTAGGGTCGAACCCGAGTTGAGTTGCCTACGTACTCACATGGTGAGATCAGACCGAGCGTAGTTCTGGCACATAAGCCCGTGCCGAGGCTAGGGGGAAGTGTGTGTGTGCATAGGGTCTAGCCTAGAAGGCTATGGTTTAGTTGACCGGGGAGGTCAAGTGCACAAGTGTTAAGTCTAACCGCGGTTAGAGGGTATTTATCCATGGTTAGATGAGCTAACCAAAGCTAAGGAGGCCTTACAAGTCTCTTTTTGGTCTTTTTGTATTTTTTATATTTTTTTGAGATTTTTGGGGATATTTGAATGTTTTTTATATTTTGGTTATATTTGAATGTTTTTGGTGTTTTGAGATTTTATCATGTTTTTGGTATTTTGAGATAGGTAAGGTTTTGACAAACTTAACTAAAGTCAAATTTAGTCCAAGAGTTTGGCTAAAAGATTATAGTTTAAGACATAAAGAGGGATGTGCTTTATGAATGTAAATGGTCTATTGCCAACACCTATTTTGTTGAATTGGTGTTGATAATAGATCAAATATCATTGTCTTTGGTATGAGACATTTTTAAGAATGTCCTCTTTAAGTCCTTAAACTATCATTTATTTTAAGTCCTTAAACCATCACCTACCCATTCAACATAGAACATGAAGGAAAAATAAAGAAATGAAAGAAAATGAAAACTCATCCTCTCCCTTTTAAGGTGGTTCATTTACACCATTATTAATGATGTAATGTTGCTCTAAAGAATGTTAGGGAGGGGATGAGCTTTCACAAAAAATTCTAGAAAGATGACTAGAATCTCAAAAGAAAACAAAATGAAAAAGAGAGGTATAGCTTTAGCTTCCACTCTCTATGGGCCTACCCATATCCACACTTGTGGGTACATAAAAAAGAAGAAAATATGTACATGGAAAGGAAAAGAAAAAAGGAGCATCTCCTTGCCTTTGATATGGGGTCCCTCTACACCATTAAATTGGTGTAGAGAGGCCCAACTATGCTTGAGAAATGAGAGATCAAGAAGAGAAAACCAAATAAAAAAAGGTAAAAAAGAAGAGAAAATGAAAGAAGGAGTGCCTACTCTTCCAAGAATTCTCCTTCAATGCTCCAAGGGGTAGGGTTTTAGAATCCACAAAGGAAGAGAGTTAGTGAAGAACTCTAACCTTTTAGTCTTAGAATTCTTTCCAAACTCTAAACCTTAGTTTCTTCTCCCTTCTTCAAACTCAAGAGAAACACAAGTGGGTGAGAACCTTCTAGGGGTCTTGAGGGATGGATCTAAGGGGCTAAGGGATTGGTATTTATAGGAAAACTAAGAGGTTGGGTTGTGTCTTTTACATGGGGGATAAAAGAAGCTAGTGGGTAAAGACTTGAGTGTTGTAAGGTGAGTTGATAGATTGAGTGTTGTAAGGAGTGTAAGAGAGTTGATGGTTGAGTATTGTAAGGGGTGTAAGAGAGTTGGTGGGTTGAGTAAACTATGAGTTATATGGGTATGGGTTCTAGGATATAGGGTGTAAGAGAGGTGTAAGAGAGTTGGTGGGTTAAGTGAACTATGAGTTATATGGGTATGGGTTGGTGTAAGAGAGGTGTAAGAGAGTTGGTGGGTTGAGTGAACTATGGGTTATATGGGTATGGGTTGTAGGATATAGGGTAGGTGGATATGGATATGTGGATTAGGTCTTATGGATCATGGGTTATTAGTAGATGGGTCATGGGTTATGATTATTGGACTTTGACTATGACATTTGGGCTTGGGCTATGAAATAGGCTTTGGCTTAGGCAATTGGGTGATTGGGTATTTGGGCTTGACTACTTGGGTTGGGTAATAAAATTAGGTAATTGGGTTTGATTGAGTTGTCTAGGTATAAGTTTGGTCAAATGGGCTTGGGCCTTGGGTATACCTAGGGCTTACTAAGGTTAGGCTAGGGCTACCTAGGGTTTGGGTTTAGGACTACCTAGGATTAAGCTTAGGGTTAACTAGGGTCTTAACTAGGGTTTAGTCCTATGGTTAAGGGTTTACCTAGGGTTTGGAACTAGGGTTGATTTAGAGTTTGGACCATAGCTAAATTAATTAACCATGGTTAAGGGGGTGTAAAAATAGGGTGCTGACATATTCAATATGAGACCCTGTAGTTCTGTAACAACTTCCTTTACATCCAATAAATAAAATAATATTAAAAACAAGAGAAATGCTAGCCCTAATCTCAGTCAAACTCTACTCTCAGTCTCCACCAACCATTTGTCCATTCTTGATGAGAGAGAGTGCTTTAACCACCATAACTGATTTGATGATGGATAGGTAATTGGTAGAGGTTGAGAATAGAGTTTGACCGAGAGTAGGGATAGCACGCCTCTAAAAACAATTTGAAATGAGCACTTTTTGTGGCAAGTTTTCTCAAAATTTACCCATGATTGGGACTTAGAAAACCGCGAGGGGTATGATTTTCTCCTTCCATTTATAAAAAGGACTTAGCTATTGAGACCCATTAGGGTCACGACCATGCTCTAAGAGCATGGGATTTCAGGTGGGGCCCATTTCACATGGTAGGCCCCACTTGAAATCTCATGCTCTTAGAGCATGGTCTTGGTGGTCTCGGCCTTAAGGGTTCTCAGAAGCTTTACCCTTTTATAAAATGCCCATATGTAAGCCCTACTCCCAATGCTACCATATGTAATTATTTTCCGTCGCTAATGGATTTATTTTGGTTGGTTAAAAAGGATCATTAGTGACAGAAAACGGTATTTGCAATGAAATTTACAACATCAAAACGGAAATACATCCGTCTCTAATTATTACAAGTGATGTTATTGTTCCATCTCTAATTAGTGACGGAAAATGTTCCGTTGCTAATATAATATTTGCGATGGTCTATTTTTCGTCTCAAATAAATTTTGCGATGAAATGTTTTTGCCTCTAATGAAGAATCTGTGGTGGAAATAATTCTGTCTCCAATGTAAGTTTTGAAACAAAAATTGTCGGTCACTAATTTGCAAACACCATTAGAAACGGATTCGTTCCCATAGATAATGTCTATTTTTTTTTTTTAAATAACCTTCTTTGCACAATCATAATAACTAGTAGACCTGTTCACCCACATTTCATACCATTCATATATAAAAACCTAGCTCATTCCATTTCACTCAATACAAAAAGAGACAACATATCAAACCCATAAAATAGTCAACAAGAACAATAAATATGTCTCAACAATATGTTTTAGAAAACATAAATGTGTAATGCAAAATGAGCAAACAAATGGTCATCCAAGGGGATCATTTGGAAGTTAGGTTGCTTCAGATTTGGAAAAGGAGATGGTACGAGGAAGGAGCTAAAATGCTTGGTGTTCATGTGCTCCACGAATTTCTGGAACATTCTCAACCGGTCCTTGACATCACTTATTTTAGTCTCCATAGTCATTTGACAAGCCTCTAGAAATTGCTTCGCTGCCTCTAATTCCTCAGCTTTCCTCCTCGAATGATCAGTATCTGGAGCATGGAACTGTGCAGGGGTAACACTCAGTCCATATGTGCGGACGTGTCTATGTGTCACTACAAGAAATCTACCGACCAGTGACAGAAAATTTCCATCACTAATGCATAATTTTTTGTCAATATTATTATTAGGGAAGGAAATGTGTCTGTCATTAATCCGTTACTAATGCGACTGTGGCTAAAGGTTATTAGAGACAAAAATATCTTTCTATCACTAATTTGTGACGATAAGTTTTCGTCACTAATGTTGACAATTTAAATTGAGAATTTAGTGACGGAAAGGAAATTTGTGACAGAAATAGTTCAGTCAGTAATTAATAATAGAAAAACATTTGTCACTAATTAGTGACGAAAAAACATCAGTCAGTACTAATTTAGAATTAGTGACGCAAATATTTCCGTCTCTAATAATCAAATAGATGGGAATATTTCCGTCTCCCACTATCAAATGTAATGGAAATATTTCCGTCGCTAATTATCAAATGTGATGGTTCCTTTTCCATCTCTAATGAGTGTCCCTCATTAGCGACGGATTATTTTCCGCTGCTTATCATTTGTTTTAGAAACCTATATTTCTAAACCTGTTTCCATTTCTGCACCTGTAAACGTAAACTAATTGCTAACATTCAAGATATATCCTTTCACATGCAATATCATATTCATTCCATTCACATTCAAGAACCCATTCATTTCATTCACATTCAAGAATTCATCCATTCCATTCACATGGCATATCCTGCACCTATAAACCTGTATTGTACCATTCACATTCAAGACATATCAATTGCATCCATAAATAACTATCCATTCACATTCAAGACAGATCAATTGCATTCATATATAACTATCCTATTCATTTCATTCACATGCAAGAACTCATCCATTCCATTCAAATTCATTTCATTCACATTTAATAACCCACCTATTCTACCCACATCCATTCACATTCAATAGCCTACCTATTCCACCCACATCCATTCACATTCATATCTAGCAAAAATGATTAGAAGACAGGCATAGCGACCCTTGGTGCTCCACCCTAACAACTTCACATATGTAGGGAAGTCATTGACTGTTCACAATAAGGCCGCTTTCATTTGAATGTTCTAACTAGTTCATGCATCATATGTGCAAATACCATCAGTCCACAAATCTATCAATTCATCTACCAGTGGTTGTAAGTAGATGTCAATATCATTTACGAGCGCACAAGGACCAAGAATAAGTAGAGATATCATCAGAAAGGGTTGTTTCATGCACATCCAGGGCGGCAAATTGCATGGAATCAAAACAACTAGCCAAGTACTATGTACAATGCTCAGTGACCCAAATGGGTTGAAACCATCGCTTGCTAATTAACCCAAGTCTGACATTGCGCATCTCTGAGATAAAAATTGGGTATTATTTGTCAAGGTGTCTCCAAGCTTCATAGTCAACTGGATGCCTTAACACTCCATCTTTAGCACGACCCTCTACATACCATCTTATGGAGAAAGCTGTCTTGTCGGATATAAAAATTCTCTGAAGTCTAGGTTTTAGGGGAAAAAGATGCAAAATCTTTGCAGGTATTTTGTGTTCCTTGTTAGATGGCGGAGGGTCTGAACCTTCGTCTCTAGCTTTCCACTGTTGGAGAAGCATTAGATGCCAAAGGTATCGTGAAATGATTCAAAGTGACTTGTAAAGTATGGTTTAAAATAAGATTTTTGAAAAGTATGCACCCGTTAGCCTTGTAAAGAGTATGGTTTCCACACTCTGATTAATGTATGTTTTGTTCCGTATTGTTTCACCTTTTTTTCGCTTTGACATGTGTACTTTCTATTATTGATGTTTATAATATTGCTATTTAATGGTTTTTATACGCTAAACTTTTTAATGTTCAGTCGAAATACTGTTATTTTTTACAGGTCCTTTTGACATTTGTGCTATAGCTCCATGGGTCAAGGAGGAGTACGTTGAGGAGGAACCTGTTGTGAATCATCTAGAGGAAGAGATGGCCCTTGATAGGTGGCCCTACCTTGATTACTATTGAGGTAAGAGAGAGAGTGAGATGTGTGAGCGCATAAATTTTCACTCACGGAGTTTGTTAAGAGTCGCCACTTATTCATTCAAAAGGAATAAGTCCCCCGGGATATTGGATAAGGTCTTGATATCCGATTAAAGATCAGGGTAAGAGGTTCGGTTAAGTTCAGGGAAGGAGTTAAGCACCCCGACACTTCCACTTTTAGTGGTTCCCTACTTGTTAGGTATATGCCAAATTAATCTCGATTGTTTAATCGGATGTCAAAGTATTTAAGTTAATACGAATCGTAGGAAAGCAAAGCTAACTAGGGTCAAACCCGGGTTGGGTTGCCTACGTACTCACATTGGGGTGAGATCAAACCGAGCGTAGTTCTAGAACATGAGCCCATGTTAAGGCTAGGGGGTGTGTGTATGTGCACCAAAGGTGGCTAATGGACCTAATCCGGTGATTAGAGTTTTGCTTGATCGTCGTTGGTCAATGTGTAAGGTATGGGTCCGATATGCCAAGGAAAAGTCTGATAGACTAAGGATGAAGCCCGGAGGCTAAGGGTTGTGCTAACCCAGGGTTAGGGTTGCTAACCGGGGTTAAAAGGTGGCTAACCATGGTTAGGGGTGCTAACCATGGTTAAAAAAGTTCAAAAGTTTATTTTTTAGTCTTTTCTATTTTTCTGATTTTTTTGAGATCTTTCTAAATTTTTGTTGGTTAAGAAATGCTTAACCATAGTTAAAAGTTAACCAATCATGGGGTTTAACCATGGTTAAGCAGCCTAACCATGGTGAAACCAGTCATGGAAGATATTTCTGGAATCTAGGAAATATTCTTGATTTTTGATGATTTTTTCAGATTTTTTAAGGTTAAGGGGTGCTTAACCATGGTTAAAAGTTAATTGGGGGTCACTTTAACCATGGTTAAGGGTCAAGACCAGTCAAGAATGGGCCTAGAAGGTATGGTAGGGCCTAGAATGGCCTCTACCAGTCTAGGCCCTACATAAAGCCCATAAATTAAAAAAAATCAAAAATGGAGGTAATCGGATTAGCTCCATTCTGTCAATTTTTTAACCAGAGTTCGTAGGGGTTTAACTGAGGTTAGGGATCACCACAGGGAAAAGTAAAAGCATGCATAGGTAGCTTGAAGTGTCAGGAGTCCAGTGGGCCTGGTCTCAGCCCAAGAGAAGCTCAGGTGTTGGCCCCATAGGGGCCCAAAGTCAGTAAAAGGAAGGGTCTGTATTAGCGGTAATCTGATTACTGCCAATTACCTAGAGGTGTTTTTCTGGTCTGTTGGTAACCAGACTGCCGACTGTTTGTTAACCAAGGTTTAAGGCCATGATAACCAAGGTTAGACTCTGAGTTAGGCCTTAAAATTTTGCAAGGAGGTAGGTGAGGTCCAGGGCTTCCCACTGGGCCCAAGAGAATAAGGTATGTGGGTCCCACAGGGGCCCAAAGTCATTGCTCAAAATAAACTGAAATGTGGGTAATCAGACTACCGACAGTCTGATAACCTGAGTTTGAAGGCTAATTAACCAGGGTTAGGCCTAAGGTCAAGAGCTGAATTTTTGCAGAGGGGTGGCCAAGGTCCAGGAAAGTGTAGCTATGGCCTTGGAATTGACCAAGGCCCACACTAACCATGGTTAAACTAGAGTTTACAGTAAATACAAAAAATGTCGTTAGATAGTCTACTAACATTTAGAGATTTGCCTAGAAACAGTGTTTTCCCTTACGGGGGCTGCACCAGCTTGGTTCCAGGGATTCTCTCATTGACCGAGGGACCCCCAGACCCTACAGGGATCTTCCATGCAAGCTAGGAGGGGTCTAACCCGAGTTAAGCCTCAAGGGGTTCCTCCACACTTATGGTTAAGGTGGGAGGCCCCTATCCCTGGCTGAAATGAGCCAAATCAAAGGTGAACAAGTAAAATATAGACCCCTGAAATAGGACAAAGGGTCCTTACACTGAGTTATAATATAAAACAGAGAGGGAAGGGGAGGGGTCTACTCTCCGTGAGCTGCTACTATGGCAAATACAGAGGTGGTAGCGACTGTGACGATTGTGGGGATGACCAGGTGAGGTTACGGGTGTGACCTGAGGTCTAATGGAATGCTCAGGGAAGGTTGGGACTCAACCGAAGTGGTTGGTGAAGGTTCAACCACTTGAGAAGCCCGTGGGACTCATACCTAGGTTTGGCTAGGGTTTAGGGTAGGGTTAGGTCTAGGGTTTGGTCTAGGGCTTGCCTAGGGTTGGTCCTAGGGTTTTAGCTAGGTGTCAGGGTTTAGGGCATACCTAGGGCTAGGGTTTAGGGTTTGCTTATGATCTAGCTATGGATTAAGGATTCCACTGGGGGATGACCCTGGTTAAGCAAGGTGTAAAAATTGGGTGCTTACAAGATGTATATATATATTTTGTTAAGTGGAGATGTCCACTTTTTACTTTAAGTATTTGTAAACCTTGGAATACAGTTATGTCATAAAATGATTTTAAGCTTCCGCTTTTAGTATGCCCTGTATGTTCTTACAAGATGGTTTGATGTGTAAGTCACTAGCCAAAGTCTCATAACTCCTAGGTGAGATTTTGGGTCGCAATAGTCATTTATATAAGGATGCCTTATGCTCAACCATGAGTGGGGGCAGGTATAGAATGGAAGTAAAAGAGGCTTAGGATATCCATCCTGATGGGCAGCTTGAAAGCTATACCTCTGCCCAACTATATGTATATACTGGGGTATGCAGTTAATCTTGAGGTGGTTAGGGATCACTTTACATTGTATATACGATTCCCAGGCATACAATATGCCTAAAAACGGATGATTTATGAAAATAATCATCTCACGGGCGTAATTCAGTGACCTCCATAGACTGGTAAGCTTTTGTCCCTGAAGATAGTCATCCCACAACCGTAAGCATAATGGATCTGCTGTAATGGGTTTCAAACAAGGTTTTTACACTACTATGCGATTGCAGATGAAATGCAGTAATTCAAAAAGAACCCAAGAAAGAAAAAAATTAGCATAGAAACAATATC
This sequence comes from Tetracentron sinense, assembly GCA_015143295.1. Taxonomy (NCBI): domain Eukaryota; kingdom Viridiplantae; phylum Streptophyta; class Magnoliopsida; order Trochodendrales; family Trochodendraceae; genus Tetracentron; species Tetracentron sinense. The sequence goes on from CM026566.1 coordinate 20,208,496, forward strand.
ATAGATATTTTTTCTGATTTTAGGGTTTGTTGGGCTTAAACCTAAGTTTTGGGTTGAATCTGGTATAATCCTCAGCAAAGTCACCAGAGCTGTGAACACGAAATTTATTGCCTTTCCTTCTGGGTCGGGCCCTATTGAGAAACGACGTTAAATGACTTCACAAATGACTTAGCGTCACCACCTACTTTATTTTGGGTAAAATAGGACCGAGGTGAATGGATAGGAACCTAGAGTCACGATTAGTGTTTAGGTAAGAGATTTGTTTAAGTCTCGGGCAAGTTGTTAGGTGCCCTGGGACCCCTGTCTTAGGACGGGTACCTACTTCCTAGGTGTAAGCCAAACAAGTATAAAACTCTGAGAAAATGAGTAAGTCATTAAAGGTATGCTAATAAAAGAAAGGGAAAAATTCTACTTTAGCGGTCAAACGCAAGATTGGGTTGCCTACATACCCGTCGAGGGTGGATCAGACCAGATGTAGTTTTCGGGAAAGTTCTACTCTAGGGCAGGGAGGTGTAGAGACCTGAATCTGAATTCCTTGTTTTTATCTTATTTAATAAGGGTAGAATAGTCTTTTGTTATGTTATTATGCATGTGTTAATTATGGCTAAGTTGTGCTGAATGTTAAAAATGTTTAAGTGTAGAAAATAGTGGAAAAATAGAGCATGCGATCGATCGTAGGAGACCTATGATCGATCGCACTCAGTCGAAAAATTAGGAAATTCTCTATCCTGATTACGATTGATTTCAGGGGACCTACGATCGATCCCAATCAGTCAAATACCTGGGAAATTTTCTGGGAAGTATGTGACAAATTAGGCATTAGGTCCAATCGATGGCACTAAGAGCTGCGATTGATCGCAGTGCATGTGAGATCGATTGCAGTCGTGCACATGTGTTTTTAAAAAGTTACGAAAATGAGGGTTTTAATCCCCTAGACTATAAACAACACTTCTAATTCGAGGGTTTTAGGCTCTAAAGGATTTCTAACCTAATTTAGGAGAAAAATCCTAGGGTTTCAAGAGGATTTGGCTTGGAGGAGAAAAAATTTGCTTGGAGAAATAGAAGATTAGCTTGGAAATTAACCTCAAAGCTCCAAGGAGCATCATCTTGCGAATGAGATCCAAGGGAAGGATCCCAAAGGTCGATATCCCTTCTAATCTAACTCTATTTTTGATCTATTGTATGAGTTCTCATGATTAGATAAGATTATTGAATGTTTGTTATGAAAATGAGTTGATTATTATGCTTGAGATTCAAAATGAGCTATTAAATGTATTTGGTGATTTTGTGAAACATGATAAAAGGAATTGATATTGTATTAAAGTATGTGATTATTTTTATATTGAATTGGATAAATGTAAATGATAATGAATGAGTTGAATGGCATGGATATAGTTTATGGAGGAAGGGAAATGATAATGGGTGAGTTTTGATTGTATGGTTATGATTTTGTGGATGGATATGAATGGATGATGGAGTGTGAATAATCGAGGAAGGGCAATGGTTCATGAATATTGGATATGATATATTAATATGAATGCTTTGAATTGTAAAATATAGAATTAAAGTATTAAAATTGTTTAAGTATGTTCAAGAGATATCAATGTCTGTTATGATAAATTATGTCATGTCTATACTGTATGGTGATTGACATTCGATAGGCCAAAGCGTAGAGGAAGTCTTCCACGTTGGGAATTCTCTAACTATGGAGATGTAACCTAGTAGAGTTTCTTGGAGGATGATGGGAATCAAGGTGATGACCGAGTTCGGATATTGATCACGACACTCAAGCACAAGTTCACATATGTGGTAGATTACAAGTCTCACGTGTACACAAGCATGACACAGACATTGCATGGACACTGGACACTGAATTACAAGTACAAGAACAAGTATAAGAACAAGTTCAAGAACGAGAAACAAGTACAATAATAAGAACAACAACAACAACAAGAAACAAGTACAAGTGCAAGAACAAGAACACTACATGATTTACAAGGACCTTGAATTTCAAGTAACTCTGGTAATCATTGATGCTCTCCATGGATAAGATTTCAAGTCCTGGATAATTATCATGGACCTTTGATATCTAAGAGCTCTAGGAGCTTACACTTCTGTCTATGCACCTCCAAGGATTTAATACAAAGACCTTGATGACTATTTTTATAGGAAAACAAGCATGCATGAAACTCATGGTACAAGTCCAAGAGTCACACAAGTACACGAGTCAAGATGATTTCATAATATGTTCACATGTTTCCGCACTCTGATTATGTACATGTTATATGAAACTGTTATTGATTATATAATTATTGCAAATATGCATGTTTTACTATCATTAGTTAGTTTGGATATCCACTGAGTGTTTTCAATGCTCGGTCGATTTGTTATTATCGTCAGGTTCATTGTAGGAGCATAGTAGAGCCATGGGTTGAGGAGCTATATTTTGAAGAAGGAGAAGTAGGTGAGCTTCTAGAGGAGGGCGCCAGAGATTTTGATAGTAATCCCTATTAGTAGGTTATAGTTTACTTTCTAAGTATTATTGTTTTAGACTTATGTTATATCAGGGTGTTGCATAGACTAGTTACTTTTAATTGTTGATTTTATTTTACCTAATCATGGTGGGTTATGTTGGGCTTATTTCAGTGGTACAGGATGATTTGAATTATATATGTTGAAAGAATTTTATAGTTGCTATTTTGGGAGATTCATCTTTTTGTTTTGCTTTATTGAAATTGAAGCCAAGTAAGGAAAAGTAATGTAACGGACCCAAAGTCCCATTATGACCAAGGTAGGGTTTTGGGGTCGTTACAGAGGTAGTATCAAAGTAAAGTCATTAGAGTCCTTAGGACTAAGATATTATGTTCAAGAATAAAGGATCCGTCTAACTTAGGAGAGCAACATCAAGTCTAGGACTTCAGGTTTAGTTTAGACTTAAGTTGAGAATTAATATTGTTTGTAAAACTATTCATAAATGATGAGTAGTTTTTCATGATTCAGGATTGAAGCTATGAGGCGTAGCACGAGAGGATATCGAAAGGGTCATGGAACAAGAAGTAGTGGAGGAGGCACTCCTAATGATGATGGCCAACCAGATATGGGCCATATACTGTAGACTATTGCTACTACTATCACCCAGTAAACTGCTCTCCTAGCAGAAAGGCAAGCAAGGCAGGAGAGGCCGGTTGATGCTCATCCACCCCGTCAGAATGGAGTGGAAGCATTTAGGAGAATGGGTCCTCCAGCTTTCTATGGCAGCACGGACCTCACAGTTGCCAAGTTGTGGATCATGCAACTTGAGAAGATATTCTCTATGCTCGAGCCCACTGATGAGCAGAGGGTAAAATGGGCCTCTATAATCATGGAAGGCGAGGTTGAACATTGGTGGAGGGCCGCATCTAGGCAGAGGAATGAAGTGTGAGCCGGGTAGGAGTGGACATGAGGGGAGTTCCTTGATATCTTCTATGAGAGATACTTTTCGGTGTTTGTGAGAGATCAGAAGGAGATTGAATTCTCTACTTTGGAGCCTTGGAGCAGGGGAGTATGTAAGTGGCCGAGTATGAGGCCAAATTCGTGAGGCTCTCCAAGTTTGCTCTTCATTTGATCGCTACAGAGAGAATGAAGGCAAAGAGGTTTGAGTGAGCTTTGAAGGATTTTATCTGGGAGAAGGTTTCGATGCTCCAACTCAAAACATATAGGGAGGTGTACAAGCGTGCCTCGATAGTTGAGAAGAATTTAAAGGAATTTTTGAAGAAGAGAGAGAGGATGCAACCAAGCCTACCCTTTACTAGCGGCCGATACCAGTGGCTCCTTAGACTCCACGGGCCGCTCCTCCTACTCCTTGGGCAATTACCTACCCGTCATGCTGCCATTGTGGCAAGAGGCACCCAGCAGGAGAATGTTGATCAGCTACTGGGGGATGTTTTAGTTATGGGAGCTTACCAACCGGATTAGAGATTGCCCAGTTCAGGCTCAATAGGTGCCTCCGTAGACTTAACTTCAGGGAGTCAAGCCCCTAGGCAGGCAGCCCATGTAGTAGAGTCCACCCCAGGGCCCTAAACTTCAACAACCCCGCCAGCCAACTCAGGGCCGGGTGCTTGCTATCTCGGAGTGGGATGCACAGGCATCTGATGGCGTTGTGCTGGGTATGTTTAGTATGAAAAAAAAATTCAGTTTTGAATGTTATATTGCTTCTATGCATTTGATGATGTTTGATATTGTGTATCAACATGTTAAGTATATATTATATGTTTGTGCACCTGATTTGACACACTTAGTTATGTATCCAATTCAGACACATTATTGGTCAAATGACTTCTTAGCTCATGTGTTGGTTGATACTGTTGGACATGATGCCCAGAAAAGTCATTTAGATTGTTGTAACCTTATTAATTTGATTAATAAATGTTTCGTCTTGATCTATTGTGTATTCATTATGGGTAATTGACCATGATCATGAGATGATCTATACGATATGAGATATCGATAAAGGTCCATAGGATATATTGTAAGAAATTTATGTGATTTGATTATTACAGGTAGATATAACTTTTCGGTTCCTTATACCTTATATAGTCACAGCTGTGGGTGAAGCTGCGCATTTCACTTATATGACTGCCAGAATGCTAAGATGTTCTCAATAGTTGAGATATAGTTTTATCTCGAACTATTGTAATGGAGACTACACATTAGCATATGGGTGCTTAAATGTACACTGACTGATTACATTCAATGAGAGACTTCTTGCATAAACATACTATTAGATAGTTGGTCTCTCATTCACATTGAATGATTTCGATGATCCTTAGATCTGATGAGTTCATCTATGACTGGGCAGTGATCTGACTGTTTTGATTCCACCAACGTATTTTCTAACTTAGGGAATACAATACAGTGACAGTTGGATAGTCAGAAAGTTGTTCGAGTCATGATGAATTTCAAACAAGAAATCCATGCTCATTAATTTGAGAGATTATCCAAGTTCCGGGTAAGACAGTTGATTAAGTTCAAATCCTGCGCAGGTGATTTTGAAAATAAAATAAGTTTTGAAATATACTTTTATTAAAAGGTATTATACTTATAAAATGATTTTTTCAAAATATTTTTCATGAGAAATTGTTTCTCATGGCTTAATCATAAGTTTTGAAAACCCGGATGATTTGCAATGGGCTATGGGTTAGATAGTATGTCAATCTTGAAGGCCCATTAGGGATAATGTATTTGGAAGGATAAATCAAATTTAAAAGTTCATGTGGCGGGATCCGTAATTGTTAATGTTCATACACTGGGATTCAATTGCAATATGGATATCTCACGTCACTTGTAATTCCGATATAATTCTCATTTAGCGTCAATGGGATAACATTGGATAAGCCAGGGTAAGAATGTCCCAGACCAATCTATGGAGATGCTCACATAAGAAATACAAGCTCAATAATTGATTAAAAGTTAATCAATTATTTTAAATGATTAAAAGTTAATCATTTAATTAAATAGATTAATAGTTAATCTATTGTTTAAATTAATTGTTAGTTTAAACTAAGAGATTATTTTAGTAATTATTTGATTAACATAATTAAAGGGGAAATGAGTTTGACCCATATCATAAACCCATTAAATTGGACCTTTAATATGGGCCAAAGCCCATGGGTTTAAACCATTGGGTGGGGCGCCCACTTGAGGAATCCTAATTGGATTAAGATTTGTTTAATTGAGTAATTATTGAAATATAATTCCTTTAATTATGGAATTAAAATCTAAGTGTTGGATTGCAATTAGGATTAAGATGTTATTGTAATTAGATTACAATAAAGATTTTTAACTCCTCAAATCCCACGCCCCATAGAAGCTCACGCCCCTCCTTGTGGATTCCTAGTTTGACTAGGTTTCCTACTTTGGTGTAGGATGTTGACTTATCCCTTTTAATTAAGGAATCTTCTTATAATAGGAACTCTTTAATTAATAAGATTATTATAACTAAAGTAGTTATAAATTAAGTAGGAGTTTATTCAATTAATAATAAGAGTTATTATTAATTAATAAATCCTACTAGATAAGATCAAGTTGGCGTAGGATTAGGATAAGATCCTAGTCTATAAATACCCCAACACCCTAGACCATTAAGTAGAATTCTTCAGAATTTTTTCTTTCCTCTCCTCTCCTCTCTCTCTCCATACCGTGTGCCCTAGGGGAGACCCTTAGGGATTTTCGTGAGCTATATTGGTGGTCCTAGTTGGGTTTAGCAAATCTAGGGTTTTGAATCTTAGTATTATTGGTCATAGAAGGTCTACACCATTGATCAATCTTCTTCCTCTTGTTTCTATAATTCCAAAAGAGATTCTAAAGCTTCGTGGGGATAGCGAAGAACAAGGAACGAGCTTCTAGTATTTTTCGGAGAAATCTCTACAAAGAGTTCTGACGATTCAAGTGGATTAAGCTTCACCGGTGAAAAGCATTCACCAAGGTGATATGACTAAAACTCTTAGATGATTTTGATGCTTTCTATGGTGTTAAGATCTAGGGGATCCAGTTTTCGCATAAATTTTTTTTTGGATCCCCCTTCAATTGGTATCAGAGCGCATGGTTAGGAGTATTTTTTGTTTATTTTGATAAGGTAATTAAATGGATGATTTAATTCATGAGATGAATTTATTTAGATCTATTTAATATTGCTCGTAGTTTTTATTATTTTATTTGTTCATAAGATGAATAAATAAATATTTATTTTATTATTGAATGAGATTTGATAATTAAATAAATTTTAAAAACTAGTACTATATGTTATATAATTAAATTCAAAACAAAGAGTTTATTTTGAAATTCCTTTTAAATGATTTGATCATTAATTAATAAATCCCATGGTGTTTGACACCCTTACTTAAGTGTTCTTTGAGATTAAAGCTTATTTCGATTTAAATTGATTCATGGATTTTCGGATTTGTATTTGATTAGAAGAATCGATACAATTTCGGTATTTTGGCTATAAATTTAGGACCATAAGTTCGATTTAGGTTCGTCAGTACATTGTTTTGAAGTCGTCGAAAAGATCTACAACTTTCGTGAAGAAAGTTTTTCCAGAATTAATCTTTTTGAGGGTCAAAACTTGAGTTGAAAATCTAACGTAGGAAAATGAGTTTTCTAAATTAATTTTCCAAGAGGCTTTCAAATTTTTCCTAAATTGCATTAACTGATTATGAAAATTGTTTTATGGAAAATATAATTTTTTTTATTTTTTCTGGGGTTTTATCTCTATAAGATATGGATTTTATCGAGCGATTTGATAATTATTAGCAAATTTTAAATCCTTTTAAAAATAAGAAAAAATACTTCATCACCATGTAACATCTTTTTTATATGAGATTGTAGTTATGGGTCATAATTTATGATAAATTGTTTATCATTCATGCATTCATATTATAGGTTAATATGTAGTAGGTTTTGGCAATCTGTAAAGAGCAGATTCCTTCGGTTTCCCTGAAAAGGACGAATGGAATACTGGTTTCTCTAATGCCATTTAAATTCTGTTTAATGCATTGGTAGAGATGCTGCAAAGGAGGATGTTACGATGTGATCTTGATAAGATGATAAATGAAGGGACTGCGAAGGAGTTTGCGAGCTACCTTTATTCTTATCACATTCCCTTGCATCCATGCATTTTAATTTATTGACCCATAACGATTAATCTCGTATACTAATGTTTTATTATCATAAGATGATAACTGCTGTTTTATCATGAGATGATATCTGTTTATATGTTTAATTATTCTATTGAAATAATTGCTCTTGATATATCATGTGTATATAAGACTGGGGACAAGTCCCTAAGTATTATGATCTTCTACCATACACTATGTGATCCTATAGTGGGGAGTGTGAGTAAGCTGACAGGCCAAAGCCGGGCCCAATCCCTCTCACCTATGAGTGAACATGGTGAAAACTGAATAAGCAAATAGTGGGAGCAATAACGCCAAAGCGTGAGCTTTCATTAGGGGTTTATTAGGTTCATGGTAGGTGGGCACATGAATAAGAGATATTAGACAATAACGCCAAAGAGTGAGTATAACATCCCTTATAGATCAGACAGTAGATCGAATACTCCAGAATTCACAAGATGAGATCTGTGAAATTGGAGAAGATAGTTTCTATCTGCCTATTCAAGGCGATGTGATGATGTGCCCAAAGGCAGGATCACATTAAGCCAGTGTCTAGGTTTTCGATGCCAATTAATTCTTCCCAAATTGGCAATACCATTAGAAACAGACCCATGATCTAATTGGTATTAATGAATACAATAGATCCCTAATACTGTCTTATTTGTCATTTGATTAGATCATGACAGGTCTACACCCATTAACTAAAATTCTTCGTGATGAAAAGTTAGTAGGAACTAACTATGTAGACTGGAAAAGAAATATTAGAATTGTGTTTACCGTGGATAACCTTGACCTATGTCTTAAGACACCTAAGCCCGAATTTCCTCCAGATACTTCACCGGCTCAAAATGCTGAGTTAGAGCAATGGGAGAGGTCCAATCAGATGACCAAGTGTTACATACTGGCTTCGATGTCTAACATTTTACAAAGCCAACATGAAAGCATGGATAAGGCTTCTGACATTTTCTAAAACCTTCATGAGATGTTTGGTGAGCAAAATAGGTCAGCTCGACAAGTAAAGTTGAAATCCCTTGTTAACACCAAGATGGCTGAGGAAACTCCAGTCAGGGAACACATCATAAAGATGATGGGATTATTGAATGAACTAGAAATTATTGGTGAAGAGATGGATGCCATCACTCAAGTTGACACTGTTCTGCAGTCACTCCCTCCGTCCTTCAATTCGTTCGTGTTAAATTATAACATGAACAAAAGTAAAATGTCACTAAGTGAGCTTATGAACTTACTTGTGGCTGCAGAAGATTTGATCAAAAAGTCAACTAAAGGTGAAACTTTAATCGTTAATAAACCTGATACCTCCAAGAAATCTAAAAAGTTTAGAAAAAGGAAGAAAGACAAAGGAAAGTATAAAGACAATAAGGGTAAGGCAAGAGTTGCCAAAGGTTTTTCAGGGATAGCTGGCAAGGAAAACAAAGGCAATGAAAAGTGTTTCCACTATGGTAAAGTAGGCCACTGGAAGAGGAATTGCAGGACTTACCTCGCAACTCTTAAGAAGGGTAGTGGAAGTACTCAAGGTATGAGATACTTTGAAGTACATATTACTGTTGAGTCTAACTTTCTGGACGGTCCTCCTAACTTATGGTGCGTGGATTCTGGATCCATTGTACACGTTTGAAAATTTTTGCAGGGGTTCAACGAAACCAGAAAGCCGACCAAACAGGAGCAGAAGCTTAAAGTTGGCTCCGGTGCAAATGTTGCAGTGAAGTCAATCGGCTTGTTTACTCTTTATTTACCTAATAAAAAGACATTAATTTTAGAAGACTGCTTTTATGTGCCTTCAGCAAATCAAAATTTGATTTCAGTATCTAGACTCTTATTTTATGGATTCTCTGTCAATTTTAATTCAATTTTTGAAATTAAGAAAGATGGAATGGTCTTGATAACTGATAATCTAATTAATGGTCTTTATTTAATATTTCCATTGGTAAATAATGAATGTCAGCAAAGTGACAATGTCTCATCATCTAGAATGTCTGGAATGAAGAGACATTGCACTGAGTCTACTTATCTTTGGCACAAGAGACTTGGTCACATTAATCTTGATAGGATCAAGAGGTTAGTAATAGATGGTCCCCTTGACTTCCTCAAGGTAGAACCACTCCCTACATGCGAGTCTTGTCTCGAAGGGAAGATGACTAAGAAGCCTTACCCTAAAAAGGTAGGAAGAGCCGAAGAAAAGTTAAAACTAATACATAGTGATGTATGTGGTCCATTTAACATTGTTGCATGAGGTCAATACCGGTATTTTGTCACATTTACCGATGACTATTCTAGATATGGATATGTCTATTTGATGCAACACAAATCTGATGACACCTTTGAAAAGTTCAAAGAATTCAGATTAGAAGTTGAGAATCAAACTGACAAAACCATAAAGACACTTCGATCAGATCGAGGTGGTGAATACCTCACCAACGAGCTTATGGATTACTTAAGGGATAATGGGATTATCTCGCAATGGACAAGTCTTGCCTCTCCTCAACAAAATGGAGTTTCTGAAAGAAGAAACCGGACCTTATTAGATATGGTTCGCTCTATGATGAGTCATGCCGATGTTCCTTCATATCTTTGAGGATATGCTATACAAACTGCCAATTATATTCTAAACCGGGTTCCATCTAAGTCTATTCCGTTTACATCCCATGAATTGTGGACTGGACGAAAACCTAATTTACAACATCTAAGGGTATGGGGTTGTCCTGCGCATGTTCGCAAACTCGAACCCACTAAATTGGAATCTAGGACAGAGAAATAGAATTTTATAGGATATCCAAAAGAAACTAAGGGTTTCTATTTCTACTCCAAGGCAGACCAAACAATAGTTGTTAGGCTTCATGCCACTTTCTTGGAGGAAGAAATGGATCTCCTTAAGAAAGTTGAATTTCATGAGATGAAAGACGACACAACCAGTATCCAAACTGAACCTAATCCTTCCACTTTAATTTCTCCTAATTATGTTCCACTGAGAAGGTCTGAAAGAGTTTCTAGACCACCGGATAGACTTCAGTATTACAATAATGAAGTTTATCTAGTTACCCCTGATGATGAGGATAAAGATCCTAATACTTATCAGGAAGCTACATTGGATGTAGATACATCTCAATGGAATAAAGCCATGAATGCTGAAATAGATTCCATGTATGACAACAGTGTCTGGACTTTAGTCGATCCACCAGATGGTATAAGGCCAATTGGATGCAAATGGATTTACAAAAGGAAGAAGGGTGCCGATGGTAACGTGGAGATCCATAAAGCTAGACTTGTTGCAAAAGGTTATACTCAAATTCGAGGAGTTGATTATGAGGATACCTTTTCACCTGTAGCTATACTTAAATCCATTAGGATATTGCTAGCTATAGCTACACACCATGACTATGAGATATGACAAATGGATGTCAAAACTGCTTTCTTTAATGGAATGTTAGATGAAGACATCTATGTGAAGCAACCAGAGGGCTTCATTGCTCCTAACTAGGAGAACATGGTATGCAAGCTCAACAAGTCGATATATGGTTTTAAACAAACTTCAAGAAGCTGGAACCAAAGATTTGATCTTTCGATCAAAGAATTTGGATTCCAAAAGAATTTGGAAGAATCTTGTATATACAAGAAGGACAGTGGGAGAGCGGTAGTATAACTAATTCTTTATGTAGATGACATCTTACTCATTGAGAATGATGTAGGGATGCTGTCATCAGTCAAGATATGGCTTTCTCAGCATTTCTCAATGAAAGACTTGGGAGAGGCATCATATATTCTTGGAATAAAAATTCTAAGAGATAGAAAATACCGAATGTTGGGATTGAGCCAAACTTCCTACATAGACAAGATATTGTCTAGGTACAGTATGAGTGATTGTAAGACAACACTCATTCCTTTTAGACATGATGTCACTTTGTCTAAAAAGATGGCCCCTACATCAGCTGATGAGATCGAGCAGATGAAGAGGTGCCCTTATGCTTCGGCAGTTGGGAGCCTCATGTATGCCATGTTATGTACTAGACCGGATATCTATCATGCAGTGGGAGTTGTTAGTCGGTTTCAAAGTAATCCAGGTGTTAATCATTGGAGTGTAGTGAAGCACATTATGAAGTACTTGAAAAGGACTAGGGATTATGTGCTTACCTTTCAATCAGAAGATTTAGTTGGACTGGGTTATACTGATTCCGATTTCCAATCTGATCCGGACAATAGAGCTTCCACATCTGGGTATGTGTTTACACTAGGTGGTGCTGCTATCAGTTGGCGCAGCATAAAACAGAAGAGTATTGCTGACTCCACCATAGAAGCAGAATATATTGCAGCTTCAGAAGCAGCAAAAGAAGCAGTCTACTTCAGAAGGTTTTTGCAAGAGCTAGGAAATGTTCCTTCAGCACTCAGACCTATCATTCTCTTCTGTGATAGTAACGGTGCAGTAGCCTATAGCGAAGAACCTAGGAACCATAAAAGGATGAAACATGTGGAGCGGAAGTATCATCTCATTCGTGAGATCATTGACAGGCAAGATGTAGTTGTTACAAAGATTAGGTCTCAACTTAATGTTGCAGACCCGATGACCAAGGCTTTATCAGATAAAGTTATTGTAATACACTTAGACAGTATGAGATTGAAATCTATGGCACATTGACTTTTAGGGCAAGTGGGAGATTGTTGGACACGATGCCCAGAAAAGTCATTTAGATTGTTAGAACCTTATTAATTTGATTAATAAATGTTTTGTCTTAATCTATTGTATATTCATTATAGGTAATTGACCATGATCATGAGATGATCTATACGATATGAGATATCGATAAAGGTCCATAGGATATATTATAGGAAAGTTATGTGATTTGATTATCATAGGTAGATATAACTTTCTGGTTCCTTATACCTTATATAGTCACAGCTGTGGGTGAAGCTGGGCACTTCACTTATATGGCTGCCAGAATACTAAGATGTTCTCAATAGTTGAGATGTAGTTCTATCTCGAACTATTGTAGTGGAGACTACACATTAGCATATAGGTGCTTAAATGTACACTGACTGATTGCATTCAATGAGAGACTTCTTGCATAAACATACTATCAGATAGTTGGTCTCTGATTCACATTGAATGGTTTCGATGATCCTTAGATCTGATGAGTTCATCTATGACTGGATAGTGATCTGACTGTTTTGATTCCACCAACGTATTTTCTAACTTAGGGAATACAATACAGTGACAGTTGGATAGTCATAAAGTTGTTCGAGTCATGATGAATTTCAAACAAGAAATCCATGCTCATTAATTTGAGAGATTATCCAAGTTCCGGGTAAGACAGTTGATTAAGTTCAAATCCTGCGCAGGTGATTTTGAAAACAAAATAAGTTTTGAAATATACTTTTATTAAAAGTTATTATACTTATAAAATGATTTTTTCAAAATATTTTTCATGAGAAATTGTTTCTCATGGCTTAATCATAAGTCTTGAAAACCCGGATGATTTGCAATGGGCTATGGGTTAGATAGTATGTCAATCTTGAAGGCCCATTAGAGATAATGTATTTGGAAGGATAAATTGAATTTAAAAGTTCATGTGGCGGGATCCCTAATGGTTAATGTTCATATACTGGGATTCAATTGCAACATGGATATTTCATGTCACTTGTAATACCGATGTAATTCCCATTTACGGTCAATGGGATAACATTGGATAAGCCAGGGTAAGAATGTCCCAGAGCAATCTGTGGAGATGCTCACATAAGAAATACAAGCTCAATAATTGATTAAAAGTTAATCAATTATTTTAAATAATTAAAAGTTAATCATTTAATTAAATAGATTAATAGTTAATCAATTATTTTAAATGATTAAAAGTTAATCATTTAATTAAATAGATTAATAGTTAATCTATTGTTGAAATTAATTGTTAATTTAAACTAGGGATTATTTTAGTAATTATTTGATTAACCTAATTAAAGGGGAAATGAGTTTGACTCATATCCATAAACCCATTAAAATGGACCTTTAATGTGGGCCAAAGCCCATGGGTTTAAACCCTAGGGTGGGGCGCCCACTTGAGGAATCCTAATTGGATTAGGATTTGTTTATTTGAATAATTATTGAAATATAATTCCTTTAATTATGGAATTAAAATTCAAGAGTTGGATTGCGATTAGGATTAAGATGTTATTGTAATTAGATTACAATAAGGAGTTTTAACTCCTCAAATCCCACGCCCCATAGAAGCTCACGCCCCCCTTTGTGGATTCCTAGTTTGACTAGGTTTTCTACTTTGGTGTAGGATGTTGACTTATCTCTTTTAATTAAGGAATCCTCTTATAATAGGGACTCTTTAATTAATAGGATTATTATAACTAAAGTAGTTATAGATTAAGTAGGAGCTTATTTAATTAATAATAAGAGTTATTGTTAATTAATAAATCCTACTAAATAAGATCAAGTTGGAGTAGGATTAGGATAAGATCCTAGTCTATAAATACCCCAACACCTTAGACCATTGAGTAGAATTCCCCAGAATTTTTTCTCTCCTCTCCTCTCTCTCTCCAAATCGTGAGCCTTAGGGGAGGCCGCTAGGGATTTTCGTGAGCTATATTGGTGGTCCTAGTTGGGTTTTGCAAATCTAAGGTTTTGATCCTTAGTATTATTGGTGATAGAAGGTCTACACCATTGTTCTATCTTCTTCCTCTTGCTTCTATAATTCCAAAGGAGATTTTAAAGCTTCATGGGGATAGCGAAGAACAAGGATCGAGCTTCTAGTATTTTTCGGAGAAATCTCTACAAAGAATTCTGACGGTTCGAGTGGATTAATCTTCACCGATGAAAAGCATTCACCGAGGTAATATGACTAAAACTCTTTGATAATTTTGATGCTTTCTATGGTATTAAGATCAAGGGGATCTAGTTTCCGCATGAATTTTTATTCAGATCCCTCTTCAGATACCGGTTCTACTCACTCCATCGTTACACCTAGTTTTGCACAAGCATTTTCGATGGACCCAAGTTTGTTAGACTGTAAACTGTCTATCACCACTCCTGTTGGTAGTTCGGTCATCGTTGATAAGGCCTATCAAGCTTGTGATATTCGGGTGGGTCAGAGAGAAATGCCAGTCAATCTGATTGTCCTTGAATTCTAGGACTTCGACTTCATACTAGGCATGAATTGGCTTTCCACATACCATGGGTATGTTAACTGTTTTCGGAAAGTGGTCAACTTTAGGCTAGTCAATGAGCCACATTTTCGTTTCCAAGGATTAAAGAAGAAAGATTTAGCTTGATTCACGGCATTGAGTCTTGCTACCTCGGAGAGACACTGGATTCGTCAAGTATCCCCATTGTAGAGGAGTTCATGGATGTTTTTGCCAAAGACTTACCAGGCTTGCCACTTGTTAGAGAGGTAGAGTTTGCTATTGACTTAGCTCCGGACATGGCACCCATCTCCAAGGCGCCGTATAGGATGGTTCCTACAGAGTTGAAAGAATTAAAGGAGCAGATTGAAGAGTTGCTCAATCTTGGATTTATTCGCCCGAGTATGTCACCTTGGGGAGCTCCAATGTTATTTGTGAAGAAGAAGGATGATGAGATGAGGATGTGCATCGACTATTGGCAACTGAACAAGGTTACTATTGAAATTCCTTAGTTCGATGAATCCTTTGATCTAGAGGGGTGGTGAATAGGTCTATTTAACAAATTCTACCGATTTTGGTTTTAAACATTCACAACCATTTTTTTTTTTAAAAAAGCCACTCAGAGGGAGTGGGGGGTTTGGCAGACCCCTACCTGTTTATTAATAATAAAAGAGAAAGAGGGGGACATAAAACCTTACCCCTATAGGACGAACCAAAAGAAAGAAAAAGAGAGGTGGACATAAACCTTACCCCTACAAACAAACAAACTGACTCAACTAAAAACAATTATCTATGAGAAACTCGAATATTACCTAAACCAACCTTATCCAAAAAAATTTGAGCAGAACAAGGACAATCTTGATTGGAGAAGAAAACACCAGAGCTGAGAGTATCACACCCATGATTAGCAAGCGAATCAGCAACCACATTAGCTTCTCTAAATATATGGCTAATAGAGGCACAAAAGGGACATAAAGCTGCAATTTGTTTGTTCCAATACCAAACATTCCAAGGATGAGATTTTTACCATTCCAAACTTCAACTAGAGATTTAGAGTCTGATTCCACATCCACAATAAGGCCTCCAAAGTTATGACAAAGCCTTAGACCATCAAGGAGGGCACGAGATTCAGCAGTATAATTGGAGTAGACCCCATAAGATGAAAAGAAACAAGCAATCAAATTGCCTCTATGATCCCAGATAATGCCAACCCCACTAGCAACACCCGGATTTCCACACGAAGCACCGTCAACATTGAGCTTTAATCTACCTTGAGGGGGGTAGAGCAATTTAACATGGATAACAGATATCTTTCTATGAAAAGGAATAAATTTATTCATAGCAAATGACAAGTCCAATTTATCCTTCGAAGTGAAACTACTAATCTCGATAAGCCAGCTTTTAATCTTATCAATAAGAACATTACTTGGAGCTTTACTATTGTCAAATCTGTGAGCGCATCTTTCTTTCCAAACTTCCCATAAAATGATAACTGGAAGAATCCTTAGAGTAGAGTTATTTGATCTATCTGAAGCACGGAACCATCTCATTAGATAACATTGAAGGCTATCATTAATAAGTGGGGTGTAGAAATATAATCTACCAAAGAATCTCCAAAGGAAACCTGCAATATCATTATCAAGAAAGAGATGATTAGAATTTTCAATATTTCCTTTGTTACAACAAGAGCAACAACTCACCAAAGGAATACCCAGATTTTGGATTTTATAATCAACAGGGATAACATCATACATTACCTTCCAACTAAAAACCTGGATTTTTTTTGGGATCGCAGAGTGCCAAATATACTTACTCCAATCTTTAATACTTTCAGAATTGCGAATGTAATTCCAAGCTATTTTAATCGAGAATTTCCCTTTAGGATTTAATTTCCAGATAAATGTATCTGGATCTGCAGAAATAAGCAAACCTGCATCTATAATATCTGTTTTACTTTAGTTAGAAAGATTATCATTGATACTACTAAAATCCCAATTACCTTCAGAATTAAGCATATCTGCGATCAGGGGAAAAGAAGAAGGATTAGTAATAGCATTAACAATAAGAGGGTCATCTTCAATCCAGACATCTAACCAAAAATTAATTTTAGTACCATTGCCTATCAAAGAACAGAATTATAAATAACAGGCTTATAGAAATTACATATAGACTTCTAAGTTTTAGAAGAACTAGGTCAAAAGGAGGCATTCCAAATATGATCAAATTGGTATCTAGCTTTAAAACATCTAGTCCACAGGGACTTAGACTGATAGAGATTCCAAGCTTGTTTCATACGAAAAGCTATAGAGAAATCATGCATTTTTCTAATCCCCAGTCCTCCTTCGGAATAGGGAAGAGAACATTTATTCCAATCCAATGTCTTCTTTTAGAATCCCCATAATTGTTCCAAAAAAATTTAGCCAAAATTTTATCAATAAGAGAAGAGGTTTTTTTTGGAACATCAATACCCGCAATAAGATGGGTAGGGATAGAAGATAAAACATGATTTATAAGTGTTAGTCTACCTCCTGCATTTAAGAGCTTACCTTACCAACCTTCAATCCTAAGCTGAATTTTTTATACCATAGGAAGAAACAAGGAATGCTTTAACCAACCTTTATAAAGAGGAACACCAAGATAGACAAAAGGAATTTGCTTACTAATTATACCCACGTTAGAACTGATATAATTAATTCTATTGCGGGAAAGATTAGAAGAATAATAAAAAGCACTTTTGGAGCTATTGAGGATCTAACCTGAAGATGCTTCATAAGAAGAAATCATATCAAAGATTTTCTTGGTACTTATTTTTTTTCCATTGCAAAAAATCAATATGTCATCCGTAAAGAGAAGGTGAGAAATCGGAAAACCATGCCTACCCAGCTTGTAGCAAATCGAAACATCTTCAAAGATCTTTTTAATACCACGACTCAACACTTCCTCCGCTATAATAAAAAGAGCCGGAGATAGGGGATCACCTTGCCTAAGCCCACGAGAACTTTGAAAGAAGCCATAAGATCCTCCATTAACAATGATAGAGAAATATTGGTTTAGAAGACACCCTCGAATCAAATTAGTAACTCTATCGCTAAACCCCAACTTTTTAAGAACCGCAATAATGAAGTTCCATTCCATTCTGTCATAAGCCTTGGCCATATCAAGTTTAAATATCACATTCCCTCCTTCAACCTTACGATCAATATCTTGAATCATCTCTTGGGCTAAGGTAACATTTTCAATAACATTTCTGCCTTTCCCAAATGCACTTTGCTCTTCGGAGATAATACGAGGCAGAATAAGCCCCAGACGATCCAAAATAAGAAGAGATTACATAGACTAATAGGTCTAAAATCTGCAAAGGTCAAAGGAGATCTGCATTTAGGAATCAAAGCAATAGTTGTAGCATTCACAGCCCTAGGAATATGATTAAAGGTAAAAAAGCAAATAACCACATCCAGAAGATCCTTTTTAATAATATCCCAGCCATTCAATCACACGTGAACACGCAAAACTTTTTACGTGAAAAACACTTTCGGGAAAAACCACGGGACCTAGTCTAGCACAAATTTCACTATGAGAAGATTTAAAAAGTACAAGACTCAAATCTTACCCAACTGGACACGACACACCATTCCTCAGTATCGATTCTTCAGCTTGCAAACCACGAACTCAGCTTGTTCGATCTCTGCAATAGCAGCTTCGGTTCCTTACTGTCCACTTCTTCTCAAAGCGATTCAACCATGATCTCCAAAGATTGATTCCCGTCCTTGACAGCTTTGGCTTAAGCCAACCAACACTCACAGCGGAGCACAAATAGGGTTTTGGACAACTCTACAGTGATCCCATCAATAGTTTGAGGATCAATCAATGCAAGTTTTCAGAGATTAGAATGATGAAATGTGCATTTCTAGAGCAACTAACAAAAGGAGAAGGAGAGAAATAAATCCCAGGGTTTATGAGAACTCTAGAGGTAGCCCAATGCACTCTCAACACTCTCCACAAGTTCACATTCAAGGACTAGAAGGGTTCTATTAAATAGATAAGCCAAACCAAGATTTTAGAAGGTGCAAAAACGGTTTTAGACACTTCCGTAAGGCATTGGGTCGAACCAACTGGGATTGGGTCGACCTAACTGTCCCTTTGGGTCGACCCAATTTATGGTTGCTCTGTGGATTTTTTCCCTATACAAAATCTGAACAGACTAGGTCGACCCAATGGTGAAAAACACTGATTTTCAACCTTTGAATTCCTTAAAATTTGATTCATTTTATTCCAAGCATTTTGGAACCAAAATCCATGATTATGAGCACTTCCATTTGGGTAATGTTTGGTCTCTAAGTCTTACTTACCATCCTAATGCATGAGCCAATCTTGAATGTTTTTTCTTCAAACTTTGTCATGGCTTCTTCTTCACTTTTTGTAAAAGTTAAAGTTTTGTTGGCAAAATTCCGAGCCCAAAAAGTTATAATAGTTCTCTATTTGGTCTACATCCGGTTGAAGACAAAGTGAAGAAGAAGCCGTGAAGAATCTTGAAGCTACATCACTTACATTGGCTCAAAAGTAAGGATTGAAAGAGAGAGCTAGATGACCTTAGGTTACCTCATGGAAATGCCCATTCATCATAAAAATTAAGTCAAAAATTACTAGGGTTGATAAAGGAATGCATCAAATGATTAAAAGGCTGAAAAAGAGAAAAAATGCACTTGGGGGTCAACCCTGATCATTGGGGGTCGACCCTGAATAGAAGGGTTTTTGTATGGGAAAAACGGACAGAGTGTTAAAATAATGGAGGTCAACCCTGAAGGATAGTTGGGTCGACCGAAGTGTACATTTGGATCGACCGAACTATCCCCCAGGGTCGACCCTGATATGGGGTTTCGATTTTAAGCTTTGGTTGCTACAGTGGGTTGACCCAGGGATCCTCCAGGGTCGACCCTGATATGCAAAAACCTTCTAATTTAGTTTTTTTATCAACTTCTAAACCCTTGAAGCTTTCCTATATATATGAGACCTCTCCCAATCTGTGAAAGTATATTCCTTGGAGACTTTTTAGAGCACTTTGAGATCCTTTTAGGTTTATGAAAACTCTCATTACTTCTCCATTAGTTGGCCTCTAGGTTGTGCAAAGTTTTCATTCATATTTTCTCAAACGTGCATCTGATAATTCTTAATCATTAAGAGATCACCCTAGGGCTTCCACAAACCCTAATACACATTGTATGTTCTTCTGTGAGCGTTGGTTGGCTTGAGGCAAAGCCGTCAAGGACGGAGATTGGTCTTTGAAGACCGTGGTTGATCACTTTGAGTAAGATTGGCCGGTGAGGAACTGGAGCTGCTGTTGCGGAGATCGAACGTGCTGTGTTAGTGGTTTGCAAGCTGAGGAATCGATACCGAGGAACGTTGTGTCATGTCTGGTTTGGTAAGATTCGAGTCTTGTATTGTTCAACTCTTCTCATAGTGAATTTTGTGCTGGACTAGGTCCCGTGGTTTTTCCCGGAAGGGTTTTCCACGTAAAAAATCTTGTGTGTTCAAGTGAGATTTGTTGCATGTGATTGACTAAAATTAAAATTGGTAGAGAAAATTGTAGACCTATTCACCCCCCTCTAGGTCTAAGAGTACATTGAAATAAGGAATTTCAATTGGTATCAGAGTAGGTACACTCATAAGGTTAAATTCCTTAAGTGTGATCTTGTCTATCCTTAAGTCAATGACTACTGTAAGAGAGGGTGGATCCATCTCTCGTCCCCCACTGTTTGATGGGAACAATTATGTGTATTGGAAAGCTCGAATGAGAGCGTTTCTCAAATCCATCGACAAGAGAATCTGGATGTCCATTCAAGATGGATGAACTCCACCGATGAATATTCTAGGTGAGGTAATTCTCACTAAAAGCACCAAGGATTGGAGCAAAGATGAACTCGAAACAAGTGGTTGGAACACGAAAGGTCTCAATGCAATCTTCACTGTAGTCACTATTGAAGAATTCAGACGAATCTCTTCATGTGAAATAGCGAAGGAGGCTTGGGATATTCTGGAAATGACTCATGAAGGTACAACCACTATTAAGATCTCAAAGCTCCAAATTCTCACCACAAAATTTGAAAATTTGAAAATAGAGGACAATGACACATTTGATGAATTCTATGCTAAACTAAGTGACATTGTCAACTCCAGTTTCAACCTTTGTGAGAAAATCAGTGTGGAGAGACCCCGAATCTTTTTCATGTTTTTACTTCATTGTATTAGGGGTATTATTATCCTTGTGATGTTTTGATGTTTATTGTATTATATATTTATTTGGTGTGGTGTAAACTAGGCTTAATCAAACTTGTAACGGAGGGATGTCATATCACACCCTAAACTTTAGGAAGCTCTAGTTTTGGTACCGTTTACTGGAATTGAGTGATTCTTGAACCATTAGAAAGGTGTTGGAACTCTCTTCGAAGTTTTTGTTTAATGTTTTTCCTTATTTTGAGTTTAAGCCAAGTCAATGGTGGGTTTTATATAATGGAATTGCAGATCAGTCAACTTTGGGGACAATTTAGTCTATTAATTAAGTGGAATTTAGAAATTCTAATGCCAAAAATGTTCGTTTTCGAAAGACAAATCCAACGCAAGTTGAATCGTCGAAATCCGACGAACGAGTCAAAAGTTATGGCCGAAACAGTAAAGCGGGTCAAAAATCTATAGGCAACCGATCGCTCGGTCAGAAGTAGCGATCGATCGGTCCAAAACCGATCGATCGGTATCTATCGACTGGTCCAAAATTTTGTATGGGGAAAATTTCCAGTGAGTGCTTTTTTGACCGAACGCCCGGTCAAGAGCACCGATCGCTCGGTTGAGAACCGATCAATCGGTCATAACCACCGATCGCTCGGTCTTTCGTGTTTTTGCAGAATTTTAGTAAGGGCTTTTTGGTCTTTTGTTCTCAGACCTTGGGGCTATAAATAGGGGGTCCTACTCAAAATATTAAAATACTCTACCTATTTCTAACCTAATTTGGCAAAAAGGGGGAGAAAATCTAGGGTTTGAGGGAGAG
Source organism: Tetracentron sinense (assembly GCA_015143295.1). NCBI lineage: Eukaryota > Viridiplantae > Streptophyta > Magnoliopsida > Trochodendrales > Trochodendraceae > Tetracentron > Tetracentron sinense. The sequence continues at coordinate 20,230,318 of CM026566.1, forward strand.
GGTTGCTTGGAGAAGAAGGAGGTTGCTAGAAGATTGAAAGGAAAGCTTGGAGATCGTCCTCAAAGCTTCTCCAAATCTCCTTGGGAGCGTTTTGATTCCAAGGGAAGGATTCCTAAGGTTGATATACTATCCTAATCAACTTTATTTTAATGTTTTGTGAATGTTAAGATAATAGAGATGATAGAAATAGAGCTTAATTATGTTTTCCCTAATTTTCTATGAAGTAAGCTAATTTTGGATGGAAATGTGGATGGAAATGTGGATTAGAATGTGGATGGAATGTATGGAGGATGGGAAATGTATGGAGGATGAGATTAATTTGTAGATGTGGATGAATATATGGATTGTATGGATGGAATTATGATTTGATGAATGCATGAAAAGGTAGAGAAACAATGGATTTATATTATGTGTACACAAGGTGTTTGTGAAAATGCTTGAAAGGATAAATGCTATTATACTCTTATGAAAGGGTGGTAAATTGATTATGAATTGCAATATGAATTATGATAAGATATGTATATGTGAATTGTTTGTTAAGTATGTCTAATTATTTGCATGGAAATTAATAGTCGGGAAGGTAAGAACTTAGAGGAACATCTCTCAAACCGGGAATTCTCTAACTATTTGGTATGGCACAGTATAGTGGAGTTTCCATGGTGGGAGATCGGAATCGAAGCAATTACCGACTCGAATGTTAATTTCGATACTTAAGTACACAAGCACGTGTATGTTAAGATAAGAGTCTCACAAGTCACACATGTGGACCACAAGCATGAGCATGACATATGTATGACATTCTGAATAAGCATAAGCATGACATGGTCCGTATCCGCCAAGAACGGCATGTCAACCTGATTCTTAGACATGGTCCGTATCCGCCAAGAACGGCATGTCAACCATATGATTTCTAAGGCATGGTCCGTATCCGCCAAGAACGGCATGTCTCATTACTGTGTGATCTGAATAAGTGCATAAGCATAAGCATCTCACAAGCACGTGGTCTCATAAGCATAAGCAACTCATAAGTGTATTGTCTTCCAAGTCTAAGATTCTCACAAGTACACGAGTCAAGGTGATGATATGATGTATATGCGCACACGTTCTTCCGCACTCTGATTATGTTATTGGATATGTTTCTGACTAAGTGCAGGTATATTATTATTGTTGGTTGGATTTTATATACACTGAGTACCTTTGTACCCAGCCGGACTTTGTCTTGGCAGGTTTAGAGCAGGAGTACACGGCGGAGCCGTGGGTTGAGGAAACATACGCAGAGGAAGGAGGTGAAGGTGAGCCTTCTGAGGAGGGAGCCAGAGACTTGGGTGGCTACACCTCTTGGTTTTTATTTCATTTGATTGAGAGAGTTGTATTAGACTTGAGTAGATGTTGCTTAGTAGAATTTTTTTAGTTGTGTATTAGACTCTTTGGTTTTAGTGGGTTGTATTTGTTGACTATAGACTCGTGCTATTTAGTTGGTTACAGTTGATATATCGGAAATTTTACTATCCCCATTTTTGGAGACTCGTGTAGTAGCCTTGCATGTCATGGATTTTAAACAGGTTTAAGTAATGTGGCGATCCCAAAGTCCTATTTTAGCCTTGTAGGATTTTGGGGTCGTTACACAGTGAGTCCAAAATGGTTAAAAAAATCTTTAGATCTCTACTGGAAAGGTTTCAATATAAGGTCACTGCCATCGAGGAGAGCAAGAATGTCGACGCTCTCAAGATTGAGGAATTGGTCGGATCACTCCAAACCTACGAACTCAATCTTCGACCATCCAAGAAAAACAAATCTGTAGCCTTGAAAACTATCAAGGAGACCTTGGATGAGGATGACAGTGATGCTGAGTTGGGAGAGAAGGAGTTGGCTCTATTTGTTAAGAAATTTCAAAAATACTGAAAACAAATAGAAGGTTCAAGCCTAAGCCAGGAGGAAAACCTCTTGAAAAGCCAAAGTCAAAACCTTGGGATAACAAGAAAGTCCCCAAAGGAACTGACAAGAAATCTCGTGGCATTCAATGCTATGAATGCAAAGGCTACGACCACATTTCACCTGATTGCCCTAACAAGAAGAAGACTAAGAGAAAGGTGATGAATGCCACATGGGATGACAATGATTCTAAGGATGAACAATCTGAAAGCTCTATCTCAAGTGAGGAATTTGAAAATCATATGGCTTTCACTGTCACTATATCAGAGATAGACAATCCTCCCACTACTCATGAAGAGAAGAGTGATGAAGATCAAGTGAGTGAGTCTAGTGAAGATCATGATCAGAGTCACACTGTCTCTGAGTCTGATGAAGATATGGATAAAGCCTACGAAAGGTTGTTTCCTGAAAGCCTTAAGCTGAAGAAAGCTAAGATCTCTTTGGACAAATAACTTAAATTTATCCAACAAGAAAGAGACTCTTGTAAACTAGAAGTAGAAGGGAAGAATGCTCTAGTATCTCAACTTGAAAGTGAAAAGGCTGATTTGGTATCCAAACTAGAATACCTTGAGGAAGAAAATGTCTCTTTGTCCAAATGGATCAAGGTTCTAGAAACTGAGGAAGACAACTCCATGAGTGTTTCTGAAGAGTCAAAGACTTGCATTTCAGAATTGGAATCTGAAAGAAATAACCTTATTGAAAAAGTTAGATTTTTAGAAAAAGAATTTCTTGATATTCTAAAAGTTAAGGATGGGCTAGCTAAGAAAGTAACAGAACTCGAAAAGGAAGCTAGACTCCTTAGCAACACTCAAATCATGGATAAACTGGCTAGTATGTAGCGCTCAACAGTAAACATGTCTGGCATAGGACATCTAGACAGACCATTCGGGCCTAATCTCTGCCTACCGGGCCCAAGCCCTAGCCTCCGGGTTTACACCCTTAGCCTACCGGGCCCAGTCTTACCTTACCGGGCCCAACCCCTAGTCTACCGGACTACCCTTTTGGCCTACCGGACCCAATACCATGCACTTGATCAACCCCAGTCAACTCAACCTTAGTTTATCGGACTAGACCCTAAGCCACCCTTGGTGTACACACAACACTTCCCTAGCCTTGGCACAGGCTCATGTGTCAGAACTACGTTTGGTCTGACCTCACCCCAATGTGAGTACATAAGCAACCCAACCCTGGTTTGACCTTAGTTTAGCTTCTCCCTTCTTGGATTAATATATACTAAACCTAAGGCATTTAGTTAATAACTTGACATTAATTTAGCTTAAACCTGGTAAGTGGGGAATGTAAGCACCCAATTTTTACATCCCTAGCTAACCATGGTTGAGTCCCTTAACCATGGCAATCCCCAGCCAAGTCCCCTTAACCGTAGATAAAATCCTAGCAAGCCCTAGGTGTCACCTTATCCAAATCATAGGATTTAACCCTAGCCCTAACCCTAGGTAAACCATAGCCTAACCCTAGTACTAGAACACTAGTTAACCCTAGTTTAACACTAGGACCAAACCCTAGTCCAAAACTTAGAAAAAACTATGCCCTAGACAAGCCCTAAAACCAAGCCCTAAGCCCTTAGGGCTTAAAACCTAGGTCCTTAAAGCCCTAGAAGACCAAGCTTTCGGCCTGGACCCAAGCCCAGAGCCCAAGAATTCAAAAAATTAGAGCCCTGTACCACGTGCCTACATGGGCCAACAGCTTGTTGGGCAAAACCCAGGGTGGTCGGTGAAGTGTTTACCGACAACCCCAATTTACACTGGTTTGGGGATGTCAGTAATCACATTACCGACACACCTGGTTTCCTCTTCCTGCTGCACACCCACCCCCTACGGGTTCAATGCACGCCTGCACCACTCCTCTCCGGCTTCAGTAAGCCTCTCCATCTCATGAGAACCCCTATCCACCCTGGTACTAATACCAGGGGTGTCCCCTTTGAGCTGCCGTATAAATGGCAGCATCTCCCATCTCCAAGAACCCACTGCAAACTCCCCACTCCGAATCTCTGGTGTTTTTTCGAAACCCTAGCCCTCTCCTCAGACTCCTAGGCACTCAGTAACCTCCTTGAAGCCCCAGCAGCTTCTCCCAACTCCAGCAGCATCGCTACCAAGCTCCTCCAGCTCTTGCATCACCGCCACCAGGCCACCAGGACTCTGACTTGTAACAGAAGGGTAGGGCCTCCCCCTACCCCATTTAAGCACCTCAATGTGAGCCACTGGTCCATTCCAGGGGACTTTCTTCTCCTTTTCTGCAGGTAAGCCCACTGTGGGTGGAGTATCTCCGACCTCTATAGGTGTAGGGAACCTCCCCCAAGGGTACAACACCTTTCTGTTGGCTTCAGTAGCTTTTGGGGGTCCCTCACACCATGAGGGAACCCCTGGATAAGTCCCCATCGCAGCCCCAGTGGCACATTTTAATTTCTGAGAAAAAATGCCAGCGTGTCGGTAATCACAGTATCGACACCCATAAACCATGCTATTCCAGGGCCTGTCGGTCCCACTTGAGCATTCTCAGGGCCCACCAAAGGCTTGGGTTGGACCCCTTGGTCTCTCCTACATCTTACCTGAACACCTCGAGAATCATGGTTAAGCCAAACCATGGTTAAAATTCAAAAAAACCAAAACAGTCTAAGTGTCGACAATCCTATTGGCGACATTTATTATTTTATGTAGCAGTGACTTTGGGCCCACACCAGGCCCAAATACGGCATCCCCTGGGGCCCACAATAGGCCTATGGCCTTCCCCTCATCCTGGGCTTCAAATCCCTGGGTCACACACCCCCTAACTCTCCTCCTAACTAGAGTTATGACCCTCCAAAGTTGGGTAAAAATGCCCCTAAACTGTCGGCACTCCTTCTGTCGACAGTCTTGATTTTTGGATTTTATGGGCTTTACAGTGAGCGCACAACCTATGGGGGCCTTCCTACTGACCTGACTAGACCCCTGGGGCCCACTCCAAGCTTTCCTTAGCCTTGCCTTTGTCTTAACTAGGGTTAGTTAGCCCAACCAATTTGGGAAAATCTGAGAAAATCACGGAAAATCCAAAATATTCTAAAAACTTGGAAAATGGTATCACTTTTGGGTTGCATGCTCATGCCTAACCATGGTTAGATGAGCTTAACCATGGTTAACACTTGGTTTAACCATGGTTAATCCCATTTAAGCCATGAAAAATTCCAAAAGTCATGAAAAATTCCAAAGGGCCCTCTAACCCCAAATTTAACTTTGTAGAGTGCCTAACCTTGGTTATCCGGACTAACCATGGTTAAACCCATGTCTTAACCATGGTTAGCCCCATTTAACTTGGGAAGGATTTGGGAGAAATTCCTAAAAATGTTTGCATCGTATGTGCCACCTGCTAGTATATATATATATGGGCCAAGTTTGGATCTTTGATTTTCTTATCAGTAACTAATTGTCAGTAAACATTTAACAAACAACTGACATTCAAGAAATCTATGGATTAGGCACGAAAAATTAGTGATAGAAGCAATACCCTTCACTAAAATATTATTCTAGCACGGGCAATGTCGCGCCCCAAATTCCCATCTAGACTAAATGAGACCTTGGCACATGGCTTACTTGTCTTACAATACTGTTAGAATCATATAAGACATACAAAAATATAAACCTGAAAATTTCTTCAATATGTCAATAAACTCTAAAATCCACAGCTAAATTGAATATAAATATCTAAATCATCCATCCTAGCTAATTCTCCAACTATCACCTTAACATAAACATCATCCATAATGAAATTTGATTACAAATCCCTTTATCATTAAAATAAAGTCTAACAATTGAAATCAACAGTAGGGATATTGATCCAAATCTTTCTCCTCCTCCGGATGATCACCTTCTGGTTCATCTATGTATTCCTCCTCGATCTCCGACTCATCACAAATACCGAATCCTGAACCTACCGACACAAAAACATATCCGTTGAGCACAAGCAGCTCGGTAGACATACAATCCTAGCTAACAATATCATAAGAATTAATATAAAAAATTTATTATGGCTTAAAAAGGCATGCATACATACATCAATCAAAGTGCAGAAACATCTTTTCTTTTAATATCCTTACGTGTGTTCATTTGTGTTTACTTTTCTTTCTATACACTTGAGATCTTTCTTGAAGCCAGATAACTAGTACCTTTGGAAACTTAACTTGAAGCTAGACATTAGCATCCTTGAACAACTTAGACTTGAAACCAATACTAGCATCCTTGAACAACTTAAACCTGAAACCAGACATGATATACCCTTGAGTAACTTAGACTTGAAGCCAGGAATGATATTCCATAGAGAATCTTAGAATTGAAGCCAGGTGTGACATACCTTGAGTCACTTAGACTTGAAACCAGGTACTGTAGAGACCTGAATCTTTTTCATGCCTTTAATGCAATTAATATGAGTATAATAGTTTTTGTGATATTTTAATTCTTATATAATTATATCTAAATGGTGTGGTATGATCTAGGCGTAATCAAAGTTGTAAACGAAATGGATGCTTTAACATACTCTCAACTTTAGGAAGCTCTAGTTTTCTCACCACTGATTGAAATTGAGTGATTCTTGAGCCATTAGAAAGATATCGAAACCTTCTTTAATGTTCTTGTTTATCGTTTTTCTAGATTTTGAGTAGCGATTAAGTTAAATGTTAGATTTCTAAAGTCGGGTATGCTGAAATTTTGGTTTGTCGTGATCCATCCCAGACCAATCATCTTTAGAGCCCATCTAGGTAATGAAAAACTCAGAATTAGGATTTATCCATTATAAAAAAAAAAATTCCCCTTTGAATGACGAGTCCAACGCAAGTTGAATCATCAAAATCCGATGTCTGAGTCAAAATTTACAGACCAATTACCAGATTGGGTTCCGGATGAAAATTCCTAGTCTTGACTATTAAGGTCCGATCGATCGGTCTAAAACCCGAAAGTTACCCTGTTGAGTCCGATCGATCGGCCCAGGTAGTCCGATCAATTGGTGCGCGCAATTTTTGTTTTAAAAAAATCCACAAATCACGGATTTTAGGGTTTTTAACCCTTGAAATTATAAATAGGAGTCCTATTTCGAGGTTTTAGAGTATCCTAACCATTTCTAACCTAATTTCATTAAGGAAGAGATTAAACTAAGAGTTCTAAGAGAGTTTTAACTTGGAGAAGAAGCATCTTGCTTGGAGAAGGAGGATTTTAGCTTGGAGATCTTCCCCAAAGCCTTCTTAAGCAATTTGGATCAAAGGGAAGGATCTTAAAGGTCAATATCCTTTTTAATCTAATCTTAGTAAATATTTTGCATGCTTTAAATAGGAATGTTTATGGATTATCAAGGGTATTACATGATTATGTAAAGATGAGTAGGTAATAAATATGAATGATGGATTTTACTCTTGAAATGAGGGTTTTGCATGTGCTACAAGCTCCATTATGTATGAATGGTCGATATCTTCTCTAATCTAAACCTTGTATTATTATGTTTATTGATTAAGTATGATAAACGATGAATTTGTATGGGATATTGCATGTTTACGTAAGGATATAGATGAATTTGTATGTTAGAAGCTTGAATTGGATTATGGATTATGATTTATAGGTTATGGATGTAAGGAAATGATGGTGGATGGGCCAAAATGGTAAATAGATGGATTATGGATACATGGAGTGGGGTTGAGCTTGAATTGAATACTCATGGATTATGTGAATGATTATTATATGATGGAAAAATGGGGAAAGACAATATACACATAATAAATACATTTAAAGTGTTTGTTTAAATGCTTGAGAGTGTTTTCAATATTAATATGATATTATTGAGAATTGAGAAACCAAGCTACGGAGACATTATGGTTTATCATGCTAAATTATGTGCTATTTATATAACATGGAGGTTTTGCATGTGTTATAAATTCTATGAAAATAAATGTGAGATTTTATCTATAACATGGGGGTTTTGCGTGTGCTATGAATTCTATGGAACATGAATAGGGGGATTATATCCATGACATAAGGATTTCACTTGTAATGCAAATTCTATTAAATATGATTCTACTATTATAATGTTCTATGAATGAGGGAATGAGATGGAGTTTACTATTTATGAAGTTGGTTAAGAGAATTATAAAATCATGATAATGTATTTTTTACTATGACTATATAAATTATGCCCTAAACACTCGTATGTTAAATTATGTTATATTTATACTTGTATGGTGAACGACATTCGGATAGGCCAAAGTCTAGAGGAAGTCTTCCAGGCTGGGAATTCTCTAACTAGGGAGATGTAACCTAACGGAGTTTCTTGGCGGAAGATTGAAGTCTAGGCGATGAACGAGTTCAAATATTAATCACGAATGTTAAATTATGCCTATTTATATTGCATGATGATTGATATTCGGGTAGGCCAAAGTTTAGAGGAAGGTCTTCAAAACCAAGAATTCTTTAACCATATGGTATGGGACAGTATGGTGGAGTTTCCATGGTGGGAGAATGGAATCTAAGTGATGACTGAGCTCGGATGCTAATCACAACACTTAAGCACAAGTTCACATGTGTGGTAGATTACAAGTCTCACGTGTACACAATCATGAACACGAACATTGCATAGACACAGGATACTGAAATACAAGGACAAGGACAAATACAAATACAAGTACAAGGACTCTGAATATTGAAACACAAGTACAAGGACTCTAAATACTGAAATACAAGTGCAAGGACTCTGAACACTAAAATACAAGTACAAAGACTCTGAACACTGAAATAAAAGTACAAGGACTCTGAACACTGAAATATAAGTACAAGGATAAATACACTGCATGATTTTACGAGGACCCTGAAATTCAAGTAGCTCTGGTGTAATGACCCCAAAATCCCATCTATGCTATAATGGAACATTGGGCTCATTACACTGCTTATATTGAATTAACCTGTGAGCAAGTAAGGCAATACTAAAAGAGGACCTAAAAATTTCTTCTAAAATATATATATATATAAATCAAGTATCTATTATGACAAGTCTATCTCAAAATCTAACTCTAACATAACCGGATCATTTCACATGATCCCAAAATCAACAAGTCAACATATGTACCGTCAAAGTAAAACTATAAGTCAAACCAAGTCTCTATTACAACTTTTGATCACCAAAAGTATAACAACCTAATGATAAGGAAAGCGGTCGAGGTCTCGAGTTCCCTCCTCGGGAATGTCACCTTCTTCCTCCGCTCCGTAATCTTCTTCTAGCCAAGGCTCCACTGGTATCTTAGAACCTGAGCCTGCCGACATGAAAACATATCAGTTGAGCAACAAAGTTCAATAAATATGAACTCCTAACTAGCAATGTCAGAAGCATCAAATAGCATAATCATTTAAGGATATACAATTGTCAATGTGAACAAGTTTATGATAGCAATTCATATGAGCACGTTAATCAAGGTAATTGAACAATATAAAATGTACATAATTCAGAGTGGGGAAGCTTCATAATCTTCTCATCCTTTCTCGTTTCTTATCTTATCGTATTCTTGTCGTACTTTCTTTACCTTCTTTCTTTTCATGAGTCTTCATTAAATTCTCATTTCTTATATAAGCATCATAACATGCATAATCATTATTAGTAACTTAAAATAACTCTTCACTATATAAGTGAAAGAGATTACTATACTCTACTTCCCGTATACCAATCTTCGCACTTTCTCCAGTGTTCTCGGATTCACTTATGATTACTTGACTTGACATACATGTCTTGATCTTAGACTTGTTGGTTTCGATCAAGTGCAAAACTCACATGCAATTTCACATACATTATTCTTATTTTCGTGTTCATGCTTTCATCCTAGTTGTGCATTCATCATAATAGCGTGTAAAGGGTGATACGCTTGTCGGTTAAATCATGCTTTAGATCACTAATCTAGATACCTTCGGGGATCCATTATGCGCCCCATATCATCATGATAGAAGACTAAGACTCGCTATATTTAGATCCAAAGGCTTATTCACCCTACAATGCATTACTTCATGCAATCCCAACAACATTCAACATTTATAATGACTTATAAAGTCACAAGTTTCGACAATTAATCATGCATATTCATGGTACTTTAATATTAGATTTGCAATGTCAATATCATGCTAAACTCACAATTTCATCATTTGATTAAGATAATTATGATAATTCAACATGGAGATCTTAACATTTCTAGCATGCAATCCTACGTCATTTTCACATATTGTAACATGGAAGAATCCAAGGTTTAACTCACTATTTGCACACAACATCGTAACACCATTCATTCATAGTCTACAACACAACTCATCCATCATTTCAATCGTTCATACATCCCTTCCATCATTTCAAATCCAAACATGCATCCCATCCTCTTATTTCCTCACCAATATTTTCATTCACCCATTTCATCAAACACATTCCCTTCACCATTTCACAACAATGAACACAACAATATTAGAGAGGTATTTCTATAATAATCCATACTTAATCTCATTCTAACATAGTAATTTAGTATTTAAACTTTAAAACTTTAATGGTTCGTGGCATTGATAGTGAGGAGAGCATATTTACCTTGCTAGAGCTTTTCTTTTTTGGCCCAAATGCTTGAAACCCCTCCTTAGAGAAATCTTCAAGCTCAAATTTTCTTTCTCTAAGCAAATCCTTCTTCTCCTAGCAAGAATCCACTTAGAACCCCAAGTTTTCCTTTCTTTCTCTCTAAAATTAGTTTTAGAAACTCAAAACCCTCGAATTTGGGGGTCCAATTTATCGGAGAGGGGGTTTAAATGTTGTCAACGCGAGGGGGATCGATTAGCCAAATGGGCGATCGATCGCCCAACACTGTTTTTCCATTCTTTTGCCTTTTTTCGAATTTTAAACACACTACACTCTTAGTTAAGCTTAAGAACATTAAAAGCAATTATTATGTACTATTTAAACTCAATTAAACAAGGTATTAAGAGAAAAATAAATCCAGGTCTCTACATTCGGTATTCGTTGATGTTCTCCATGGATAAGATTTCAAGTCCTAGATAACTATCATAGACATTTGGGATCTAAGAGCTCTACGGGCTTACGCTTCTATTAATGCACCTTCATGGATCTAAATACAATGATCTCGATGACTATTTTTATGGAAAAACCATCATGCATGACATTCATGATAATAAGTCTTATGGGTATATAGGTATGACATCAAGGACTGTATGATTTTACAAGAACCCTGAAATTCAAGTAATTCCGGTATTCGTTGATGCTTTCCATGGATTAAATTTCAAGTCCTGGATAATTATCATGGACATTTGGGATCTAAGAGCTCTAGGGGCTTACGCTTCTGTTAATGCACCTTCATGGATCTAAATACAATGACCTCAATGACAATTTTTATGGGAAAACCAGCATGCATGACATTCATGATAACAAGTCTCATGGGTATATAGTTATGACATCGAGGACACTGCATGATTTTACAAGAACTCTGAAATTCAAGTAGTTTCGGTATTCATTGATGCTTTCCATTGATAAGATTTAAAGTCCTGGATAATTATCATGGACATTTGGGATCTAAGAGCTCTAGGGGCTTATGCTTTTGTTGATGCACCTCCATGGATCTAAATACACTACCACAATGACTATTTAATGGGAAAGCAAACATGCATAGTATTCATGATAACAAGTCTCATGGGTATATAAGCATGAACTGGGTATTGCATGGGTATGGTGTATGTATGGCAAAAACAAGAACATGGTACATGAATTACAAGTTCAAGAATACTATGCATGGGTTACATGAATATTGAATTTATCATGCGTTGTCGATCTTATCATGCGTTGCTGGAAATTATCATGCGTTGTCGATCTTATCATGTGTTATCGATTTTATCATGCGTTGTTGGACTTATCATGTGTTGTCGATTTATCATGCGTTTTCGATCTTATCATGTTTTGTTGGAACTTATCATGCGTTGTCGGACATTGAAATTGAGTTACAAGTATTGAAACATGAATATGAAACTTATCATGCGTTGACTGACATTCACACTGAATTGTAAGTACTGAATCATGAACACGGAATTATAAGGACAATGCATATTTTCCGTACTCTGATTATATAAATATCATATGAACCCATTATTGATTATGCTATATAAACTTGTCATGGATTATGCAAATGTCCTATGAATCTGTTATTGATTATGCTATATGAAATTGTCATGGATTATGCAATGTCCTATGAATCTGTTATTGATTATGGTATATGGATCTGTCATTGGTTATGCAAATGTCATTTGAACATGTTATTGATTTTGTAACTGTTGCATGAATTTGATATCTGCTGAGTGTTGTTAATGCTCAATCAACCTGTTATTGTCAGTAGGTTTGGAACCGGAGCGAGCCGCCAAGTCATAGGTTAAAGAAGTGGTGTGAGAAAGAGAGAGTAGGTGATCTCCAAGAGGAGGAGTGGACTTAGACAGTTTCTTTTGTTAGATTTCTATTGTATTACAAGGATTGTATTTAATTATTTGATATTTTTGGTTTTATGATGTTGCTTAGGTTTAAATCACTTGTGGGGATCATTATGATCTAATTGTAGGTAAAGTTAGTATTGGTCGCAGGTTGTATAGGAAGGTTACTTCATTTTATACATGGAAGTTTTTATTACTATTGTAGTTATATTAAAAAAAATTTGTACTCGTATTTTTAGAACTGTTTTTATGGTGTTGAGTAGGTTCAAGCAGTGTAATGGGCCCAATGTCCCATTAAGTCCAAGGTGGGGTTTTGGGGCATTACAGGTACGATGTATCCTTGAGTCACTCTTACTTGAAGCTAGGTACGATGTATCCTTGAGTCACTTATTTTGTTGGTATCCATTAATTATGAAAAAACCCGCTTAGACAATTTATACTTGTGTGACACTTACTTACTCGTATTCATGAGTTTTATCATACTTATGCATGCATCATTATCGTGAGTGAAGTAAGAGAACAAGTGATAAACCCTAAGTCATACCCACATTATTAGTTAAGGACTATCAAAAATCCATCTTGGCAGTTCACAATACAATGATAAAAAAAAATCATAAGGAACTAAGACCATAATTCAAGGCTCATTTACCCGAACATATATCACATATGCAATAATCAACCTCATACATCATTTATGAACATCATGACATATATTCTCAATGTTGGTACAATTAACCATACATGATTATGGTTCTTCAAAGATCAAATAGTAATAGGTCATTCAACTTGCTTTGATTTCAAGTGTTTTATACATAAAAACAGTAACTCTAAAATCCTTATTTTCATAAATTTGAAAATTCACTCATTTAACATACCATCATTCAAACAATCTCCAACATACATCCCTTCCTCCACATTTAATCATACATACATACTCTAGAAAATTATTCCCTTTCCCCTTGTTAGATCATACATACTAGAATCACAATAGTCTCCTTAACAATCATGGTAATCTTACATAAAAGAGGATCTTACGATGAAAACATACTTTTAACATGTTCTTACTTTGAAACTTCATTTTTTTTCTTCTTATTATCATTAATGATTATGATAAAATCAACAAAGGAGAGCATATTTTCTTTTAATCTAATTCTTCTTGTTTTACATTAAAAATCATGATTCTTATCAAAGAAAAGGAACGAATCGACTAGGGACAATATATATACCTCTCTTGATCATTTTCCTATGTTCACAAGCTTACGAATGACTTTCAATTTTGATTTTCAAGCCTTTTCTTCTTTTTCGAGTGAAAGCCCTTTCAAAACCCTAGGTTTTTCTCTCCTTGGATCTTTAAAACATTTAGAATGTTTTTAAAACCCAAAACCCACGAGTTAAAGACTATATATAAGGCTCGGGCTCGGGCTTGGGCTCAGGCTCAGGCCTAGACAAAAATACAAGCCAAACCTGCCTTACTGACACCCATATATATATGAGGGCCTAGATATAGTGATGCATTAAGGTTTGAAGAAGTGAGAATTATAGTAGATCTTTAGATTTGAGACAAGTGCATTTTATAATAGTGGCTTTAGATTCCATCTGACACCCTATGCATATGTAGGAGAAATATTAGTAGATTTCAATGTTGCATGAAAAATGTAGAGAGGTTATTGCTAAGAGAACAGAGAACGTATCTAGCTTAATGCTAATTTCAAATGTGGATGAGCTAAATATGACATCGATGGAGATAATAAAGAAGCTTTAATAGTACACACGATATAACACAAGTTATAGCCTTTAATAGAGTGGAATTATAAATCAAGATTCGTGTTGCCAACTGCAAGTATTTTAAGATAAGGCATTGAAGATGATGATGTTTATACCATCTCCCACTAGTTCTAAGTAGACAAAAATATAATTGTTATTGTTTATTGTTCATATTGGTCCACAACTTTATACATTTTATTACCATTTTCCAAGGATTATACCTTTGGAGGTATTTAAATTATTACAATTTTTCTTTCGTATAACCTTCTTTACACTTTGCTATGTTTGGTTTATGAGAAAATAGGTGAAAACATGGAAAAGAAAAGAAGATTTGAATTTTCTAATAGAATTTTAATTGTTTTTTGTCCAATTTTTTTTTCCATGTTTTTACTTATTTTCTCGGCAACCAAACATAGGTTATGGAAATGTACTAAGCAATTGTGTATTTTTTGTCTGAAAATTGCGACACTTCTATTCTTCTTGCGCTTCAATGTTATATTGCTTGATGCTTTCCAAGTTGAAGACTATAGATGGTAAATGGGAATGGCCAAGAATGACTTGAATGGAGATAATATGGAAGCTTTTAATAATAGCGTTGAATTACCAAACAAGATTTGTGTTGCCAATTGCAAATATTTTTAGATAAGGCACTGAAGATGATGATAATGATTAAATCATCTCCCACTAGTTCCCAGGAGATGAACATATTATTGTTATTGCTTATGTTACGATTTGTGTTCATATTGGCCCACAACTGAAAACATTCTATTACCATTTCCAAGTATTTTGCAACTAGAGGTTTTAAAATTATTACAGAAAAATGTTGTATAACCTTATTTACAATTATGGAAATGTACTTAACAATTGTGCCTATTTTATAATGAAGTTGTGGGTGTAAGATTTTAATGCTCGAAAGATGATATTATAGAGCATGGACTGGGCATAGTAACTATATCATGCAAAATGACATAATTATATAAAGGGTTTTTTGCATATCGGCTGCTAGGTTTATCCTACTACATGGTTATGTATTATGGATTTGCAAGTTAAGTAATAATTTTTGAAAAATTTATACAAAGTGTGGTGATTGGCTCGAATCTGTGTCTCGCCACTCGTGCAGAGCTGGAGGTCACTCTAGCGGTGGATGGGGTTTTGGATGCATGAGCTACTGTGTAATTTCGTTCGAGTGGTGCTTTCCATTTTTGGAATCGGATTTTTCTTAGGAAACTCCTTTTTTTGATAGGAGTTGTTTCCTTTTGGTTTTAGGACTCTTTTGGGGCTATAAAAGAGTGCTTTTCGGGATTAAGGTTTGTATGATAGGGTAAGGGGTGAGAAAACAAGAAGATTTGTTAAAGAGAGCATTTAAACTTTCCTTGGGTTTTTAATCATCCTCTATGGGTTCTTCTCATATGTTGTATTTTCTTCTCTTGGATTAGTGAAGTTTACTTGGATTGCTTCAACCGTGTACGTAAGCTTTTAGGCCGAGCCACATATATCTTTCTTTGTTGTGTGTGTTCTTGTTTGCTATTATTGTTTTATCATTGTCGTTGATTCTACTCTTAGTTGTTTGCACACAATACTTGGTACTAGAGCTATTAGTTTTTTAGAATAACGATAAGGGTTGCGAGTTCCAGATTCAAAATGGATGGAGGGAATAATTTTGGGTTATAGCAAATTAAGGTTCGTGACTTGTTGATTCGACAGGGCTTGCACAAAGCATTAGAGGGAAAAGATAAGAACCCAAAAATATGAAGGATGAAGATTGAGAAGACTTCGATTTGATGGCGATGAGTATGATCTGTCTATGCTTAGCCGATGAGGTAGTATACATTCTCAATAAGGAGATTGTTTTAGGACTTTGGTTGAAGTTAGAAAGCCTCTAGATGATGAAATTGTTTACTAATCGGTTATACCTGAAGCAAAAGTTATACACACTCAAGATGGTAGAAGGTATAAATATTTCTGACCATCTTAGTGAATTTAATAAGATTGTTGCTCAATTAACGAGCATTGGTGTGAAGCTTGACGATGAGGACAAAGCCCTACTACTTGTAACTTCCCTACCTCTTTCGTTTGAGCATCTTGCTACTGCGTTGCTCTACGGAAAGGAGAACATTAGCTTGGAGGATGTTACCACGGCTCTCATCTCTAATGAGTTGAGAAAGAGTGTGCAAATTAGTAAAAACTAAGAGTTGACTTTACTAGTGGATGGGAAGACTAATGGTAAAGACTCTAGAAGAGGGTCCAAATTACTCATGAATTCTGAGTGCTATCACTGCCATAAAAAGGGCATATAGCACGATATTGCCTCATAAATAAAGTCGAGGAGGAAAGAAAATCCTCTAGTACAACCAATGTGGTTGATGAAAATTCTGATGATTTGGACAGTGATCCCATAGTCCTTTCAGTTACTACAACTAAGGGTTGGTCTAAAGACAAGTGGATTTTTTATTCTAGTTTCTCCCATCATTTATGTCCAAATAGGGATTGGTTTGCTACCTACAACAAGGTTAAAGGAGACACTGTCTTAATATATGGGTAATAACACACCCTGCAAGATTCTTGAGATAGGGACAGTCAAAATCAGAATGCACAATGATGTAATGAGGACATTGACGGGAGTAAGGCATATTCCAGACCTGAAGAAAAATTTGATCTCTTTGAGAATTTTGATTCCCAGTGGTGCATATTTGATGCATAAGGTGGATTATTAAAGGTTCGAAAGGGGGATTCGATTGTGATGATAGGCAAAAGAAGAAAGAACTTGTATGTGCTGCGAGGTAACACAGTTTTTGGTGGAGCATTCAATGCGTAGAAAACTCTTTCTATTCCTAATTCTTGTATGGCAAAGGAGGTGACAGTTTTGGCAACCAATTAGGGTTTGCATTCAGATACAAAGGGTTCCGAATATATGACCTTTAGTTTTGATGAAGCTTTGCGCAGGTGGAGCCGAGAACTCCACATCTTTCACAATAAGAGGTGAAAGAGTTTGGGTGGAGAAGTCTAAGAGTTGCTTAAACTTACTCAAATTTTGTCAAGGTGGAGTCTTGCATTCGGTTGGATTATGTTGGTGAAAGCGAGATGGTACATCAAAGGATGTTCATGAGATTCTCACCAAGGTGGAGATTTGTGGTGATTGGCTCAAATGTGAGTCTCATCTCCTGGGCGGAGCTAGAGGTTGTTCGAGTGGTGGACGAGGTTTAAGATGCGCGAGCTACTGTGTAATTTCGCACGAGCAGAGATTGGATCCCCCTCGATGGCTGCATGGTTGCTGTTTGTGGAATCCAATTTTTCTTTATAAACTCCTTTTTTTGTAGGAATTGTTTCCTTTTGGTTTTAGGACTCTATTGGAGCTATAAAGAGTTATTTTGGGATTTGGGTTTGTAAGCTAAGGTAAGGGTTGAGAGAACAAGAAGATTTGTGGGAGAGAACATTGTGGGCTTGCCATGAGTTTTTACTCGTCCTTTGTTGGTTCTTCTCATCTGTTGTATTCTTCTCTTGGAATAGTGAAGTTTACTTAGATTACTTCGACCGTGGACGTAGGCTTTTAGGCTGAACCACGTCTATCTTGGTTTGTGGTGTGTGTTCTTGTTTGCTATTATTATTTTACCATTGTCGTTGATTCTATCCTTAGGTGTTTCCACACAACATAAAGAACCTCAATTTTTAATTCAGTTGGACTTGGGTTTATAATTGTTAATAAAGTGACTATTATGCCCTTAAGATATATCATGGACCTAAATACCCTACCAAACATAACCCTTCAATGAGACTCGTGGATTCCTTTTATAACCAGGGTGACATTTCCTATAAGGCGCTTGAAGACTAAGACCAATAGGGATGATTATATATACATTCAATTTTTACCACCATTTAAAAATACAATTTATATTCTTAGAATTCACATGAAAGATTTTATTATTAAAAATAATAAGGTCAAGGCAATGATTGTGCCGGTTAGAAATTTCCAATTGTGTCTTTGCCGTTAGATAGGTATTTTAGCAATCAAATTGTCCAATGAAATAAAGTTGGGGTGCGATTATTTATGTGTACATACCTTGCCCAACGAAACCCGTATGCCCCTCCAGGCCGCCATGTATCCCTTTACATCCCTTTACATCTCCATTAATCATAGCTAAGCTTCATTAATTTAGGATTAATATTACTTTTCTTCTAAAAACCAATGGTAAAGGGTGAGTGAGTCTTAACTATAGTTGATGGTGGTTAATGGAACGCGTGGCAGCCTAGAGGCAGCAGAATGCACATTCCCCATTAAGTTTTATTAAAAAGGTTTATTTTGGTAAAGTCATAGAATACATTTAGTTCTATCAAATGTAGGGTAGTATATACACTTCACCAAAAAATTTGAATTTATGCCAAACGAAATTAGAGGAAAAAGGGAGAAATCCACGAACCTCATTGCAAGGACAATTCTAGTAGTAAAATAGGAGTTATTTGGTCTACTAAATTTCACAAGGGTATTACAATCACTTTTTAAACATTTTTGAATGTAATTCAACGGAAGTAGAAGAATGAGGTTCTTTGTCTAATGGCTGAAAAATTATGAGTTAGTTTGCAAATTTGTTATCCATAATAGTTTATTTGTAAAGTATAATAAACCTAACAACTAACACTACAAGAAAAGACAGTTTTACTGATAGAAATTTACCAACGGCTATAGAACCGTCACTACATAACGGTTATACTGACGGTTTTATAGTCGTCGGTGGTATCCCGTCACTACTAATTATAAGAACTAAATAATTGCGTTTATAGTTATGTTTATTCTATCATCAACGGAAATATAGACTAGTGATGGTAAATAAACCGTCGGTATTATATTATTAATTACCGACGGTCATTGTTCCATTGGTGATATTATTTAGTGTCAGAAATGTTACCGTTAGTAAAAATGTTCTAAATTAAATCCCCAAATGTTATGCGATTTCCTCCCGCCCTGACATCCTCTCCCGCCCTAAAACCTTTCCTCTCTCTCTCTCTCTCTCTCTCTCTCTCTCTCTCTCTGTTTCCATCTGCTCCGTGGACATTGCCGTTGCCATGGTCATCGCCGGCGCCGTTTGCTCCTCCGGTAAGCCCCCCCCTCTCTCTCTCTCCATATATCCCTCTGTCTTTCTCTTTCTCTCTCACTGTCTCTCTCTCTCTCTCTGCATGTCTGTCTCTCTCTCTCTCTGCATGTCTGTCTTTCTCTCTCTCTATATTTTTTGCATCTTTGTTTACTATTTTATTATAATTTTTTTTTGGTATAATTATCTATTTGAATTTCTTGTCTGATCTTTTATTTTTAGTTCGATACAAGTTAATCTTGTCTGATTCTAGAGTGGTATTTGTTTGATTTTCTTCTTGTGTTCTCTCCATTTTTACTTTAATTTGTTTGAATATATTAAAAAAAAAAATTAAATGTAGAAGGAAGAAAAGTAGAAAACCCAATGTTCTCAAGATGGGCTCACCCTTCTTGAGAATCAAAAACATCCAGAAGGGGAGGCCATTCTCCTTGTTCCATCATGTTCTTGCATAGGTTTAAGGTTTCAATATCTTCTCTTGATAAAACCTGAAAGGTAGTCATCCCAAAATTTTACTCAAAACACTAACTGAGAAGAAAATACAAGGAGACTCCTTAAACCTGAATTGGGAACTGTTTAGCTCATAGATGATTTTCTTCTATGAGCCCATCTTTTATTTCTTTGATTTCCTTTAAGTGGATTAATCAGCATTTGCATCTGAATTTTTAAATTTCCTCCAAATTTAGTTGTTGATTGTCTTGGTGGTCTTTTCTATATTTCTCTGATTTGTGTTTGAAATTTTGGAATTAACGGTGGTACAGAGCTAGAACATGTGATATTATGGGAGTTTTTAATTACCTATTATTTTGATTCTCAAACATCACCAAGAAAGGGTCTTAAAAGAGTGAAAATATTTGATAATATTGGACTTCAATCTCCCATTACCTCTTTTTTTTCTTGACTTAAGGGTGTTATCTTCAATCTTGAGTTATGTTTTTTTTTGTTTTGAAAGGGTCTTATCTTCAATCTTGAAATTGTTTTTTTTTAAAGGATCTTATCTTCAATCTTGAGTTTTCTTCTTCTCTCTCCCTCTTTATGATTTTTGCTGATATTAGGTGGCATTTAAACGCCGCATTTATTCTTTTTCTTTTGCTTAGCCATGATATTTGTTAATTTATTATTATTTATGATGGGTTGCGTAGTCATGATTATATTATGAATGAATTTGAGGTCATTTAGCCAAGATGAAGAAAATCTTCATTCATACTACCAATCTCTTCATCTTCCGCTCCACAATTCACCATCTCTCTCTCTCTCAGTTCGATTTTTGTTTTTGGGTTCAAGTTTCTCATTTTTTTTCTTTTTAATTAGAGCAATTACTATTGTATTCAATTTCAGTTTTAGGGTTCAAGTTTTGGATTAAAAATTTATACTATCATGTTTTGTATATATATCTATGTTTTGATCCAAGGCTCATGTCCAATTCAATCTAAATCTAGTTCTTATGGGAATATTAAGATTCCTCAATGCTCGTTAATTGGGCCATCCAATTCCATGGGACAGTTTGGTCGACATAGATACTGACCTTTCTCAATTCAAGAAAAAAATAATATACAAAATGAGAGTCCTTGTATTCTTCTTATACAAAAAGTGTTAAGGCATAGACAAGAAGTAGAAGCAACAATGACAATCAAGCAACAATAAATATATGCAATTTTAGAGAACTCTATCTCTTTGTGTCTCTCTGACTATTTTTTCTTTGTTTTTTCCAGATTGAAGAAAGTCTCTTCGGCTTGTGATCCCACTCGAGTCAGATTACCCTCCTGGCATCCCAAGGTCTCTCTCTCTTTCTCTGTTGCATGCCTATATCTTATATTATTTTGGAGCTTTAAGGGCCTAGATCTTCAATTTAAACATTGTGCCTAGATCTTCAATTATTGGTCATAATTTAGGTGTGTATTTCATTAAATTTATTTTGAATTTTGAGAAATATTATATATGTTGATCTAATATTATGTAGGAGAAATATCATCTGTAGTTTGTTTAAAAAGGTGAAATTGTAGCTTGCTTGATGGTTTTTTTTTACATGGGTGCTGAGAAATGAGAAAAAGGAAGTTTGTGACAAGCGAACCTTACTCTAAGGAGGGGCAAACACAATATTCACTCTTCAAATCCTTGGCCATTGTTTAAATTACCTTACTCTATATGTATTAATGTATGTTCTCTACTCTAAATGCTTAATTAAAATTAAAGTGCCATAATAAATACACAGTCAGAGTTATGCATGGTCTGACGTATTTTTCTCATACTAAAGCTTGAAGTTACTGTTAATATTTCTCCTCTCCAATTTAGTTGCACCAAATACTTGAGCTGAATTCACTCATGTCATTAATGGTTTGAGTCTAATTCTACATTAGCATCCTATATGGTACCATTGAAAGGTATTGTTTTTTTTTTTCCTTAATAGGAAGTACCGACGGTAATCAGACCGTCAGTAATTATTTTTAAAAAATTAAATTGAAATTTACCAACGATGGTTCTGTTCCGTCGGTAATAGACATGGTAAGCAAACTGTTGGAATATATCACATTATACCGACGGCAACACTATTCGTCGGTTTTGTCAAAATTTTACCAACAGAACCATAAACGTCAGTATATATTCTATACAGACGGTAAGTCAACTGTCGGTATATATAACGTTATAACGACGGGACTTTTGTTGTTGGTATTTTTGGAATTGTACCGACGAAAACATAAGCGTCAGTATCTATTATATACCGACGGGTTTATACCGTTGGTATTACATAATAAACCGTCTGAAATATTACAAACCGTTGGAAGAGGTCCCTTATGATCAAGCCAGCAATTTGAGGTATACCGACGGTTCGGTGATTTTTATACCGACGGAAAATATTGTATTACCGACGGTAAAAATCTTTTTTCTTGAAGTGTAAGGTTCAAAACCCCGCCCTTATATAAACTGCAGTACCAAGTGAGACTAAATTAGCAAAGCTAAGATAGAGATTTGAAGATGAGTACTTAAATATTAGTTGAATACCTAGCCTTTCTGAATGCGACCTTTGCAAGGTGATGTACATGTCTTAGCACCAAATTTTCATCCTTCTTTTTTTTGTTTAATGGTATAATGATAGAAACATTATAATGTTTTTTTTTTTTTTTCTACTTAGTACAAATACTATATAATTTTTAACAAGCTCCTTATCATTTATGTATGGCAGTCCTTTTATTTAATTGTTGATGTTTTGCTTGTTGTTTTGCTTGTTGTTTCCAGTTTTCAATATGATACAAAGTTGATTGTTAACACTGCCTTCATGGTTGATTGTTGATGAATGGAATTAGGTGAACTATATAGTATTCTCTACATTAATGTCAATGTACAAATTTATTTATTTCCTTTACCTTTTCCTTCTCCTTCGGTGAACAAAACAGGAAAAAAGTTGCTTCATTAGCTAAATGCAGATGTGATACAATTATTCTTAAAAAATGGGATGTTTAATTGAAGGCGACTGGAAATCCATATAAGTTATTGAACAAAGTAAGTTGTTTTAGGACCCAATTAAATTTGATTGAAGTAAGTTTTATTTATTTATTTTCATTTTTGTATTCTCCATAGAAGCTAACACAAGCAAATTTTATGGAGCTCCAAGTAATTGTATTTGAAGGTGGTTACATACCTCAATTCCTATAGTTTAACCCAAGCAGTTTCACAAAGCAACTGCAGTACCAAGTTCTAGTGGGTTGGTGTTGGTAGAATGAGGTATACAATGACTTGATGAATAAAGGTCATTGTTAGCTCGATTGGTATTTGTCATTTTGTCAAGAATGAGATGCTTAAGGTATATCTCTTAACGATAGCATGAGTGATACTCGGTAATAATGGAAAATGCTAGTGAGACTGCAAAGGGCTGAGACCGTGCATGTGATGTACGGATCTCAAAATTTTAAAAACGGATTTAATGAAATTTTGAGATCCATGCATCACAAGCATGGTCTCAGTGCGGTCTCGGCCCTTTGTGGTCTCAGTAGCAAAGTCCGGTAATAATATTAGTCATTGAAGCTCGAACTAAAAGTGCAAAGTATCAATACCATGCTAACACATTAGGAAAAATATGAGAGATCAACAACATAACATCTATTTTTTATTACTAAACTACTACAACAACAACTTGCATGGTATCATCCTAGGATGGGTCGATTCTTACTGACTCTTTATCATCCTATAAGCGAACCAGGCGACAAGTAAAAAGTAGAAAATATAATTTATGGAACTTAACACACATAACATCCAATAATAATTATCTAGACGACTCTTATTTAGGGTGTCTTGGAACCAACTTAGCCGCCCTCCCATTTTGCTAACCTTGTTTACTATATAGACGGAAAGGACGCTACCAATGGTTCCTGCTCCAAGGACAGCTTCCGTCAAAAATGGCAGATACCTCTTCATTGAGTTAGGAACTTCTTGAGAACAAAAAACTGTAAGTATTTCTCCAGCATTGTTCTCAATGGCACCTAAGAAGGATAGCTGTGGAAGTAGCCAGAACATACTCATCGGAATTGTGGCCTCGGGCTTATCGATTAAACCATATTTCTGAACCACATGTAGCCTTTTGGACTCCACCAGTGCAGCAATGATACAGCATAATATACAATTGAATAGTGGGACTGAAGCTAGAAGGGCGGCAGGAACTTTTGTTTTGGCTTTTTCATAAGCCCGGTGTTTGGTCCACTTTGCCATCCTATAGTACCAAAGAAGGAACTCAACAGGGATATGTAAGGATCCAAGCTTGCGGTTCATGTGGTTCGCTTGCGCAAGAAAATAAGTGTTCCCAACAGATATTACTATCCCACAAACAATGAAGGCGATCCACATGGGAATAATGCGTAGAATAATACTTGTTTCGTCTACTCCTGAAGTTGTTAAAAGGCTCAATCCTCGTTCATCTACAGTTTGAGATGATAATAATGAGATAGTTGTGTCTTCACACCTGCATTAAATCAAATATAAATCACTTTTTGTAAGAGGGTATTAAAGGCCAATCAAGTTAGAAAGCTATTTTTAGCAAGGATTAAACATACGGTTTCGGGGATGTATCGGTCCCAACCGAAACCTATACGTATCGATCTCGGTATTGGTTTCGGGTGATACATATAAAATTTTTCTTTTAAAAAATCAAATTAAATAAAAAAAATATCAAATGACTTATAAAAATCAAATATAAAATCACGGGAAGTGACTAAAAAACAAAGTAGCAAACAAAATTACAAGTTCACAATGAATTAAAACATGAATAACTAATAAACAATATGTATCACCCGTTTCGATCGATTTCGACAAATTTATTTCCATGGTTTTTAGAGAAACATTACATTAGAAAAATAATAATGTAATATATAGAAGATACATCGGATCTCATAGACAATCTTAGATTAATGTCATACTTATGAGGGCATGGTATCAAGAGTTAAATCATGAAGTGTGAGAGAGAGACCTGCTGGCACTCGTTTGAGGTGGTTTGATGTAAGGGCGAAAACATGAAGTGCTCAAAAACATAAGAGTTGCCACCACTGTACATATTGCGGGAATCCCAAATCGAACTGACCAAGGCTTTATATAAGAAACTGAGATAATGGCAGCTACCATGACAAACATGACCGCATATTCCCGGAATCCCACATGGTTGCTGTAATTATCTTGGTTCTCTTTCCGGAAAGATATTTTAGAAACTGACTGACTGGACATGCCCACGGCTATTAGAGCCAATGCCGCATAGAAGAGGATGGATTGTGTGTTGCCAATGCATGCCGGCTCATATGCACTACAAGTGCCTGTGATCTTCGAAAGGACTGGTGGGGTTGACATGGTCAAGAAGCTCAAACCCTGTACAGAAAGTTCAGTTCATGTAAACTCTGATATGCACTACAATTACCCAAGTAATGCTATAAGTAATGTTTTAGGAGGAAGAAACTTACGATGCTATAAGTAATGCTAGAGAGCACCTGCATCCAATGGGTACTCAGACAATGATCAAGAAGGAAGGCCATGACTATTGGCATTATGCCCACCAACCCCGAATATATGTTCACAATCGCTGCAGCATGGGTGATACTAAGCTTCCACACATCTGTGAGATATGTCATCAACACCCACATGGTGTACACCGCTACGATGTCGGCGCAATGTAGAACTATCATGAAGACAAAAGAAAATGAAAATTTTTAGTTTGTTAATTAAACATTTCCCACTAGATGGTTTTCTGATATGTAAAATACGAAAATTACCACTGACTCTCCTGAAGGATCTCCCGCTTGCCATGTCTACGTATTTATCACACACTCTCTCTCTCTCTCTCTGCAAAGAACTAATTATAGAGAATTAGAAGTAATTTTGAGGGCATGGTAATAAGAGTCAATTACTGTTAATATGAACTATTTGAAGAATCCTAAGAATCCTAGCAAAATTGTCATGGTAAACTAAACCTACTCTTCAAAAAAAAAAAAAAAGGGATAAAATTGTGGAGTGCTAATTTCACTCTCCCCTGAAGTACTCTTACCTTTTGGGGTCAAAAACCACGATTTTGTCTGAGGGCCTTGTGGGCCACCATAAAATCTGTCTTTTTAAAAAAAAAAAAAAAAAAAAAAAGAGGGGAAGGGGGCTAGAAGAATCCAAAAATCTTTGATGGTAACAACTATATACATATGAGAATAATTATACTCTTGATGCCAAAAATGAAAATTTGAGGAGTCCCTCTAGGAGATCTCACTATGGTTTCGTAAATTTCAACAATGCAATAGTACAGAGGGACTGAAAATAAATCAAGCATAGAAAGAAGAAGAAAGAAGAAGTAGAAGAAGAAGAAGAAGAGGAGAGAGAGGTCAATCTACTAACACCCTCAAAATAATGTAATTAAAGAGGCGTACCTAAACAGTATGTATATAAGCTTTATGTTAGGCTTAGAAAGAAATAGAGTGAGAGATCCAAATATGGGAGATATATATGAAGACTAAGATTTTGTTTGTAAGATTTCTCTAAGCTGGCTTAACTATAAGGGTACTTATAAGTGATTACAAATGAGCAAGTTGCGAAGATTCTCTTTCCATTTTTTTTTTTCTTTTAGTTATTTGAAAACACTAATCATGCATGAAACGATGCACAAAAATAACAGTTGACTTCAAAGTCTATCTAAACTAAACCAGAAACCTAAATCTCTCACACAGAGAGGATGGGTAAATGTGCTTAACACATGCGTTTGTTAAAGACAAAAGATCGTTGAACGAATCCCATTTTCGGCACATGGCCAATTAAGGTAGATGTTGGTTAGGGTGGGTTTTTCAGTGAGCTATTTTATATAGCTTCTGATACCGTCCAGGGCGGAGACAGCCCCGAGACCATACATAATTGCACAAAAAAGAAAAAGTGCACTGGAAAAATTTTGATTCCCTATCCTGTTATGCAGTCTCCGGGCGGCCTCCTCGGCAGACTGCCCTAGTCCATTTTTATAGGCAACCGATTACCTCTCGTGCATGCCGGAGGCCGACCCTTGGGCGTCCATTCATAGTATGCCACATAGGGTTAAAAAAATGTGATAAAAAGGGGGAGAGATATCAACCAGGGAGAATTCAAAAAAGGGGCAAGAAAATAAAATGACTTCTCTTTTAGAGAATATATCATTGTAAGAAAGTGAATGAGATACACTGTATCCTTATCAGTGTATCTCTTCACAATCAGATAGTATCAATTAAGTATAAATCAGAATCTCTTTATGGTATCAGAGCCATAATAATCTTGAATAATTTACAAGAACTCTAAGAAAGTTTTAAATTTTTTTCCAAGACTCTTAATATAGAAAGATCTCTCAAAGATAATCTTAAACTAATCATATCTAATCAAATCCTAAATTCAAACTTAATTGATACTATCTAATTATGAAGAGATACACTGATAAGGATACAATATATCTCATTCACTTTATTACAATAACTAGCAGGTGGCACGTGCGATGCACGTGAGAGCGAGGGGAAGGAGTTAAACACGATTAATAGGAGTTAAAAGGGACACGTGTTAACCCGTGGGTGTGATTGAACTCGCTAGTGGCACATGTGATGCACGTGAGCGTGAGGGGAAGAAGTTAACCACAATTAATAGGAGTTAAAAGGGACACTTGTTAACCCGTGGGTGCGATTGAACTCTCCCCGAGTTCATTTGCGATTGGCTGTGATTCTAAATAGATAGATGAGCAAGGGATATTTTGTGAATTAAAGTAAAACATTAAATCAAAGGCAATCGATAGTTTGAGAATTAAAGTAAAATATTAAATCAATGTTTTGTTTTTATATAAGGGTAATTTAGGAATTTCGGAAAATTCATCTACACAAGGCTCTCGCATTATAATAGTAAAGATATATTCTCTAATATTTTCCCATTTTTAGTGTCAAATGCTGCACAATGAATGGACGTCCGAGGCTGGGCCTTGGGCGTACACCAGAGGTAATCCGATGCCATTTTTATAATACGTTTTTTTTTTTTATAATTGATTACAGTACTTGGGAAACAGATTGTTCGCGCTTAGACTTGGTTACCCTAAAGCCAACCAAAGCATGCTACGAGACTACGCTAGCAAAATATAATTCCCACTGTCATGATAATTTTCCTTATTTAATGTGTGGTGACATTATCGGAAAGACCTGTTATAAAGACCTGTTGTTGTCTTCCATTCAGAGTAGAGAGTGCTTTAATGTTGCAGATTGGATGGGTAAGGGTTGATTGAGAGTAGGGTTAACATTCGTCAAAAGAGAGTAAGATGTGTATTAACAATGAGAGTATTGCTAGCATTATCAAATGATTTTATGTGGATCGTAAGTGGGTTAACAAAATATTTGTTGTTATTGTCGAATTAGGGGAGAATACATGACCTTAGAAATCTTTAATAACTTCCTTTACCTCGAAAAAAGTAAAATGTAAGACCCTCTAGCTCTGTAACAACTTTCTTCACCTCAAAAAAATAAAATATTTTTAACAAAAATTTGAAGGAGCTGTTTGTGTGGAAATTATTCTTTTTAAAATTTAATATATATATTTTTTTAGCAGTGATAGGCGTCCCTGAGATCTCCATTTACAAACCTAAGGCTGATCTTCATTGGTCCACACTCCCACTCTTAAATACTCACCAACTGTGGTGAGAATTTCAAAGTGGGGAATGGACCAATGAGGACCAGCCTTAGGTTTGCAAATGGAGATCCCAGGTACATTAACTATTTTCTTTTCTTTTTTGTTTTCCAATAAGCACTCTTATTTTGGATTAAGGAACAGGCAGGGTTATGATTAAATGCCCATGTGGAATGTAGGGATCAAGAGCTGGCCCGTTCCCAAAAAAACCGCCCATTACCCATATTTTAGGCCCTAGGGCTAGGGCCGGGCACAATTTCTTATGCCCATGTTAATGTGGGCAAGGCTTGAACTTGGTTTTTTAAAGCCTGGGGCTGGTCCGACCCAATATTAAATTTCATTTATAGTTTGTATTATTAACATAAAGCATAATAGTGAAACCATACATTGTTAGTATAACAATGTGTACAGTATTATCCTGTATTAGTAGAAAATTATTTAGCATATGTAATAATACATATATAATATACTTCTATATTAGAATATATTAGATCAGATATAATATAAAACATATGAGTATAATATAAAACATACAACCACTGTGCACAGTGTTATACCACACTGTTATGGTATAACAGTGTGCATAGAGTGGTATAACAGTACATTGTATAAGTATATTATATAGTACTTAAATATATATATAACACATATATAATTCTTATAATATAATACATATTTAATACTACTTATAGTACAATACAATTCTTCTAACACAACATACTGTGCACACTGATATGGTATAACAGTGTGCGCGCATATTACATATACGTATATGTATATACTATATAATACTTACATATTATATATGGTTTACACAATCTAAAATATTCGTTGAATACAAATGAGTTGGCCCGAGCCCGGCCCTATTAATAATAGGGTTTGTCCCGATCCGGC
Source organism: Tetracentron sinense (assembly GCA_015143295.1). Lineage (NCBI taxonomy): Eukaryota > Viridiplantae > Streptophyta > Magnoliopsida > Trochodendrales > Trochodendraceae > Tetracentron > Tetracentron sinense. The sequence goes on from CM026566.1 coordinate 20,259,590, forward strand.
CAGTTAAAAATGGTCAGGGCTTGGCCCTATATATATCAAGTCAATTTAGAACGAGGCCTAACCAAGCCCAACCTGAGCCCCATCAAGCCTGGCCCAAACCCCGTCAAGCCCATCCCATTGACAGCTCTAGTGGAATGAACGAATTTAAAACGTTGATTGAATTTTAGCCTAATTTCAAAACTACCATTTACTTCTTTACTAATATAAAAAGAATGACGAGATTCAAAATATTGATTGAATTTTAGATAATTTCAAAACTTTCCTTTACTTTCCAAAAATATAAAGAAAATGATCGAGTTTAAAGCGTTGATTGAATTTTAGCTAATTCCAAAACTACCATTTACTCATATATAGTGACAATATTGATATTTAAAAATGTTAATTGAATTTTAGTTTAGTTATAGAACTGTCTCTTTACTAATATATAAAGTGAATGGTACTTGAAATGTGTAATTAAATTGTAGCCTAATTCCAAAACTACTCTTTATTAATATATCTATCTTTTTCAATAATATAAAGAAAATGATCGGGTTCAAAACGTTGATTGAATTGGAGCTTAATTCTAAAAATGTCATTTCTTAATTTTAGTGTTATTAATTTAGAATACTTAAAAAGTTGATAAAATATAACTTAATTCCAAATTTTCTTTTTATTAATATATGAAGTATTGTTTTCATAACTAGACCGGTCGTTGAGCTGGGTAATTGGTTCCCCATTCGATCAGTCTGATTGGATAGCATTCTTTTATTATTAAAAAATATATTTTTTCTTCTCTTTTTCAGGCCGGTTTTTTCTTGTTCAGCTAGCCGGCTCTTTTGATTCCTAATTTAAAAATAGTCTGGCAATGGTGGTTTTGGGGACTGGTTGACTGGTCAGTTCTAGATTTTACTAGTTGATCAGTCAAACGGTTTGATCTGATTTTCAAAATATTGATATAAAGAGAATGAGAGACTTAAAAACATTGATTTGAAATGCATCTTAATTTCAAAGCTGTCTTTAACTAATATAAAGAAACTGTGATATAGAAACGTTGATTAAAATTTATCTTATTCCAAAAATGCTTTTATTTATTTCTAAAAAATATCCCTCAAGTTCTTATTAAAAAATCCCTCAAATATTTTATAGTTAGAACATCCCTAAAGTTTTTTAATTCTCAAAATGCTTCTAAGTGCAATTTCTATATATACCCAAATTATCCTCAAATGTTTTCTATAGTTAGAATGTCCCCAAGTGTTTTTGGTTCCTAAAATGCCCCTTATATTTTTTTTACCCAAATTGATCCTCAAGTATACCCATATTTCATTTTATTCATCTCTAAAATTTCCATCAAGTTTCTATAGCCAAAATGCCTTTAGTATTTTCTATACCCAAAATGCCCCTAATTCAGGTTTCTATACCCAACTTACCCTCACAATACTTTAACCCAAATGTCCCTCAAGTTTCTATATCTAAAATGTTCCTTAAATTTTTTCTCAAAATGTCCCTCAAATCTCTATACTATCGACGCACGCACATTCTATGTGCACACCTAAATGTACATGGATATTTTTTCGATGCAGTGTTTTAGTAGTTGATGTTACAAATCACACTTGTGCCCAATATTATATACCTTTACTCTTATAAAGAGAATGTGCCAGATAAAACATTGGTTGAATTTTTGTCATAATAACAAAATTACCCCTCTAGTTAAAAATGTTTATTGAATTGTCATGATGATAAAGTACACTCATACTAGGGTCCCTCTTCCTACTGTTTCTCCCCTTCTCTCTCCTCACATGCATCGCACTAGTTACTACTATAAATAAAATGGTCGGGTTCAAAACATTGATTGAACTTTAGCTTTATTTTAAAACTACCCTTTACTCATATATAAAGATAATGATACTTAAAAAAAGTAGGATTGAATTTTAGCTTCATTCCAGAACTATCCATTTACTAATATATATAGAGAAAATGATACTTAAAATAGTTAGTTTATTAAAAAATTAACACCAATTAAACTTCATTAACTCCTAGACTTAATTTTTTTTAGATATTTTTTTTTCTAAAAAAAGGATAGGTGGGTGAACCCTAACCGTTGGTGAATCTTAACCACATTTAAGGGGTGCCAAAAAGGGACATGTGGCAACGTCAGTGCCTTAACCGGACTCCTCAGAGTCGGGTTACAACTGGAGATGATTTCAGTACTTGGAAAACCGATTGTTCGCCACTTAGACTTGGTTACACTAAAGCCAACCAAAAAAATGATACGCCAGCACCATAATTCGTTTTTTAGTTAAGATGCTATAGCACAATAACAGAATAAGGTGCTCTCCTTCAAGAGCCAACCGGAGCAACTAAAACTACGCCTTTTGACCAGTGGGAGTTTGGAAATTATAATACAAATGAAAGGTATTTTATCAACTAAAGATTTTTCTCATAATTCCCAAACTGCCCCTATGAAGACATATTTTTGGATTGTAAGTGTATGTTTCACATTCTGCTATGGTAAATATGAATAACAAAAAATGGCAGTCTCATCTCATAAACGCTTTATGGTATTATTTACCAAAATGTCACTGCACATGGGATATGGCTTGCTCTCGTGGGTTCAACACAACTTTAATCTGGGATCCAGTCCTAAGAAGGTGTGAGGGTGATATATCCACCCATTCCTGAGTACTTACTAACCGTGATAACTGGGGTAGCGGCTTAACCATGCAAAATGTAGCAAAAAAAACTCTCTTTTAAGACTAACTCTCTGAGTGGGCAGAAAGGTAGGTTCAAAACAAATTTCTTTCTCTTAATGGTAGACAATAACACATGTCTTAATTTCTCTTGAAAAAAGTGAACTTTTAAAAAAGTGTAGCTAGCACGGTAGTCTCATCTCTAAGTTAGGCTATGCGAGAGGCAATTAACAAGGAAAAAGAAGAAGACTTATAAGTCAATGAATACTTAAGACCAAATGAATATATATATATTTAGTCTTAATCTTTTAAACCTAGGATAGACCATAAACATATAGTGCTTGTTGGTTTTAGTGTATCCCTTGGATAAACAAACAAAAAAGTTGACTTAAGAGTCGATGAAGACTTGATCCGAAAATATATAAAAGAAAACTCCCTGAGTTGGTGAAAGTGCGTGAGGGAGAGAGAGCAATTAAAGTGTTTTAAAGTTTAAGCTGCCCGGGCCTTATTCTTTGAACCTCGGAGAGGAAAACGTGGGAGGCTACCATGTCTTTATAATATGAGACTCTGTAGTTCAGTAACAACTTCCTTTACCTCAAAAAAAAAAAAATTTAATTTAATTTTTTTTGAAAGGAACACTTTTTGTCGAAAGTTTTCTTAAAATTTACCCATGTTTTGGACTCAGAGAATGGCTAGGAGTATATTTTCTCCTTCTATTTATAAAAGGCCCATGTGTAAGCCAAGCTTCCAACGCTAGGCATCTAACAACGATTAATAACAAGAGAGTAGAATATATATATATATATATATATATATATATATATATATATATATATATATATATATACACTAGCAAATACCATGTGCAATGCACGGGACAAAAATAAAATGAAACTAACCTTATAAAGTTTAAGAACTCACGATGGGTTGTCTTCTCTCCAAAATGAGTAAGATGAAAAAGGTTTTATTTATTTATAATATTCTAATACAAGTCTATACAAGTTCATATTGCTGTATACAATTGAGGCAATCAAATCTTGTCAAATAAAGAATGAATCTAGCTATTACAGAAACTAATTTAACAAAGATATTTTACAGGAATAGAAATGCTTGTGTGGCCAGAACCCTAGAGATATTCTGGACATACTAAACATATGGAAAGTGTTTGGCCGAATCCATGTATGGTGAAATTGTAATACTCCCCCTCAAGTTGGAGCCGTGGGAACTATGTCGACCACGCCCAACTTGCTTGTTAAACGATGAAACAACTCCGCTCCTAATGGTTTAGTGAAAATGTCTACAATTTGATTACTTGAACGAATGTAGGCTGGGGAAATTAATTTGGATTGGATTTTTTCATGAACGAAGTGACAGTCAAGATCGATATGTTTAGTGCGTTCATGAAAAACTGGATTTTCGGCAATGTGTATTGCCGCTTGGCTGTCACAAAAACTGAAATCGGTTTAGGGTGAGAAATTCCTAAATCCGATAAGATGTACTTGAGCCATTGCAACTCATGAGATACAAGAGTGGCAAGGGCACGATATTCGGCCTCAGCAGAGGACTGAGAAACTGTAGGTTGTTTTTTTGTTTTCCAGGATATAGGACTAGTGCCAAGCAAAGTAAATACCCTATGGTGGAGCGAAGTGTGGCGGGACAACCTGCCCAGTCTAAATCTGCATAGCCACTGAGATGAAGAGTATTAGAAGATGAGAGTAACAAACCATGACCGATGGTGCCATGACCCGACTTAAATTTAATATTTCACTAATGAAATTTAAGTGTAAATCCGACCGTGAGATTCTCTTTTCTCATATATTGCGGAAGCGTAAAATACCAAGGGAATTTAAAACTTTTAAACCCTTCCTTATCCATTTGCAATTGTCATCATATCATGTTCATATAAAACTTAAAGTTTACATAACCAATTCAATTACGTTAAATTGAAACAAAATATAAAAAACATAATTGAAGCGACTTTGTCCTTCTTCGATCATCACTTTAATTTTCCCTTCATTGTTCATCTGGTGACATAAAATGTCAGTAAGCTATAAAGCCCAATAAGAATATTCAATAACATTATGCTGGACAATAAAATAGAATAAGCATAATATAACATAATAATTTTTCATCAGAATATATTATTAACACTTGTTAAGTATTCCTTTCATCATTTCTTTTAAACATATTTTACTTGAATCCAATTTATCTTAATCTTGTCTTCCAAGATAATTGCCGATAGGTACACCTTTTTAGGCTCAATCCTTCATTGAGTTTTCATTGACCCATCATGAGTTTTTGTTTGCCAAACGGCCTTCCTATTCCTCACTATTATCTTGAGACCTTTTAAGATAAACATTATTTTATCATTTATTCTTATCTTATCCTACCTCTTTAGATAATCGCCGATAGGTACACACCTCTTTAGGCTCAATCCCTCATTGAGTTTTCATTGACCCATCTTGAGTTCTTGTTTGCCGAACAGTCTTCCTATTCCACACTATTATCTTGAGGCCTTTTTGTTTTAATAAACCTTATTTATCTTTTCATTATTATCTTATTTCTACCTCTCTAGATAATCGCCGATAGATACACCTCTTTAGGCTCAATCCCTCATTGACTTTTAATTTGCCCATCCCGAGTTTTTGTTTGCCGAACGGCCTTCCTATTCCACACTATTATCTTGAGGCCTTTTTAAGATATTCTTTTATCTTTACTTTATCTTTTCATTCTTATCTTATTCCTACCTCTCTAGATAATCGCCGATAGGTACACCTCTTTAGGCTCAATCCCTCATTGAGTTTTCATTGACCCATCCTGAGTTTTTGTTTGCCGAACGGTCTTCCTATTCCACACTATTATCTTGAGGCCTTTAAGATAAGGGTATTTATCTTTTCCCTGGCTTCTCATTAAGACATTTTAAAATAATGTTTTCATATACATCAGAACATCATGATTATATAACTTTGATTCTAATTATCTTTATTACAGCTGTCTCATGACTATGATTTCATAACATAAATTCATCACTTTTCATACTTTAATTTCATCCATTTCCTTAGCATAGCATGTAATATATGTATAAAATGTAACATACTGTTATAGTATCATCATTCTATCTCATTAACATGTTACATAATATCTTCTTATTATTTTTCCAGCAATTCCATATAATATTATTATACTATTTTTCTTAAGAATTTCAATATTATATCATCATATCATTCAACATTTTACCATAGTATTATTATACTAATTTCCAGTATTCCTATTTTCTAGAAATTTAACATAGTAATACCATACTATTTTCCAGTATTTCTTATACTAATTTCAGAAATTTAACATAGTAACACTATACTATTTTCCAGAATTTTATCATAGTAACACCAAACTATTATCCATAAATATAGTAGGATATTCATCAGTTTTACTAACCTTCATTCTAAAATATCATCTAGAATAATATCACCGAATATCACTTACACTTTTTACCGAAACCGAAGTAGGGCTTGGCACGATCCCTTTCTTCTTTCCTTTCTTTCTTTCTTTTTTTTTCTCTTTCCTTTCTTTCTTTTCTCCCTTTCTCTCTCACTATTCCCTCATGGTTTGGTCGTTCACTTGGAGTGAGGCATAAGGGTTGGGTGTGTGGGTCTCTAGTCTCTCTAGAGTTTGGCACAAATGGAGTGAGACACAAGGGGGCGTGGGGTCTTCTTTATATAGGCAAGTGTCTTGCACATCATTAACTCTTGGTTCACTCCCCTTTATTAAATCCTAGTTCATGAACTCCATTAAGCCCATGCATCTAATTTAATGGGTTCATTCCCATATTTAGAATCAACTTATTTTAGTTCATGAATCACTTTAGCTTCATGACACATTTTACTAACCTAACCATAGTTCACTTTTAACTCATGGTTAATCTTATTATCTTTAATGTGTAATGCATGTATCTTATTAATTAGATGCTTTCCTAAGTTAACTTTATGGTTTACTTAACCTAAGTAAGTTACTAACCAAGGTCATCTTAGTTGGGCGTGAGCACTATCCCATTTAAGAATCCATCTAATATTTCATTCATCATAAAATATTCATGAACTATCTCATAAATGAGATTCATGTTACTAACTAACTAAGGTGAGGTATCAACCTTAGTTGACAATAGGTGGGCGTGAGCATAGTTATAGGCATGGCAATTTCATTCATCCCACTTATATTTTCTTAACTCATCATCATTCATGATTAACTAACCATTGTGAGTGTTACCCTAGTTAACATAGGTGGACGTGAATACTTTCCATGTTAAGAGACCTTTGGTCTTCCCCCTTCTTTGGTTCATGGACCTCATAAATGAAGGTGCCATGTGGCACTAGATTCTCATGATTAAATCATGAACGTCCATCACAAGTGTGGTGATTAATGCTCTAACCCATGATTAATTCATGAAATATACCTCCCTTAATCACTTGGACGTCTCCCCTAGGATGTTGCCATGTGGCATTTGTCCTCTATACTCTAATCTTGACCGTCCATGCTTTGGATAGTGGAGATCATTCCACTTGTTAACATGATATTCTTTTAATCCATTATTGACTTTATGATTAACTTATCATAGTTAATTGACTAACCATAGTTAATCTTGGACGCCACTTTATATAGTGTTGACATGTGGCACTTGCCAAATGTCCTCATCTTAACTTATGATCATCATAACTTTAAATTGATCTTAGATTCTCCTTAATCTCTTGATCGATTCCTCTAGGATATTGCCACGTGGCACTTGCCACATGTCATGATCTTAACCCTTAACTTTTATACATGTATTAATTTGAGCTTAATACATAGTATATACCCTTATACTATAAGCAATATAATTTATATGCTTAAATGGTAATAGGAATTACTTAATATTCAATCGTATATTGAATATATATAATATTTTTATTTTAAAAATATTCGGGTCATCACATTCTCCTCTTCTTATAGGAATTTTGTCCTCAAAATTTAAAATTGTGCCTGATTATTCGATCAATCAGGAATACTTCTCCTTGATCTCGGTCTCGCGTTCCCAGGTCGCCTATTCTTGACCGTGATTTTGCCACAACACTTTCACTAAGGAGATTGTCTTATTCCATAAGACTTGTTCCTTATGATCAATAATCTTGATGGGCCTTTCTTCGTACCAATCCACCAATAATTTGTCTTTAAATTATGGTACATCTTTGTATTCCCTAGATATACAGTATATCTAGACTTATGAGCCTTGTCTAATAACTCATTTTCAACTCCTTATCTCTTGACACATATATATGATTTCAAAAATTTTAGAATCCCATCAGCCAAAACTTTGGAATCATTAGCTGAATTTTATCCTCAAGTGCCACTAATTCAGTATCTTGAGCTTGTGTTTCCTTAATTTTCCGTATTAATTCAGACTGAACTTAAATAGTAACCAACACTGACTTTGATCTTTTTCCTCAACATTCAAATCCCAAATCTGAAATTCTTTAATCACTTTTCACATCTCCATTCTAATACTTGCCAATGATCCAATTGTTTTCTTCCTCAGTGCATCAGTAACGATATTTTCTTTACCAATAGATACTAAATTATACAGTAGTAGACTTTCAAGAACTCCATCTATCTTCATTATCGCATATTAAATTCTTTTTAAGAAAATTAATACCTCCAACTTTTGTGGTCGGTGAATACTACCAACTTTTCCCCCAAATAATTAATGTCTCTAAATTGCTAACAACTCAAGATCGTGAGTGGGGTAGTTGTTCTTGTGACTCTTCAACTTTCTAGATACATAAGCAATCACTTTTCCATTTTGTATCAATATACAACCCAATCATTTCTGAGACACATCACAATAGACTTTATGACTTCCCATTCCCGAGAGGATTGTTAAAATGAAGTTGAGGTCAATTGACTCTTCAATTCTTGAAAAGTCTTTTCCCTTAATGGTGACCACTCAAATTTGACATTTTTCTTTGTTAATTCAGTTAATGGGGTAGCTAACCTTGAAACTCTATCAACAAATCTCCTATAATAACTGGCTAGGCCTAGCAAAATTCGAATCTCCGTGACATTAGTTGGCCTTTCTCACTCTGTTACTGCCTTAATCTTGGATGGATCCACTGAAATTCCATCATTGGATACTATGTGACCTAAGAAATATACATTTTCCATCCAAAATTTGCACTTCAAGAATTTAGTGAATAATTGATTTTCCTTCAAGGTCTGGAGTATAATCTTAAGGTGTTTTCAATATCGGGCTTGTTCCAGGAATAACATCTATTGAAAAATCAATCTTCCGAACTGGAGCAAGTCCTGGTAATTCCTCAGGAAATATATCTCAAAAAAAATCCTTGACTACTGGGATGTTATAGATCATAAACTCTTCTTCCTAATCAATTCCTCGTATGACGAACTCAAAGATGCCTGGAACTCTAAAGGTTAATGTCCTAGACTTACAATCAACTTACTATATAGCGTTCTGAAATCCAATCCATCCCTAGTATAAGATTAAAATCTTTTATATCTAACACTAGGAAATCAATAGTCAATTGCACACTATTGTTTTGTATAGGACACTGATTGTAAAAGGTTTTGGTGCACAAAATCTTTCCAGATGGTGTGGTAATTGTCATTATGTGCTCTAATGTGTCAGGCTTAATTCTAATATTCTTAGCAAAATGGGAAGACACAAAAGAATGTGTAGAGCCAGTGTCTATTAATGCTATAGCAGGAATTTGAAAAAGAAGTATCTTACTTTCAATAATGTCCTTACATTCATTGGCTTCTTCCTGAGTAATAGCGAAGACACGACCTTTGCTTCCACCCGTCAATTGTTTCGGTAACTCTGGACAATTCGGCTTGATATGTCCTGACTTGCCACACTGATAACACGTTCTAGAAATCGCTCGACAATTTTCCGATTTATGACCTATCTTACCACAATGACCACAAGTTGGTACTGCCTTCTGTATTCTTCTCTTGATTGTTTTCCTTAAACTTTCTTTTCTTGTTTTCATCTCCCGATGGTTTCTTATCCCAAGTCTCCCTGACTGGTTTCTTCCCTTTGTCCAAGCTAGGCTTCTGAAACTCCCCATGAACTCTTTCCATCTTCAAAGTCCGATCCAAAATATCTGTAAACGACGTAAATTGCTGAACTGCTAACTTCCCTCGGATTGCAGTCTTCAATCCTTCTTCAAACTTATCAATCCTCCATTGGTCATCTTTCACCAATCGTGGTGCAAACCTTGAAAGTTCATTAAATTTTTGTTCATACTCATTAACAGTCAAACTTCCTTGGGTGAGTTGAAGAAATTCGATTTCTTTTCTTTTCTTCATAGCAGATGAAAAATATTTCTCATAAAATAATTCAGTAAATCTTACCCATGGGATAGGCCTAAGGTTCTCAGGGATGGTTCTCTCAACTGTTATCCACCAGTGTTTAGCCTCTCCTTCTAACATAAACACGGCTAACTCGGTCTTATTTTCCTCAACACAGGCCATTGCCCTAAAAATCTTCTCAATACTTCGAATCCATTTTTCAGCTACTAAGAGATCAGTAGAACCAGAAAATGTTGGCGGCCTCAATCTCTTGAATTGCTCTAACCGGTTTCCATTTCTTTGGTTCAAGGGTGGTACAACATTAGCATTATTTAGGTTCTGCTGTTGTTGTATCAGGTTTGCTAGGGCTGTTATGGCTTCAAAGGTTCCAGCTAAGGTGTCGTTGGGGGCTCTCCTAGGCGGCATGCTTTCCTATTTAAAACAATAGTATAATAACTTGAAAATACAAATAATCAAGCAAACAATTCAACCAAAAAATCATAATATATAATTTATGAACATTGCATTAGAGAAACTTCACACTTATATCATTCATTTATAACCTATATATATAAGGCTCTAAATGGTTTTCATCTCCTGGAGGCTTACTTGTTAACTCATCTTCCGAGAAGTAATCATTTGAATCCACTTTTTAGTCACTAAATGATCAATAAATCCTAAAAATGATACAGACTTTAATCTCTTCCATTTACATCATTTCGAAGTCATCAAAATATTTTAGTATATTATCATTCTCAATCATAAAATAAAGAAATAATTATTTATGTCCAACTCTAAGCGATCATATCGAAGTTATCCACAAAACTTTCCTCAAATTCATCTTCACCATTATGAGGATTACTCATGATTTCTTTCTTATAGTTTGCATTTATCATCAAAATAACCATTAATATAATCAAATCATTTTACGATCTATTTTGCATAATCATTTCGACCAGTCATTCCATGATCTAGCTTTCATAACCATCTCGACTAGTCATATCATCTAATAAATACACATTTTCCCTAGTCTATACTATGTATCTATGTATATAACTAGGTTTTTGTTTGTGTATACCTATGTATAAAACTAAGTTTTATACCTAGGGACATGCTATGATGGGAATTGCCCGCTCTGATACCAACTGTCACAACCCGACTTAAACTTAATATTTCACTAATGAAATTTAAGTGTAAATCCGACCGTGAGATACTCTTTTCTCATCTATTGCAGAAGCGTAAAATACCAAGGGAATTTAAAACTTTTATACCCTTCCTTATCCATTCGCAATTGTCATCATATCATGTCCATATGAAACTTAAAGTTTACATAACCAATTCAATTACGTTAAATTGAAACAAAATATAAAAAGCATAATTAAAGTGATTTTGTCCTTCTTCGATCATCACTTCAATCGTCCCTTCACTGTTCATCTGGTGACATAAAATGTCAGTGAGCTATGAAGCCCAATAAGAATATTCAATAACATTATGCTAGACAATAAAATAGAATAAGCATAATATAACATAATAATTTTTCATCAGAATATATTATTAACACTTTTTCAGTATTCCTTTCATCATTTCTTTTAAATATATTTTACTTGGATCCAATTTATCTTCATCTTGTCTTCCAAGATAATTGCCGATAGGTACACCTCCTTAGGCTTAATCCCTCATTGAGTTTTCATTGACCCATCCTGAGTTTTTGTTTGCCGAACGGCCTTCCTATTCCACACTATTATCTTGAGACCTTTTAGGATAAACATTATTTTATCTTTTATTCTTATCTTATCCTACCTCTTTAGATAATCGCCGATAAGTACACCTCTTTAGGCTCAATCCCGCATTGAGTTTTCATTGACCCATCCTGAATTCTTGTTTGCCGAACAGTCTTCCTATGCCGCACCATTATCTTGAGGCCTTTTTTTTTTTAATAAATCTTATTTATCTTTTCATTATTATCTTATTTCTACCTCTCTAGATAATCGCCGATAGATACACCTCTTTAGGCTCAATCCCTCATTGAGTTTTCATTGACCCATCCTGAGTTTTTGTTTGCCAAACGGTCTTCCTATTCCACACTATTATCTTGAGGCCTTTTTAAGATATTCTTTTATCTTTACTTTATCGTTTCATTTTTATCTTATTCCTACATCTCTAGATAATCGCCAATAGGTACACCTCTTTAGGCTCAATCCCTCATTGAGTTTTTATTAACCCATCTTGAGTTTTTGTTTGCCGAACGGTCATCCTATTCCACACTATTATCTTGAGGCCTTTAAGATAAGGGTATTTATCTTTTCCCTGGCTTCTCATTAAGCCATTTTAAAATAATATTTTCATATACATCATAACATTATGATTATATAACTTTGATTCTAATTATCTTTATTATAGCTATCTCTTGACTATAATTTCATAACTTAAATTCATCATTTTTCATACTTTAATTACATCAATTTCCTTAGCATAGCATGTAATATATGTATAAAATGTAACATACTATTATAGTATCATCATTCTATCACATTAACATGTTACATAATATTCTTATTATTTTTCCAGCAATTCCATATAATATTATTATACTACTTTTCTTAAGAATTTCAATATTATATCATCATATCATTCAACATTTTACCATAGTATTATTATACTAATTTCCAGTATTCCTTATACTATTTTCTAGAAATTTAACATAGTAATACCATACTATTTTCCAGTATTTCTTATACTAATTTCAAAAATTTAACATAGTAACACTATACTATTTTCCAGAATTTTATCATAGTAACACCAAACTATTATCCATAAATATAGTAGGATATTCATCATTTTTACTAACCTTCATTCTAAAATATCATCTAGAATAATATCACCGAATATCACTTACACCTTTTACCAAAACCGAAGTAGGGCTTGACACGATCCCTTTCTTCTTTCCTTTCTTTCTCTCTTATTTTTCTCTTTCCTTTCTTTCTTTCTTCCTTTTCTCCCTTGCTCTCTCACTATTCCCTCATGGTTTGGTCGTTCACTTGGAGTGAGGCACAAGGGTTGGGTGTGTGGGGTCTCTAGTCTCTCTAGAGTTTGGCACAAATGGAGAGAGACACAAGGGGGTGTGGGGTCTTCTTTATATAGGCAAGGGTCTTGCACATCATTAACTCTTGGTTCACTCCCCTTTATTAAATCCTAGTTCATGAACTCCATTAAGCCCATGCATCTAATTTAATGGGTTCATTCCCATATTTAGAATCAACTTATTTTAGTGCATGAATCACTTTAGATTCATGACACATTTTACTAACCTAACCATAGTTCACTTTGAACTCATGGTTAATCTTATTATCTTTAATGCATAATACTTGTATCTTATTAATTAGATGCTTTCCTAAGTTAACTTTATGGTTTACTTAACCTAAGTAAGTTACTAACCAAGGTCAACTTAGTTGGGCGTGAGCACTATCCCATTTAAGAATCCATCTAATATTTCATTCATCATAAAATATTCATGAACTATCTCATAAATGAGATTCATGTTACTAACTAACTAACTAAGGTGAGGTATCAACCTTAGTTGACAATGGGTGGGCGTGAGCATAGTTATAGGCATGGCAATTTGATTCATCCCACTTATATTTTCTTAACTCACCATCATTCATGATTATCTCATTCATGATTAACTAACCATTGTGGGTGTTACCCTAGTTAACATAGGTGGACGTGAATACTTTCCATGTTAAGAGACCTTTGATCTTCCTCCTTCTTTGGTTCATGGACCTCATAAATGAAGGTGCCATGTGGCACTAGATTCTTGTCAGCACCCTATTTTTACACCCCCTTAACCGTGGTTATTTAATTTAGCTATGGTCCAAACTCTAGATCAACCCTAGTTCCAAACCCTAGGTAAACCCTTAACCATAGGACTAAACCCTAGTTAAGACCCTAGTTAACCCTAGGTAGTCCTAAACCCAAACCCTAGGTAGCCCTAGCCTAACCTTAGTAAGCCCTAGGTATACCCAAGGCCCAAGCCCATTTGACCAAACTTATACCTAGACAACTCAATCAAACCCAATTACCTAATTTTATTACCCAACCCAAGTAGTCAAGCCCAAATACCCAATCACCCAATTGTCTAAGCCAAAGCCCATTTCCATAGCCCAAGCCCAAATGTCATAGTCAAAGTCCAATAATCATAACCCATGACCCATCTACTAATAACCCATGATCCATAAGACCTAATCCACATATCCATATCCACCTACCCTATATCCTACAACCCATACCCATATAACCCATAGTTCACTCAACCCACCAACTCTCTTACACCTCTCTTACATCAACCCATACCTATATAACTTATAGTTCACTCAACCCACCTACTCTCTTACACCTCTCTTACACCCTATATCCTACAACCCATACCCATATAACCCATAGTTCACTCAACCCACCAACTCTCTTACACCCTCTTACACTCCTTACAACACTCAATCTATCAACTCACCTTACAACACTCAAGTCTTTACCCACTAGCTCCTTTTATCCCCCATGTAAAAGACACAACCCAACCTCTTAGTTTTCCTATAAATACCAATCCCTTAGCCCCTTAGATCCATCCCTCAAGACCCCTAGAAGGTTCCCACCCACTTGTGTTTCTCTTGAGTTTGAAGAAGGGAGAAGAAACTAAGGTTTAGAGTTTGGAAAGAATTCTAAGACTAAAAGCTTAGAGTTCTTCACTAACTCTCTTCCTTTGCGGATTCTAAAACCCTACCACTTGGAGCATTGAAGGAGAATTCTTGGAGGAGTAGGCACTCATCCTTTCATTTTCTCTTCTTTCTTATCTTTTTTTTCTATTTGGTTCTCTCTTCTTGATCTCTCATTTCTCAAGCATAGTTGGGCCTCTCTACACCAATCTAATGGTGTAGAGGGACCCCATATCAAAGGCAAGGAGATGCTCCTTTTTTCTTTTCCTTTCCATGTACATATTTTCTTCTTTTTTATGTACCCACAAGTGTGGATATGGGTAGGCCCATAGAGAGTGGAAGCTAAAGCTATACCTCTCTTTTTCATTTTGTTTTCTTTTGAGATTCTAGTCCTCTTTCTAGAATTTTTTGTGAAAGCTCATCCCCTCCCTAACATTCTTTAGAGCAACATTACATCATTAATAATGGTGTAAATGAACCACCTTAAAAGGGAGAGGATGAGTTTTCATTTTCTTTCATTTCTTTATTATTCCTTCATGTTCTATAGGTAGGTGATAGTTTAAGGACTTAAAATAAATTATAGTTTAAGGACTTAAAGAGGACATTCTTAAAAATGTCTCATACCAAAGACAATGATATTTGATCTATTATCAACACCAATTCAACAAAATAGGTGTTGGCAATAGACCATTTACATTCATAAGGCACATCCCTCTTTATGTCTTAAAATATAATCTTTTAGCCAAACTCTTGGATTAAATGTGACTTTAGCTAAGTTTTCAAAACCCTACCTATATGAAAATCCAAAAAAACATGATAAAAGCTCAAAATACCAAAAACATAATAAAATCTCAAAATACAAAAAAAAAAACATTCAAATATAATCAAAATACCAAAAACATACAAATATAACCAAAATACCAAAAACATTCAAATATCTCCAAAATCCCCAAAAATATAAAAATACAAAAAACCAAAAAGAGACTTGTAGGACCTCTTTAGCTTTGGTTAGCTCACCTAACCATAGTTAAATCTCCTCTAACAGCGGTTAGACTTAACACTTGTGCACTTGACCTCCCCGGTCAACTAAACCATAGCCTTCTAGGCTAGACCATTTGACCATCCTATGCACACACACACTCCCCCCTAGCCTCGGCACGGGCTCATGTGCCAGAACTACGCTCGGTCTGATCTCACCATGTGAGTACGTAGGCAACTCAACTCGGGTTCGACCCTAGCCATCTAGCTTTCTATTTTTCTTGGATTAGCACTCACTTAAAAACTTTGGACATTCTAATTAAATTTTGAGATTATAATTGGCTTAAGTTTAGGGAGTAGGTAACCGTTATAAAACGGAGGTCTTGGGGTGCCTAATACCTTCCCCAGGACTTAATCGAACCGCTTACCCTAACTCTGTAAAGACCATTTGCCTTATCAAAACAAACAAATACCCGGGACCTATCCCTAAGAATGAATAGGTGGCGACTCAAGTCAAAACATATAATTGTGAAAGTGGGTAGGAAGATCCCATGCTCACAATTCTCATGATTGAATCATGAACGTCCATCACAAGTGTGGTGATTAATGCTCTAACTCATGATTAATTCATGATATATACCTCCCTTAATCACTTGGACGTCTCCCCTAGGATGTTGCCATGTGGCATTTGTCCTCTATACTCCAATCTTGACCGTCCATGCTTTGGATGGTGGAGATCATTCCACTTGTTAACATGATATTCTTTTAATCCATTATTGACTTTATGATTAACTTATCATAGTTAATTGACTAACCATAGTTAATCTTGGACGCCACTTTATATAGTGTTAACATGTGGCACTTGCCACATGTCCTCATCTTAACTTATGATCATCATAACTTTTAATTGATCTTAGATTCTCCTTAATCTCTTGATCGATTCCTCTAGGATATTGCCACGTGGCACTTGCTACATGTCATGATCTTAACCCTTGACTTTTATACATGTTTTAATTTGAGCTTAATACATAGTATATACCCTTATAATATAAGCAATATAATTTATATGCTTAAATGGTAATAGGAATTACCTAATATTCAATCGTATATTGAATATATATAATATTTTTATTTTAAAAATATTCGGGTCATCATAGATGGTGCCTTTAAGTTATCTTAAAATATGATAAGCGGCATCTAAGTGGGTAGATTGTGGCGCATGCACGAATTGACTGAAATTATTAACGGCAAATTGTATGTCGGGACGAGTTACTATGAGGTACAATAAGCGACCAATAAGCTGTCGAAAGATAGTAGGATCCGGAAGTGGATCTCCATCGGTAGGAGTGAGATGAAGGTGTTGTTCCATAGGAAAGGAAGAGACACGAGCACCAGTCATTCTTGTGTTGTGTAGAATGTCCAAAGTATATTTCCTTTGACATAAAAATATACCTTGTAGAGAACGAGATACTTCAATGCCTAAGAAGTATTGTAGGCAACCATGGTCCTTGATGGAAAATGTTTCTTCTAAAGAGTGTTTGAGATCATTAATCGCACTATTGTGAGTTCCTGTTATAATGATGTTATCGACATAAACTAGAACAAAAAGAGAGACCGAACCTTGTTTATAGGTGAAAATGCTATAATCGGCAATAGATTGAACAAAACCCTTAGAAATTAAGGCGGAAGAAAATTTAGAGAACCATTGCCTTGAGGCCTGCTTTGAGTCATAGATTGATTTATTTAATTTGCAAACGCGGGTCTCCTCCTGATGATTCAAACCCGGTGGTAATTTCATATATATCTCATCTTCAAGATCCCCTTGAAGAAAGGCATTATTGAGATCGAGTTGGTGAAGAGTCCAACCCTTGACTGAAGCAATAGATAAGAGAAGGGGAACCGTGAGTATCGCGATGGGGGCGAAGGTATCATGATAATTGATGACTTCGATTTCAGTGTAACATTTGGCAACGAGACTTGCCTTATAGTGTTCAATAGTGCCATCAGAACGGAATTTTATTTTGTAAATCCACTTACATCCAATAGGATTCTTCCCCGGAGGTAATGGGGTCAATGTCCATGTATTATTTGAATGGAGTGCATCAATTTCTTTGGTCATGGCATCCCACCAAACTGAATGTCTAATTGCTTGTGTGAATGATGTCGGTGCATCATGAGTGATAACACTTGATAAGAAAGCACAATGATGAGCTGAAAAATTGTGAAAGCTAAGGTAGGATGCAATTGGATATTTAATTTTGTTATTTACTGTTCAACAATAATAATCGAGCAATCGAAGAGGAGCTGTTTTAGGGCGGGCTGGGCGTATATTGGTATGTAGAGGTTCGAAATTGGGAACCAAAGAACTGTGTGAAGGCACACCAGGGGAATCAGTTGGGCCAAGTAATGATGACGGTGCAGAAGGAACCGTTTGGGGTGTAGATGGAGATGGAGATGTATCGACATTGACAGGAGGACAGTCCATGGGTAATGTGTCAAAGGATAATGTCGGATCGACATGGATTGGTAACACATGAACTGGACGATGAGGGTCTTTATATGTGATGTTGTGAAATGGAAAAGAATTTTCATGAAAGGTGACATCACGAGATGTGTATATGTAGTGGTTTTGAAGGTCATAAAGGCGATAACATTTTTGACCCAATGGGTATCCAACAAAAATTCCCGGAGTTGCATGAGGATCAAATTTGTATTTAATTTGGGTATTACGTGCAAAACAGAGACATCCAAATACACGAAGATGTGAATAATCGGGAATCTTGTTGAAAAGAATTTGATGAGGAGATTTATTGCCAAAGATAGGTGTTGGCATTTTTTTGATTAAATATGCGGCTATCAAAATGCATTCACCCCAAAATTTAAGAGGTAAATGGGCTTGAAAGCGAAGTGCTCGAGCAACATTGAGAAGATGGCAATGTTTGCGTTCGACTGCCCCATTTTGTTGAGATGTAGAAACACAACTTCGTTGATGAACAATTTCATTTTTACGAAAGCAAGACTGAAGTGAATTTTTGAGAGATTCCGTCCCGTTATCTATTCGAAAAGTTTGCAATTGGGGAAGAAAAAGCTCACCATTCCCCGATTGAATTGTTGCTATTTTGTGATGACATTGCCGATGGATATTTGTAAAAAAATAAATTAATAGACTTTTAGTTTCTGATTTATTTTGCATGAGGTAGATCCAAGTACATCTACTAAAATTGTCCACTATGGTTAAAAAGAAACGACAACCATTGTTGGACGGTTTTAAAAAAGGTCCCCAAATGTTACAATGAATTAATTAAAAAATATTGGTAGAAATAGAAGTACTATTATTAAAAGGAAGTTTAGATTGTTTTGCCTAAGGACAAACATCACAATAGCAATTAGCAGAATCTTTAATAAAATTAAACTATTTAGCAAGAATATTAAAATGAGAAATTGAAGGGTGACTGAGGCGTCAATGCCATAGGTTCACTTTATTTTGTCCTAAAACTGAGAAAGTAGAATCGAAGCTGAAAACATAAAGCCCATTGCTTGAACTACCCTATCCAATCACTATCTTCGTCAAAGGGTCTTGAAAAATACAACGGGAATCTGAGAAAATGACTTCACATTTATTGGAATTAGTGATAAGTGAAATAGATAAGAGATTAAATTTAAATGATAGAACGAAGAAAACATTCTCTAAAATTAATGAGGAAGATAATTTTACGGTCCCTATTTGAGCAATTGATGCGTGAGTCCCATCAGGTAATTGAGCAGTGAGATTGGGTGGGGCACTTTGATACGAACTAAATATGTTTAAGGAGAAACATATATGGTTTGACGCGCCCAAATCAATAATCTAAGTGATGGAAGAATGCGGGAAAATCACACTTGCAAAATTGGCGGAAGGAGGTATTGATGTAGCCGGACTGGTGAGGAGTGCCATTAACTTGGCATGCTGTTCATGCATGAGAGTTGGTGGTGGTGGCGGGGGGACCATGGCTGAAGTGTTGGTGAGTGAAGCAACATCTTTTGCTTTGGGAGGATAGCCATGTATTTTGAAGCATGTGGCTTTGGTGTGGCCATAAGGTTGCAATGTTCACAAAATGGGCGTTCCCTTTTGTTCATTGAGTTGTGAAATGGGGGACGCAGAGTAGATGAGCCAACATGGAGGGCTGCCGAGTCGATGCTTGGAATAGCGGAAGTGTTGATTTCCTGTTACTTTTCTTCTTGGCGAACTAGGCTATAGATACGGGTAGTTGATGGGAATGGATCCATTAAGAGAATCTAGCTACGAATTGCAGAATACCTATCATGGAGTACTTGAAGGAACTCCATGGCTTGACCTTGTTGGATACGTTCAATGATGGTCTTACCCATACCACAGATGCAAGGTGTGATATTGTCAATCTAATTAAATTCATTCCACAAAGATTGAAGTTGGGTAAAATAAGCGGAAACAATGGATTGATTTTGCTTTAAAGCAGAAATGGATTGCTTTAATTGGTAAATCTTAGGGGCATTAGATTGGGAAAAACATTCTTTGAGATCTTTCTAAATGTCACTAGCATTATCAGCATATAAGATACTAGTATGGATGTCGAATGATACGGAATTAAGAAGCCAAGAACTTACAGATCATTGCAATGGTCCCAGATTAAAAGTTTGGGAGGAGAAGTAGGCTTCGAGAGTGTACCATCAACAAATCCTAGCTTATGCTTCGCACGAAGAGCCATCGTAATGGCACGAATCCATGTATCATAATTATTGCCAGAGAGGACTGGGGAAACAAGCACAACCGTGGGGCTGTCTGAATGATGAATGTATACAGATCAAGGGTTGTTGAGATCGGTGAAGAGGAGGAAGAATCATCCTTTTGTGTTAAGGAAGAATCAGCCATGGGAAGAAGCTCTGATACCATATAAAGTTTAAGAACTCACGATGGGTTGTCTTCTCTCCACAATGAGTAAGACGAAATAGGTTTTATTTATTTATAATATTCTGATACAAGTCCATATTGTTGTATACAACCGAGGCAATCAAATCTTGCCAAATAAAGAATGAATCTAGCTATTATAAGAAACTAATTTAGCAAAGATATTTTACAGGAATAGAAATGCTTGTGTAGCCAGAATCCTAGAGATATTCTGGAGATACTGAAGACATGGAAAGTGTTTGGCCGAATCCATGTATGGTGAAATTGTAATAAACCCCAAGATGGATTCTCCACCAGTGTCATTCTCAGTAGATATGTCTCAACTTGTATTATAAGACATTTGATAATGAGAAGAATACAGAATGCTACAAATAAACTTTGAGCTATTAATATAATTATTAAGAAAGTGCATCAAATTGTTTAAAAGTTCCAATTAATACACTTTTGCTTCAATAATTTTTCTTAGTCGGCAACAACTTATAAAATGAAAACCCATTTTTATAGAAATTAATATAAGATGATTTAGGGAAAATGAATGGCAACCAGATCTCATGTAAGTGTGAATAATGATTTTTTTGTTATTAGAAATTCTTTGTGCATAAACAAAACAAAAATATGGGAAATAATGAGAAGGGAGAACCCCCATGGAAAAGATTGAATGTCAAAACCCACATGAAACCTAAATTTGTGGAAATGGATCTTCTTAATTATATGGTTGATAATATGTGGGCCTTTATTGGTTGAAACTTGCCCTTTGCTGCCAAAATCTTATCTCGCCTTATGGAGATTCCATGAATGTCCCTATTAATGGACAACGGAAAAAAGGGTATGACTGATCAAACATCTTTAATGGGTATGATATGTATAGATTCAAAATAGCTTAATAGAAGTAACAGATAGCATCGCTACTCAATGGTATGTATGTGCAATAGACCTACTCTTATTTTATGGAATGATAGTAAGAGGACACCAAGTATCTCAATAGAGAACTTGAAATACATTGCTGCCCACCCACTCTATAAATTTAATAATGTAATCCGAATTCTTCACACAATAAAAATAATTAAAAGAGAGAATTAGATGAGAAGTTAACCACTTAGAGGGGGTTAGTCCTCCCAAGCTCCAACAATGGAGATTCTTTGACTTAAATTTTCTCCCAGAGAAAGACTCTACATACATGTTTTAAGAAGGAAATAAATAACTACTTAATAACTACCCCATAACCCACTTCTATACACCCCATTTACAATAGGAGACTCTAACTCAAACACCCCACTACCCCACATAACATACAGATAACTATTTGATAACTACTCCATAACTTCTCCACTACTCCACGTAAGTGTAAGATATGGATCCTAACATTCACTCTCCTTAAGATCAACCTTGCCCTCAAGGTTGAAGGTTAGGGAACCGAAATTCGAAGTTTTTCCAAGCCTCCATCTTTAGGATTATCTGCAATACCATCGTCATCTTCCGTCGGCCATTCACCCTCCATGAGAAATAGTTGTTTTATTTTGCATTGATGACCCCGATAAAAACACTCATCACAGTTGAACCATATGCCCTTGTTTCTTCTTTCTGTCATTTCAGGGGGGAGACATGCTTAACAGTCACATTATTAGACATAGGAGTAGTCTTGGATGTAGTCCCAGTAGTTGGAAAATTAGTAGGAAGAGATGGTGCTAGATTTTCAGGCAACAAATATCCCAGGTTAGATCAGCTTGCATTTTGTGATGACAACACTTTATCTTCAACCATCCTCGCGAAACTTGTAGATTGGATTAGAGAGTCAGGACGGAGCAACTTCACTTCAAAGTGTATTTCATCCTTGAGTCCACTAACAAAATAGTCAATCATATATGATTCCGGCAAACCAACCATTAGATTAGCGAGTCTTTCAAACTCGTTTTGAAAATCCTGAACAGAACCCTTCTGTTGCAATTTAGAGAGGACTTCACCGGGTTTGTCATATTTAGTAGCACCAAAGCGGGTGCAAATAGCCCTTGTGAAATCATTCCAGGACCAAGATTCGATAGATTTTTCCATCCAATTGAACCATTGCACAACTTGTCCTTCAAGATGGAAAGAGGCTAGTGAAATTTTATTGGAATCTGGGGTCTTGTTATAGTTAAAAAACAATTGTGCTTGATAAACCCAACTAATTGGGTCATTCCCATTGAAACGTGGAAAGTTGACTCGCGTATAGTTAGTTTGAAAGGTAGAGGAAGCATGTGCACCTGGATCAGATGTAGAACCAGTCAGCTGATCAAAATTTGAAGATGCTTGTGCCTTTCCAACATCGCATGCAAGTAAGTGTTGTAGCATTCCTTTGACATCAACCATGTCTTGTTCGTGCTTCGCCTACATTTCAAAAATTGTATGATTAGTTTGAGATTGTTGCTCAGTCATTGCCATAATTGTTTGATCAATCCAAGCTTGCTGTTCTCGGTTCGCAGCCAACTCGCCTTCTAATCGACTGATTGTCTCTTGATGTCATGCAACCATGGTGGATCGGTCTGGCTCTGATACCAAATGATGTGATCCGAATTCTTCACACACAATAAAATAATTAAAAGAGAGAATCAGATGAGAAGTTAACCACTTAGAGGGGGTTGGTCTTCCCAAGCTCCAACAATGAAGATTCTTTGATTTAAATTTTTTGCCAAGAGAAAGACTCTACATAGATGTTTTAAAAGGGAAATACATAACTACCTAATAACTACCCCATAACCCACTTCTATACACACCAATTACAATAGGAGACTCCAACTCAAACACCCTACTACCCCACATAACATGTAGCTAACTATTTGATAACTACTCCATAACTTCTCCACTACTCCACGTAAGTGTAAGATATGGATCCTATCATTTAAATACATGGAAACGGCAGAATGTGAGTGGTGAGATAGAACTGAGGGTATTTATACACACCTTGGGAATAGCCCAGTGGTAGGGGTATCCCTTCCTTAGGAAGGAGGTTCCGGATTCCATTCCCGAGAGGGTGAGAGTGGCTTGCACTCTCCACCCACCTTTTAACTTAGAACAGATACTGACTTGCTAATCGGGGTTGTGGCCTAACCGTGTGTCATACCAAAAAAGAAGAAGATAGAAGTGAGGGTATTTAGAGGGGTCGTTAGAGAGAGACGTGAGGGAAGTGGGGGAGAAATATTAGCAAGGTAGTGTGCCATTAAGTGAGAGAAGAAAGTGGGGGTGGTTGGAACCCTTTTAACTACCCACACGTCTCTCCACTTTATCTCTATCACCCCTCTTCTCCCAAGCACGTCATTGGGAAAAGGTAAAACTTGTAGAGAGATACACATAGAGTTGATGTCGTCTTACATCATGGGGACCAATGACTCTTCCATCCTTTTTTTTCTCCGATTTTATATAGCCATGGCAAGTATCGAATCGGCTTTCAACACAAGTTTAAGGAATAAAATACATAAACATGTAGCAAGCAATGTAAACACACCTACTGATGAAAATTTCTGCTCATGGTCAAGTAGTATTATATCCGTTGATTAATATTTGTGCACCATACATAACTGGGTCTTTCTTTTTCTTATTTTTTATATTTTCCCTCTTGTTGTAGTTTCTTTTTGCTGTGGTGGTCTTTAAAGCAGAGTTACAAAATTTGAATTCTCAAATATGTTGGCAGTGAAAAAATTTTGGGATACTTTCTTTGCTGAATTTCATTAGAAAATTCTAAGGAGAATAAAAAATGAAAAATGGCAAATTATGTCAGAAATTAGAAAATCTAATGGAAATGCCATCCAAAAGCCCAAAGATGAATTATTCCCATCTCTAATGGTATATATGCCTTGAGTTTGTAATATATCTATTCTATACTATTATAATGAGAGAAAGAGGGGTAAAAAAAAGTTGATTGATTTGTATCATGGAGTGGATGAGTCTTCGTTTGAGAAGATTGCCAATGTGACTACATTAAGAGAAGCGTGGAAAATACTTCAAAACTCCTACAAAGGAGTGCATAAGGTGAAGAAGGTATGGCTACAAACACTTCGAAGAGAGTTCAAACAATTGGAGATGAAAGAGATGGAGTTAGTCTAGGACTACTTCACAAGGGTTTTGTCCGTTGTTAATTAACTTCGGCGAAACGGTGAGAAGATTGAAGATGTTCATGTGGTTGAAAAAATTACTTCGATCGCTTGATCAGAAGTATGATTACCTCGTTGTTGCTATCGAAGAAGCCAAAGATTTGGAGTCCATGACCATTGATGAACTCATGGGTTCCTTGCAAGCACATGAACAAAGATTCAACAAGAGACAAGAATCGGTGGAGAAAGCTTTGCAATCAAAGCTAAGCCTAAAAGGTCAAGAAGAATCCAAAGAGAGGAGCCATGAAGATCGAAACCGAGGAAGAGGTCGAGGAGCATCCCGAGGCTGTGGAGGAACAAGAGGCTGGGGAATGAGAGGCGGTTTCCAAGCCAAAAATTATGAAGTTCAAATCCAAAGTTCACAAGAGGCCATGGAAGAGGAAGATCTTCTGGAAGAGGAAGGTATGATAAATCTCAAGTTCAATGTTACATATGCAATAAGTATGATCATTATTCCAAAGATTATTGGTATAGTACTTCTAATTATGTTAAAGGAGAGAATAACTATGTTGAAAAAGGAGGTGAAGAAGAACACACTGTTCTGTTATTATTCAAAGGAGATGAAGAAAAAGAAGACATGTGGTATCTTGATACCGGTGCTAGCAATCACATGTGCGGGACGAAAAGCATGTTCATGGACATGAGGAATCCGTAGGAAGCCAAGTCACTTTTGGCAATTAGTCCAAGGTTCCTGTAAAGGGAAGAAGTAAAATTGTTATTCGTCAAAAAAATTGAAGTCATTCATTTATTTCAAATGTTTACTTTGTTCCTGATATGAAGAACAATATTTTAAGCTTGGGCCAGTTGTTGGAGAAAGGCTATGATATCCATATGGCAGATCGTAGTCTTCTCATAAGAGATGAAAGAAAAAGTTTAATTGCAAAAGTTCAAATGACAAAGAATCGGATGTTTCTTCTTAATGTCCATGGTGGTGATGTGAAGTATTTAAAACCATGTGTAAAAGACACTTCGTGGCCATGGCACTTGAGATTCGGTCATCTAAACTTTGGCGGCCTCAAGTCGTTGGCAAAGTACAATATGGTAAGAGGTTTACCATTCATAAATCAATTTGATCAACTTTGTGAAGGTTGTCTACTCGGAAAACATCACCGGAATAGTTTCCATAAGGAAACAACATCTCAAGCATCGAAGCCACTACAACTTGTTCATACAAATGTTTGCAGTCCAATTTTTCCAAATTCTCTTGGAGGGCGAAAGTATTTTCGAACCTTTTCCGATGATTACACTAGAAAAACTTGGGTTTATTTTCTAACAAATAAATCTGAATAGTTGTTGCATTTAAAATATTTAAAGCTTATGTGGAGAAGGAAAATGGATTTTTTCTTGAATCTATCAGGCCAGATAGAGGTGGCGACTTCACATCAAGAGAGTTTGAAGTTTTTTTGTGAAGAACATGGGATTCGTCATATCCTTACGGCTCTTTACTTGCCTCAAAAATATGGAGTGGCCGAGCGATAGAATCAAACCATTCTAAATATGGTGAGAAGCTTGTTGAAAAGCAAACAAATGCCTAAAGCCCTTTGGGCAAAAGTGGTGGAATGTGCGGTTTATCTTCTAAACCATTGTCCTACGAGAAGCGTATGGAACATGACTCCATAGGAAGCATGAAGTGGACGGAAGCCTGGCGTTGGGCACCTAAGGGTGTTTGGGTGCATCGCCTATGCACATGTACCAGAACAAAGAAGGACGAAGCTTGATGATAGAATTGGCAAACATGTTCTTATTGGTTATGATTCAAGAACAAAGGCCGACAAGTTGTATGATCCATGTAGCGGCAAATTCTGTTTAAGTAGAGATGTGGAGTTTGATGAAGAAAGAACATGGGAGTGGAAAGCACAAGAAGAATGGAACAAACCAAACATGTTCTTTCAAGAAGAAGCTCAAGAGCCTAAGGAAGCACAAACTCCATCACCTCCATCATCTCCTATCCATGGTGGTTCTCTGGCATCATCATTGTCATCGGGCTCTTTTTCCCGAGTGCCCCAAAAAATGAGAACACTTTCCAAATTGTATGAGGTAACAGAAAATCAAGACAATCTCACTCTTTTCTGTCTCTCAACTGATTGTGAGGCTCTAGACTTTGAAGAAGCCATTAGAGACAAAAGGTGGAAGGAAGCCATGGATGAACAAATCAAGGCAATCGAGAAGAATAGCACATGGGAGCTTACCTCGCTTCCAAAATGCAAGAATGTTATTGGTACCTACTTTCAAGCAAATGATTTCATCAAATGTCCTTATGAGCATGACTTATATACAAAGAAGGATGAGAATGAAGATTTCTTGCTTGTTTTTTTGTATGTAGATGATCTTATCTTCACAGGGAATAATTCAAGGATGTTCGAAGATTTCAAAGATTCTATGGTACGGAAATTTGAGATGACGGACATTGGGTTTATGTCTTATTATCTAGGCATTGAAGTAAAGCAAGATGAAGGTGGGATATTCATCTGATAGGAAGCTTACTCAAAATCCATTCTAAAGAAGTTCAATATAAAGGAGTGCAATCCGGTTAGCACACCCATGGATTGTGGCATCAAATTGTCAAAGCATGAATAAGGAAGTAGAGTGGATCCTATATATTTCAAAAGCTTAGTTGGAAGTCTTCGTTATTTAACATGTACGAGACTGGATATTCTCTATGGAGTTGGGCTTGTTAACCGATATATGGAGGAGCCCAAGTCCACCCACTTGTTGGAAGCTAAAAGAATCCTTCGTTAGTGATTGGGTAGGAGATAGTGATTGGGCAGGAGATCTTGATGAGCGTAAAAGCACTAGCGGCTATGTGTTCTTTATGGGGAACCCAGCATTTTCTTGGTCGTCAAAAAAGTAACCTATCATCGGTCTTTCTAAATATGAAGCAGAATATGTGGCTGCATCATCGGGAGTTTGTCATGCAATATGGTTTAGAAATATGCTCAAGGAGCTACAAATTGTGTAGGAGGAACTGACCAAGATCTACATGGATAACAAATTCGCAATAGCACTTGCAAAGAATCCAATTTTACATGAAAGAAGCAAGCATATTGACACTCACTTTCTCTTCATTCGAGAGCATGTGAAGGATAAGGAGATAGAACTCATCCATGTCAAATCTCAAGATAATGTTTCCAATATTTTTACGAAGCAATTAAAGCATAAGAGTTTTCTCTTGCTATGAAAACAACTCGGCATGATCAAGTTTAAGGGAGGATGTTGACTATTAAACTTTGAAATGGGTGTTGGAATTCTAAGCTAGACCTTATTCTTGGAATCTAGACTTTCTTGGCCTACAAGCAAGTCTTCTTTGAGACTTGGTGAGAGTTATTAAGTTAGTTAGCTACTTTTATTATTAGTTGGTTTGAGAGTGGAAGAATGTTTAATTTCTAGTCATAGTGGGTTGCTTAGAAAATGTAAGATATTTATTTTAGTCTATTTTCATATTTGGGGTGAAGCCTATAAATTAAGCATTGTAAGTTGTCAATTGTAAGTCTTTTGAATGAAATTTGAAGTCTCCTTTAGTATATATATAAATTAGCCTTTATTTTCTATGTTTATGAACTTCAAGAGTATACTTCTCTCTTGATTTTCAGTCATCTTCTTCATCTAGTTGATTTTATCCCAACAAAGTGGTATCGTAACAAGGTAAAGAAGATGGCCAATGTGATGTCGTCATTCAACGTACGTTCCGCGCCTCGCCAAAGAAAATTAGGAAAATTGGAGCATCCAAATTAAGGTGTTGTTGGGTTCACAAGACGCATGGGGCATCGTCGATAATGGCTATGAGGAGCCTCAAGGTGATGCTATCTTAACCACCGTCCAATGAGATGCTCTTCGATATTCACAGAAAAGAGACAAGAATGATCTTTTCTTCATCTATCAAGGGGTGGATGAGTCTTCTTTCGAGAAGATTGCCAATGCGACTACATCAAAAGAAGCATGGGAAATACTTCAAAACTCCTACAAAGGATTTGTAGAGACCCGAATCTTCTTCATGTTTTTATTGCAAGTATTAGGGGTATTATAGTCCTTGTGATGTTTTAATGTTTATGTATTTGTATCTAAATGGGTGTAGTGTGATTAAGGCTCAATCAAACTTATAAGCGGAGTGATGTCATATCAAACCCTGAACTTTAGGAAGCTCTAGTTTTAGCACCGTTTATTGGAATTGAGTGATTCTTAAATCATTAGAAAGACATTGGAACCCTCTTCGAGATTCATGTTTAATGTTTTTCCATAATTTTAGTCTAAGCTAAGTCAAAAGTGGGTTTTCCGATGTTTTGTCTGATAGAATTGCAGATCAGTCAACTTTGGGGATAATTTGCTCCATAAATAAAGGGAAATTTGGAAATTTTAAAACACCAAAAATTTTTATTTTCGAAAGACGAATCCAACGCAAGTTGAATCGTCGAAATTTGACGAACGAGTCAAAAGTTATGGCAAATGGGTCAGAAATTTGCAAAACACCGATTGCTAGGGATCGATCGGAACAAAACCGATCGCTCGGTCAAAAGTAGCGATCAATCGGTCCAAAACCGATCGATCGGCATCTATCGACTGGTCCAAAATTTTTTATTGGGAAAATTTCTAGAGAGTGTGTTTTTGACCGAGAGCTCGGTCAAGAGCACCGGTCGATCGATAGGCCACCGATCGCTCGGTCTTTCGTATTTTTGTAGAATTTCAGTAAGGACTTTTAGGTCTTTTTACCCTCAATCCTTGGGGCTATAAATAGGGATCCTATTTCGGGGTATTAGAATACTCTACCTATTTCTAACCTAATTTGGCAAAAAGTGAGAGAAAAACCTAGGGTTTTGAGAGAGGAATTTCTTGGAGAAGAAGAAGATAGCTTGGAGATCATCCTCAAAGCTTCCCCAATTCATCTAGGGTTTTGAGAGAGGAATTTCTTGGAGAAGAAGAAGATAGCTTGGAGATCGTCCTCAAAGCTTCCCCAATTCATTTTAGGAGCGATTTGGATCCAAGGGAAAGCTCCCTAAGGTCGATAAACTCCCTAACTCAACTCTATTAATGATGTTGGTGAATATTAGTATAATATAAATGATATTTAGCTTGTTTTCCCTAATTATGTATGGATTAAGCTTGTTAGAGATGGAAATAGGTTTATACTATGGATGGATTGAATGGAGGAAGGGAAATGCTATGGAGGATTGGGATGAATGTATGAATGTGGATTTTGATTTGGGTTGTGTGGATGGATTATGGTGTGATGGAATGTTAAGAATGTGAAAGGGCAAAGTATCCATAATTAACGCACTCTAGATGTTTGTTGAAATGTCTAAGAATGATAAGTATTAGTATGATACTTTTGATTATCAAGAAATTAAGTTAAATGAATACTGTGGTTATTATGATAAATTATGCTCTATTCTCTTGTATGGTGATAGGTATTTGGGTAGGCCAAAACCTTAGAGGAAAATCCTCCACGTTGGGAATTCTCTAACTAGGGAGATGTAACCTAGCGGAGTTTCCTAATAGAAGATTGGAATTTAAGGGATGACTTATTTGAATTCCAATCACGACACTCAAGCACACGTGCACTCACATGGTAATTATTCAAGTCTCATGAGTACACTTGTCTCACAAGCATGCTTGCATTGGATACGAACATGTTACGAGTTATGCCATGAAAGAATGATCCCCCATTACGAACATCTACTCTACGCGTTGTCGAACACTATGAATTATGCGTTGCCGAGACAAAACACTCTGAATTATGTGTTGACGGGACAAACACACTATGAATCATGCATGTATGAGTCTATGCATATGATAAGATAAGTTCATGGATAAGAATTCCACAAGTACACGAGTCAAGATGATGTTATGACATGTTATATGCTACGCACTCTGATTATGCCTATTTTACGTGAAGTTATTATGATTCAGCTTAGATAAACCGAGTTATGATATTGTTATTGCTCATGCTATTTTATGTTGTTGTTAGTTTGTTTATCCACTGAGTATTCCAAACTCAGTTGACTTGTCATTGTCTTCAGGTTTAGGAGAAGAGTTGTGGACCGAGGAGGTGTACGCCGAAGAAAAGGGAGGAGGTGAGCTTCCTGAGGGGGAGGCTAGGGATTTTTATCCACTGAGTATTCCAATCTAAAGAAGTTCAATATGGAGGAGTGGAATCTGGTTTGCACACCCGTGGATTGTGGCATCAAATTGTCAAAGCATGATGAAGGAAGTAGAGTGGATCCTACATATTTCAAAAGCTTAGTTGAGAGTCTTCGCTATTTAACATGTACGAGACCGGATATTCTCTATGGAGTTGGGCTTGCTAGCCGATATATGGAGGAGCCCAAGTCCACCCACTTGTTGGCAGCTAAAAGAATCCTTCGTTATATCAAAGGTACATCATGTTATGATTTATATCATTCAAGTGTTGATGATTTTCAGCTTATGGGATACACAGATAGTGATTGGGCAGGAGATCTTGATGAGCGGAAAAGTACTAGCAGCTATGTGTTCTTTATGGGGAACACGACATTATCTTTGTTGTCAAAAAAGCAACTTATCGTCACTCTTTCTACACGTGAAGCAGAATATGTGGCTGCATAATCGGGAGTTTGTCATGCGTATGGTTGAGAAATATGCTCAAGGAGATACAAATTGTGCAGGAGGAACCGACCAAGATTTATATGGATAACAAATCGGCAATAGTACTTGCAAAGAATCCAATTTTGCATGAAAGAAGCAAGCATATTGACGCTCTCTTTCACTTCATTCGAGAACATGTGAAGGATAAGGAGATAGAACTCATCCATGTCAAATCTCAAGATAATGTTTCCGATATTTTTACGAAGTCATCCATGATCAAGTTTAAGGGAGGATGTTGAATATTAAACTTTGAAGGATAAGGAGATAGAACTCATCCATGTCAAATCTCAAGATAATGTTTCCGATATTTTTATGAAGTCATTCATGATCAAGTTTAAGGGAGGATGTTGAATATTAAACTTTGAAATGAGTGTTGGAATTCTTAGCTAGACCACATTCTTGGAATCTAGACTTTCTTGGTATATAAGAAAGACTTCTTTGAGACTTGGTGAGAGTTATTAAGTTGGTTAGCTAACGTCTAAACATATCTTTTCTCAAGCTTGGTGAAACGGGTGCCTCTCATATACCCAAACCGTGAAATAACATTCCTAGTCTTGTTCCTATGCTAAATCCTTGCTTTGAGAATGGAAGAATGTTTAATTTCTAGTCATAGTTGGTTGCTTAGAAAATGTAAAATATTTATTTTAGTCTATTTTCAGATTTGGGGTGGAGCCTATAATTTAAACATTGTAACTTGTCATTTGTAAGCCTTTTGAATGAAATTTGAAGTCTCCTTTGATATATATAAAAGTTAGCCTTTATTTTCTATGTTTATAAACTTCAAGAGCATACTTCTCTCTTGATTTTCAGTCATCTTCTTCATCTAGTTGATTTTATCCCAAAATATGTAAGCTTTATGTTAGGCTTAGAAAGAAATAGAGTGAGAGATCCAAATATGGGAGATATATAGGAAGACTAACATTATGGTTTGTTTGTAAGGTTTTTCTAAGCTGGCTTAACTATTAAGGGTACTTAAAAGTGATTACAAATGAGCAAATTGCTGAGATTCTCTCTCCAATTTTTTTTTCTTAGTTATTTGGAAACACTAATCATGCATGAAACGATCCACAAAAATAACAGTTGACTTCAAAGTCTATCTAAACTAAACCAGAAACCTAATAAATCTCTCACATATAGAGAGGTTGGGTAAATGTGCTTAACACATGTGTTTGTTAAAGACAAAAAATCCACAAATGAATCCCATGCTCGACACATGGCCAGTTTAAGGGAGATGTTGGCTATGGGGGATGTTTTCAGTGAGCTATTTTTTGATAGGATAAAGCTTCTGATACCATCCAGGGCGGAGACAGCCCCGAGACCATGCGTAACAGGACAAAATTGTACCTGCACCAAAAAATATAAAAGAAAACTAGAGCAATTAAAATCATATAAACAAGGTTATCATCATCAATTTAGAACAAGACTACAATTCCATAACACTAATTCCATGATCATAAATTCATCACCACAGTTCCATCATTATCGTCCCATCATCATATAATAGTTTCCATAATCATTATCATTTCAAAATCGTAAAACAACAAGCATATCATAATAGTCTCTCATAATCCATTCCAGATTGTGAATCCCATACCCTTCTCAAATATAAAATAACATATCATTCCTTTAATAATCATTAAAGCCACATACAAGCATATTCAGACCTTAATCATCAAGTTTTCTTATCATAACATCATTAAAAGTAATATATATAGTACATCTCTCTATTGCTTCCCTAGGATACATTGCTTAAGAAAGGTCTTGGATGCGATCTCCAAGCTCTTCTTTTTTCTCCTTGTAAAACTCCTTGTAAACTCTCTTTGAGAACTCGAAAACTTTTAGAATCTATGAAACCCTAAAACCCATGAATTAGATGTCTATTTATAGTTAAAGGAGTCCTTATATAGAGATTTCTAATTCTTGGAATTTCGGGTTTTAGAAAGTTTTTGGGCGTGTTTAGTCATTTGGTTGACTGGATTGCTTGGGCGGTCGACCGGGCGTGGTCGGTCAACTAGATGGGTCGGGAGGTCAACCAGATTAGCTTGGAAGGCTACTGTTTTGTGCATTTTGCTCTTTTATCCCCAGGCGGTCGATCAGGTGTGTAGGGCGATCGACCGTATTGCCCTATACCACAAAAATCAATGTTTTCCATTCAATTTTTGCACAAGGTTCAAAACATGAAGTTTTGGGTCTCTGCATATAATATAATATGGTACAACAATGATTTGTTGATTGATATATATATCTATATATATATATATAACCAACCA
The DNA here is from genome assembly GCA_015143295.1 of Tetracentron sinense. Taxonomy (NCBI): domain Eukaryota; kingdom Viridiplantae; phylum Streptophyta; class Magnoliopsida; order Trochodendrales; family Trochodendraceae; genus Tetracentron; species Tetracentron sinense. The sequence goes on from CM026566.1 coordinate 20,293,211, forward strand.
TTATGGAAACTTACCGATGGTGCTTGTGAAAGCACAAGATCTTTGTGCCAAACCACAAATTAATTGATCGCTCGCCTATGTGATCAACCGCTGTTAAATAAAGTACCCTAAAATATCATTTATTCTTACACGATAAAGTGCCCTAAAAAAATTCATTTATTCTAGCTGGAGTCAACAACCACGCACACCCTCCACACGGGACTGAAACTGTGTGACCTCCGTCTCAATGTGGGGATACACAACCACTAGGCTAGAATTAGAGAGTTGATTTTTGTTCAAATGAAGGACTTTATTTTATCGGGTCAAAAGATTGTGTGGCACTGGGAGGGTTTGTTTCTTGTGGGTGTAAACTTTAGCCCAATGCTTGTGGACCATATCCTTAACTTCTTCGATATTTATGGCAAGATGGTGAGCACTAATTTGGCTTGTTTATATTATTTTGGAGTAGTTAAAGCAAATAATAGATGTTTTGATTCTCTTTTATTTTTTATTTTTATAATAGAGAATGCTTGGGTTTGTATTAGTGAAGGTTTAACCTTAGCCACTTTAATCATTGAATATATTACATGGTTGTTCCTAGGGATAAAAGTGACACTTTTAAGGGATAAGGGTTGTCAGTGTGTCCCGATCATATCGGGTCGAGAATTGATTAGTGACTTATCCTCTACTAGAATCCGATTATAAGGGCCACATTCTAAACCCTAATCGATATGGGATCTTTTGTGGAGACCTATGCAAGGATTTCTTGTAAAATCCATGAGAGTGCGACATGTATCTACTTGTGCAGACAACGGATTTCCTCTGGTAGATGCCCATAATTACACTCGGGCATCACTCTTTGTATGACGCGTGTCAAGGCATTTAATGAAAGAGGTGATAGCATGTATTACACATTTCATTGGGTGGTACATACACCTCCCAAGCTTACCATGTGTCTTCTTCCAAATTTTGTCCTAAATGGTGCACTTAAGGACTGGTTCGATAACATGAGTGGTACTTCACGGTCTAGATAATGCTAGCAACACTCTCTTCCAAGACTCACTCTCTTTTTGACTTTTTGATTTTTGACGTCTTTCTCTTAATGAAAGAAAATAACACATGACTTTCCATTATAGAAAGTGAGTGTAAAAGAAAGCGGAGCTACATTGCCCGGTTGGGCTTTGGAGCACAGTACAAAGTATCAATATCATGCTAATACATTAAAAAAAAATATATGAGATATGGAAACTTTTCAATAACATAACATCTACTTTTTATTATTAAACAACAACAACTTGCATGGTATCATCCTAAGCTGGATGGATTTTTACTAACGCGGCCTTATCCTCCTAATCTTGAACCACGAGAGCAAAAAGAAGTTGACAACATAATTTATGGAACTCAATACAGTTAACACCCAGTAATAATTATCTAGACGACTCCTATTTAGGGTGTCCTGGAACCAACTCAGTCGCCCTCCCCTTTTGCTAACCTTGTTTACTATATAGACTAGAAGGACGCTACCAATGGTTCCTGCTCCAAGGACACCTTCAGTCATATAAGGCACATACCTCTTCATTGAGTCAGGAACTTCTTGAACACAAAACATCACAAATATTTTGCCCGCACTGTACTCCATGAACGCTAAGAAGAAAAGTTGTGGAAGCAGCCAGAACATACTCATCGGAATTGTGTCCTCAGGCTTGTCGATTAAACCATATTTCTTAACTACATGTAGCCTTTTGGCTTCCACCAGTGCAGCAATAATACAGCATATTATAGAGTAGAATATTGGGGATGAAGCTAGAACGGCGGCAGAGGTTTTTATCATGAGATTTTCAAAGGACTGGTCGTTGCCCCACTTTAACATGGAATAGTACAAGAAAAGGAACACGACAGGGACATGTAAGGATCCAAGCTTGTTGTTCATGTCGTTGGCTTGCTCAAGAAAATAAGTGTTCCCAATAGATATCACTATCCCACAAACAATGAAGGTCATCCACATGGGAATGATGCGTAGAGTAACTCTAGTTTCGTCCTCTCCTCGAGCTCCTACAAACCTCAATCTTTGTGGGGTTCCTCTATCAAAAGAGATGGTACTGTTATGACAGCTGCGTCTTTGCATTTCATCCATATTAATAACTTTTTCATAAATCGAGTTAGGAGAAAATATTATGTTAGAAAAATAATAATGTAATATCTATGAGATACATAGGATCTCATAGATACTCTTAAATTGATGTTATACTCAACCCTTTATTCGTCCACTCCTTGAGCTCCTACAAACCTCGGTATATTATTGTGTAGTGCCACTTGAACGTGAGCTTGTAATGCCTGGAAATCTCCGCATGCCATTTTGCATTTCATCCATATCAATAACTTTTCGTAAACCGAGTTAAGGGGAAATATTATGTTAGGAAAATAATAATGTAATATCTATGAGATACATAGGATCTCATAGACACTCTTACATTAATGTTATACTCAACCCTCTATTCGCCCACTCCTTAAGCTCCTACATACCTCAATTCATTTTTGTGCCGTTCCTCATCTAGATCCAGATCTCCAATATAAGATTGTCATGTTGTGGTAACTCCGTCTTCACAATTGCATTTCATCCATATAAATAACTTTCATAAATCGAGTTAGGAGTAAATATTATGTTAGGAAAATAATAATGTAATATCTACCATATAGATAGGATCTCACAGACACTCTTAGATTAATGTTATACTCAAGCCTCTATTGGTCCGCATCCCCTGTTCAAATTATACCTGTTCACCACGCATTTTATATCATTACCAAGGGACATGACAGAGATTTATCCAGGGAGACCCTGCATGTGTAGAAAGCCCATTGTATCAATCTAGGCCTATCGTACTTAGGTGTGGGCAATTTGGCCCTTCAATGAGGGCACCTGGCCAAGCCCAATCCTCCTAAGCCTCCAAATTTAAGAGCTTTTTCTCCCCAATGGCAAATCTTCCAAAGACGCAACTTGGTGGCTACAAATGTCAAACATTTACTGATTTTTATTTTTTTTAATCGGTTAAAATATCAAAGTTCTCCACGTGTTAGACCTAATCTTGCACCCGTGGAAACATTTGGAGTAAATGTGACTGGGGCTAGAACTCCACATTTTGGAAATCCCTCTAAGTTGAGGCTTGACTAGGGCCTTACCCTCCACATGCTCTACTACGCATAATATAAGTATGAGGAATGCGAGCCCCAAACATACTAAGTCAATTTTTTTCAACGACGCATTGTAGGTGCAACACGTTGTGTTGCTACCATATTACAGGGAGAAGGGCTAACAATTATTGCCAACACCTTATGTCTGGGGCAACTGGGGCTAGCATTTCAGTGTACGTACTATTGGTCATGGCAAAAGATTCGCTCTAGTGGCTGCCGAGCTCGGGCATCCACAAAACATTGGGCAGCTGGCGAAAATTTAGGGGAGAAGTCATTTCATTTTCTACCCATGATTTTGACTTCTCCCCCACATGATATTTCTCCCCTTTAAAACGCCACATGCCCACTGGTTTGTGGATGACCGAGCGCTCACCTCGGGCAGCCACCAGAGCCAATCTTTTGTCATTGGTCATATCATCTGATCAATAGAACATTGCATTAGAGTGCATTGGGGGGGGGGGGGGGGGGGAGAGTGAAAACCAGCACTCCTTTAAAGGGTTTTGTATGATATGAGAGAGAGAGAGAGAGAGTCCTGATTCCACTCGTTTGAGGTGGTTTGATGAAAGTGTTAGAACATAAACTGCTCAAAAACATAAGAGTTGCCACCTGTCAGCACCCTATTTTTACACCCCCTTAACCGTGGTTAATTAATTTAGCTATGATCCAAACCCTAGGTAAACCCTTAACCATAGGACTAAACCCTAGTTAAGACCCTAGTTAACCCTAAGCTTAACCCTAGGTAGTCCTAAATCCAAACCCTAGGTAGCCCTAGCCTAACCTTAGTAAGCCCTAGGTATACCCAAGGCCCAAGCCCATTTGACCAAACTTATACCTAGACAATTCAATCAAACCCAATTACCTAATTTTATTACCCAACCCAAGTAGTCAAGCCCAAATACCCAATCACCCAATTGCCTATGCCAAAGCCTATTTCCATAGCCCAAGCCCAAATGTCATAGTCAAAGTCCAATAATCATAACCCATGACCCATCTACTAATAACCCATGATCCATAAGACCTAATCCACATATCCATATCCACTTACCCTATATCCTACAACCCATACCCATATAACCCATAGTTCACTCAACCCACCAACTCTCTTACACCTCTCTTACATCAACCCATACCTATATAACTCATAGTTCACTCAACCCACCAACTCTCTTACACCTCTCTTACACCATATA